>OZ018335.1:97334508-97934508 GCA_963969495.1 Ceratothoa steindachneri
TGTAGGAGTGAACTCTAATTACGTCTCCAATTTCAAAATAGATGTAGGAGTGAACTCTAATTCAGTCTCTAATTCGAAAAAGATTAGGAATGAACTCTAATTCCGTCTCCAATTTGAAAATTGATGTAGGAATGATTTCTAATTACGCCTCTAATTTGAAAATAAATGTAGAAATTAACTCTAATTCCATCTTCAACTTTAAAATAGATGTAGGAATGAATATTCTTTGGAGCAAATCTCTCGGGAACAGTTTTCTATATTTTGATTAATGTCATCAAATGTTTATGCCTTTCATAATTATTAGTACAAATTGAAGCCTTCCCGAGAAGCACTAAAATCTTCATAATGGAAATAATGGGGTTGAGGCTTCAGCTTTTTAGGATTGGAGATTGAACAATTCAGGCTAAAAACGTATTTCATTGTTTTTTTTCAGTTAATATTCTTAACTTCGCTTTCTTATTTATTGAAGAATTGGTTTGCTAAAAGTCAAAAGCAGCGCTAGTAGCTGTATCTTGTATGGTTTAGTTGTAGTAGCGTTTTGGAGATTTTCCTTCTCGGAACGTTTGATCAAGACTTGTCTCGTTTTTTAGTGGGAAAATCTCACAACCTGACGAAAATAAAATAGGCTATCAATAGGCTGAAGAGATGGGGAAATTCTAACTCATGGTTCGCTGTGATACAATAAGAACCTGCTCCTGAAGGCGTCCAGTGTACAATCCCTCCTCAACATTAAGGGATACTAAAGTTTATCGAAAACATTTAAATTATTAATCATTTTTATTTCTATTTGCCCCTCCCTGACTCCATTTACTAGTTAATCTGTATCTCATCTTTGTATGCCTGGTGAAGGGTGATTGATGGTATGGTCACCGTGGTGAATGAAAGATCTCAGCCAACTGTCTGGTAGCATGGATCCCAAAAGAAATGCGGTCAGAACACTTGAACCATACGACAAATCTTTCTTTTTGACTTTTGATCTTTATAATCCTCAAATCAAAATAGAAATCAAAAGAATGAATTTTAAAATTTCAATTACATAACTCAGTAAAAAGAGGCAATGGCTACAAGTTGGGGGGGAGGGGGCTGCGAAGGTATAATTTATGTACACTTTCTCGCAACAAGTTTAAGAACCATTATAACTCTATTTTGTGAGCGTTCTTAGAAAATAATGACACATATTGCTGAAAAGACTATGAAAGATGCTTCATGGTTTGAGTATTCATATTGAAAGTGCACCTGCCCATTTAGCAATTACCGCAAAAGCTACCTTACGAGAGTACCGAAGGCAAGTCTTGGCTAACGCACCGTACAGTCCTCATTCAGCACACGCAGCTTTTCCATACTAGAAGGAATACCACAAGGAACTTCATTTTAACTCGGTAGAGGAGAATGTCCCGAAATGGAAGATTTGTTTAAAATAAACATATTCTATTCAATATCATTATATCTTTTAGCTGTACAATGAATTGCAAAGACCCTAAAGCTCTACTTTTATTTTCTATTTATGACATACATGTGTTTTTAATGGTCACATGTACACATTAACAGCGAGTCTTAAGCAGGTTCGAGTAAGTAACAATATTCTAGTAAAAGTTAAATTTCTTTTGTTAAAACTAAATTTCTAATCTCCAGGGAGTTGTTAAAGGTTTACAAGGAATTAATTGCGGCGTTTCTAATGTCTTGCCTTCTGATGTTGAAGAAGCTGTGTTTTAAATAGACACTAGATCTAATGCAGTACATTATGCTTGCCCTCACTAATTCGTTTACACGGGCTTCTAGCGGTTTGCCTAATGTAGGACTTGTTAAAGTTTTGCATGGAATGTTTAGAGGTTTGTTGACATTTGGACGGGAGTTGTTTTTATTAACTTATATTTTATTGTGTCATGAAAGCCAAAGCAGATATGTTTTAATTGGGGCTTTAGTTCAGTAAAATATCTTCTCACGTCACCTTTATACACATTGGAGTGTTTAGTTTACTAATCTAGAATGACGTGGTGTTGATTCTTGTAACTTTAATATCAAGAAATATTTTCACTTTGCTAAGATTTTATCGTGAAGTCGACTTGAAGTCAACGCTATTTGCAATTCACCCCCTGATCGCTAGACCATTATTTCTTCCGTAAAAATATAATGTGACATTTATGATCATTGCAGCTGCTTAAAACTTTATATGGGAGGCCGGTTGTATAATGAATTAAAATGCAAATATAAGAAACGAGACGCAGTAATAAAAGACAGATTTATTACTTTGCATTCTTTAGTAGTTCTACTGTTGAACTGGCAATGTTGATTATATGGGGAGAGTTTAAGGACATAAGCGGGTAAGGACCAGAGGCACCACTTTAGACCTTATGGTCAGCTAACATTGAGGCGAGTTAGCGATTGGCAATGAGTCGCGGCTATGATTGCAATCCGAGATTTCTCCCAGACATTCTCTCCCCTCTTGTTCCATCTCTCAACTTAGGCAGAATACGGCGAGGTCTGACCAGATCGATTCTGCGACATCCACCGTAGATCATCAATATTTTGCTCTGACGACGCCGTCCAACCTATAAAACATCTATTAATCAAAAGCTCGCTTTTGCATAATGAAGCTTTGCAACACGCGTTTGCGCCATATATCCTCGCATGATTCTGTGTTATTGAATTCATCAACGCTTATGCACCAATGCTTCGAGAAAGGAGAGGCCTTCTTTGCAACCAGAGCAAATCCTCATATATACACAAATGAAAGCTACACAAACACGTACACGCATACACTTACATTTGTGAAAACACACAGAAACAATCAATCACAGTCAGAATAATACACACGTACATACAAACAGTTGATAAGACATCCGTTCGTCCTTCTATCCACGCACGGACTCGCACATCTAGAGCTACACTTACACGTACTATGAAATGCAAGAGCATGAAATGATAGTGGGCGGGTACGCGTTTTATTGATTGCTAACTGATGGACTGATTGATGGACTGGTTAAGAAAGCTCATGTCATGACTTACGCTCAGACTCATTAGATAGATGACAGATAGAGGAAGCGGAGAGGGAAAGTGATCTCTCCTTTGCGGGCGTCTCTGCTCCTTTCTGCTGGGCTGGAGGAAGCGCAGCGCAGGAGGAGAAATGTCACTGTTTTAATTTAAATGAGGCGACGGCTGCGCTTCGCTGATGGGCGTTGGCTACACTCTGTCACAGTAAGGACCAGGAAGTCCATTCTAGTTATTCCGAAGGCGACAGCCCTTTGGCGTCGACTGGAATTGGCATGGAAGAGTAGCAAGTGAGGAGAGAAGACTGGGCGTATTCCTGGCCAAAGAAGCGGTGATTTATTTGCGGAGGGTGAGGAATGCATAGCATTGCAAAGCAATGCTATGCATTCCTCACTCGATGAAGAAATTTTCTATTCATTTTATCCCGATTGATGGGTAAGGCGCAGTAATTTCATTATAAAATAGAGGGACATATATTTTTATAGATAGAGCCATTGTATAAGTAATGTAATTTTCTCTGACACTGTTATGCTAAAACCTACTTCCGTAATTAATTAGCTAATGAATTATGCGATGCTGTGCATACATATATCCCCATCAAGGCTTACTTTCAGAGCATAATACACCGCCGAAGGTACATTAGAGGCAAAGCACGAGGACGATCTTCCCCCCTCCCCCTTTTTAATTTCCTAACAAACTCATTGTTTACTTCTTGTCTTGGATCGATTGGCCTATCAGCCAAGTCTGCGGCCAGCGGTCCGCAGACGAGAGAAGAAACGGATGCTCTCGGTAGCCACCGTCGCTCTCGAGAGCTCTTTTGTTACCTTCTTTCCTAGCAGCAAGAGGGCTAATTGTGAGGACACGTCGATTCGAGGAAGAGGGAGAGAGCGAGATAGATAGATACAGAGAGAGAGAGAGAGAGATAAAGAAAGAGAGGACGAGCCAGATGAACGCGTTGCACGTGAAAAATTCATTCCAGCAACAGCCTCCCTCTCCCTCACCTGGCTTCGCACCTGGTCAGCTGAGGACGTTGTCGGTGCGAGGGCATCGTGAGGATATGGGGAGGTCTCATTGCGGTAATTATCATTCTACTTGTTCGATAACCGCCAAGATAACCACTTAAATTTAATAATACTTTATAATGGCAAAATCGTCGCATCCAGCTAAGCTATTATGTAAAATGTATCTATATCTGGATAGATAGATAGAAAAACCGACAAACTGATAGACAAACAAGATATATAATGGATACCCACTTATCGATTTTCGTGAATATAACTTTGTTCGACTTTGTTTGCGGGATCTGGCGATTCTTTTTAACATAAGACGTGCATGAATGATTTTTACAGGCTGTATAGACGGAAGCGAGCCCTTCTGTCGTTGTCCGGGTCTTTTTGCAACAAAAGATCAATTATTGCAATAGGGAGAGGGAGGTGGAGCGCTTAAGGGTGGTATGTATTGCCGTGGAAGAGGGAACATTGCTCCGGTGCTCATCCACAACCGAAAGGGGCAAATGCCACCCTTACAATGGACCTAATTTAAAGCCTCTAATCACTGGCTCGATATGGGAGTGATTTGATTTTCGAAAGGGTTCGAATATCTATGTCTGTCAATATGTTTATCTATTTTGTTTTTAGTTCACAGCACGTATATGAAATTAAAAGATTATTACTATCATTATTTGGCAAAAGGAATAAAATTTCCAAAATTTTCATCAAGCGCCCCTCCTTCGTCGATTCTTCAGCTCCCAGTGGTCTAAACAAACCTCCGAATTTTGCAAAGGTTTTCAGTTCACGATTTGAAGTAGAAATTAAATTTTAAGTGAATTTTTATTGCCTTTTTATTGAATTTTATCTGATTTTAAATAACGTTTATTTGATGTTTTTGCAAATTTTATTTGATTTTAAATTAATTTTATCGATTTAAAAAAAAATTGATTTAATATTAAATGGTTTTGATTGAATTTTATTGGATTTAAAATGAATTTTTATTAAATTTTATTTGATTTTCAATGAATTTTATTGATTTTTAAATTACATTGATTTTATATTAAATTAATTTTATTTATTCGTTATCGAATTGTATTTAATTTTAAATGAATATTTGGAGATGTTAAACACCAAAAATTTCGTCATTTATTGGCGCAAAGCATGACGAGTAAGATATTATGTTATGTCGGAATTAATTAAGCCAATGCTATGAAAGTTTGCGAAGGGACGCATACATAGGTGCTTGCGGAAATGTGAAAGTTATAAAATAGGTGTAAGTATGAAAAAGGGAAAACGAGAATAAGGAAAATAGGGACCTATAAGAGTGAATTTTATAGAGGGGAGGGAATTTGGTGCTCTTGTGTTGTTGGAAGTTATGAAAAGTAATGAGAGAAAATAAATATTTAATCACTATGATGTATTCAATTCGAATCCTAGTTAGGATTTGAGTTCTAATTGGCGAGAAATTGTGCAATTCCATGGGGGCCAAGTGAGAGAGGAAAGAACCGGGGAAGTAAACAGATCCTAAACATGTTTGAATAAATGGGCATTGGTGAAAATGGAGTGCATGAGTATCTACAGAAATAATGAAAAATAAGTGAAGGATGACCTATAGAAATAATGAAAAATGAGTGAAGGGTGACCTATAGAAATAATGAAAAATGAGTGAAGGATGACCTATAGAAATAATGAAAAATGAGTGAAGGATGACCTGTAGAAATAATGAAAAATGAGTGAAGGATGACCTGTAGAAATAATGAAAAATGAGTGAAGGATGACCTATAGAAATAATGAAAAATGAGTGAAGGATGACCTATAGAAATAATGAAAAATGAGTGAAGGATGACCTATAGAAATAATGAAAAATGAGTGGAGGATGACCTATAGAAATAATGAAAAATGAGTGAAGGATGACCTATAGAAATAATGAAAAATGAGTGAAGGATGACCTATAGAAATAATGAAAAATGAGTGAAGGATGACCTATAGAAATAATGAAAAATGAGTGAAGGATGACCTATAGAAATAATGAAAAATGAGTGAAGGATGACCTATAGAAATAATGAAAAATGAGTGAAGGATGACTTATAGAAATAATGAAAAATGAGTGAAGGATGACCTATAGAAATAATGAAAAATGAGTGAAGGATGACCTATAGAAATAATGAAAAATGAGTGAAGGATGACCTATAGAAATAATGAAAAATGAGTGAAGGATGACCTATAGAAATAATGAAAAATGAGTGAAGGATGGCCTATAGAAATAATGAAAAATGAGTGAAGGGTGACCTATAGAAATAATGAAAAATGAGTGAAGGATGAACTATAGAAATAATGAAAAATGAGTGAAGGATGACCTATAGAAATAATGAAAAATGAGTGAAGGATGACCTATAGAAATAATGAAAAATGAGTGAAGGGTGACCTATAGAAATAATGAAAAATGAGTGAAGGATGACCTATAGAAATAATGAAAAATGAGTGAAGGATGACCTATAGAAATAATGAAAAATGAGTGAAGGATGACCTATAGAAATAATGAAAAATGAGTGAAGGATGACCTATAGAAATAATGAAAAATGAGTGAAGGATGACCTATAGAAATAATGAAAAATGAGTGAAGGATGACCTACAGGAGCAAAAAGAATAGAAATCCTAATTGCTGTAGCCACTGGCGCAATTTCGGGAGACAAAGGAGTTCTGAAAGATGACAGAGTTTTAAACGAGAGGAAAAGAATATATAAAGGAAAGAAAGAACTATAAAGGGAAAAAGAGGTTAAAAAGAAAACTTAAGGCAAAGATTAAACCAAATTTCAAAATATAGTTAGACATTTTAAAAAGAAAAGGATTCAAGAGGAAACAAACCTTAAATATGCGACAAATAAGTTAAAGGAAAATAAAGGCGCTATATTTAAAAAAAAACAACACCCAACTTAATGAAATTGAAGCTTAGAACGTTAAAAAAGGAAACATTGAAACTAAAATGAAGCTAGGAGGTTTAAAAAGGGCCTGAAGAAGTTAAGAGGAAACAAAGAAATTAAAAAAGAAAAATGAAAAAGCCAAAGAAAACAAAGACATTGAAAAGGAAACTAAAGATGTTTGTTAAAAAGGCCATCTCGCGTCAGAATCCTGGGTCAGAGGCCCACATGGGTATTTTTTACCACCGATTACCACAGTGACGACCTACATTATAACGTGGCGTCTGAACTTGGGGTATCTACAACGCATGGCATCCGCAGTTAAATCGCGACCCCATCCGGCGAATAACCACCCCAGATGCAGTTTAACCTCGCTCTCCTGGCCCGTATTTTGACCCGGCCGGCCGACGCCCTGGCAAGAATGGTTAGGGATCCGCTTTTGCGAGGCAGTGTATTTATGGCGATCTCCGCCACACACATCTCAATTACTCCGGCAAAAGCTCAAATGATGGTTCGACTGAGGCAGTTCATATAGTTGATACTCTTAGGGATAAGATGGCGCTACAAGTAGTCTCTTCCTTTCCTTCTCCTATAAAAGCGTCCACGTATTCTCACTTCCCTTAACTTCACCACTTTACTAAATTAAAAAAAAATTAAACGAGCTATGTGCTAAAGAAGAATGTGATTGGCAAGTCTGCCAAAGCTAAACCCTGTCTAACGGGTGACGACAAGGTGAAAACTCGTACATACGAACAAGAGTGCCCACCGAAGTACGAACATGAGGCACCGTAACGAATCCTGGTCTTGAAATGGACGAATTTGTCAGTAAGGGGATTGATTAATTAATCTATTTTTATTTATTTATTTAAATGGGGAAATCCAACGAAGGCAACTTTATATTGGTACGTGGGGAATGAGGGTCACAAAATTAGATAATGGATAATAAATAATAGGGGAAATCTTTGGAAATAAAAATTCTAGGGGTCGATTCAGTTATACATTCATGTTTGATGTATGGAAGTTTCATACAGGGAAGGATAAAGATGGCTGGATGCGACGTTTCGCTCACAACCAGTGAGACTCTTCAGAGGGAAAATGTGCCATCGGTAGGTCGCTTCCGAGCTGCAGGTTTTATATCGTCCTGTCTATGCAGATCTAACACATAGGAAAAAGAAAAGGTGACGGATTCCATGTAATTTCGAACTTTAATTCCTTAGGAACCTTGGTTGGTTATTATTTATATCCATACGCGTTTGGTTTTCTTTTACTTCTTCTATTCTTTGGGAATGAAATAAATTAATATTCGAAAGTACTTGGATTTAGTGTATGTTTTTTTCTTTTTCCTGCGGGTTAGCTTTACATTTCTTATCACCACCACTCCTTCCCGCGCCACACTTTTAGCTCATTCAATTCAATGTTCTGCGTCAAACTAATTTGGAAACATAAATTTTGGATAACCCATTATCTTGCACAGTTTTATAACCCCAACTTTCTGTTTGGGGTAATCATCCTGTTTATACTTAATTAGCATTTCTACTATTAATTAGCCTCCTTAACCTGACCTTAATTTCCATTTTTTCCTAATCACCTTGGTTACGATTCCAACGAATTTTTAACTTAACCTGACCTAACCTAAATATAAACTTGATTTAATACTTTCTTTTTTTAATCATCCTGTTTGTTCTTCAATCGCTATCTCTTAGTATCCTCCTACTTCATCATCATTTCAGCTTTTGCCTCCCATTGCTGAGAGAAGCCCTTTTGCATCTAGTTTCATGATGAGAGTTTGGGGCCATAAGCTACCATGCTGGCCCCATTCAGTTTGGTAGCTAGGGGTCGTCAGCGAAAGTAGTCAACACCGGATATTTCTTCCTGTGCCGCGAGGGGAATCGAACCTCGGACCTTTAGTTTTAAATCCAGCACGCTAACCATTACGTTACCAGCCCCCAAATACCCGGTTTATTCTCCTAAATTTTCCATCACATTTATAATAACTTCATCCCACGATTTTGCTGTTTGTGTTGAGAAAGACAAATTAATTCCTTCGACTCTGTTTTCATATATTCATTTAGTAATTTTCTTTAATTTATATTATTCAGATGATTCTTCACGCAGGATAATGAATAATGAAATAAAAATAAATACCATAAATATTTTCCAAATCATTGTTATTATAAGAAATCTTAATGACTAGTTCCAAATGCTTCCCAACAAAATGGCTCCTCGAAAATCGATCCCATTTATTTGAGATTTACGATTTATGACCATATCTGTGAACTGAGCTGAGAAAAAGAATCACCCTGCTGCCATATAACTAGGTTTTATTCCTCTATATTTTAATAACTTGTGTCAGTTGGGTCTATAATCCCTAAGTCCTTCTGGTCATTTTTGAACAACTATTTGATGGTCGATTCAATATATTATTAAGAGCCTTGATTTGTTTCGATTTTGGTGATTTTGCTATTGGTTTTAGTTTCTGGACATGTTAATTTGAGATACTTTATTTGGGGTGGGAAAGATTCTGAACAACCCAGATAGACTTGAGAGGAGACTACTCAAGGTGCTAGGAATTAGAAGGCGTTGAGTGCTGGGCACAACCCCCCAGGCACGCTCCCGTTCCTTAGCGAAGAGAAGTTCCCTGCAGAGGCTGACTGTATATTCATATAAATAGGCTCAATTTTTCTCTCTCTTGGTAATTTTATATTCTGAATCAAGGCGAGAATCTGTTTTTTTTTTCATTCGTAACTTTTCCTACACATTAACGGGTCCTGACGTGATAGTTATTGGATAGCGCCTACAATGCAACAGTAGCGTTTTTATTTAGACGATTTCCTCCACACTCCATTATTTCATCTAGTGACAGGTTAAGGTTTGAGAGAAAGTATATAGCTGGGAGACAAGAAGTGGATGTTACGTGCGAAATGTGTTTAAGTGTGACGTCGTATACATAACATACGGGGGAAAGAAAGAGAAATCGCTGAAATGTGACTCCGGAAAATGGCCCAGAACTCTCAGACTGTAAGTTATTTCGAGAGTCATTTTGGAACACATAATGAAATCATTCCTCTCCTATTTTATTCCACCCTCAGAACCATGTAAATCTTTCATAACGAAAGATCTCTTGTAGTTTGAAACGTTTTAACAATCAGCAGCGTACTACATACTCCACAATTCAGCAGTGCAAAGTGGAGCTAGAATAAGCTGGACCAATTGAGGAGGAGGGGTATAAGGGCGACAGTGTCAAAAGGGCTAGGAAGATGGTGGGTGGAGCAAGATGAGAGGAGAGAGAAAAAAGGGGCCATTCTTGATTTCCTTTCGGAGTGGTCGGATTTTTATAGGAGGGAGGTGAAAAGGGAAGTTGGAAAGAAACCTCCCAGGGCAGCCATTACGGAAATTGGCGGCGGGACAGGCCACGCTATCATTCCGACTCCCCTCGGAGCTCGTAATGAAGAATTATACGAGGGCGAAGTATGACGAGGTCGGGGAAAGAACCCGGGGACGAGGATCAGAGGAAGGAGCAAAGATAAACGGCTTCGTCCCATCAATTCGATTTTATGTTTTAGAGAACGCGTCCATCCTTCTTCGAACCTTCGTGTGATGCATTAAGACTTCCCAAATGAGGCGTCCGTCTGATTAAGAGAATTTAAGGCATTTTAATTATGTTTTCCTCCAATCGGGGCCGAAGGAGTTGGGAGCGCAGAGGATTTCATGACTTTGATCTCTGTACATTGCGTGAGGAAACTAGATTCCGGTTGAGGAGTTCCGAGGGGCCAAAAGTTTGGGACACCAAGTTTGAGAAGAGTTCAAAATAACAGGTTCTTTATGAGGTTTGAAGGAAATTGAAGTACCTATGTTTAATATAAATGCATTATATATATATATATATATATATATTAATCATATAATTGAATAAAAGTTAGAAGAGCTATTATGAAATAAGCAAAGAAATTGGCAATTTTATAATAAGAAAAACTCCATAACAGAAACAACTCGAACTTGTTGAAATGTTTGCTTTTTGATGGGATTACAGACGTAACCTCCTTACGTATTTGACAGAGGGTAAAAGGAATGAATAGACGAGGGGAAAGGATGAGGGATGGAAAGAAAGGGAGGTAGAGAGTCAGAACAGCCCCGGGAGAGGGATCGAGGAGGGTAGGTAGGGGAAACTTGAATAAAACGAAGTAGGATCGTCTCGGAAAACCTTCCCACCGGGCTCAAAAGTCGTTGCAAAGATCTCTCAAAAACGTAGAAGATTATAGACCAAAAGCGAAAGAGAGGAGATAGAGATGTTATAGAGAGGTATAGAGATATTAAAAAGAGAGAGAGAGAAAAAGAGAGATAGAGGAAGAAAAGAGAAAGTGAGAGGGAGAGAAAGGAAGCGATTGATAAAGAAAGAGAGGGGTTAAAAGAGAGATATCGACTGATATAGATAAAGATAAGAAAGAGGGATAACAAAAAGTTATAAAAATGAGATAAAAAAGAGACTGACGGAGAAAGTGCGAGAGATGAAAGTGTGCGAGGAAGAAAATGAGATGAAGAATGTGAGAAGAAGTATGTGTGGGGTATAAAGTATGAGGGTTGAAGTGAGAGTGAGAAAGTGAGAGGGAGAGGCTGAGAGGGATACGGAGGGACTGAGAGGGATCAAGTGGGGGTGAGAAAGTGAGAAGGAGAATTGGGAGTAGACAGTGACATTGAGTGATAGTGAGAGAGAGGGAGAGAGATAGAGAGAGAGAGTGTGTGTGTTATAGAAATTGAGAAGGAAAGAGAGAGGGAACCGGACAGACATAGATACATATAGACAACAAACAGAAAAAGTGTATGTATCTAAAGAGAGAGAGAGAGGGAGAGAGATAGAGAGAGAGTGAGTGTGTTATAGAAATTGAGAAGGAAAGAGAGAGAGAGAGACGGACAGACATATATACATATAGACAACAAACAGAAAAAGTGTATGTATCTAAAGAGAGAGAAAGAACAGAGAGAGAGAGAGAGAGAGAGAGAGAGAGAGAGAGAGAGAGAGAGAGAGAGAGAGAGAGAGAGAGAGTTAGAGGGGAGGGGCAAGAGAAACAGTCTGTCCCAGGATGAACGACCGTTCTACAGTGAGAGAAAATCTGGTCACCTTTGCACAATTCCGGACTGCAAGAAGTTTGCGAGCCAAAGAAGAGATTGTGTCGGACCTTTGCCGTTATTCCAGCTCGTCGACCATCAGAGCAAATTTAATTCTTTATTTGGCGAGAAATTCTCCCAATTTGCTGTTTCGTTCCTGCTCTCTTAAATTGACCGTCTCCTCCAACTCCCAGTCACTTCTAAGATTTAACTTCGTTCTAATTGTCAACCGGAAACTCGTTTTTAGCAACCCCTTTGGACATAATTAATTGCTTCCAAGCAGAAATAGAACTAAGTTCAATTTAGAAATGGAAAATGGTCGCCGAAAAAACACTTGATTATCAATTTTTTCTGACTTTTCTCTGATTTTAAAAGTCATTGGTAATCTGTTCGATAATGTCAATCCTGATCATTAAAATATAATTCTCTTTATATTTACTTAAATCACTACGCATCGTTTCAGTGACACGTTTTCTAGTGCCTTTTCTAGCAATGATACCTGGTGCTGGACATCCACTCATTATTAATTTTAAACTACTCTGAAGAAACTTTCATACTCCAACGAGAGAGAAGAACTACAGAACTACAGAATCTAGGACCAGCAAAGACCCTAAGGTCCGCTCGAGGCTAGTCCGCTACACTGCATCCATAACTACGATACACACTTATCTACGAGTGTATCTCAAACATGCTATATCTTTATTTTTTTATATATAATCTACTGTACACACTTATCTACATGTGTACATTGTCATGCATATTAACTACTTCAACCTAGGGGTGGGGGGGGGGTGATAGAAAGTTTTTCTTTTCAACTTCCGCAGCCCTCGACTGCTAGTGGTGAAAATCTAATTTTAGGATAATAAGACTATTTATAGGATAGGCGGAAAAGAAAATGGATATCTAAACTACACCTTCAAGAGAAATCGCTGGCATCATTTTTAGTCATCATTTTTACTCTCGTTGTTCCTCCGCTCCAAACTCCTTTTGCAAGACGTTTTTATTTACTGTGCTCAGACTACGTTATATTTATACTATTTAAGTGCGCGTCGAGACGGTTTTTAAAAAAATTTACCGACCTACTATCTACTACGTGGCTGGGTAGCCTATTCCAAATTTGAGTAATTTTAAACGTAAAATAGTTTTGGGCTATACTAGTGTTAAATCGCTTGTTCACTAATTTTAATCCGTGTTGGCGAGTGTTTCCCCTATGATCCAATTCGAACAAATTCCAATAATCAACGTTTGAAAATCCTTTCAATATTTTAAATAATTCTATTAGCTGGCCACGTAATCTTCTGCCTTCGAGAGATGGCAAATCTAATGCCCTGAGTCTTTCCTCGTAGGGCCTGTTTCTCAGCTCGGGAATTAATTTTGTAACCCTACGCTGCACTCTTTCTAATTGCGCGATATCTTTGTTTAAGTATGGAGCCCAAAATTGAACTGAATATTCGAGCAGTGGACGCACAAGTGATTTATATAACGGTAAAATTATATCTCTTGATTTGAACGTGAAATTACGCGCGATATAACCCAGCACACGATTTGCTTTTTTTACATGCATCCGCGCATTGTTTCGTGACTTTGAAGTCATCCGAGACTAAAACTTCCAGGTCTTTTTCCAATTTAACCACGTCGAGGACCTGGCCTTTCATGGTATACTCTACCCTCAAATTATGGCAACCCAAATGCATCACCTTACATTTACTTAAATTAAACTGCATTTGCCACTTATCCGCCCATGTGACAATCAAGTTTAGGTCCTTTTGTTATTTTTCTACATCCGATCTTACATAGGCACGGTTGCCCAGCTTCGTGTCGTCAGCAAATTTAGAAATCGTACTAAACACGCCATTATCCAAATCGTTTATATATATTAGAAACAATAATGGGCCAAGAACTGAGCCTTGTGGCACTCCACTACTGACGTTGACCCAATCAGAACATTCACCATTTATAACTACTCGCTGCGAACGATCCTTCTGCCAATTTCTAATCCAATTTAATATCTTACCCTTCACACCGATTGCTTTATATTTCATTAATAATCTCTCGTGCGGAACGGTGTCAAACGCCTTTTTAAAGTCTAGATAGATTACATCTACAGCTTTGCTTTCGTCGTAAACGCAAATCATTTTATGGAAGAATTCGAGCAAATTTGTCAAGCACGATCTCGCCCGCCTAAACCCATGTTGGGAATCTTTAATCAGATTATTTACCTCGAGGTGGCACACTATTCTATCTCTAATTACCGATTCTAAAAGCTTTCCAACTACCGAAGTTAGACTAATAGGACGAAAATTCGTTGCTTCGTATCTATTCCCATTCTTAAATATTGGTGTAACGTTTGCACGCTTGAAGTCTACAGGGACTACGCCATCATCTAATGAGCGATTGAAAATTGCACGCAACGGCTTCGCAAGCTCATTCTTAAGTTCCTTTAAATGAGTGGGGTAAACGCCATCGGGCCCGGGTGATTTCGACTTTTTCATCAGGTTAATATATTTAAGAATTTCCACTTCATTAACCGTTATATCGGATATGCAAATATCACTATTATCTACTCTTCAACTAACGAAAGAAGAAGAAGAAGAAGAAGAAGAAGGAGAAGGAGGAGAAGAAGAAGAAGGAGGATGAGAATAATAATAATAATTAGAAAAAATAAGGAGAACAAGAATATGGATCATGGGTAATAAGCTTTGTACTATCCACAAAATCAAACCTAGGTCCATGTGGGTCAAAATAATTCAAAACTATGAGCCGATTTTTTAGTCTCTCGTAAGATGGTCCCAGTCCGCACTTTGAAGTTCATATATTCATTAATACGGACTTATTCTAACAAATACGCTTTATCTTCTCCGCTAATTAGGTATTGTTAATAAGGTTTGATTTAGAAGTCCAGGCCCTGATTTTTTTTTTTGCCTGTACCTCCTTTCCTTCGTTCCCCATTCACTGAATTTATCTTTGTTGGATTACATAATATTTTATTGTTCAATCAATCAATCAGTCTATTTCTCTTTGGGAATTGATCTCTTAATGAATGTGATCCACCTGGTTGCTAAGAAAAGGACTTATAATATCCTCTGCCCCTTCGTCAAAGACAATTATCTCTTTTGGATAAGACGCCTAATTGGTTTAACTTTCCCTGTTGGATCCCGTTGGGTATTTACGATATTATCTCCTCTTATAAACCTCTTCATTTTCTACTATGATTTTTCTAGATCTCTGCAAATAAAAAAACCCCGCCATAACCGCAAATATGTCAACAAAGAGAATCTTCGTGATTGCAACTTTCCGAAGACTAATTTGTTGGGCAGTTTTTTGTTTAAAACTTTGAGAGGATAACAAAATTTTCTTTGTGTCCTTATTTGTTTTGTTTGTCTCTCTTCAACTTAACTACTATGCCCTCTTTTCATTTACCCAAGCAATATATTTGGGTTGTCTGCCAGTGAAGTTTCTTCCCCCACAAAAAGAATATCCATCTTTTTACATTCGTCTTGAAGAATAAAAAAGAAATATATGCACCTACATGTCTTTGATACACCCTTCACATTTAACATAGTTTTTGGTAAACAGAATCAGTACTAACTTTTTTCTTCTTATTTATTATTCAGTTCCATTGTTTTTGTAACCTCAAATTCTTTAGCACAAACCTGAATTTCCTGATAAAATAATTAGTTAACTAATCTTTGTAATGTTACCAAATATGAAAAAAAGATTGCTTTTATCTTTAGTTCATTAGTTACACTTTTTCCGATGAGGAGAGGAGAGCCCAAAAAGTAATATTTATAAAATACGTCAAACGTTTATACTCGGGTGAACTATTTATATTCAGGCATTCAATTCCCAAGCATATGCGGGCATATTCATTAAGTGGTTAATTAACGAGATAATCTACCAAGTTCACTCCATAAAGGCGTAGTTGTGAGGACGGATGTGTATTGTGTGCCAGATTTCTCGGAAAATGAACTTCCGTTATTATTTAATCCTTAAATCCTTGTTAAAATGCACTAATGAATTCTTGTAATATCGTCGCCGACAGGGATCTGTAGATGGGAGAGAGGGGCAGGCTGGTTTCTAGCTTCTACCTTATTCCCTAACCCATTCTGAAGCCAGCTCCTCTATTGTGTACTGATTTGATGATGATGATAATATTCTTTCCCTAGTAAGCGCCATCTAAAAATGTGCTATTTTCTATTTTATTTCACTAATATTATCTGAAAACTTACAGAATCCTTTGCGTAGGTCTGAATCCTGGAATCATTGGGTTTCAATAGAAAAGAAAACATATTTTAGTTTCTAATGTCCAGATGCCTTAAAAAAATTCAGCTTGTTGACTATTTTTTATTTCAGACACAATTTTCGAATGATAGTTTTTATTCTTAAACTTTAATAATACCGTAATATTTATTGGAGAAATTCAATAGACAAAGTTTTTTTCTAGAAAATTTTAACTCGTCCCCTGATAAGTTAATACAAAACAAAAGGCATTCAAAATATGAAACTTTGGAATATAACTCCGAAGTTGACTTGAATAAGTTGTAACTAGATTGTAAACACTTGTGGTAATGGTAGAATAAATATTAAAATCATTTTAAGGAGAGATAATATACTTGATCGAGTTAAATTTGATCACGGAAACAACTTTTTCTTCCTTTTTACTTTCATTTAAGAGTTGAGCTGCACTTTTTTTTTGCACTAATACAATCTTTACAATTTTTTAAAGATTTACAAATGTTCATCAGAATAATTAATACACTTTCCTGTTTTGCCATAAAGTTTATTTACTCAAATATTTTCCGCTTCCTATGGAGGACGAATTCGAACAAAATATTTTGAACATCTTCAAACTTAAATATTTAATTTCGAATTGGCTTTATTTCTGTAATTTGTGTTCATTCTTTCAGACATTTAGTGATATTATAACTAAATTACTACATTACCACCGTGTGATTGAAAAACCCCCTCCAAATTACCATCAATCAAGCAACTTAATAAGAATTTGATTCGCTAAGAACAGTTTTCGAATAAAGCTTGGCGATCACCCAAACATTTCTTTCATACTCAAAACCACCCTCCATTTTGTGGAGATCTAAGCTTCAAGTTTCCTACCACTGAATAATTAAGTTGTTTTTTTTTTTACTTATCATTTACTAATTCGTTTATGAAACTCAGTATAGAAGAATATCTTTATCAGAACGCAAAGAATAAAATGGTAATTAAATAATAAAATTAAAACTAAAATGTTCACTTTTGCTCATCTTCTTTTGCACCTTTACTGCAGTAGGAGGCCTTTGCGACAGATAGAAAATTAATTTCTCACATTAAACCGATAAATTAATGTCAAACTTTGCTGTTTAAATTAGGACCCATTTAGGAAGAATTATTTCCTGAATCCATTCAAAGTTGACCAAGATATGTTTGTGTACATCTGTGCAGCGAAGTTGTGAGTTGAATAAGACTTATTTTCAGTCAATAGTTGTGTCTAAATTATTCGAAAATAGGTCTCTTTTATTATTATAAAGAAAAATACCAATAGTATTTGACCATTATAAATGGCTGAAACGAATATGTATGTAGCTGGTGTCAAGATAATCTTGATTAGAAAGATTAAGGGGCCTAGCAATAGAAAAACACTGCTTAACAGTTTACAATGTTTTTAGACCATTTAAATAAATAAAATATGAAAATACTGTCAACACACATTATAAAACTAAATAATAAAGAGGGGTTCATCCTGGCTAGAAAGTGTGACCTGTAATAAACTCTATGGGGCCTATTGCAAAAACTGTTTGACAGGGGTAGGTAGATTTGAAAGGGAATAATTTTGAGATAGCCAGATGGTCAGAAGGGAGATTTTCTCCCTGATGGAGTGTAATTTCTTTCATTCAGACAAGGTGTCAAGGGGACAAAGAAGGCGAATAGCTTTATGGGTAGGTGGCAGTCAGTTGCAATAGTACAGAGCCATTATAAAGGGACTGTGTATGAAAAGTGGTTCAAGGTAAAGGTGACGATGTCGAGATGAAACAAATGTATATTTATTCTCATATGAATGAGGTGCTAGGGATCGAAACAGTGGGCAACTGTCTTGAATCTGCACCTTGGGTCATTCCTTCACATCAAAAATTACACCCATCTTTAGGAGATTTATTTCATTGTAGAAAAATGAGAATTTGTAAGTTTAGAATGGTCAAAGGTTACTAAACAACCAATCAAATTTGCGTGTTATTTCCTAGACTAATCTAAAAAGGAAAATTAATCGTAATCAACCCCAGAATACAAGTTAGACGCATTCTAGCATTTCTGCCGGTCTAATTTTATAGCTTAGGTTCAGTCATAATTACCTATGCATACTTTATAATCAAGACGATATTAAGTTAAAACGATGTTATTCCCCTTTAATAAGAATGAAATTACTTGGAGAAAATATTAAGAAATTAATTTAAGTGTCTTTCTTTATTTCTTTCCATAGCGACAAGTAAAAACCTTTCGAATTCATTACCCACCCTAATATCAGACTTGTTTTTTATTATTTAATAGACATGTAACACCTTTTAGTGACTTTTCTTAAATTTACATGTTGAGAAAGTTCATGATTTTCTATAAGAGATAAACTCAAACCAGAAGAATGAGTGGGACAACACAATGGCCATTCTCAGAACCAAGTGACGTTAGGCCTAACTTTTTGATTTCATTTAACCTTTGTCTACTCATGATTGAAGCTTCCCCTCCCACCAGAGTTAGAGACTCATTAGTTGGTGGTGGTTTGTCCTATTGTCCTTCTCAGGATTAATACTGCCCCCATTTAGTACTTGGAGGCGGATTTCTGAGGGTTTAACATCTCGATGGATAGATTTAAAGTATTACTTACCCGTGTGAAGTCGTGTGTGTTGCTGAACATGCGAAAGTTGCTTGAATCTCCGGTCGCAGTAGGAACATTTGTAGGGTTTTTCTCCCGTGTGCACTCGAATGTGTTGCACCAGTTGGTGGTTTGATGAAAAAGACTTGAGGCATTGCTGACATTGATGAGGCTTCACCTCGGCGCGGTGGGCATCGCGATTGTGCATCTGCATTGCCGATTTATGCATGAAAATCTGCAGGTGAGAAGCATAGAATGTCTCAAAAGGGAGGCGAGGCTACGAGTAGCGTTTTTCACTTTTATATCACAGGAAATACAGTGAGAAAGTAGTCAAAGATAAGCGACATTGGCATCATCAGAAATATAATAAAAAACTGACAAGCAGAAATAAAAATAAACTTAAAACACACGCATATATACCCACCTACACGTACATATAACACACACATTGACAAAATCTAATTTTAATAAAATGCAACATCATCAACAATGAACGAATAAAGACTGAAAGATATGCACACGGCTTGCTCTATTTTACAACTAAAGCACAAAGATCAATTAATAAATGATACTCCATAGCATAAATTTATATCAGGCATTAACACCACTATATTTTAAAGAAATTACAGGTCGGCTTAACTTAAGAATGAACTAATTTGGTATTGGTTGTTTACTTGGCTTGAACATCATGCTGTTGAGACTTGTCAAGCCACTTGAGCTTTTATCATTAATTTGGTAACTACCTGTTATAAAACCTCATATTATTTATATCAGGAAAGATGAAGTTTAATTATCTGCATGCAAAAAATAAGAATTAGTGAAGGACAGCGACCTCATTGGTCCACTTAGGGCCAACCCTCATTTGTTTATGTTTAACCACACTAAATGTGGTCCAGGCGCTTGGTATAAACAGTTGCAGTTGCTATTAACGTCCTAGAGACAATTCCAGTAGTTGAAGACCGAAAATTAAAAATCTCCTAGGTGATGGCGATTTCAAATATTGGCGTGGTCGGGTTGAATACGGTGCGTCTCGGTGTGATTTGATGCACAAGTGTTCCATTTCAAGAAGGTTCAAAGGTTGAGGCTTTATAAAATGTTACAAACCCAGATTAGTTCGCCGTCTTCATAGTCGCCTCTTTGGTCGGCTGCACTGGGTAGACGCCGGCTTAAACGTTGGCTTCTTACCGGTTTCAGAAATTGAGTTAACGACCCAATTTTTTCTCAAGGGATTTCTCGTTGACGGGACTGAGATACGACAAGGGTTGGTTCACTTTTGAGAGGTTAATGCCTAATTTTATAGGTTGTCAATTTCCAGAATTTCTCAACATGAAGAAAACTCTCGTAACGTGAATAATATTCAAATATAAACATATTTAGAATGTCATTCAGAGAGTTGTTCTTTGATTCTGTTTATATATATATATATATATATATATATATATATATATATATATATATATATATATATATATATATATATATATATATATATATATATATATATATATATATATATATATATATATATATATATATATATATGTATGAGAGAGAGAGAGAGAGAGAGAGAGAGAGAGAGAGAGAGAGAGAGAGAGAGAGAGAGAGAGAGAGAGAGAGAGAGAGAGAGAGAGAGAGAGAGAGAGAGAGAGAGTAAGAGATGGTGGGAGTAACAAGGAGTAACAAGGAAAGCAAGTACCCTAGAACACCTTACGGTCCATTCAATGAGGGTACCTTTGGACTAGCAGTCAAGCAGGCACATTTCTGCTCAAATGCTCTACGTCCTTAAACAGACACTTTTCAAGACCCTGTTTAGTCTTGACTTGAACTAGTCAACAGATTCACTGTTGACAACTTCCACTGGAAGTGCGTTCCAACTAGCGCAGATTCTGTTGGTGAAAAGTTTTCCACACAGCTCGCGGTTGTAACGTTATAGTTCAAGTTTAAAGCCGTGATTTCTTGTTCTGCTCTCAGCAAGTGTGAAAATATCTCTGTAGTCAACACTGTCGAACCCTCGAAGTATTTTGAAAACTTCGATGAGCTGACCACGCAGTCTCCGGGTTTCCAACGAGAACAGATCTAATTCCCTTAATCTATCTTCATAACTTTTATGTCAGATAGAGGGAATCAGTTTGGTTGCCCTGGCTTGCACGCGTTCCAATCTCGCGATGTCCTTTCAAAATGAAGGACTCCAAAATTGTACGGCATACTCCTGGTGCGGTTGGACAAGTGAGTTGTACAAACACAGTACAATCTTTTTGTTTAGATATCCAAATTGGCGCTTTATGTATCCTAGCATCCTTTGGGTTTTTTTTCCCGCCTCAATGCACTGTTTCGAGAACTTGAGTTCACTAGTGATTGTTACACCCAAGTCCATCTCCGTATCGGTGGATTCAATAGCAGTGCCCTTAAGGATATACTGAGATTGGGGGTTTCGGTGGCCGATATGCATCACTTTGCATTTGTTCACATTTAAAGGCATTCACACTTGTCCGACCACTCCCCAAACTTCCCAAGATCTTCCTGCAGGCGGGCAGTATTTCAATCCTTTGCAACGTTTATACCAAGCTTGGTATCGTCGGCAAATTTGGAAATCTTGGTAACCATGTCACCGTCCATGTTGTTGACGTAGATGATAAATAGTAGTGGTCCCCGGAAAGAACCTTGAGCCACCCCACTAGTAACGGGCACCCACTCAGAAGCCTGTTCATGCAGCACCACCTGTTGCCGTCTGACATTTAGCCAGTTCTCTATCCAGCCGGCTACTTTTCCGTAAAAGCCCAGCGCTCGCACTTTCTCGCAGAAGGCGGCGGTGTGGTACCTTATCAAAGGCTTTCTAAAAGTCTAAGTAGACCACATCCCCGGCCTTGTCCCGATCGTGCTCACTAAAGATGAAGTGGAAGAATTCCACAAGGTTCATCAAGCATGACTGTTGCCTTCGGAAGGCGTGCTGGAAACTCCTCAGTAGCAGGTTTGACTCTAAATGCGACGTCATTTTGTCCACCATGATGCTTTCCATGAGTTAACTGACCTTTGAATTCAGACTAATAGGTCTGTAGTTCGACGGTTGGCTACGGTCTCCTTTCTTGAAGATAGAATTCACCTTCGCTTCACGCCAGTCTCTAGGAACGCATCCGGTCCGGATTGACATGTTGAAGGTATCGTGACTTATTCGTCATTAGGTCAGTGATGTTCTTTTTTATTTCTCCTTCGTTGAAGTCCATACCCTCCAGCTTTTCCCCCGAGTAGGAATCCGTTGGCTAGAGGATGGGACCACACTCTACAGTAAACACCGAAGAGAAGTAGTCGATGAGGAGGTTAGCATTTTCTACATATGAGTTCTTTAATGTCCCCTCCTCATTCCTCAAAGGGCCAATCGTTCGACGGATTGGTTTATGGCTGTTTACATATCCAAAGAACTCCTTGGGATTCTTTTTACAAAGTCTCGCCACTCGGAGTTACTCAGACTGCTTAGCCGCCCTTATGCTGGACTTTACTCTCCTGGATAGTCTCTGGTATTCGTCAAAGTTACCCGAGATCTTCGATTGCCGGTACACATTTCGCTTCTTCCTAAGCAGTTGGCCGATTTCTCGATTAAACCACTTTGGTTGAACAGAAAACCGACAGGGGCATTTCAGAGGGATTAAACGCGATTGAAGACTGATGAATGTGTTTTTGAAACTGTTCCACGAGTTTTCAACAGCCTCGCGTCAGTCAGTCCAGCACGAAGACCTGAAAAGTCTGCTCTTCTCAACTCAAGTTTCCTTGATTTACTAGTTGCAGGCCCTGCCTTCGGGACTTTGACTCCAAATCTAATTATTCGGTGGTCACTGCCACCGAGCTCTTCGCCAACAGAGAGGTCCTCAACGATGTCATCCTCAGAGGCAAAAACAAAGTCGAGGATATTGTCTCCCCTCGTTGGCTCTCTCACTCATTGAGTCAAGAACTCGTTGTTCGCGAACTCCTGGAGTACTGCATTCTCACCAGAGGGTTATCTCGTTTTCCAGTCAACTTGTGTGTTGAAATCCCCCATGACGATACATACTCTGTCTTTATTAGTTCGCCTGACAGCTGGTACAGACTCCTGTCCTGTTCTAAGAGTTAGGCAGGGGGGCTGTAAAGCACCAGGGTCCTGTATCTGGCAGGACCTATCTCTAGGTCAACACCTGGTAGTTCATGGTCGGATACGATGTTGCAATCCGTCAAGTTGAGAGTATCCTTGACATACAACATCATACCGCTACCCTCTCTGCCTGGCCTATCTTTCAAGAAGAGCTGGTAACCGGGAATCGTGAATTCATCTTCAAAATCTCGGCTTGACGTTTTTATCCACGACTCCGTTATCGCCACCATCTCAGGTTCTTATGTTGTTAGGAAGCCACGAACCAAAGGCACTAAAATTTAACTAATTAATAAATGCACTGCAGTTGAATCTTTATTGAGATTAGGTTTGTATTATTTTGTGTATATTGTTTCTAGAGTTCTTATTGCAAACCTGATGTTTCTATTGGTAATTCTAAAGTATTAGACTTTAACAATAACTTTCAACGCTTAAGAACTCTAGAAACAATATACACAAAATAATACAAACCTACTCGCAATAAAGATTCAACTGCAGTGCATTTTATTAATTACATAAACTTAACTGCATTTGGTTAGTTGGTTCCCCCTTTCTCTTTCTCTTTTTCTCTTTCTATATATATGTTATATATATATATATATATATATATATATATATATATATATATATATATGCACTAACTGCATTAACAAAAATTCTAAAACATTAAAAAAGTAATTAGAAAAAAAGGCCTTCGCAATAAATCACAAAATTTAGATTACTTTATTATTTTAAAAATTAAGACTTTCAGAACTTCTCTCTTATAGTCACAATTTTTCATTCGTAATGAGATGCAAAGCGAATGAAATAGTTAAAAGTTTCCTAAACTTTAGGTTGGTTTCAAAAATCTTCGCCTAATTTCTATACGGATTATTAAAAAATAAATCAAATATCTTTGTAAATTGAATTGACGAACAAAATGTGTTTGTATATTTGTCATTTGCTTACGTTCACGAATCATACAAATTCCAGAAGAAATTAAATAAAACCCTGAAATTTGTTCATGATAAATTGAGACCTTCTTTTCGATCATCCTTCCTTCGTTCCATCAGATGAAAAAAAAATAATGGGGGGTGGGGTGAATGGAGTGGGGGGAATGGGGGTGGTTCAGGGTGAGGGAAAAAGACAAAACGAAAGAGGAATTAAGGAAAAAGCAACAAATGATACACATTCGTGAAGAGTCGTGGATGGTGTGCCTAAATCGGCCCTTCTCAGCGTTTAATGGTGTACTATTTTTCGAGGAGAGGCCACCCCAATGTTTTTCTTTTTCCTAATGGTTGTTATAGAAGGAAAATAGACCTTTTTCGCCCCGCGTCGTCTGAGATTGGTTCTTATTCATATTAAGAGATTCCTGGGCAGGCAGAGAAAGAATGAAAAGTAAAACAGAACGAAAGTGTAATTAGGTGTATTGTGCTCAGCGTAGAAAAGAACCGTAGGAATAGAGGTAGAAAAAAGCACACAACGAAAAAAGAAAGACAAGGGCTGCTACTAGGGGTGTTATATCAATCTTAAAAACTCCTTTTAATTGTTTCTGGGTGCGCTTACGAAAGGGAGGTAATTTCGAAGATTCGAAAAACGCTCGTAGACGTTCACCGAGGACGCACCGTCGTCCTAAAGAAAGAGCAGCCGAGCCAATCTTGCGTCTAGAATCTTTGAGCATTCCTCAAGGTACGTCCGTACCTTTTATCGGAAAAAAATACCCTCGCCTCCCAGAAATTCCACTAATGAGGGAGGCAAGCGCCGAATAATTCGCAGAACTGATGGCGCGCTAAATCTGATGAAAACGAGAATGTTTCTACTTGATATGCGAAGCCGGCGTTTTGGCGGGAAAAGTTAAGATGTATGAGGCTGGGCCCGCCTTTAATGTGGCAATTCATTTTCCAAAAACTCTCTCTCATTTAATTTTGGATGCGTAGCCCTCACTTCTTCCACTTTAATGAATCACAAAAAAAGTCAACATGGCAACATAAATCTCAAGTACAAGCTGAGATGGAAATAATTATTTTGATACCGCGTACAGTTCTCCAACCCCCTGAATTGGCCTAGTTATATGTATGTATATTTATGTATGTTTTTTTATTGCAGAGGAGTCATCAAAAGGAGATCATTTTGATGAACGAGAGATAAAAGCGAGGAAATGGGTGTTTATTACTGCGAGCGAGTTATGATTCATCTATATCATCGCTTTCATCAAGGTAACCCTTTAATACCCCTCCCTCTAATGATGGTAGATACAAAAATACGTAACAATCCTTTGACGGAGTACCAAAAGGACAAGGAGCAAACGATCTGCTCTTCTAAACCGCGCTGAAGCCAGGAACCCAGCGAGCAAATAATACAAACCTCTACTAATCAAAATGACGAGATTGTAGAAAATGAAAATCATAAATACTTTTGTGCCTAAATTTAATTTTAACGCTGAACTTAATCATAAATCTGGATTTTTAGATTCCAGCACGCGGAAACGAAGGAAGAAAAAGGAGATTAGTATTAAAATGACGGCATTACTTAAGTCAAGAAAGCTTCCCATTCTTTTTGATGGCTGCAATACTAGACTTTACGACCTCCGCTGAACTCGATATTAAGGTTTGTGAGTGCCAAAAAGACGAAAAGAGCCAAGGCAGACCTATTTTGAGGACATTGATTATATACATATATAGATACACGTCTATACGCTATATACGAGAGAATATGTATATATGGTCATATAGGCATAATCATTAAACGTGAAAATTCGTAGCAGATATATCAATTTTATTTGCTAATATATATATATATATATATATATATATATATATATATATATATATATAGATAGATAGATAGATAGATAAAACCACAGTAATAGGACTAATTTTATATGCGAAACTAGGTTTTGATATGCGATATCCGACGTGGTGCCCTCTCCTCGAGTTTAGATCTACTAATGTCCAATGAAAATCATCAAATTGATATTAATAATGCTAAAATAGTTTATAAGTCTCACAATTATATACATTGACGCTTAATTGAATCGGAACTTATAAAAGAAATTCCCAACTTTAATACTTCTGACGGTCAATTCAATACTAATACCTTAATAAGCAAGAAATTCATACTTCCCTTTCTCAAAAATGCCGACTCAATCTCGCATCATAATCCACCTTAGCGCCACTGATTTGTGTGTTTGTACGTTAAGCAACTTCTGTATCTCACTTGTTTACGAGCGATTGACAATGACGGATGTCTCTGTCGAAACCTGGTTTCGCATATAAAATTAGTCCTATTATTGTGGTTTTATCCTATAGTTACACGTACGCTACTGTACCTTTTTGAATATATATATATATATATATATATATATATATATATATATATATATATATATATATATATATATATATATATATATATATAGTCATGTACTTGTGTTGTATATGTACATGTGTATGCATAAATAGATTGAAATATTCTTCTTTACTTCTCGTCTTAACACTTCTTTTCAACCCTTTCTGTCTCTCCTTCTCCCACCCTAAACACTTCTTTTCAAACACCTCTGCATCAACTTTTTATCCATTAGTGCCAAAACTAAAACGAAACCAATTAAATTTTAATTAATAAACTTTGAAATTGGTCCATTTGGTCCCTAAAAAGAATTCTTCGACCTTTCTATTCTCTTTTATAATAATTTATCCAAATATTTGGATTTTGCGAACTTGTCTCAACTCGCTGAGATTTCCGTGCACTTTACTTCGCGTATCTGCGCGTGTCTTTTCAATTAATATACCATTCATTTTATCCAGATACTTCTCTGCCGGTGATTCACCTTATAGACTTACATACATACGCGTAAAAACACTTAAATAGAATTATAATACATATGTTTTCATTGAACTTTTTCGGATATATTTCTTTTTGTAATTTTTGTTACAGGTAGTTGTATATATCTATATAGGAATGAGTTGACCATCAAGACCTTGTCATAATTTCTTTAGCTCTTTAGGTTTAAAGAAGACGGAAAATAATTTTTTCAAAATGCCATTTGGGTCGAGTGTATATATATATATATATATATATATATATATATATATATATATATATATATATATATATATATATATATATATATTAAGACATATAAAATACATAATAGAACAGTAACTTTTTTTTAAAAACAGATTCTCTGAATCCTCAGAAAGATAAATCTGTCAATAGAAGTTTGCGAAACTTTCAAATTTGAACCATTTTAGGAAACGAAAAATTCGAAATACGAATTGGAGTTTGAAATCTGATGAAAAACCTTGAAAAAAAGGCATTTGAACGCACGCGAATTTAAACAAACCTGTGTGCACCCATAAACTCTCACGCACGCAACATATATTTAGCTGTTATAAGAGGCATCTTAAGTGGATTTCCTTGTTAGAATCATTGATCTCTGAATAGGATGAAGTGGTTAATGGCGACGCGATTAAAGGCGCACTCCTACGAAGGAATAAGTCAAATGAATCTCTGAATCAATTTTTCAAAATACTTCTCAACGCGCACAATCTACCATTCCTCCAAATATCCTCCTAAACCAGAAAAAGTTTGATTTTGTTCTAACCTATTTTTATGCAACTGTTGGCCAAGTAATCTGCAAACCCATGAGGCGTTTCAACATTGATAATTTATCAATCTTGGCTCGCCATAGAATGCTGCGCCTGAAGAACCCGATTGTTAACCTACTCGTTGATCGTCTCCTTAGTACCAGTTAAGGACTTTCTGCTTTCTGCCCTTTCATGAAATCAATTTAACATATTGCTACCCAATTTCAAATCACATTAACATATTTCTTTCGATGGAAGCCACAAAATAATGGTAATATGGAAGACCATTCATTATTCTGAAGTTTCCAATGAAAAAAACATGTCAAAAATATTGGTTTGAATATAAACGAGTCTATTTCTTATTAATTAACATAAATCTGTGAACCACCGAGGTTCATAAGAGAAATTTTGAAAAGATGTTTATAGAATGATGAAGTTGAGGGAAGTGAAAAGGTCGGAAAAATATATACCTCTAAAAGCCAGATGGAAATTATAACAACGTACTGGAATGGATGAAATAATTCCTCTTCATCACCATCATAAACTATTTTTTATAAAGTTTGGTCGGTG
Organism: Ceratothoa steindachneri; assembly: GCA_963969495.1. Taxonomy (NCBI): domain Eukaryota; kingdom Metazoa; phylum Arthropoda; class Malacostraca; order Isopoda; family Cymothoidae; genus Ceratothoa; species Ceratothoa steindachneri. Next base: position 97,362,618 of record OZ018335.1, read on the forward strand.
CACATCATCACCCTTTACCTGATCCCTTTATGCCTTATTAAGTCTAAGACAAACCATTATTTTTCTACGTCAAATTGGCTCGTTATAGCGATGGTGTCATATGAGTTGTATCTCTCACATTCATCTTCAGCCGAGGTCGGATGGTGCCCCAACTCGAGCTTTCACACTCCGGTCCAGCCACACTAATGAAAAAAAATAGCCTCTCTGTTACACATTTCGGATCATATAAAGATCTTCACCCCAAAGTACCCAACTGAAGACCCCCGTCCTAACATTTTAATATAAATAAACTAAATAAGGAATAAATAATAAAACATTATTCAGATTACTCTTTTGTTACACTAAATATTGCACGAAATTTGTGTACATAGGTTTTATAAAAAGAATTATTACACTAAATAATGTAAGGAAATATGAGTACATAGGTTATCAAAAGCATTCGTGAAGAAACGGTCACGCAACATAAATTCTTGAATATAAGAATTCAAGAAGTCCCGCCTGCATCTTCGTATCATGCTGATATGTGCTTTATGTTTGTTCCAGTACAATTCTATGGCCTGAATGTGGACACTAGTTTGCGGATCCCAAAAATTGAGTGAATGGTTCACTGTCCTGTGTGTGAAGCCAAGTCCTTGTATATTAATGTATGCCTTCCACTCATCACTGTGCATTATCGATCCGTTGCACTACTGCTGGGAAAAAATAGTCAGAAGTGTGGCAGCATCCATTTTGTCCACAATGTTCATGTATCCTGTTCCTGGTGAGGTGTTGGTATCGACCATTCCAAACACCCACATAGGAGTGTGAGGTCCTTTGCCCCGATGATGCTTTGGTTTGTGAGAAAAACACGATTCATCGATATGCACAACTGTTCCTGGACCACCAAGTTGCACCAGGTTAGCCTGAAGATATTTACTGCACACTTCCCGGAAAAAAACTGGAGCAGTCGATCATGGTCTTCTCAGAAACACCAACTTGACGGCTTGCCCTTGGTTCACCAACACGTTCACTCCACATATAGATTGCATGAACCCAGGTCTGAAGCGTTAATCTAGAGTTGGAAAAAAACGATCCAGTCCTTATAGATACTGTAGATTTATACTTGGCACAATCTTTGGTCTGGCATTTCCAAGCATAGCCATCATTGGATTTGGCATACTTAGTCCAGTTCATTTTACTATCACAAAAGTGACATTTCACTACACTTTTCAGCATTCTGCGTTGCTTAAGCCAATTAATAACTGACAGAGAATCTTTAGTTAGCAAGGGCAGCACAACAGTCTTGAAATTATCACGGTCCATGGTGCTTTTGATACTGAGTACATGGGCAAAATGTGACTATATATATATATATATATATATATATATATATATATATATATATATATATATATAGCGATACAAATCTGGTCATTATTATTATTATTTTTAATCCAAAGCATTCGATATTCATCTATTTCTGAACTTCACCATTTTGTTTTGTCAAACTTTATATGAATTCTTTGAATAAAATTGGTATGTTTTTGCATGTTTCTAAAATCAAGATATTTTTATTATTATTATTAGTGGTGAAGTTCAGAATATTTATTAAAAAATGGATCATATGAAGATCCTCCCCCCCAGGCTAGATCATATGAAGATCCTCCCGCCAAACCTACTCGGTGGGGAGGATCTCCATATGATCCCACATTTACCCCTAAACTTTCTCACGTAATCATTGCATCAAATACACGTTTTTCCGAGCCTTAGCACCACACCCTGAAGTGGGATGACGCGGTTCATCGCCGCTAAAATTTCCATCCCAACTCGACCCCTTTATATCCTCACTCTCACCATTTTTATTACAACTTTTCTTACATTTGCGTAAGGCCTGAGAATATTTTAGTTCATAACTGCATCCACGCTTCTCCTCACTCCAGAAAAACTTTCTTACATTTCTGCTCCTCACTCTATTTATCTGTATCACACTTAACAGTACACTCGAAATATCCATTTAGCATGTTCTTATTTTCAAACTTTCATTCTTTTTTCATGCCTTAATTTCGCTCCCATACACTACCGTTGGAGCTAGCATACTCTTATGCAATTCTTTTGCACAATCCACTCTTGAAGCGTCAGTATTCAGCGATGCTCTGATCGATGATGATGGTGTATACTCAATTTTAGAAGATGGTGGGATAGTGGTAGATAAAGGTGGGTGAAAATTAAAGCAGTGCAGGGGGGTATTTTGCCCTAGTAGGTGGGCATCACTTTATGTTTTTCTTTAGACTTTCCTTTTTATTTTATTTTTGGTAAGTGTGTTTTTCTCTGTTTGTTTCTTTATGTGTAGTTAGCGTGTTTTTCTTATTGTTAGTGTTTCAACTTTTGTGTACTTATTTTGGGGTTAATTTCTTTGAGCATTCAAGCCTTTAATAGCTTTTAGCTCAGCAATTTACCTTGTGTTTTTTTATTTTATTGTTATTTATTTTCTTGGTTTATTGTTTTGGTTTATTGAGTTAGTATCTAGTGTTCCTGTTATGTGTATAGTGATGTAATGTTTTTCTGAGAGCAAATCTCACTACTTGGGAACTGGCTCCGACGGGAGACTTTCTCCCTTAGTCGTGCAGATATATTAAGTCTGCCACCAGTTCCCTGTTGTTCCGGAATGACAACATTCGTAAGGGTTGAACAGACCTTTCTTCCCAATTTTGGGGTGAAGATGTTGATAGGCTCCAGTCTTTTCTTCCTATGAAAATCCCTTTGCCGATGTTGGTCACGCCTTCTGGCTTTGTTATTTATTAGGGATGCGGAGTTTTGGACAAGTTGGAGTTTTCTCATTGAGGTCTTGCTGGCCACTTGAGTCACTACTGAGGGGTAGATGACCTTAGCCCGGACGTACATCAGATATATTTTCCTAATGTTGGCCGAACTAAGATCTCTAATCTTGAATAGCTTGGAGACTTCTTCCTTTGTCAGGTTTCGCCTCTCCATGTAGTGTCTCGATTATCCATGCTCGGAGATCTTTAGGCCAAGGACAGTGCCTTCGGCGGAGAAGCTGTATCTCCTCCTATCGATGATGATGAGCCACGTCAACCTGCGGCTAAGTGGGACGATTTTGAACTTGTCCCTATTTGTTCTAATCTTGCATCATCTCTTGTGCCGGTTGATGTTATCGATTTCCGCTATTGTGCCCATTGCCTGATCCCTTGCTTTCTTCATTGGGCACGGAACGATCTGGGTGATGACATCTGCGAATTGCAGATACATCGTGTCCCTGTGCACCGGAGTTGGAAAGTCGATGGTAAAGACCAATTAAAGCAGTGGGCTCAGGCAACTTCCCTGGGGAACGCCCACCTTGAGTTCGAATTCAGGTCCTCTGTATCCTTCGATCATGAGACATGCTCTTCTATCCATGACAAAATCACAAAGGATCCTTTCCAGGATTGGATCTAGCTGGAGGTTCAGGATCTTGTATTGAAGTCCTTCCAGCCAGACTTTAACGAAGGCCTTCTGCACGTCCCTCAACACAATGTTTACATAGTACTCATTCGCGTGGCAAAAAGCTACTTTTGCTGTTAGGAGCGCCAGGGCTGTTTATGTGCTCCTTCTGATGGATTCTGAGACTTCGTTACTCTTTATAACTCTTTTAACCTGGTATACGTCATCACACCACTACGATTCACAAAACACCCCAATAGTTCCAGGAGAAGATCAATGAGTCTAATGTCGCACCCAGATTCATTCTCACCCCAAAACACAATCACATTTCTATTTTCTCCATTCACTATTAGACTCCTTCTCAGACATACACTACCAGACTCTAATCACGATTCCTTAATATACTACTATTGAAGGATCGCAGATAAATATTTAGAATATATAAGAATTGAACCTTAGTAATTAAATAAATTTTGATAAAAGAAAGTAAAACGAACTTAAATATACTTATTGTCTTTAAATCCATATCGCTTATTAGGATTTTAAATGCAGGTCAAATATTATACTTCGAAAGCGTAAAAAGCGGCGTGGGGGGGGGGGGGATACTGAGGAGTAAACTTGCAGACTCGGCATCGCTCAGAATAATGTGATGGGCTTAATCCATTATCTTTTAGTTTAAAAAAAAGACTCAGTTCGAGCAGATCCTATAACGCACAACTTCGTCCTCACTGCCTTTCAATGGTCGAGGAATTGATACACTATTGAGAGAATGATTTGTCAACGCTACACTTAATTTCAATTCAGTAGTTTTGAAGGATCATCTATATAAAAGTTGTTTACAAAATCCAATATTTATATTTAATAAAACTTGTAACCAAACCGCAATTTATAGAAGCATACTGCACGTTCTTCAGCGAACTTTTTAAAATTGTTAGTAGGGTGCAAACTTTAATAAAAGTAAAATTTTATATTGATTCTTATATGAAAGGAATGTTCAAGATAAAAGAAAAGTTTCGTTCTTTTATTTGATTTTGAGAAAAACCTCGAAGTTTTAATTCTCTCAGATTTTATTGGAAATACTTTCAAACCAAATATTAACACAGAAAAGCCGATTTCAATGATGAGGTCATGTTTACTTTGTAATTTAACTTTATAAGGTAAATGAAAAGTATTCTTTTTGAAAGGAAAGTACGTGTTATATTTATTAAGCCCTTTATTCAGTATATAGGAGCATGCTTAAATTCACGCCATGTATTTTTCTTCATTGAGAATATTATTGCTATACGTTTCATAATAGCTATATTTCATCCGATTTCAAAAGCAATAAGGGAGATGGTGCGAACACACTAAAGTTAGTCTATCCAAAATTCAATTAGTGGCCAAATCTAATCATGAAAAAACTCACGATGATGTTTGCTTCAATCGCCTATATTTAAAATATAACATAAGGATTATTTTCCTTCCCATGTATACAAGGGAAAAGGGGTAAAATCCAGAAATATATCGTACTATTGCAAGGGCACAGAATCCCTTAATCCCTTTATAAGATATTCATCTTATACTTGTTAGAAGAGTCGAACCCCTGAATATGGAGATTAAATCCATTACTACTCATCTCTGGATACGAACACAGAATGTTTGGTTTTTTTTCTGTTCAATATGCGTGAATCCATAAAGTCATAGGTAAACGAACAGAATTAATATACTCATATGTACGAGCATATGGGACAAAAAGGTGGAGTGTCCAATTTAGTAGTTCGTATCCTTTTCTCATCATAAAACTGTTTCAAAATGGTTTATACATTGGATTAAACATGCATAAACCATGTATAAAACATAGATACTCATACTCACCCCACAGTAACGCATTCACAGATAACTGGTACTAGTTATAAGTTGAAGGTTTGCCAAAATATCTCACTCAGAGTTATGAAAAATCTTGAAATGAACGCGCTTAAAAAACTGCTTCTCTTTATTTTTGTAAGAAACGATGAAAGTAGATTGAAAATTGAGTGATTGATTTTATTACAAACTCTGCGTTGCTCGGATTATCCCATTAGTTAGTTTTAACACATTTCAGGGTTGACTTTGATATTACTCACGGGACGGCCAATATGAAGCTAAGTCCATAAATGACTAAAAATCACCTGCTCAAGCGATTAGTTCGTTTTAATTAGTTTAGCTAAATCAACTTAAGGGGGACGAAAGAACCGAAGGATGTTAATACACTTTTAGGGACAATCATAGAAAGGGTTGACCGTAAAAAAGAGATAGGAAAGTTTGAAACGTACGAGTAATTATTCTTTAATTTCATTTACAAGCGTTCGGAGTTTCCGTCTTCATATTTTTTTTCGCCCATCTTTGATAGGAGACAAGGATTCAGTGGAATATTATTGGTTTATTAGTGTATTCTAAACTCAAGGTGGGTTTATTTGACATCCATTTTAGGAGAAAGAATAGAGAGAGAAAAAGAGAGATTGTAAGGGAAAGGTGAGCAGGGGAAAGGAGCGGAAAAAGCGCCACGTCTGAGAGCCGGAGGAAGGCGCCCGATGCAAGGACCTAGCGGCCGCGAGTTTCGGCTCTCCAGAAGTCACGAATGCAGGTGACTCGCACATATCTCGGGATTGGGCGCGTGTCCTTGCATTCATGCACCCGCATTTGCAACGATGCATATTAATTAAGCAGCGAGAGCTCTCATAACTAACGCACACCTCACACACATACACGAATATGCAAATAATTGTCCCTTACATAAATTTCTACGCAAAATGTTGACAATGCTGTTGAAAGCCAGTATTCCTTTGACATACTTATCCAGGAAGTTTGTAATAAAGACTGTCGGCACCACTAGTCAGCTTCGACGAGACGTACCATTAAATTCTTTAGCATAATAAACCTTTTATTTTCCTTGTTCTTTCTACCAACCGCCATTTATCTTGACTCTGTCTGTTCCACCCTTCATCCCTTCTTGCAAGGTCTGGAAACGCCTTCGTTGTATATCAGTTTCCTTCCCATTTCTTTCCTGAATGATTTCTCTGTTGCAACAGGAAGAGTTTGATTAGGGACAAGTGTTAGATAGATAAGCAGACGAATAGAGAAACTAAATGGGTTTGCCAAGGGGAATCTATAGGAGTTCCATGTCCATAACAATCCATTGATATTAAGCGATAGAATAACGTTGGATAGGAAGCTAATACAAGACTTTAGGTTAAAAGATGACTAGGTGAACGTCTCCGAGAGCGAATACTACTTGATAAAAACTAAAGCGAAGACTAAGGAACTGGAAAAGAATTAAAAAAGAACTGGATAGAAGACAGAATAGAAAATGGACAAACGCCTACTTCCCCTAATCTTACTGGCTGAAAGAAAAATGGTTAGAAAAAGATGGATAGTAGACGAATATAGTTAAAACACTCCTAGAGAGAAGACTAGTGGAGATAATGCGTTTGGGGCGTAGCCCAGGATTCTAGAAGATTTACCAATCTCTAGAAATAAATATATTTACCTTTTGCATTGTCTATGATGCTAGTGGTAAGGATTTCATTTCAATTTACTATTGGTGGATATAACCCGCAAATTTTACATTTTAACGCGATATGACTGTTGTACTATATTATATTAAGGATACTCGTCTTTGTTTTCCGTCTGTCCTGCCTTAATTAGCTTTCCTTAATTACAATTCTGAAATGTTAAAAACTTATTTCTTATTAATAACATTTTTTTATAGATGATGGCATTTTATATGGTAATAAATAACCATGGTAACGTATCAAAAACTAATAAAGTATATTATAAAACTCTTTTATATGAAAATATATAATAAGTATGAATTTGGTAAAGATCAATCGAATACCTGCACATCTTACAGATTTAATCCCTAGCATTAAAGCAATATTTTGACTGGAAAATCAATTAGTTGATTAATAAACTTACCAGTAAGTTCTCGGTGGTATCTATGCTTTGCCACAATGCGTGTTTCCACTATATTGAGAAATACTTTGAGAAGATGCTGGGATTTAAGAAAAAACATATACGAGAAAGATTCCTAGATTTAAAAAACTATTAGATATAAGAATATTTCCTAGATTTTAAAAACCTTTGGATTTAAGAAAACTCTTCGATATAAAAACCCTGTGGTTTTAAAAACTCATATTTTTAAGAAAAGTGCCTGGGTAAAAAAATGTTTTGAAGAAAAATCGGATCAGGTAAAGATAAAAAGGAGGGATTAATTTACTCGTTTCGTTAAATGGGAGTTATACGAGGTTATGACATCGTCATTTTAAAGCTCCAGGAATAAGCATTAACTAAGAATTGAACGCACGTTAGGATGTAAGAGAGAAAGGCTAAACTCTTATCTATAGGAATTTATGTGGTTTGAAAGACATAAATACAATGTTTTCAAGGGTTTTTGCGATACGATTGCCAACCAATCCCATTTTAATTAAGTTATTAAACTTTAATTTCTACAAAGTTTACAATTTTTAATTGTTTTAAAATAAACTTTCTAACAAATATGTTCCTAAATCAATTTTTTAACAGTTATTTGTTTATTTTATCCTTGGGAGAGATTAGATTTACTAGTATAACTTTGGGAGGGAGGATCTTTACTTGGTAAAATTGGGAGGGACTATCTTTACTTGATCCGAAAAATCTTAGATTTAGGAAAAATGTTGGATTTAGGGCAAATTTATGGATTTAACAAAATCTCTTTGAGTTAGAAAACAATCGTCTATTGGAGAAAACTATAATTTAAGAAAATGATTGGATGTGCGATGTAGTATTAAACTGAGGAAAACTATATGAGTTATGAAAACTTTGTATGTAAAGTTAGAAAAATACTAGAGTGATGAAAAGATTCTTGTTTGAAAAAAATCGTGTTTTAGAAAGCTTTGGGATTTAATAAAGTTCCGAGGCTAAAGAAAATCTATTGGATTTAAAAGCAGCCAATTTATGCTCTCCAAATCCCAGAAGCATAGAGTTATCTCTTATGAGAATATACAGTTAGCGCCTATCTGGCGTCACTCCCGTATTTAACTTTATCTTATTACATTGACAGTTGGCGCAACTCCCGCTTTCAACACTTATCCTAAAAATACATACTGAAGTTAGAGGAAGTAAAAATAACCATCTGATAAGTTGCAGTTTCATTATTTTCCAAACTTAGAAGCGAAAACTACCGAAGGATGGGGTTGCGAGGAGTGTAGGAGTATTTCGAGTGGTAGAATTAGGAGAACTGGATTCTAGGAAGGATAACTCAAGAGGAATCCTTGAGATGTTATCTGCAACATAGTTATTCCTCAGCTTTTATTCTGAAATTTTAGCACATCTTGGAGAGTTGCGCGCCTACCCGCCCCTGAGTGCAGCAAGAAAGCTCCTCTCCGAATTTTACCACTCGATACACTCCTAACTCTTCATCACAAAATCATGCCTTCGTTGGGTTTCGCTTCTAAATTTGGAAAATAATGAAACTGAAACTTATCAGATGGTTATTTTTACTTCCTCTAACTTCAGTACTTGACACACCCTACACCTTTCTTGACATATTTATGCGCTCGTTTGTTGTAGCTTCTTACAAAATAATGAATTTGGGCCTCATAATATGTCGCAAAAAGACCAACATAAAATATTCCTCCAAATTCTTCCTACTAAACAGTGATTGGTGGAAACCATTAAATATTGGAACAAACCGACTTCTTTTTATATCGGTGTCAAAAAGGAAATTGTATGAATTTTTTAGGATAAGTGTTAGATGCGGGAGGGACGCCAGATGATCGCTTTAAAATAATAATGATAATAATAATAAAACATAGAATGCAAATGTGGTATGCTCTAAGAATTTGAAAAAACCCCCAATGGATTTCAAAATGGTTTTAATGTGGCAAGAGTAAAAATATATATATGACTTTTAATGTGTTCGATTACAGTAAACAGAGTAGACTAATAAATTCTTAGCCTTTGTAATTTTGATGCACAGATGGTAAAAATTTATCCACTTTGGCGGTTATGCGTAACCATGTTTTTATTTTCGGTACTAATTTTAATCGACAGTTATATGGCCTTGGTATGGACAATTACCTCCCGCTTATACCTTCTATTTATAAAGAAAAATAACTTTTACTTCAAATACCCCCCTCCCCCCTCTCTGTTAAGATACGTAGATTATGTCATCTCTTGATTACCTTACATTAATTTCTAAAACTTCGATATAATCTTTCAAAATCTGAACAACTTACACCCCATCATTAAATTCAAGGTCGAATGGAGATCAAGCTTTGTTTTGTGTGTCAAGTGTTCATTCGGTGCATTGTAAACCAACAAATTTAAGCTCGATTTTTATCTCTTCTGAATATAATATTTGATCTAATTTAGCTTGGTTATCTCCCAGATGCTCTTTACTGACCACCAATCGGACCACTTTATCAGCTATCTTCAACAGAGGCTTACTTCTTGGGACACGTCCATGAAATCCTTCCCATTGTAAATAACGTTGTAGCGCTAAAGTTTATATATCTACGCCGCCTGTTGCAAAATTTGCTTGTAACTCTTTTGATGAAGTCTGAGGATTGTTTCTAAATTTATTCGTCATAGAGAGAACATCTCTATGGCTCAGTGTCTTTGATCGCCTTCAACCAGACGATTTATTGTGATACCATTAAATTTGCACTTCACAATAATGTTCTTTACAGAAGAGATTGGAATGGTCACAGTGGAAGAAATTTTTCTATATCCATGACCGACCTTGTCTAGTTTAACAATATGGTTTCATACAGATTATGACGCTCAGCCGTCTTCACCATTACGCTCTTGGAAATGTTTCCTCGGCCAAGTCGTGACAAGGAATGACAAATTTCGCACCTAAATTACAATCTTACTTATCCGTCTCTAACGTTCTAGTTAACTCAGAAATCGTTTTAAAAACTTCCAGTTTTTCGGTTAATATGAAAAAAAAAAATGCTTATTTAATCATTAAAGCGCAATAGCTATAGAAGTTACACTTTTTGCATTCGCATAATAATGACTCGTATACGAAACCAACATTTATTTACTATAAACTTTTGTTCCAAATGACTTGTATATACAATGGGAGGAACGGAATGTTCCTGCTACAATATAAACATGAAAAATGGATCCAACTTTAACGCATATACAAATCGGGTCTATATTAGACTTGGTATCTGATGTTGCCAGTACTTATGTACGCATCTGGTTCGAATCCCGGTGGAGATTGATTTTTCCATCATTTATGAGGCACGTTATTGTCTTAGCAAACGATATATATATATATATATATATATATATATATATATATATATATATATATATATATATATATATATATATATATTGACAAGTAATTTTTAACCGAATTAAAAGTATGAAAGTTATCTTTGGTCTTCTTAATAATTGGAGCGAATAGATGGTTCACAAAGTCATCTCAGGAGGTAAAAATTCTTTTATTTCTCTTTGGTTGAAAATGGAATCCTTATAGAAGTAAATTTGTTTGGAAATAGCCAATCAAACCGGAGGAGGGGATGCAAGAATTAAAGTTGCATAAAAATGGACAGCGAGTGATTTCTGGGGAAAAAAAAACCATACTCCACGCGCAAACTATGTAAAGAAGAAATAAAATATAAAATTCTATTTTCTATCTTCCATTCCCATTGTAAAGTTATAGTCATATAGCTACGAGAATAACTTTGATAGATTGCTTTAATCTATTTGGCATCAGTACGAAAAGGTTAAAAATATACTGAGAAAGAAATTTGCGAAAAGGAAAGAAATAATAAAGTTCGAAGACAATGAGAAGAAATTTGGTTAAAAAGATATTTATTTTCTGCCGCGTATTTTAGAGTGATTATCGATATCGTCAGTCTAGGTGCAGCCTGAGGCCAAAAACTGCAAATGGCCAAAGATATAAAGGCCTCAAATTCCTCATACAACCCCTCTGGTACACGTAAAAAGATTTTACAGAAATGAAATCTTTTAGATTTTACGAGACTTGGTGAAAGGTATAAAAGAATAGTTCAAGAAAATGAACGGGTTTTAAGAATAAGATTAAGAAAGAGAGAAGTAGAGATTTTGAGACAACAAGGCTGGAGAAATGCTAATATCTAAAATAGAGACGGAGGATTGATATTTCGATATGATTAACAATTTTTCTTCCATTGAACAGGATTTTCGCATTTAAAATTGATCGAAATTATCGATCAGATATATAAAAAAAAACAAAAAAGCTTACACTAAAAAAATAATAGAAGTCATGCATAAGGAGAATAAGGAACATTAACAAAGGACTTATAATAGATATACGAACCTGCCCCCAAATAGAGGGAAACATCTGAAAAGCCTGAAATTGTGAAGGTAAATAAAACAATCATTTAAACCTTTAAAATGAAGATGGACATAAACCTATCATTATATAAGAAGTACATACATATATGAACGGTGTCTGTAAGGCAATAGTGAGTATTATGATAGCATCGCAGTACACATGAATGTTAACTAATGTTCTAAAAACAATCATTGAACGACTTCCAATATTGAATGACATTTAAACGTTTCGGTCTGAAAGTTTGAATCAATATTCAGGGCAGAGGGTTTCTTTGTCTTTCGAATTCCAGAATTACAAAATTCTGGAATTTCTATATTAAACATTCAGGGGGCATTTGGCTGATTGCGAGCGTCATTTCCTATCACTTATATTCATCGGCTTTCTTAAGAAAGGACTCTATATATTCAGTTCTGTGATGAGCGTAATTTCTTATGCAATTTCAATTTAATGGACGCTAGTAACAGTGTAAGATCTGATCTTACGTTTGCCAAATCTGAAATTAAGAAATTTGATCGAGGAATACTTTAAGTATTTAGTTAGCCCAGGAAGACCTGCCTTACTTGCAAAACCTATTAGGTAGAGAGTTAGACCTACTATGAGTCTAAACCCCCCACCTAATAGGTTTCGCTTTGGCCTTCAAGTTCTATGTACGTTCCTAGCATTTTAGCTTAACCTTAACTTCAGCAATTTCTGTACGGGTGTTATGGAGATGTCATCGATGTGTTTCGTTGTATTTAAAAAAAAAAGAAGTTATTTTTGGCACCTACACAGTTTTTAATGTAGAGAAACATAGAGCTAATAGTATATCAGACCAAAGATACGTAGGCCTTAAAACAACTTGGAATTATTATATTATAGCTCATAGACGCTCTAGGCTGCAAGTTTGATTCGTGTTGTCAACTTCACTTAATACCAGATACGATAAATGTAATACAGTTGAGATCAGATTCTTAAATACACTTAGCAATATCATCCCTCTTAGTTTATTGCAGTCCCACCACAAACTGGAAAGTTTTTTTGCAGGTAAATTTATAATTAATATTTCTTCCTTATATATATATATATATATATAGTTAATATATTAACATCTTTAGACAACTAACTCTTCTTCAGGTCCAGGGTGACACCTTCGAAGACGAGAGTGTGACGCTGCACCTGAAGTAGAGTCAGTTGTCTAAAAATGCTAATACATTAAACGCACCAATCTCTCTTGGAATTATTTCCATATATATATATATATATATATATATATATATATATATATATATATATATATATATATATATATATATATATATATATATATATATATATAATAAGAATTCCTCGATTCGCTAGAAAGTTTACACTTCCTTTACTCAAAAATGCCGCTGCTCCCCCATACCTCACCCCTTAATCACATTCCGACTTGTAAATTTGTGTGTCCGTACGTTAAGCATCTCTTTTGTATTTTAGTAGTCCAGCAGCGATTGAAGATGACGGAGGTTTCCGCCCAAACCAGGTTTCACGAATAAATTAATCCTAACACTGTGGTTTCTTTTCTGCATATATATATATATATATATATATATATATATATATATATATATATATATATATATATATATATATATATATATATATATAAGAGAAGAATAGGAGAATCCGGTGGGCCATGTACAAGGCTTTAGTGTATCAAGTTACTGGTCGTGGTGCGGTTGCGCCTCAACGGTATCATCATGTCTTTGGTGCATGATTAAGTGCATGATCGGAGCTAATTATTGGATCCTGAGAGGAAGTTAGGGCTGGGCTGATGCCCGATCCTGCCGCTTATCTACCGGGCGTCAAAAGAAGTGTTCAGACGATACGTCGAAGTCTATCAGTCGCCAACTTAATATCATTAAAAAAAAAATTGTTTCCGACGATAATTATACAAAGAAAAAGAAGCGACAAAAAGGGGGACGGGGTAGTTGAAATATATACGCCCACACCGATGGGTGTATTTAGGAGGTTATGAAAGTTTTAGAGAGTTGTGAAACTAGGAAAAGTGAAAATGCGTGAAGGTAGAAAAAATCAGGTTGAAATAGAGGTGTAAACGAATGAATTTGAAGAATTGAAATATATGATATGGGGTGGTATAAGGCAGTTGTAAAGGTTTATAAGGATGTGTAAACTCATTTGAACCTATATTTGGAAAGACAGAAAAATCTTATTATTATTTCTAGTTTCTTCATTTCATTGAAATAATGATTTACTAACATTAACTTATTCCAGCAATTCTGTTAAAGAAAAAAAGGTTTTTTATTAGAATAATTAACATCCAGTGGGATAACTCTTCCTTAATATGATTAATCTCGTCCAGTAGAAAAATTCTGCCTCAGTAGGATAAATCTCCTTTAATGGACTAAATCTCTATCACTAGGATAACTCTTTCTTAATGGAATAAATCTCGTTCGGTAGAAAGATCTCCTTCAGGGGGATAACTCTTCTTTAATGAGATAAATCTCGTTCAGTATAAAAAAAAATGTTCAGTGGGATAAATCTCATTTAATGGAATTTTTCTCGTTCAGTGTCATAACTGTTCCTTAATGGAATAAATCTCGTTCGGTAGAAAAACCCTCCCTCAGTGGGATAAACCTGCTTTAATAGAATAAATCTGTAGTGGGATAAAGCTTCCTTAATGGGATAAATCTGGTTCAGTAGAAAAATCTCCTCAGTAGGATAAATCTCCTTCAGTGTGACAACTATTCCTTAATGGCCTTAATCTCGTTCAGTAGAAAAAATCTTTTTCAGTGGGATACATCTATTTAAATGGAATCAATCTCCTTCAGGGGGATAACTGCTCCTTAATGGGATAAATCTTATTCACTAGAAAACAATCTCTGTCAGTGGAGTAAATCTCTCTCAATGGAATATATCACCTTCAGTGGGATAACTCTTCCTTAATGGGATGAAAATCCTTCAGTTGGATAACTCTTCCATAATGGGATAAATTTCGTTCAGTAGAAAAAATCTCCCACTGTGGGATAAATCTCCTAAATGGAATACAATATAATTCAGTGGGATAACTCTTCCTTAATTGGATAAATCTCGTTCAGTAGAAAAATCTCCATCAGGGAAATAAATCTTCTTTAATTGAATAAATCTCCTTCAGGGGGATAACTCTTCCTTAATGGGAAAAATCGCATTAAGTACAAAATTCTCCTCTATGGGATAAATCTCCTTTAATGGAAAAAAATCCCTTCAGTGGAATAACCCATCCTTAATGGGATAAATCTCGTTCATAGAAAAAAATTATTTCAGTGAGATAAATCTCCTTTAATGGAATAAATCTCCTTCATTGAGATGTTTTACTCAATGGGATAAATTTGGTTCAGTAGAAAAATCTCCAGTGGGAAAAATTTCCTTTAGTTGAATAAATCTCTTTTAGTGGGATAACATTCCCGTAATAGGATAAATCTCGTTCAGTAGAAAAATCTCCTTCAGTGGGATAAATCTGCTTATGGAATAAATCTCCTTCAGTCGGATAAAAATTTATTAGTGGGATAAATCTCGTTTGGTAAAGAAATTCTACTTTAGTAGGATAAATCTTCTTTAATGCAATAAATCTGTTTCAGTGGGATAAATCTTACTTAAACGGATATATCTCTTTTAGTAGAAAAAATCTCTTTCAATGGGGTAAATCTCTCTGAATGGAATAATTATCATAATGTGGGATAACTCTTCCTTAATGGGATGAATCTCGTTCAGTAGAAAAAAATCTCCTTGTGGTGGGATAAATCTCATTTAACGGGATGAATCTCCTTTAATGGAATAAATCTCACTCACTGGGATAAATCTCCTTTAGTGGGATATATTTCCTTTATTGGATCAATCTTATTTAAAAGAATAAATATCCTCCATTTGGATAAATCTCCTGGTGGCTAAATATCGTTTACCGTCAAAATTTATTTTGGGGGCAAAATCTCATTTTGGGAGCTGAATCTCTCTTAGTGGAAAAAATCTCATTTTGTAGAATAAATCTCCTTTAATAGGATAAATCTAATTTAACAGGAAAAATCTCCTTCAACGGCATAAATCTCCTTTAATGGGATAAATATTTCTTGTGTGGGATAAATCTCCTTCCGATGGCAACCAAATGTCTGTAACTTTTCAATGGAAATCAAAATTATCCGATTGTTTAACAAACTTCCCCCCAAATGCTCATCCTCATTTGGGAATTAAATTAAAACTTTATTTTCATAATGCAAAGTTTTAAAAGCGAGAAATTATCGGGAGAGAAAAGTTCTTGTTACAGGACCACACTTATTTCGTTCGCAGTGAAGAAACAATAGAGAAAAATAGAGCCAATGCCGTCTCCTTTTGCGTTCCATTTGGTTTCCCCGGCAACCATGTTTCGCTTACACTCCCTAAAAAGTGCTGCGATCGTTGCAGGTCTGCTGGGGCGGGAGCGGAAGAGTTGCGTGCTCTCACATTACTAGCGCCCCATGGAGTCTCCTCCTTTAGTTTAGTAGTTGTCAGTTACAGCGAAATAACCCTGGTAAACTTTACTCATTAAATAACTACCAAACCACGTACAAATAAAATAACGACACACAACAGAACTAACAAATTAAATACCTGACTAACGAATTAAATGCTCTAATACTTAACTAACGAACTAAATGCCTAACTAACGAACAAATATTTAAGAAATCAATTAAATAACTAAGGAACAAAATACATAACTAAGGAACTAAATACCTAAATAATAAACAAAATATTTAACTAAGGAACTAACTACGTAAATAATGAACAATATACCTAAATAATTAACAAAATACATAGCTAAGGAACTAAACATCTAAATAACAAACAATATACTTAATTAACAATGTAAACACCTAAATACTGAACAAAATACCTAAATACTGAACAAAATACTTAACTAATAAACTAAATACCTAAAGAATGAACAAAATACTTAACTAAGGAACTAAATACTTAAATAATGAACAAAATACTTAAATGCCAAGCAAATACATAAATAATGAACAAAATACTTAACTAACGAAGTAAATACCTAAATAATGAACAAAATACTTAACTAACAAAGTAAATACCTAAATAATGAACAAAATACTTAACTAACGAAGTAAATACCTAAATAATGAACAAAATACTTAACTAACGAAGTAAATACCTAAATAATGAACAAAATACTTAACTAACGAAGTAAATACCTAAATAATGAACAAAATACTTAACTAACGAAGTAAATACCTAAATAATGAACAAAATACTTAACTAACGAAGTAAATACCTAAATAATAAACAAAATACTTAACAACGAACTGAGTTACGAATAAACTTCCCGAATCATTTCGACCGAGTGAGAAACACTGCACCGTCCTCTCTTCTTCGTTAGGTCAATTCTAATTCTTGACAATTCATCGTCTCCTTCTCCTAGGGCCTCGTCATTCTTTATTCCCTCATCGTCAGCTGTCAAACTTCAGTCACTAATAAACGATCGTCAATCATCCATCTTCAGCCGTCAATCGTCGATCGTCAACTATCAGTCGTCAGTCACAAAACGGCAATCGTTACTCGTCGGACGTCAATCGTTGGTTATCAATCGTCACTCATCCAATGACAGTCGTTAGTCACCATTTATCAAATGTCAATCGTCAATCACCTAGCCGGGTACTCTCTAACCAGGAGAGTACCAAACACACATATAAATACTCAACTTCAACGATACTATCTGACAAAACCTGTAATTCAAAATAAAATTCAATAAACAACTTCGGAGGAACCGTCCCCTCACACACACATTTTTTAACGAATACCCCAAAACAAACTAAAAGAAACAAATCCTATTCTATTTCGTATAAAACCGAAAAAAACAACAAGATGTGTAGCAATTTGCTTTTTTTTCATATATTTATCACTCAGTGATTGAAAGGGTTATATTTAATAAATCGACTCACGAGCCAAGATCGCTTACAAATTTTCAAATCTTCAAATCACAGACTTATAAGTGGAAGACGTCTTTTTTCTTGTATTTAAGATCTTATAGTTTTTGACACTTAATCGCAAACTTATAGCAGGAAGAAGTTTTTTTTCTTGCAATTAAAAGCTATTTTATTGGAATGATACTTAGAAATAACGATATATGTACATATCTCTAAAGATAGACCAGACTTTGTTAAACAGCATCACTAAAGCGTACCTTAACGAGGTAATCGAACGTATAAAACAGACTTTGGCAATAGAAATTAGAAAAACAGACTTTAAATTGAATGTAGAAAACACTTTGGTAATTAAACTTAGAATAATAGGCCTTGAAAATTGAAAGAAGAACAATCTTTAGTAATCGAGCGTAGTAAAACAGAATGGCTATCAAATGGAGAAAAAAAGACAATTAATTCAACATAGAAAAGGCTTTGGTATTCGAACGTAGAGAAACTGGCTTTAGGTAAGCGAACATAGAAATACAGACTTTACTAATCAAACGTAGAAAAATAGACTTGTGTAATCGAATGTAGAAATACAGACTAACTTATTTGATGCTCTAAGCACAACTTTGGTAATCGAACGTAGAAAAACATACTTTGATAATCTAACGTAGAAAAACAGACTTTGGTAATAGAACGCAGAAAACAAATTTTAATAATTAAATTTAGAAAAACAAACCTACGTAATCAAAAGTAGCACAATCTTCGTTATCGAGCATAGAAAACAGACCGGTTATCAAACGTAAAAAAGAACGTAGAAAAACAAACTTTGTCAATTGATCGTAGAAGTACAAGTTTGGTAGTAGAACGATGAACATAGAGTTTAGTAATCGAACGTAGAAAACAGATTTTTGTAATTGAATAGTAAAAAAGACTTTGGTAATAGAATGTAGAAAAGGTAATTTAGGTATTTGAACGTAGAAATACAGATAGCTAATCGAAAGTAGAAAAACAGAGTTTGGTAATAGAACATAGAAAAACAAACTTTAATAATCTAACGAAGAAAAACAGACTTGGGTAAGCGAATGTAGAAATACAGTTTGCTAAGCGAACATAGGAAAACAGACGTTGGTAAGCGAACGTAGAAAAGTAGCATAACACACTTGGGTAATCAAACGTAGAAACACAATGTTTGCTAATAGAACGTAGAAAACACACTTAGGTGATCGAGCCTAGAAATATAGAATCTGTTAATCGAACATAGAAAACAAACTTTGATAATCTAACGTAGGAAGACTGAATTGGGTAATCAAACTAGAAATACAGACTTTTCTAATCGAACTTATAAATACCGATTTTGCTAATCGAGCCTAGACAACCGACTTTTGTAATCAAACGTAGAAATACAGACTTTGCTAATCGAACGTAGAAGAACAGACTTAGGTAAGTCAACGTAGAAATACAGACTTCGTTAATCGAACGTTAGAAAATCAGACTTTGGTAATCAAACGTATAAAAGTACAAAGTCGAAAAACACTTGGGTAATCAAAAGTAGAAATATAGACTTTGCTAATCGAACGTCGAAAATAGACTTGGGAATTAAACGTAAAAATAGAATTTGCAAATCGAATATAGAAAAACTGACTTGGTAATCGAACATAGAAAACAAAATTTGGGAATCTCTCGTAGAAAAAAGACTGGTAATCGAATCTAGAAACATAGAGTTTGGTAATTGAACGTAAAGAAGAGACTTAGGTAAGCGAACATAGATATACAGACATTGCTAACTGAACTTAAAAACAGACTTTGCTAATCAAACGTAGAAAAGTAGAAAAACACACTTTGATAATTAAATGTAGAAATAAAGACTTTGATATTCGAACGTAGAAAAACAGTCTTTGGCAAGTGAACCTAGAGAGGCAGATTTTGCTAATCAAACTTAGAAAACAGACTTTGGTAATCAAACGTATAAAGGTAGAAAAACACTTGAGTGATCAGAAGTAGAAATATATCGACCTTGGTAATCAAAAGTAAAAATAAAGACTTTGTTATTCGAACATAGCAGAACTGACCTTGGTAATCGAACATAGAAAACTAACCGTAGTAATCGCTTGTAGAAAACATACTTTGGTAATTGAATATAGAAAAACATAGTTTGGTAATTTAACGTAGAAAACATATTTGGGTAATCAAGAGTATAAATACAAAGTTTGATAATCGTACGTATGGATACAGGCTACTAATCGAACGTAGAAAAACTGAATTGGGCAATCAAACGTAGAAATAGAAACTTTGCTAAACAAACGTAGAAAAAAAAGACTTGGGTAAGCGAACGAAGAAAAACAAACTTTTGTATTCTAAAGTCGAAAACCAGACATTGGTAATTATAATGGCCCGTTGATGGCCTAATGACGGCCTTATTAATGCCCTTATGATGTCCTTAAGATCATTCGAATTCCAATTACTCCCCCCCCCCTAAATACAACCTAACCATTAAGTCTGAAGTAAAAGGAGGAAATGATCTTTCTCCCTTTATTCTTGACCTACGAAGTTAGGCCACATTTGCCACCGTTTCGGATTCCAATTGTGGTTGGGTGCCATAGGTTGGTACCACGACCCATATAGCGGATGGCAGGTCTTTACTGAGGCCGGCCTCAGACAGTGCGGGTCGGTTTAGCACCCAGTCGTTTTGATTCACTCTTGCCACTCAGCAAGGGCACATGCTATTTAGGAGAATTGCGCACCCTCTGGTCTTTAGGGCTCTATATATCCTATGCAGATATCTAGTTTAGAAGCATCTTCACTTCCTTAGATCTCCACTAGGGGTGTTAAGTGTAGCATTGATAACCAAGCTGCAGCTGACATCGGAAACATTGCGTGCCCTTCCGGCCACAATGACCTCAGGAATATTTTCGTCTATATAACTTCCATATATTTCCACTTTGCCACACCATGTTCAGCCCTTTCTGTACATATCTCTCCTTACAAACCCTCTGCGGGCTATGCATTCGTTAATTTTCGCTTAGGAGATGACCCTGTTAGTTTTAACTATTAAAAAAGATAAATAAAGTTGATAACGAACATTGCGATCGCTTAAGCAAACAAAAATTATTCTAGTCTACCCTCGTGTAGGGTAGATGGTTTGCTTCACCCCCCTCCCTGTCTGTTCTTTTTTTAAATACTTTTTTATTCATACTTTTAAACTTTGTCTCGTTCCTCTCATTCTTTTGCCATGAAGGGAACTTCCTTCGTTTTCATTTATTCATTAATAAAAAACATACCACTGCACTCAAAATTTCTCTTATAAGTACCATCCAAGAAGTTTCAAAATTGAATTTTTATTCCTATAATTTCCTAAATTAATTTCTAGAAATTTGTGCCTTAAAAAAGTCTATTCCAGCTACAGCAAAGCCAATTGGGCGCTACACTAAAGCTCCACCTGCTTTTAGCTACAATAAAAGTGTGGTTTTGCTTTAAAACCACAGGCATTATCGTGGTTAGTGTTCCACACGGCAATGGGCTGAAGAGAGCAGAACGGGAGATAAACTCTAAATACCACCTCTTGATCTACGATACAATCGGAACTGGAAGATTAAAGATGAATCCATCACACTTATTATTAAATGCCTTAAAAGTCTAGTGAAAAATGACCTCAACTTTTCAGAAATCTGACGCCAAGTACTAAAAGGAACATCCGTTCTCTAGAGGATACTAGTCAAACCCCCTTTACTAAGGAGTATCTGTGTCTGAAAAGGTTCCTAACTTATAAACAAGTACCAAGAATAGGGTAAAAAAATATCATATCCAGAGTGTAAACCTTAGCTTCCATTTGATTTTTCCATTCGATCATTACTAAGCATTCCATTGAGAAATGGTCAAATGTTTAGTTCAGTTTCAGTCAGAGCTCGTTAAAAAGAAGAAAATTGAACCTAGTTCATCTAAGAAATGCAAAGTTCTTACAGAAAGTTTGCCTAAATGTTGGTTGCCTTTAATTTTCACGTTGAAAACAAGTTAAACCAGATATGGACAACGGTAGTGAGATATTGACTGAAGAATTAAAGCAGATCCCAGGTTGACAGCCTTTGGTACAAGAATAAAGTGTGGTCCGAAAGCCGTGGGGAATTCGGAACATCAAAGTGGTGCGAACACATTTGTGCAATTCAAATATGTATACAGGGTGGTCCTAAAGTCCCTGTGAAATTAAAATATATAAATATTTGAATTCCACTAGGATACTGGGACCATCTTGACCACAGACTATAGAACAATCATGTGCTTGACTCTTATCTCTTCGTGAGTAATCGCAGGAAATGTGGTAACTCATCAATTCGTACCTAAATATACTTTAAACCGACAGCGCTTAGATTTAAAAAAATCGTCTTGACCTGAGTTCCACATTTGCATTAAGGGCTACTTTAGTGTTCGGCCTACTAGCCTAACCAAACCTAACCTAACCTAACCTAACCTAACTTAACCAAACTTAACTTAACCCAACCCAACTTAACCTACCAATATTTTCTTAACTAAATTCAATCCTAAATACCATTTTTTTACTTTATTTTTTATATTAATCTTATTATCAATTATTATTACTTATTTAAAAAAAATCAATCTTAGCTAATGACCCCCCCTCCCCCCGAAAGATCATTCTTCGATACTGACCCGCAAAAGAGCTCAATCCTAATTAATGACCACCTAACATAGGCTGCGGGTCGTTGTCTAGGATTGATCCTATAACTTGACCTAACCTAACCTAAGTTACGTTCTGTTCCAGATCATACACAAATTCAGTAAATGTTTGCATATATCGATTTTCCACTTTGGGTTATTAATTTGACTGTATTGTATATATTGCAGTAGATTTCGCTTATTGTATTACCTACATCTCTAGGTTCAACGGTAATTAAAGCGCAGAAATATTAATTCTGCTATTAGATTGAGAACGATCTTGTCAGTGATTGTTTCGAA
Source organism: Ceratothoa steindachneri (assembly GCA_963969495.1). Lineage (NCBI taxonomy): Eukaryota > Metazoa > Arthropoda > Malacostraca > Isopoda > Cymothoidae > Ceratothoa > Ceratothoa steindachneri. Next base: position 97,385,250 of record OZ018335.1, read on the forward strand.
CCGAAAAAATAATGCTAGGGGTTAAAGGGGGTTAGTTAACGGGTTTTTTTTTATTTACGTTTAGGCTTAGTTATTTTTGGGCGGGTTTGTTTAATTTGTTTTTAGTAAGTTCTGTTAGGTTTTGTATGGTGTTTTTCCCCCCGTAAAGGAACCAGACAAGAAGCCTATTTTAGCGAACTTGCCGTGGCATAGGCTAAAGCCTTAGTCTTCAGTTCAAAATGGCTTATCTTTGTAATACAATGGTGATTGCGTTCTTGTCTGAATATTACTCGTCAATTTGTTAAATTACTACAACTAAACCTTTTAAGTAACATACTACCAATAACCTTCTACATCATAGTTAAATTAGCGTCTTACCTAAACGTAATACTAATCAATGAAATTTCAACGATGTAAGTCGATAGGTGTGGGTCAGGGCTAAAGAAAGCGTGTGGTGACAGATATCTGAAAATAGACAAGCAGTGAAAAGAGAAAGAAGTGTGGTAGGATGCAAAGAGTTGCTAAGTGCCTGGTGATCAGGACTATCGCTTTTAAATATTTTCTTGTTTCGTGGTTCCTTTGTTGTCTTTGAGATAGTTTATATTATTATTGCGTTCAAGCAAATGTCTTCAAAAAAATTAATGTTCTTGGATATGTTATGCACATTTGCTGTATTGGTAATAATTTACTTTAATAACTTTAGTATTATGCTTAGTGTCTTTTGTATATCTTGTAATGAATGTAAATCGTGTCTTATGTTTTTCCTTGGATGTCTCCTTCCGTATTTTGGGGTCTTCATCCGTGAATTCTTGTAGAAATCGGTGAAGTTTCATAATTAGGTATTCTTTTTCTAGGTCTGTTTCCTTGGTTTGAGTAAAAAGACTCTTATTTTCATCCGTAGAACGGCACTTCTGCTCCGCCAGCTAAAAGCCCAGCGGAGCTCGGAAACCTGGCGCGACGTATACCTCTTCTGTTCTGGTTAATCATTTGGAAGATACCATCGTCCAATTCTCGATTAACCAGTTCCTGCATATTCCTTGTCCGTTCTTCCATGATAACGTTAATGGGACTTAACTTCGCCTCCTGGTGCAGCTCTTCCTGGCGTCTTCTTTCTCGCCTGTATGTACCTGTAATTAGGTACATACATTTATTCTGCACCACTTGTAGTTTACTCTTTTGTGTCTTCGAGACACACGAGAGGGCGGAAGCGGGATATAGTAGCGTCGATCTTACAAATGCATTGTAGATCTTTATCTTATTGCTTCCACGAAGATTTCTGAACATTCATAGAGTTTTGACTGTAGCAGTAAATGTTTGCATATATCGATTTTCCACTTTGGGTTATGAATTTGACTGTATTGTATATATTGCAGTATTTAAAAAAAAAAATTTGAAGGGGCTATCTTTCTTTCTTGGACGTGCTTTTTGTAGCCGGTTGAAGTAATTTTTATTCCGAGTACATTGCACTCCGCGTTGTAGGGATAGCGTCTATCCCACATCCTGACATCGTAAAGAGTCTCCTCCCTATGGGGACTACTTTGAACTTTTCCTGGTTCGTGCGGTTCTTCCACCGGGCCTCATAGGTGTTAAGGTTTTCAATTTTTGCTGCTGGCATACGAGCTTGCCAAGGCGCATTCCTCCATGGACAAGTAATTATCTGGGTGAAATCATCGGCGAATTGAATGTTGAGTTAAGTGGGGCTTACAGGGGATGAGACATCAGCGTTGTGAATCAAGTGCAGATTAGGGGATAGCCCCCCCCTCCCCCTGCGAGAGTCCCGCAGTAAGCGATAACTTTGGTCCGTCCGTGCACCCTAAACTGATCTACACCACTCTCTCCATGACATAGTCACAGAGAGTTCTTTCTAAGTTTTCCCTTAGGCCCAGTCGTAAGATCTTGTACTGCATTCCCCGTTCCCACTTCTTATCAAACGCTTTTGATACATCCCGACAAACAATGTCCACGTAACCTCTTTCCCGTTTTACTTGGGCTAGCTTTTACGTGATGACATTGATCGTCATCTCCGTACCTCTCTTCCTCCTAAACCCGAATTGATGTAGGTTGAAAAGGGAGTTCTCCTCCAGGGTAGATACCAGTTTTCGTTTGAGGATCTTCTCGAAGAGCTTCCCGCCGAATTCTAGAAGTAAAATGGGCCGGCAGCTCTCCTTCAACGTTGTGTCCTTTCCGTGCTTAGGCAAGAAAATCATCTTAGCCGCTTTATAAGTATCAGGAAAGTATCCCGTGTTTAGACAGGAGTTATATATCCTTCTCATCCCTTTGAAGTCATTGGCTGGTGCCTTTACAAAGTTTAACTTTGTAAGCCCCAATTGTCCTGGGGATTTTTGTCGGAATGAGCGGAGCGCGCTGAGTAGATTTTCTTCGGTAATCTCAGCGTCTCCGTCGCGCTGTCTATCCACCTGGTGGTGAAGGTGCGTCTTGTGTATTTGTTGGTTAAGATTGTCTATGATGTTGCGTTCAAACTCTAGGTCATATTCTTCGTTTTCCTCCTTTGTTATAGTGAAGATATTTTCCCAATAACTTCGGAATAGCTCTTCAATCCTTCCTGCTTCCGTTTCGATGTTTCCATCTTCTTTTTGTAGTTCAATCTTCTTCTTCCCAGTCGATCCCTAGAGACTTCTGATCTTTTTCCAAAATTCTTTAAGAGTTGCTTCGTGATCGACGCTATCGATCGCATCATCCCATCGTCTCCATTGCTGTTCGAGGATCAACTAGTTTAGTTTTTCTTTGATTATTTTTACTTCGTTGCATTGAGTGAACTGATGAATTCCTGATGTTGATTTCATACAATAAGCTCAGCTCACGGTATAAATCATTCATATATTCTGTCCATCTATAGGTAGAGATGCTCCTATACTCGGATTTAGGGATACAAGCCTTATCTGAGTTGATGAGATTGTTATTGAGGTCGTCAAGTGCTTCGTCAATCTCGTCGAGAATTGTCTCGTTCAAGTTGAGCGGATCATAGGCTTCGAAAAGGTGCGCGTACCGTGTCCAGTCTGCTCTTTTATAGTTCTTTCTGACTAAAGCTGGAACTTGTATAGGGTTCCTGTTGATAGTGAGTAGGATCCCTATATGGCCACTACATGGTACCTGGACTGGTTCCATGTAGTAATTGAACGGAAGCTGACGATTCGCCAGACATATGTCTGGTTTTGTGTCACTTTCTGCTATGACAAAGGTGGGGAAGTCTGGGCCTATTCGCTGGGCAATATTTCTGTCCAGCAATATGTCCAGGCTTCTTCATATACTGTTGAAGGTCCTGTAACCGGATTCTTGGCATCTGGCGTTCAGATTCCCCATTAATATAGTAGTGGCTCTTCTGCCAAATAGGCCAGTGAGAATGTGAATTGGTAACACATCTCTCCTTGGCGGTTGATATCCGGTAGCAATGACCAACTTTCCTATGCCCAGTTCGACCTCAATCGCAAGGTAGGATTCTTCTAGATTTCTTATTTGCTTGTATTTAATCCCTTTCTTTATTGCAATTGCGGCACCGTCGAACCGCTGCTGTGAATAATTCGTGATCGACACATCGGAGTTCCAGATTTTAATTTCTGCACTACACGTATCGATCCCGTGTTCCGAAATTAAGATGATGTTTGCATTAATTTCTCTGAATACATTTCCGTTAAGAGTCATTTTCGTCGTCCAGCCGTTGGTATTGCATTCCGTAACATGGTGAATTGTTTTTACCTATGCTTCTTCTTATTCTTCTTTTTCTTCTTTGAGGCTGACTGGGCAGTTTTACTATGCCCAGGGTTTTCCTTCTTCGAGGGGGGGGGGGGGACTTGGGGTTTTAGACCTCATCGTTGTCATGAAGAGGAGGATCCCTCCTAATTTTCAGCCTTTTCTTCTTCTTCTTCATCATCCTCTTCGGATTCCTACCATGAGGGAGCTTCGACGATCTCCTCCAGTCCAGATTTGACAGTGTTTGTTCTTATGACTAATACCTTGAATACCTTGCAGCATTCTGCGTCTGCAGTCATGATTACTGAAGGGAGATTGTTTGCTTTTAAGAGTGTATGGAGTACCTGGTTGTAACAGCCAGGCTTCACTGCATTAGCCACATTTGCGTGGGTAATGCAGGTCAGAAATTTTGCACTCAGATCTTCTGTGATATTCATCTGTGCAGGGGCAGTCTTTACTTTCCCATTCTTCTTGGCGGCGTTCGCGTAGGTCATTTCCTTAGCTTTCTTCTCTTCTTCTTCCTTTCTTTTGATGATATATCGGCGCTTAGGGCAGTTCAAGGCCATGGTCCTGTGTTCCTCTTTACAGTTGAGACATTTCTTCTTAGTGCTTTCGCACTTATCAAATCGATGTCCTTCTGCGCATTCACTGCACCAGAGTTTGTTCTTATCCGGGCAGGTCGTGGTTGTGTGTTCTTCTAATTTGTAGCATGAAAAGCACATCTGAATGGTAGTGAATTTTTCTTGTTGAATGTTATCTCCTGGTATTCTCATGTTAAATACCAGTATTCTATTCTGTGTTGATTTCTTGGCCATTTCAGTGGTAGCAAAAGTGATCTAAAACACGTGGGTGTGTTCGCGAAATTTTATTATTTCACGAACTTAGGTCCAGGGATTGCTCTTGGTAATCTCCTCCTTGAGCTCCTCGGGCGTATGCTCACTCCCCGGCTTTCCACTTTGCGGCAGATCACGCTTCCGTTGGCTGCCACTTGTAGAGGGGTTTTTTGCTTCGAGTCTGGTGTTCCTGAGGACCCTCGCCCCCTCTTCCGATAGGAGCTGGCCCACGTCCTTTGTCTCGGGACATAAGGCCATGAACCCGAATGAGACTTCAATAAGTTTCACCAGTGCTACCTTTAATTCGAGGTAGAGGGTTTCGCAGAGATTTTTTTTTCGGGATTCTTCATTCCAGGAATGGTCCTTAGGGGGACCCTCTTAGTGAGGGTCTCCATAGTCTTGCACGTCTTTCTACTAAGTCTTCTTGTGTTGTTTTCTTTTCTGAAACCAAAGTGTAATTATTGTGTTTGGAGTGAAAAAGGAAGTTATGAGGTGGTAAAGGAGGTAGCGGTTATTGAAGGTAAGTCAATGAGTCGTGAATGATTTAAAAAAAAAAGGTGAAAAACGCCCCCATCCAATTTCCAGTTAGTTCCCCGCTCGGTTGCTGCCAGAATGATGGATGGGATGGGTCTCGAATGGGAACCTCAAGAGGGGTGAATTATGGTGGACTTGATGCAGTAGCGGCCGAATCAACGGCTGCTAAAGTTTTGCCACCCCCTCTCGGGTACTTACGCCATAACTGCATCCAACTACATAGAGACGGGTGTTACTACCCTCTATGATGCTGTCCGGGTCCCTCGGGCGATGAGGATCTCTCCTTCGTCCGGGACTCGCAGTTATGCCCCAGTTTCAAGATAATTTCTGACTTATGCTACCACTCTGGACTAGTCCTTAAACCAGTTTTCACATAAGCCCTTAATTATGCCAGTCCAAGTGGTCGGCATAGTTAAGAAGAAATCAATGAATGGTAGATATCCGAGCAGGTTCCTACGTAGGACGATGGACGGAAGCAGTGAGGTGCTTAAGCCCTCATTGAATTATGAATCCTCGCTGAAACAAATGCTATTCTCTCTTTCTGAAGGGTGAAGCAAAATTCACCAAAAGACTTCCAGAATAGGCTATTTTCTATGTAGGCGGTGCTCAAAGTCCGTTGCTAAGCAAGTAAAAATACTTTATCCCCAGGATAGTCAGCAGTGCGTATGAGTCGAATATTCGGCCGTCAATACAAATCATCATTGTGGGAAATGGGTATTTAATGAAACGCTGCGCGCACTCTTTTCTTCCTCGCGGCTTATGACGTCATACCGACAGGGTTAGCAGGGGCAAAAAAAAAAGCTTGCAGGCAGGATTGCCAAGTTTGTCCTTTTTTCGATGCCTCTGTCCTTTTCTTTTGTGGGAAAAACGGACAGTCTGAAACTGTCCTTTTCTGTCTTGTTTTACCTCTAAAATGAAAAGATGTTCATGTAGGTAACATGGCAAATATAATGTTATATTTATATTTTGTCAGCATATTATGAAAATCATAATTTAACCACTTCTTGAGCATTACTTTTTACTCGTCACTTGGCGTCTTTAAAACTCTGAATCAGAGTTGCCAGATTGGCATACTACCGTAGTTTATGAAGATATTTGGACGTTAATTTACGTGTTTTACGATATGGTGATTAATTATTATATTTGACTGACATAAACAATCGTAATGAAAACACCACTCATAGTATTTTGTGATAAAGTCATTCCAGTGCTAATTTAATGAATTTTTACGTCTATGACAGTGGGTGTGTTTGTTTTTGGTATATTTCTGGTATAGTGGTATAGGCCTAGAACTAATCCTATTTAACCTAGGCCCTAATAGGAATGGGTCTATCATTTCAATCAATTACGCATAATTTGTTGTAGATTCAGATGGTGTTATTTTTATTATAAAATAATTATCTTTTTCAAAATAGTCAAAATAGTGAATTAAAGTCAGAAAATTCGGTTTAAAAGTACTATACTTTTATATTTTCCCAACTGGTCATTTCAGCGTCTAAATGTGTAAAAACTAAAAGACATTTGGCAAATACATCTTAACCATGAGTAAGTGGAAAATTTACTACAACGATCGAAGGCACTATAAAAAAAGTGCGAGGAACAGTTCAAGTGGTTGTCATGGATTGACAATGAATGTTATTGCAAATCTGCGAAAATCTGCCTTTGAGGAACACGGGGGAAAAAAATGAAGCATGAAAAGGCTGCAAGTTCTTATGCAGGCTCTCTCAAAATAACAGACATTTTCAAAAAGAACACTGTTTGCTTATCGAAAGAACTAAAATAATTAAAAAAAAAAATACAGTGTTTCAACTGCTTGCCACTGTAGTGTTTGTTCAGTTATTCATCAAACTGAATTTATTGCTGATTATGGAAAAGGAAGCATTCTTGAAAATGTCAAATTGCATCGAACGACGTGTGTGTGCTTGATAAAAAATGTCGTCTCATTGGCATTGTTTGAAGAGCTGCTCGACGATCTTGGCGGTACGAAATATTCCTTATTGACAGATGAATCCACTGATATCAGTGTGACAAAACATTTGTGTATATGTGTAAGATATTTTTCAAAGAAAGAGCAAACTATACAAACAGCATTCTTTGGTTTAATACCTGTTGTTTCTACAACTGGACAAAGTTTGTTTGATGCAATAAATGATTTCTTGGAGCTCAATGATATTGATATAAGCAATTGCATTGCATTGGGCAGTGATGGTGCAAATAATTTATATGGCGAGGGAAACTCTGTATTTTCGAGATTCAGAAATATTAATCAGGATATCACTTTTACTCGCCACAGTTTAGCCTTGTGTGCAGAAAAGGCTTTCAATATAACTCCATGTTTGAGTTATATTATTTCTGAAATTCCTCGCTGGTTCAGTCTAAGTTCTCTACGTCAAGAAGATTACAAGGACATATATGCCACTATGAACGATGGAAATGAACAACACGGAAGAATTATAGACCCAAGTGTTACATGGGGGCTAGTCCGAGGAAAATGAAAAATCTTAATTCAGTGGGAAGAACTGAAGGCATATTTCCACTCCATTGTTGAGTCATACTGAGGAAAATGGTTGCTGATGAAGAAAATAAACTTTATCTGAAATTTGTTTGCCCCTTGATCCAGAATTTTGAATCTCTCAATGCCTCATTCCAGGCCACAGACCACGAACCACATAATTATTTCACGAACTTGAAGAGTTTCGGGACTTTTTGCTCAAAAAGCTTTACCATGATATTCAAGAGCGGAAATTACCGTGGTTACCAAGTGATGGTAAACTCGATGACAAATTTGAATATAACTTAAAATGCAGTATCATTTGTGTTGAATGAAAGATAGCAATCCAGAAAAACAGTCGTGCTTTTTTGACTGAGGCGGTAAACCAAATCGATAAAAGAGTTGACAAGACAATTATGAAAATGAATTATATTAAATATCTTAGTCTGAAGAAATGTCTGAGAGAAATGAAAGCACGGTTTAGTGAGCTACCTACCCCTTGCTAAACTCGCAAGAGCAGAAAATTATGATGTCCAAAACGTTGCTACCCAGTATGAACGTATCTCCATGAAAACTAACTGGAAGGAAGAATTTTCCGATTCAGAAATACCGGCAGACCCAGTCAAATTTAGGGCATTTGTTTTGTGCCATGAAGATTCAATAGCTTGCTACTATTATACTGAACTCTTACTGCATTCCCTTAAGTACAGTATTTTTCGAAAGAGTTTTTTCTCATGTGACAAATGTAAAATCGAAGGCCAGAAACAAATTAAGCACTCGTTCTCTCGAGGCAATCCTTAGAATAAGAACGCATCTTTATGACAGAGGAATAAGTTGCCTAAATTTTGTGGTAACTGTCAAAATACAAGCACTCGTCACCAGTTGCATGTACGCTGATCCAGAAGCAGAGAAATGCGAAAGAGCTAGTGGTAAGGATCAAGTTGTAAATAACGACTGCGAATTGGATTCATTTAAGGAAATCCTTTCAACTAATTTTTAACATGCAGGTATGTTTCGTTATATTTTATATAATTTTAATATTAATGAGTAAAGTAACAAATTACATTGTATATTATCTCTGTATGCCCGACTGTCTTTTTCTAGGTGGATTGTCCTTTTTACGGTGACCCTGTCCTTTTTTCTCGCAAACGTATGGCACCCTGCTCGCAGGCTCGAAAAATATCATTTTCAGGTGCTACTAACTGGAAAACTAGTTTTTTTTCACGCTATGCCCAAAATAATAGCAACAGACAATTCAGACAGGCATATAGAATAAATTTAAAGTAATTTGTCTAAAAACAAGGTCTGCTGACCAAAAGTCGCATGCTCTCACTTATTTTGATTTATGACTTTACGACCTTCAAAACTTTCAATAATTCCGGACTAACCTTGGGAGGACATTAGCGATTCTATCATTCGAAAGAGAATGTAAAACAACATAAGGGTTTCAAATTCCGTTAGAACCTAGACTAAAATAGTATAGCCTGGTTGTGCCGTGCCTCACCTAGCCTAGCCTAGCCTAGTATAACCTAGCATAGTATAGCCTACTTTATCCTATCTTCGCTCAGTATAGCCTAGCCTATTGTATCCTAGTATAGCCTAGCTTAGTTTAGTAGGCTATAGTCTAACTAGCATATTACAGTATAGCTCAGCTTAGACTAGCCTAGTATAGCCTTGCCTAGCGTAGCATTGCCTAGTATAGCCTAACTTACTATAGCCTAGCCTAACCAGGTATGGCTTAACATTACATGCCAGAGCCTAGCCTAGTGTCACCTAGAGTAGCCTAGCCTAGTATAGTCAAGCTACAATAGGCTACTGTAGCCTAGCCAATATATCTTTGCATACGATAGCCTAGCCTATACTATCCTATTATACCCTAGCTTAGTATTGTCTAGCCTAACATACTACGAGTATATGCTATCCTAGCATAGCATTTTATAGGCTAAATTAGCATAGTATATCTTACCCTTGTACATTATATCTTAACATAGTATAGCAGAGTATCTACCGAATAGTTATGATGTTATTACCCCCAAAGAATAATTCCATGGCTAACCTTGGGAGAACTTTAGCAATTATATCATTCGAAATAGAATGTAAAGCAACATTAAGGTTTCAAATTTCGTTAGAATCGGCCGAATAGTTTTGATGTTAAAAAAAAATCAAAACGGGGACCGACCGACTGACATAGTGAGATGTAGAGTCAGTCGCTCGCGACTAGACTCGCACGTGACTAAAAACCTGTTGTGGTTTTTAATTTGTAAAATAAAAAATGCAAGTCTGTATTTTCCACATTTGTTTCGACATATGTTGTTAAGCGATGTAGATTGTTCTAGGACAAGTCCCTTTCAATGGCAATTAATAATGATTATTATGTTATTTTGATATTACTCATGTAAGAAGCTCAGATTATGGCAAAACTATTCAAAACTGGAATAATAATTTGATTGTAATTCATTTAAAAGGATTTGTAATTGAGGATTAATTATCATAGTGGTATCCACGTAAGGCAAAATAATATCAATAGAACTGCTATTTAAGTTAAAAGCAATTCATTTATCATATGAAGGCAATTCTTTTTTATCATTTTCCACTATATTCAATTTCTAGATTTATTCACTTCTGAGCAATTCCAAAACAAATATTTCAAGGGAAATGAATAAAGACGTCGTGACTCGTAATCTAAATTGACTCGATCAATCTATTTCCGAAATTGGAAATCACACGGTGGCCTTGTAATAAGTGTCTAATTATATCTTGCTACTTGACTTTATTGAGCAATTGAACCATTTTGCCGAGCCTGAGAAATTAGGGAGCTTTCCCTAGTGAAATAATTGACGTTAAGTTTAGATTTTTCGTATAATTACACCTCGGTTAATCCAAATTAGCTTAATGAAAGTGATAATTTTGACCTTAATTTTATCATCACTAACTCTATAATTTAAGAAGGGGATTTTTTTTTAGTATTTGAATAATAATTTCATCTTAGTTTGGTTATGACGTGTTTTTTTATTAAAGTTATTTCTAATAATTCTTTTATAATATCAAAAACTTTAATGGTGAAGTTCAGAAATAAATATAAGTATCGAAATTTTGTGAATTTTTTAAAACCCAAAGAATAACAAATGGTGAAGTTCAGAAAATTTATTTTTATATATCTTCTTCTATAACTATATTTTAGCAACTTGATATTTTGAAATGGGAAAAATTTGGTTTAAAGTTCTTTTTAAAATTATTATAATTGGCGAAGTTCAGAAAATTTATAAAAATTTAACCATGGCTACTTTTTTTTTTATTTTAAATTTTAATCTTAGTAGCGAAGCCATTGCCTGATATATTTATTAAAATAATCGAAAAAAACTGAGCATGAGCACTATTTTAAAAGAGGTGTTTTTAAGGATAGTAGAAATGGGCGAAAAGTACTCCAGAGAGGAAACTACTTGTTACATTACTTCTTTAGGAAATTTTAGAAGGATTCGAATCTCTTTCGTATTCGGGTACCCAATCATCTCTCAACGATTTCTTTTTATCATCCCTACAACCCATTTTTACTGCCGTTTCCTTATCTGCTCTTATTTCCATCTCTACCCTTCTTCAAGAGCACAGAATAAAAAGAAGTCGAAATATAGAATTTCCACGTAGAAAAAAAGAAGCAAATTCCAAGTCGCTTTCACCTTTGTTTTCCGGCTTCTGGATCGTCTTACGGGCGCGTTGGTCGCGTTGCAAGCCTTCATTAGGCGTCCTTTGGGACTCATTTGTGTGACATTGCTTAATAATTGTGAGATTTGGATGATCCCAGTTTCTCGCTCGCCGCTCGTCAATAGATTATCGGCTTCTTTTTTCCATCACCGGGAAACGAGCCAGTCTGCACAGACGCTGAAATGGGGCAACCTTGCCAACGATACCATTTATTCAACTTGAAAAATGGTAAACTATTTCATTTTCTCTTATACTGCCTCCCATTTTGCTCTTTTAATATATAATGAATGTGGATAAATAGGTAGAGAAACCACTTCATTACGGCACGTTTTAAAGCAGATTTTGGCCTTTTCAAATTCATTTCGCATTTTGAAGAGACGTTGACTTTAAAGTTTTTAGTCTCAAATGAGAACACGGAAAGTGGTTCGATATGGTCTAAAATCTGTACATGTGACTGTTTTGGTCATAATTTCTCCCCTACCTTACGCATTTGAGGATGGAAAACTTGTCATTACAATTTTAGGAACTATGTTTTTTTTTCGTTTGGGGGGGTTTGTTTACTTTATTCTACGTGGGTCTTGTCACATATGAACAAAAATGGAGTTATTTTAACTCACTTTCCCTTATTAATCCAGAAGAATAGCTGAAGCCATTTATTGTACAGAGATAAACAGCGATTTTCTTTTTGTTAAATAAAATATAACGTTTCTTGCTTCGCTGCCATATTGAGGTTAAACCTGCTTTCAAGTAATACGTCTCTGCTTATAATCGCTTTATCAGCTCTCTAAATTCTCTGTTTGCTCTCTCTCTCCCTTTTTTAATGTACTTTGATCTTCACCTTTTCCTCTCTTTGTTCAGCTTAACTCCCTTTCTCTCTATCACCGTGGGTCTCTTCTCAATCTCAGTGGATATTTTCTCTAGTTCAGTGGAGCTCTTCTCTATTTCAGTGGGTTTAGTCTCTATTTTAGTGAGTATCTTCTCTACCTCAGAAGGCCGCTTCTCTATCTACTTGGGTCTCTTCTATATCTTAGTAAGATTTCTTCTCTCTCTCAGTGGGTCTTTTCTATATCTCACTTATCATCCTCTCTTCTCTATCCCATTTGGTCTCAAAATCTATCTTAGTGAGTTGCTTCTCTATCTCAATAAGTCTCTTTTCTATGTCAGTGGACCTCTTTCCTCTCTCAGTGCGTCTTTTATTTATCTCAGTAAGGTATTTTCTCTGATTCAGGTGGTCTTTTCTATATCTCAGCTGGCATATTCTTATCTCAGCGAGTCTCTTTTTTTATCTCAGTGATTCTCTTCTATATCTCATTGGGTCTCTTCTCTATCTCAGTGAGTCTATTCTATATCTCAGTGGGTTTCTTCTTTATCCCAGTGGGGTTTGTTTATATCTCAGTTGGTATCTTCTCTATCTGAGCGGGATACTTCTCTATCTCAGTTGGTCTCTTCTATATCTCAGTAAGTTTCTTCTTTATCTCAGTGGGCCTCTTGTCTATCTTAGTAAGTTCTTCTCTATCTTAGTAGTTATTTTCTCAATCTAAGTGGGTCTATTTTATATATCAGTGGGTTTCTTCTCTATTCCAATTGGTCTTTTCTTTATCTCTGTTGGTTTCCTTTCTATCGCAGTGGGTCTCTTCTCTATCTCAGTCGGTCTTTTCTGTATACTACTGGGTTCCTTCTCTATCTCAGTGGGTCTGTTATATATCTAAGTTGTTCTCTTCTCTATCTCAGTGGGTCTGTTTACTCTCTCCACGGGTGACTTTTCTATTTCAGTTGGTCTCTTCTGTATTTCATTAGGTATCTTTTCTATTTTTGTAAGACTCTTCTCTCTCTTTGGGATATATGTTAATCTCTGCTTTTTTGTCATATTTTACCATTATTGTCTTTCTCTATGTCTATTATAACTTTTAATCTTTCATAAAATCGATAAAGTTGCATTTATCCCTGAAAAGTTAAAGTGATCCATTTCCTCTTTTGCCCACTCGCTCCATTTCTATTACTCGTATTTTCTAGCACCTAACTTTACCAGTTTATGCAACCTTTTTAAAAAATCTTGTTGAAATGCCCTCTTTGCCCTTGTTTGCCTTTTAACTTTGATGAACTATTGCTTTGCATATTTAAGTAACAATAAACTAAATTTTCCCTCAATTGGTGATTTTTTCTTCTAAAAAGCTCAAATCTTTACACATTTATTTCCCTAATTTACGGCATTCCGCGGAAGTTTATTTGATGGAATTTTCTATTTTCTATTTAACATTCAGAGTAGATCGTATAAGAATTCTAAACTCTCTTCAACAAGATAACGATACTCTCCTCTAAGAGTTTGGACATCGACCATCGATCCAAGATCATCGCTTCCCTGGCGACTCGCAATTGATCTAGTGATCTCGAGATCAAAAGGTTCTACACGAGACTTGAAGTTTTCCCGTTAATTACGACTCTTTCCAACTCCCGGACTTATGAGTAACCCTGGATTTTAAGTCGTACCTTGTGTAAGTTCCAGATTTTTAAAACTAAATTGCTGCTAAGAAATGATTTTACTTAGTAAAATATTAAAGGGGGAATTATATACACTGAAATGATTTTTAGGTTTGAGTCGTTTGCGGAATATATTTTTAGTTTCTCGACTTTTATAAACGTATACGGGGCAGTCACTAGAGTCCTAAGGGCTATAGTATAAATGCACCTATGGCTGCGTATAGAACTGCTATGATAAAGTAAATATTTTATGGTAGCACTAAACTAGCGACAGCTTTAATTATAGCTTAATTTCAACATCGACTCGGTGATAAGTGATATTTTTTCTTTTTCAGAATTGTTTTAGAACGTTATCTTAAGAACGTTATTTTAAGAACGTTATTTTAAATTTAGAATAGAGCTTTTTTGCTGTGTATAGAGTTATCAGTATTAATAGACAGTAGTTTACAAGACATTAATATACTAAAATCACTCAAAATATCGCCGGCTAAAATGGAGTTAAAAGAGAATGTTGACGTACGTATGTATTCACGATCATAACCACTGTGGTGACCCAAACCTGGCATTATATCACTAAGAGTAGTTTACAAGACATTAATATACTAAAATCACTCAAAATATCGCCGGCTAAAATGGAGTTAAAAGAGAATGTTGACGTACGTATGTATTCACGATCATAACCACTGTGGTGACCCAAACCTGGCATTATATCACTAAGAACACATAATTGACTAATCCATTCATTGAAATATACACATTGTATGTGTATGAATGTTTCGAATAATGGATAACACTACATGTAAATCGCTCGTTACGAAAATCAAACAACTGGAAGGTAAAAAAGGCCTCTGATGCAAAATATCTTAGATGTTTAACGAACATGAAAAATTTTTCCTCGTGGACAGAGTGCGCCTATTTTACCAAATCATTCGACATAAGGGATTTTTTGTGGCTCGTTGGGAGCTGGGAGGGTGCAGAGGCACTTAAGTCACCGGTCGGAAGAAAAATAGGATTTTTTTTTTCTCCAAATGAATCATGATTTTGAAAGGAATTGACCGCTTTGAAACCCAAATGTGAATTGACTTTAATATAGAAAGACCAGTACATAACGAATATTTGATGTCAAATGGTATGGAAATGGTCCACGTTACGGTCATTTTTATAGAAGATATGGGTGGGACATATTTAAACTTTAAATCACCTAATTTTGGTAAGAAATTGGTAGCCCCTGTACATGGACATGAGCAGAGAACAAACACATGATCATATATATATATATATATATATATATATATATATATATATATATATATATATATATATATATATATATATATATATATATATATATATATATATATATATATATATATATATATATATATATGGATAAATAAATAAATGAAAGTTAATCTGAATAAAAAGAGTGGGTATTATGTGAATGGCAGACTACTGTGGATTCGCACAAAGGAATATTGCCCATTCTACATATTTATTAGAGAGGGTTGGGCGGGGCTATGAGGACGCCTGCAGAGTCCTCACGGGTGAATGGGAGACGAAAGAATCTGGAGAAGACTCTGTCCTCTTCACTAATTATTCGGTGAAGACCAGCGGTCAGTCTCATCAGAGGTCTTTTTCGGAAGAGGCTCTTTTGTCGCTTATCTGAGCGCAGGTATGCAAATTGCGCCCTCCCCTTTTGTCGGTCGACGGCCCGGGAAGACTGGGCTTTGTGGGGCCCGAAATGGATCGCGAATCAAATGTTTGGGTTGCGGTCGGCAGTCCTTTTCAACCCTCTCTCTTTGTTGTTCATATTGGCAAGAGTGCCTTCGTCTTCTCGCAATCCTTCCTCATCTATCTCCTCTCCATTCTCATCTTTCGCCGCCCAGCTATCGTCTGCTCTCTCTCTCTCTCTTTCCGCATCCTCCTGAAATTCTATACATCTCTTTATTAAGACAGATCACCTACGGAATAAACCTTGTGGGGGGAAGAATGCCTCTAATTATGCGATTTTTATCATTCGCTTTTCATAGTTTAACTTCCGTTCTCTATTTTCAGAAGCCGAATCCTCGATAAAAGGTCTTTCTTGTCCTTTCCTTTCATTATTAACGAAGCAACATTCGGTTTAGGCGGGAAGATTTCGCTCTAGTTGTAATTTTACACAAAATTAACAAACTAAATTACAAAGAGAAGCCTTTGTGCAAAGAATTGCAGGCGATATATTTGATAGACGCAAAATGCGGTCCGACATCAACGCTGCCTAAAAACCTTCGGAAGGAAAAAAAAAACCCGCGTCGAAAGTCCATCAAAAAACCGTACATAAAATGACTTGCCTCTTGTCACCGCGAAACATTGTCCACTTGGACAAAGGAAGATTTCGTGGTTTAGCACTATGTTAATGACGCCATCCTCCGCTGGCTATGGGCGTGATACCGTCTTATGCGTGACGTTATTTTGAGCGCATTGACTTTAGGTACGTGACGTTGTTAGAAGGAGATGATCAGATGCTTAGTTATGTCTTAGTTGAACGCTAAAATATCGTTCTTCTTTTAGATTCTGAAGGGCAATTTGTTAGGAAGAAGCAAAAGCCCTCGCAAAGCCTTACGAGAAGGTACTAAACTAGATACGTCATTTGTAAATTTAACTATTTAATTTCTAAAATTTATGGAAAATATATAGTAAGGGAGACGGCAGAAATAGAGAGAAAACAGGTCATAGAGTATATATATATATAAATATATATATATAAATAAACTAAGCATGCTATTGTTAAAATCCTCTTTATTTATCTGGAATTGAAAGTTTCAATAACTAATCCTCAGCATAAGAAACATAAGAAACATAAGAAACAAGAATGTATAGAGTTAAAATTTCTAATTTGATAAAATACTAGAAGTGAATAGTGCAATTTATGATAGGTTTCTTAATGCAAGACCAAAAATTTCATTAATTTATGATACAATGTATAGATAGGAGGCTGTTTGATTTATATATAAATTAGATTTTAGCTTTAAGAAGAAAAACGATTCTAATATTCGTAGGTTGTTGGGATGGAGGCTATTACTGAGTATTTTAAAGCTGTCAAAACAAATTTCAGACTTACATATTTTAATGTGATCTCGTGTGGGCGAGAGATCTGATTTGTTTAGAACCAGCTCAGTGCGAGTTGACCTGGTTAGTTAAAGGTAGTAATAAGAATTCCTTAATCCGCTAGAGAAGTTTGCTGGAGTTCCTTAACCCTATTCAGGAGCGTTACAAATACGACTAGGCAACCATCCATTTCTCTAAAATTAGAAATTTCTAAAAGCGTTTTGTATAATCTAACGTTTAACTTCAACAGATAATGGACGGTTGCCTTGTCGTATATGTAACGCTCCTGAAGAGGGTTAAGGAGCTCCAGGAGACTTCTCAAGCGGACTAAGGAATTCTTATTATTGCCCTTACCTAACCGCATTGACTAGAACGTTATTTATCATATATATATATATATATATATATATATATATATATATATATATATATATATATATATATATATATATATATATATATATATATATATAACCAAGAAAAACTAATACACAGGACATTTTACACACATATTATTACGCAACAATATTACAGTTTATCTCCCAGAAATAACTTTGCTTAAATTTGCAGAGAAAGAAAGAAACTTCACTCTTCATTTGTATTCCGGCGAACAATAATGATTTGAGGACTGCAGACGGTAGTTACCACAAGAGGAACAGGTGGACAAAACTTCCCTGCCCCCCCCCCCACTCCCAGTGCCTCCCTGCCCTAGACATGCAAAGACCAAGAAATAGGCATGAAAGAAACAAAAGACGGAGCCGAGATGGACAAACACGGCGTGTTTCGAAAGGGGCGCTAAGACAGATGACAGACAGAAACAGATACTTAAATAGACAAACAGCACATACGTTTACGCTGATAGCCACACACCCAAACATAGCAAGAGTGAGAGAGGCTGGAGGAGAAAGAGAGAAAGAGAGGTATATACAATAAGCAAGTTCACAAATACTTAAAAAGCTAAATTCCTGCGAAATTGGCCTACCTTCTTTTGGAAACCAGTTGTGGTTTTGGGTGAATTTCGAATAGTTTTTTGGGGGGTGCCTTCTAATTGATTTTGTTTTGAGGGTTTTCTAATGATTTTTGGGGGGGCTTTCTAATGTTTTTGTTTTGGGTCTCTCTAATCTTTTGGTTAGGGGTATTTTCTGATGTCTTTTCTTTTAGGGGTTTTTATTTTGGGGGGGTTTTAGGGCTTTCGAATGGGTTTGTTATGGAGGAGCTTTTTAATGTTTTGGGTTTAGGGATTACTAATGTTTTTGTTTGGGTCCTTTCAAATGTGTTTTTAGTGGGGTGTTCTAATCTTTTTGCTTTAGGGGGTTTTCTAATGTTCTGCGTTCGGCTCGGTGAGCTAGATGGGACCCGCAAGAATTAAATGCCACCACGAAGTCAAACATAAAAAATTTAGAAATGATCCCGAATCGGTGTACATACATTATCTCTCTCTCGCGCACACTCTCTCTCTCTCTCTCACACACACACACGAATAGACACATTAGTAACTCTCAGTTGATGGTAGATAAGGAACTGTATTTCCATTCTTGGGTGCCTGGTTCCACTCCAGGCGAGAAGAGGCACAACAAATTAGGGCGTACGCAGGGAGCAGTTGCCAATGATGAGGTGCGTCGAGTCTAACTGATACGCGCAGAATGTTACGGCCAAGTACGTTAGCGCAAGCATAGTCATTCATAACATCGTTGTGTCTTCTAACCAGTCTTCTTTAAGATAGATGACACATCACTCTTCCGTTTGGGAATCTGTCAGAGTGATTTTCCTATCCGCACTCGAAACTGAAAGGGTGGCTCTTCCCTAGGCCACAACGAGTTTCTTGCTCACTATTGATGGCTAAACACCGATCAACCATCCCCCACGCACACCCTTTCAACGGGAGCCGGAAACCTCGAAACCTCGATTTCAGTATGTAAATCAAAGCCAGAACCAGTATTCGAAATATGTATAATTTGAAACGTGTCGAACATTAGCTATGTTCATCTTCAGCCTAAAATGGACCAAAACAATATAATTGACAAACAAGAAAGTTTAGAATTTAAATAGAAATATATGTATTGATGAATAAATTTAGAGTTTAATAAATTTCAGAGAGAATATAAAACTTACAAAAAGAACATTGCAAAAATTACTAAAAAGCACTGCAAGAATTATAATATATATATATATATATATATATATATATATATATATATATATATAATAGCAGAAGGCTCGTTTTCTTTTCTTCGGTCTCTTCTTCTACCTCGAAGGGGTTCCCGGTGTAGGATAAGAAACTATGCAGCGGCTAACATTTGTATGATTAAGCGTCCTCTGTTCGAACGCCCGAGGAAGATCGGCATCTATATATCTTCCATAATATTTTTCAATTCCTCTAACTTCTCCACTTTATTTTATTCTCATTAGTTTTCGCTTTAATTTTTAAAGACTTTTCCTTTATCTTCATTTTATTCTATCTTTTGAAGTTTCTTCTCCTTGCGTGATTTTATGGGTCGAAATTGGACACCTTCCTATTTGCGACCGATTTTAGACGTATTTGATGCAATAAAGCTTTAAGCTACGAATAAAAGACAAACGAATTGCGTAACTCTCAAAGTTTAGAAAGTTCCATTAGAGAATACCTAACCTAACCTAATATCAACATTATTTTCTTCCTTCGTGAAGAGTTTGTACTAATATCTATTATTTGATATCCTTTCTTTGATTACTTCAAAAGTCTTGCGAGCAATCTTTCATTACAAACACTATTTCCACTCTATCATTTAAATGTTCTTATTGTAAAGAAATAATCGTATCTGAAGTGCAATAATGAAGTATAATACATTGTTATCTCATATACGATATAAGTTACTAAGATTCCTGGACAATTACTTGACCTATTTCATCTTATGGGAAACAATTAAATATTAGACCCAAGGTCATTTTAAACGGACTGAAACGAAATATACGGATGTTGACCTGCTAAAATTCATGTTGAAACCCTGAAAATACATGAACTAAGAAATATTCAAAGATAATTAAGCTCAATTTAGGCGCAATCAATAGCTTAAATCCATCTAGCGTTAATAAAGAGGACTTAGCTTGACGATAATAGTATTCAATCCTTAACCGGAAATCCTACGAATACAGAAACAATTTGATCGAAGTGTTATTGTTGGAACCTTTGTACATGTTTACGTTTCATGTCAATTACAATGTGATCATTGGTCCATTAGCACTGTAATCATGATTTATAGTTGATTCAATTAAAATCTTATCCCTCCTCATCGAGGTTAGTCACATTTCATTTCCTTGACTTTTACGCAAAAGACGGTTTTGGACCAAGAAATTCATTGATTTCTGGTGAGAAATTTGGGGTTGGACTGAAGGTATTTTGGAATTTTGGAAGACGATTTCAAAATGAGGATTGGAATATTGTGGTTTCGAATCATTTATCTCATTATTTCTATGAAATATTATTGAAGCTGGGGTCATCGTAGATGTAGTGATACAAATGAAAATATAGGTAGAAGAGATGGTCAATATAATGTGATCACATAGAAGCAGAGAGACAAAACCTTATTAATATAGGAAAAAGAGAGGACAGAGATTGCGATATGGCCGCGGTGAAACAGGTGGCCGACGCCGCTCCACTTCGAGCCAATCTACTAATCCGTCGCATCGGAGGCTGAAGGTGTTTCAACCTCGGCGGCCATTGATCGAGTCCCTGTTCCTGGACGTAAAACCAGATGCACGACACGATTTGCTTTGTCATCGTTGCTCTCATCGGAATCAGCTTTAGCAGATTAAATTCAGCGACAAAGAACCTATGGAATAATGATGCCGGACATTCTCCTCATCGCTCTGAGGAGGTCTTCATCTTCCGGCTACAAGTCTTGCGATCGGAATCGCGCCTCCACAAAGGGTTAATGAAGTTAATCGCCTCAACTATGAGCAAATAATTGGGGATTATATGCAATACCTCTCCAAGGACATAAAGTGGTCATTATTTAATGAATAACGAGAAAAAATTGCTTAGGACGCCTTATTAAAATAAACAAATTGTCCTCCAATAGACGCACTGTAGTTCACAGTATTTAGTTCAATTGTTGATCTTGAAGTCACTATATATATACCAAGAGAATGAAGATAATCAGTAACCGCAGTTAATTAAATATTTAATCTAAATACTAAGGAACCCGAATTCACATCTCCAGTGCCTAGAATAAACAAATATAAAATATCTATATAAAAAAAATATCGAAGTCAAATGTAATTATTAAAAATAGAGCGACAAAAGCTGAAAAACAAAATTTTAAGATGGAAAAAATGAAAATGGATTATCATGAAATTGAAAATGTACAATAAACTCTAAAATGTCGAAAATCTACAGGTAAAAAAGACCACAAATATTTAGAGTAATATGATACAAATAATTTAATCAGAACTGCGCTAATGTGAAATGGTAGCTAAACTATTACAAATATATCAATGGTAAAACAGAACTAATCCGTATCCTTGGTATTGATAGATCAATCTAGGAAATGGGAAAAAGCATTTGCTGTTGCGAAAGTTTTCGTTGGTACGTAAGTACTACTTAGTCTTGGTTGGTTGTTGTATTAAGTCGAGTACTACTTAAGTTCTGGTTCCAGCTTAATTTGTAACAATTCTGAAATTCTTAATTCGGTATAGTATTCAAGTGAATTTACATAACCAGCTAACCTAAGGATTTTAAAGCGCTTGCGTCTATCTTCCAGAACAGACGCGTGGAACCAGCAGCCTCTAGGCCGTTTTTTCTTCTTGGCCAATTAAGTGCGGCATTCTCAATGAATTCAAATTTTACGAATCAAATCATTTTATTTTGTTCCTACGAAAATTAATCACAAAAAGGTCCTTAAAAAATTAGTTTACTTTAGAATTATTTTTTTAAATTTTAAGCTTATACATAGTAGTTGTACCACCTATAGTATATATAATTAAAATTTTATTACTGCGGCCTACAGCTAAACTTAATGTGGCCTTCAACACAGAAAAAGGTTCCCCACCTCTCTTCTAGAACTTCCCACCCCGTCTTTAAGTCAGATTGACTTGCTACGCAACCATTGCGAACTGCCCCACCATTCTTATAAGTCTAAGGATTCATTTTTCATTCTAACTCCCGATAAAAACAATGCATATTTAAAAATTCTAGAGTCGTTCACATTAAGCTATAACCACAACTTACGATTACCAGTTTTCTATAAAGGTTTTGGCTTAATACAACAACCAACCACCAGTAGTACTTATGTACATAGCCAAAATTTTCATAACACCAATAGTTTCTTTATTCTTTCATTTCCTTTTCCCTGAGGTTCGATCTTTCAATCCTGCTCTTTTTTTTTCTTTTTAGAACTTTTTAAACTAATTTTGAATTTCACTTTAACGCATTTTATTTTAATTATTTGTACTATATTGCTCTTTTTATTTATGCATTTTAGCCTTTTGAATTCTAAAAAAAATATGATATATATTTATTTTCGTTTTCATTTCAATTAATTTTCATTTAATTTTTTATTAGTTATTAATTATTACCATATCTTTTTAATTCTTACATATTGTTTTATTCAACTTTTTTGTGTTCCACCTCCGATAATTATATTTTTATTATACGAGCGAAATGTTTGGAATAAACTTTCTCTGTTGCTACTTATATCTACACATTCCTTCTTCGGATAAGATACCCGCAGGATATATATATATATATATATATATATATATATATATATATATATATATTGAAGGAAAGGTTGATTAGTGGGCTAAGGACAATAATTCGGCAGCAAGCTGTTATTTTCCGATAAACGCTAAATGACTTCTCGAAGAGGTAAAAATATTATCAGGCGAATATTCTAAAGGACTGGCTAATCTTGACCTGGTCAAGACCAAAATGAACTCATAACTGAATGTAGGCTAGTAGTTGTTGTTGACAATTTAGTTTAGGTTAGATGTAACCCTTCAGTCTTACTCCGTTATATCTACCTAACATTTTACTTCAGCATTTTACATGTAACGTGAATGTCCCCGAAGTTCAAGGATTGTTGGAACAAAAAATAAGTAGAAAAAAAGTTATTTGGGAGAGGCGGGTTATTTTAATGTCCTTGAAGCGCGCCACCCTTATTTTGTGGGAAACTGGTAGATAGTGATATCTTGTGAAAGGTTTTACCACCGCTTGGTACTCTTTAGGTTTTTTTTCATTGGAGACCTACAGTTGAACGTGGGAAGCGAACCATATGGTTGGCAACAGTGTATGCAAACCTCCGGGCAGTCAAACTAACTTGAGACTCCAATTGGGGACTTGCCACACCCTACGGGGCCTAATTACGCTGGAATGAAGTACAATGCCACCATTATGTTATGCCATTGCTATAATCGAAGATTGAGATTGAAGTGGTAAAGTTACGCGTCTGGAATGACGTCATTTGGGCAATGGCTTCAATTATGGGTTCTAATACTAAAAACCTGTGAAAGTGACCATAGTTTAATTAAAGTACTTCCAAGTGAAATATCGCAGTGCATCGATAGAATTGTTGATACTGGTTACCACAACAGTACCACGCTAATGATAAGCACGTTAATTTGCCCGATTAACTGATCGGTGTAGTGTGTCACCCAGCACATTGTCAGGAGAATTAGAGCAATGGTTAATAGGGATACAAAGAAGAAATTTTCTGTAGTCCTGAGGTTATTTAAAAATGGCCAGTTTTACTTTAATACATGGATGATTTTCTCGTTGTTTTCCGCTAAAACGAAACGTAACCTTCAAATACGAGTTTTTTATTTTATTTTATTTTTGAACATAAGGTAATTTAATACGAGGACTTATGCCCATGCAGGGGGTCACTAAGAGAGACGTATCATTTATACCAAAAAACAAATATTACACCAAATTATTCATTCTATTCTTCAAACATTCGCACCAGTCCATTTCTTTGTAATGAAGCTTAGACGAGAAAACATTCCAAGTTGGGCGTCTGAAAATCAAATATTTAATACTCTTTCTGCTGGAGGAACTTGGTACATAAAGAATTAACTAAAACTTTGAGTGGTAATTGCTATAACCTTAGTGTATTTTCCTTATATTAACTATATAGCTGTCCCAAAAGTCACTATACAATGAAGAAAAATAGAGACCTCTAAGAAATTTCTACATGTAAAAATAAGGTAGGCAGGGAACTATGAATATCGTAGGCCTACCTCGAGACCACATTGACAGATCCTCCAACAAGGAAATTGACATATCCTTTAACAAGGAAATGGTCGTTTCTCTTATTTTGTGACTTTTAGGACACTCTGAATTTTATAGGATAAGAATAGGCAAGTATATACAAAACCCGATCTTAATTTCAGTCCTGTATCCCTTGGGAAGTATCTGATGGTAGATGACCACCTATTTAAAGGGTTCACATTTTAATTATGTCTACACTGGAAATGAGTCAGAGGGTACATTTAGTTGGAGGAAGTTTATATGTGCGTAGGTGGGTGTGTGAACGTGGCAGTAATAGAGAGTGTGCAATTAAAAGTTTAAGCTTGATTAAGGAGTTAAATAATCAACAGGGTTTCTATTTGCAATCTTTGCTTGGACACAAAATTTCTTTAATCTTGTTTCCATTTATTTACTCTGTGCAAACAAAGTTGGAGGATTTTCTTTTGATTCTTCGTTCACGACACTAAGGTTTCTCAGGGAAACGAAGGTGCGCTGGGTCGTCTTCTCCCTCCTCATTCATTCCTCTACGTCACCTCCTACACTTCCCGCAGGGAAACAACGCTCTTTTTCTCCCTACCACCTCTCTCTTTTTTATTCCTTGTTTTTCTTCCTTCTATTCTTCCTCCCCTCATGACGAGGGAGTGACGATCGTCCCTCTCTTCCCTCTCTCTTCCTATCTCTCGACACAGCCCCAGGTCCGGCAGTAGGGGCACAACGTCCAGCGCATCACATATGCACATTTCAAATATTTGACTCTTGCGTATTTAGTTTAAGAAGACGAAGCTACTTTCTTTCGTGTTTACTCTTCATCCTCCTGTCTAAATCTTATCAGGGCTTTCCACTTATTTTTAATTAATAAATAATTCACCTCAAACAAAGATCAACTTCAAACTAATGGGAAGATGAAGATACATATATCCGTACTTTATCGATTACACTGCCATTATATAAAAATATATAGGCTCCTGAAAGGTCTCTTTTCTCCATAGATCGCCTCGACCTATTTGTTAAAGAAAGAAATTAGTCGAATTCGGGATTAATTGAATAAAGGATTATTATTACGTTTAAAATGGAGATTTTAGTATCTTTCTCGTCTAAATTTACGCCTGAAATGGCGGATGGGGGAGGAGAGTTGTTGTCCACTTGCTAACACTCTGAGTAGAATCCTCCTATGGCTATTATGTACTTTACTCAAAATTCTCCTTTTCCCTAACTCTACTACTTCAGGGAAAAATTCTCAAAAATCTTTGTGTGAGACTTTTCGACTTTTTCATCAGTTTTTTTTTTTCAATAAATGCATAAAATACGGTTAAAATAAATATATATTATTTCGTAATATTAAATTAATAATATTATTTTTTTGTGAAGAGTAGCAGTGGAAAATGTGAAACAGGATTGATGGAGAATGAGTGTAAAATTCAATTCTACAGGTTAGTTCCCCGCCACTCCGGAATTTAGTTCTCAGGTAGTCTAACTTGCCTATCTTCCATACATTTCCACCTCTCCACTTTTCTTAGTTATCTTCCTTACAAACTTTCTTCCCGTGATGCCTCGTTAGTTTTCGCTTTATTTATTCTAAATAATCGGAGGAATCGTGTCTTTGCGTAGCTGCAGGGGTTTAGCCCCCCCCCCCAGAAACGCAATATTTTCAGGGTTATGGGAGGGATTTAAGCACGAATCCACCATTATGTTAATCCGGTAAGAAATAAATTGGGAGGCTCTGGGATTTGTCGGCTGCAAAAGGTCTCCTTTCAGCACAGCCCGATGTTAATCCTTGGCTCGAGAGAAGTGTAGATTGCATTTAAAAGGGTAGATTGCATTGAAGAATGTGGATTGCATTGGAAAATATTGATTCCACTGAAAGACGTGGATTACTTTGAAAGATGTAGATTGCATGGAAATGTGTGGATTGCATTTTAAGGTGTCGATTCGATCATAGTGTGTGGATTGCATTGCAAGGTGTGAATTTAATTGACAGATGTGGATTGCATTGACAGAAATGGAATGCAATGAAATATGTGGCTTACACTAAAGGTATGGGTTGCATTAAAATGTGGATTGCATTTAAAAACATGGATGGCAGGTATGGATTGCATTGGAAGTCGTAAATTGCGTTGAAATGTGTGGATGGGATTTTTTATTTTAATAAATAACACGGCTTCGTCCATCGAAAGTATTTCAAAATAGTTTCGTAAAGTGGCAGAGTTATGGAAGGTGGAGATGTGTGAAACGGTCAATTGTGGAATGATGGGGAAACTACTTAGAGCGCGAGGGAGTGAGACAGCACGTAGTTCTCCTAATGCAGGCCATAATGTAGGTTAGAAGCTAAGTAATAAAGATAATAATAATAATATGAAGAAGAATGCATTTTTAGGGCGCTTTTCAGAGTCATGGCAACTCGCAGAGCGCTCGACTAGTGTTGAGAGAAGGATCGAAGGAGTAAGTGGGTCTTTAAGGTACTTTTGATGGCAGCGAGTGAAGGAGAGGAAAGTATAATGGGTGGCAGTTCATTCCCCGCTTTAGGAGTAGAGAATGAGAAAGAGAAATCACCTAACGGGTTGGAAGAGGAAAGTTAGAGAGGGCAGTGGTATTTAAGACCATACAGCTAAAACGGAAGACTAAATACAAAAAAAAGGAAGAAGATTGAACAGTAAACAATAGTGAGTGAGAAAATACAGGAAAACTGACTCTAAGGTATTATCTGCATTCATGGTATTAGAGATATGTAAGTCTCAAGTATTAGT
Source organism: Ceratothoa steindachneri (assembly GCA_963969495.1). Classification (NCBI taxonomy): domain Eukaryota; kingdom Metazoa; phylum Arthropoda; class Malacostraca; order Isopoda; family Cymothoidae; genus Ceratothoa; species Ceratothoa steindachneri. The sequence goes on from OZ018335.1 coordinate 97,412,028, forward strand.
TATAGTTTCCAGAGAGTAGCTCAGTGGCGCAAAAGGTTTGCTGTTAACAACTATACAAAAATACATGGCATAGCGACGCAAGCAGACGGAGCATGATGTATGGAAATGTGGTGAGGGAAACGACAGGTCCCAGTAGGTCTGAGCCAAGGAATAAGACCCGCTCTATAATGCCCCAGGTAGTTCTCCATCTATTGGGGCTATTTACCTCCGAGACATTTGTACTTTCTGCGCTTTCAAATTGTTAGAAATCTCTCTTCAGTATTTCTGCTGAAGATGTCCCCATTGATCACGCCTTTTAAATAATAAATGAATGAAGAAACAATGGGAGTTTTTAGTTCATATGACCAACAAATGCCTGCTTAATGTTTATTCAGGAATAAATCAATTTCTTGATAAATCGTAAATTTGGTTTTCCGAGTTCATTATCCCTTACCTCGATACGAGGCAGGATTCTGAATATTATAAACAAATGAATAAAGATGAAAGTTAATTTGACCATAAACTATCTTCGTTCCAAAAGACGATTTAAAGTAACTAAAGGTGCTAATCCTATTAAGTTGGATGTTGTTCACAAAACCCAATTTACTGCGTTCTGTTTTCACCGTGTGTTGCAAAAATGGAATTTGCATCAGAGACACCAAAAATGCTTCTTTCTCTTCGATTGCCCAAATCCACTTTCCTTCGTTCGATTTTTGAGCTGAGAAACTAAACTAGGGATGAGTTCAAAAGCACTGAGCTGCTGAAGAAATAGACAAAATAGATGGACTCAAACTTGGGTTACTGAGGAGATAAAACCACCCCTGCCTTAGAGCAGTAAGTCCTTTTTTTGTACACTAAATCATGTGGGCTTTGACTACTTTCATCATCCACGGACGCGTGCATTTTGTAAGATGCTTGCCAATCGTCTTTGGTGCGTGTCTCTACGAGTCAGTGACAACCTTCGTATATTTTGATAAAAAGGGGACCCTCATTCGTTTAGGAATAGGGATAGGCCATACCCCCCAAAATTATGTGGTCTCCTGCTTCATATGCAATTCCCAAACATTTTTAATTCCCTATGCTCAATATATTCTTTGCGAATCTCTTTCCAAAATTCTACTGGACGATAGGCTTTCTTTGGCTTCTCTTTACTTTTAAATAAATACGTGTAAAAAACTCAGGTTGAAAATGATAATTTTAAGACTTGCATAGGTCACTTACAGGCAGAGGAGTATCACCGCAGAGGCCATTCTAGGCGCCCTAAGAGGGCCCCCACTGCCCCCTCCTTGAGAAGCTGTGCGCGAACATGAGACGTCCTTTAAAACTTTTATCACGATTTAGAATTCAAAAGTTGGCTCCTTCTTTGCACAAGATTGTGGCGATCAATTTTAAATTTATGATTTTCACTAAAATGATTATTCTCGTAAATGGCAACATCGTTCTATTAGAACACAACCCCCCAAAATTAGTCCATTATTTTAATTCTTATTTTGTCTTATTAATTTATTTTGATAATTTATATATCCTTTTTTTCACAGCTATCTTGATATTATATGTAACAATTAATATAATGAAATATTAAAAAAAAAATTAAATACCACTGCAAAAAGCCATTTCTGTTTTATCTACTTGATTGGAGTCTTGTTATGATTATTATACGTCAATTGTAAATAGTTGACATTTATGTTCTATAATAAAATATTTATTGTTAATATACATATATTATCATATTGTTCTTGGTTCGCTTGAGTATTATCAGTTTTGGTGCTTTATTTATTTTGGCAATTATTTATATCTAACCAAATTTATATTATTATTTTTTACTATTCGAATTGGCGCATATTTCCTTCAATGTTATTTGGCATATTATTATTATTATTAAATTCAAACTGAATTCAAACTTCAATAACTCAGTTAAATATAATTGGATATAAATGAAAATTCCTGTAATTTTATATGTATTCTTTTCTATCTTTGAAAATTTAAACAATGATTATAATAGTATTGCTAGAATTAAAAAAAAAATATCTGTTACTCAAAAATATATTTGCCCATTGCTCTCATCAAAGAATAATGTCTAAAAAAGACCTAAAATCAATATACCTTGATTGAAATAAATGATCAATATGGCTACCTTCTTAGAAAGATACAACCTTTACTCGCGTCTTAAAGGATGAAATACATTTTCTGATATCAGATAGCGTTATGCAATCTCATGGAAGAAGAATCTTTTCCTTAAGTTCGGACTCACTATATTTATTTTTTCTATTATTGAGAATTTTTCTTGAAGGTGAATGAGGAGGCCATTCACCCTTTTTAATAAAATGGGAAGAATTTTCTTCTACAAACTTCTGTCGTTTTGCTAGTATAAGAGTGGGCAGCACCTTGCTGGAAAATGAAATCTCCTTTAGGATTGAATTGATAGTATTCAGGAAGCAGGCCGATAGATAGTTGTTCGATGTAATTTTCTGAATTAACTTTGGATTTTTGTGTATCGGTAAAATGGATCCTCGTTTCACCATTCCATGACATGCCCGTAGAAACCATTGTTTATTTTATAAATCTTAAAGATTCATGATAAAGTCAGGAGGGATGGATGTCCTTTATCTTGGAGCCCTAAACTCTGTTATTTTGACTCTTTGTTGGTACTTACAAAGTGAAATCTTTTTTCGTGGGTAGCAACTTACAACTTGTCTTCCTACGTTGTCTTACATTAATATCACGAAGGAAAATGCGCATTCTTTTATCATCCTTTAATCATTCTCGTGTTAAAATCCATTTCACAGAAGAACGGGAAATACGTAATTCACCCGAGATCTTTCTTTGGAATAGATGAGTTCCGGGTTTTTACTCCTGAGATAAAACAAGTTCTTTTTCTTCATTTATTTTATTGTCTGTCGTACTAGTTTTATTATGGCCGTCAGTACCTTTCTTTAGAGCTATCAAGCCAGTAGTTTTTATCTTTTTTAATTAAGTTATAAACACATCTACGAGACCAATTTCTATCTGGAATTTCACGCCAAATTCTATTTCTATTCCAACCATTTTCTTTAAAACATGCTTCTATTATAATTTTATCATTTAAACTTAACAACATTGTGATAAGGGTTATAATAACACAAGTTTAAAGTTTAAATGATGACTGAAAGAGAGAGAGAGAGAAAAATAAGGCTACTAATAGCCTAGGCATGTAGACTTCGTATTTCCTACACACAAATATCGCAAGCAAATTTTATAGTGTCTATTAGATTTTTTTTAACTATAGCAATACTCTTATAGTTATATTATTAAAAAAAATCGTTCTCACCCTCTCGCGTAGTCACTAAAATTTCTTCACTTTTTCAACGTTTTTTATTTACTTTCAGACTCAGTGAGACATTCGCCTCTCTCCCTTTCGCGCAACACTGAAAGCTGCTCCACCCCGCGCAGCAACACGGCCACCCCCACCCACACCCTCACCTCCGCACGTAACAGTAGGATATAATTTTTTTCCCAGTTATTTTCCAAATATCTATTTTATTATTTTTTTTTAATACGTCTCTTTGTCGACTGTCTTTGAGAGCGTCGTCTCCGAAATTACTAGTGACTGGCCTAAATTGATATTTAAATATTAGACTAAATTAATAATTAGTAAAAATTAATATTTGAAATCAAAGAAAATATCTACAAGGAGCCAAACTCCCCAAACACAAACAAATAAAAAGCAAGAAAATATACAACAAAAACTAAGAGAGTAAATGAATGATCAAGTGGTCGAATCTCCGAAATTATTCTGTGGGTTCAAGCTTTATAGCTTCTGTGACTTCCAATCTCTGGAGGTAATTTGAGGGGTCATTTAAATTTAACAGTCATTAAAAATTCTCTCGACCTAAAACTTGTTTCGAAAATCGCCACAAATTGACCTGTTTCCTAGTCTATGGCTTCCTTTATTCCCCCCTCCCTTCCTTGTGATCCTTCCCCCATCCGCTCCTATATCTAAAGTATTTGTGTCCAGTCTTCTCGTTGTACAGTTGAAGATGGTAGTAGATACTGAATCCTACTAATAAAGTGTGGTTTTATATCTTGAAATTATTTTGTCGCCAAAAAGCTAGACATGGAACCTTATAAAAAATCCACAAACTTTCTGCCGACTTATTGTCAATCATTTTCTCACATAAATTATTTGATAACACTGTAGATAATTTCTGCCCTCTCTCTCGCTCTCTCTTCTCGAACACACATCAACGAATATTCACTTTAGCCAAAGCTCCTCCCCGAGAAATGTGGTTGGTGATCAAAACTGGTCACGCTCACTTTCTCTACACATATAAATATTCAGCATTATAGTACATTATACTACAGTCAGTCACATTACTTCAGGAAGCACAGGTCTCTTCCATTCGTCATATTGTGTTCCAACCACCGAAGAAGGGCTTTTAAATTACCTAAAGTCGAGCCATTCAATTTCTCAAGCAGACCTTGCTGGATAGGATTCACAAGTTCACGACTCTGCATCACGTGAGGAAAAAACGTTTTCTTACCAGCCGCATTTAGATTCAATTTTTCCACCGCAAATGGATGTAGACTCACCAACTTCACTCATTCATCTTACTAAACATCAAATGCACGATAAAGTTATTTTATTAAATCGTTTATAATTCCAAATGCGATTTTATTTGGTGAGCACCCTCAGAAATGAACCCGAATCCCGAATTTGGATTCACACGAAAGAGAAGCTATGTGTTCCCACCGAATAAATTCCTTTTCGTTCCTAATGCGGAACTGGTGACCTCCGACCCAATCGAAGTGAATCACTTTCACTGCATATATATATATATATATATATATATATATATATATATATATATATATATATATATATATATATATATATATATATGCAGATACACCCACAAAGGAAAAATGAAAAACGATTCCGAGCGCTTTCGTCTTTATTCTTAAAGACTTTTTAAGGAATGAAAAGGAGGCTGGACATACATTGCCTTAAATAGTGGAAGGGGGGATTAGACTCCTGACCTCTGAACCTTAATTAGGGGGTACAAAATCCTGAAACAACTTTATTTGAGATTTTATGTATCTAGTGATAAGGGGGTCTAGCGTGAACAAACCAGGGCTAAGGTTGAAATTTGGGAACGCGTTGATGGAGATATATTCCAATATATTTCTCGAAACATTTCAGAATTTATTCGCTAACATTTCAGAATGGAATTGTTCACACTGGTTTGCGATTCCAGGGACCTATACTTGCAAACTTCCTCTCATCTATGGAATACATTGAGTGGAAATTTTAAAATATAGATTGATAGATTCTAATTATTGATGGAGTTTCGATACTCTTCTAGGATCACTGTCAGCGTTGGAGTTAAGTTTAGAGTTGGGGTTTAGAGCTTTCTTTATAATCTGGGTTCAAGTAAGAGGATCTTTTTATTTGACACCATTTGGCCCATGAATATGTATATTAAGGGATCATTGAAACAAATGAAATAAACGAATGGTACGCGATGCAGGAAAAACATGAGTCAATTGCCTTCATTTTGTGCTGTATTGGTGAGTTAGGAATTGTTGCAATTACCAATGTAGGATATATTACCATAGTCTATTTTTCTTTGGGATCAGGGAAAAATTTTGGTCGATATAATAAATCTCTGAAAATTTTCAATTCATGTTTTATGCTCAAGTCCAATAGAATATTCAGGAAATTAATTCAGATATAATCAACTTAGTTATCCGATTAAATTACAATTAATTGGTATCATTAATGAGATATTTAATATCAGGCTTTGAAATATTTTAACGCTATTTATTTACTTATTTTATAGTTCCATTGAATAGATAAGTAATGCAAGGGGATACAAATTAGGAAATAACTGCGAGATTGATTCAGGTGAGATTGAATAAAATTATGGACAAGATGGCAATTTTGGACAAGAATCTTTACAAAATGGCAAATTTATACGATAATCTGTATAAGATGACAATTTTGGACAAAAATATGTATAAGATAGCAATTTTGAACTAGAATTTGTACAAGGTGGCATATTTTGGATGATATAATCTAGAAAGGTGTCTTCAATTTTGAACGATAATCTATACGGGCTGTGAATTTTGGACGAGAATTTGTACATGATGGCGATATTGGATCAGAATCTAAACAACATGACATTTTTGAAGAAAATATGTATAATGTCGCAAATTTCGAAGAGAACCTGTAAAATATGGCAATTTAAATGACAATCTGCAGATTATGGCATTTTCGGGCGATATATGTACAACATGCAAATTTTGGAGGATAATCTGTACATGATGTCATTTTGGATGAGAATCTGTACAAGGTGGCCATTTTGGGATGAGAATCACCTGTACAGGGTGGAAATTTTGGAGTAGAATTTGTACAATTTAGGAATTTTTAGACGAGAATCTGTATAAGATGAATCATATGGCATCTTTTGGAAGAGAATATATATAATATGGAAATTGTGAACGATACCTGTACAAGATGGCAATTTCGGCGGGAATCTATAGATGGTGGCACTTCTGAGTGATAATCTGTACAAAGTGCCATTTTTTAGTTAAAATCTGTATAATATGCATTTTACGGATGAGAAACTGTAGAATATGGAAATTTTGGATGAGAATCTATAGAAGGTGGAAGTTTTTGGATGATAATCTGTAGAAGATGGGAATTTTGGACGAGAGTCCGTAGAAGATGGCAATTTTGGACGAGAATATGTACAATATGGCAATTTTGGACGATATCTGTACAAAATAGCAAATTTTATTTTTTACAGCATCTAAACAGGTAATGTAAATGACTCTTTCACCTATTTTTTACCACGCAAACCTCTCGTGATTGGAGGTTGAAGGGAAAACGCTTCTTAGATTCTATCCATTTAACGGAAAATGTAACATTATCATTAACAGAAGATGCTTTCATTGTATGATGGCGCTAGATCCATAGCGCCCAAGTCAGGTCAGATTTGCCCATGCCATCATCTTCCTTTATCGGGTCAAAAGCCATCATCTTCCTTTATCGGGTCAAAAGCCATGACATTCCATTATAGATACAAAATCTCTCTTCCTTCTTATAACGGGTCGAAAGCTAGCCTCTTCCAGCGTCGGCTAGAAAGCTAACCCATTCCTCTATCGGGATAAAATCGGGTCTCAATCGTTACCGGGTCAAAACGCAGCATCTTCCTTTCTAGGCTCAAATGTCAGCATCTTTCTTTATAGGATCAAAGGTCAGCATCTTCCTTTATCAAGTCAAATACCAGCGTCTTTCCTTATCGGATCAAAAGCCAGCCTCTTCTTTTATCGATTTCAAAGCCAACATTTCCTAAATCGAGTAAAAAACCAACCTCTTCCTTTATCACGGGGTGTGCGTAGGTTTTAAAAGTATTTTCAACTAAGTTTTTTTTTATTGATTGAAACAAACATCTCGTGTTTTCATACATGTCGAGTATGTATTTTTCAACAAATTTGAAATACATATTTATGCTTCATATTGTATTTTCATCCATGCGCGTATGCCATACGTGTTAGTTTTGTTGATTGTGAGATGTAATTGCGCTTCATTTTGTGTTTTCTTTCATGTGTGAGTGAGTTGTTGGGTACATTTATGTTTTAAAAGTATTTTAACCATATTTCTTATGTTTAACTGCTAACTTGCCACCTATTCACTCCTAAACAGATAAAAATTAAGTTTTTATGATGGATAGATATAATCTTACATCACTTTTATTACACGTCATTTTGTACATTTCATTCTGATCGAAACTATCCATGCCGCTGAATCGCAGCCAAAGATTAGTCTCAGTTCTCACTTTATTACACGAAAGTTTCTTTAAGGAGAATTGGGCCGAAGGGAAACAAAAAAAACCGTTTTTTATTTTTCCTTTTCCCGTTCTTTGTACAAATCTGTTCTCAAGAAATCAAAACGTGAACAGATAAAAAAAAACATGAAAGATTGAGAAGGTTTGATTGAAAAGCGGCTCTAACTTAATACCCATTTACCAATGAGGGGAAATTTAATCCACTGCAATCTCCCCCCCACCCCCATCACGCGCATTGAGGGCATTCCTGCAATCAACTATCAGATGGCAGATGAACATCGAATGATTCAAATCAGCAGTTTCTTTGCCTACTAATTGATACTTTTAATTAAGTCCTTGTTACCACCCAAATCCTTCTATCTAATCTTGTGTGGTGCTTTCTTAGCAGCACACACACATACACATACTGAAATCAACATGGATGATTCCAAGATTTATTTTTGTCTTTATCTTCTTGATACCAGAGTGTGTGTATATATATATATATATATATATATATATATATATATATATATATATATATATATATATATATATATATATATATATATCATATAATTATTTTAGCATAATTTCTACCTTAAGAAAAAATTCAATAACTGGAAATAATCTTAATTAATTTTATTATAATGATGCATGCAACTGTATACTTGATGTCTGATGACAATGTTGTTTATCTATAATTAAACTCGTCTTAATAAAAAACTCATCTTAGCCCAATTCCGAGCTATGGTCTAGCTAAATGGTGACACCGTGTTAGATTACAGCGAAGTTAAGCCATAACAGGTGTGTTAAGTTGCTGGATGGAGCCAGAATTAGGGTCAACCTCACGGCGCCTGCCATACTCTCTGCATACCAGTGAGTCAGGATGTTCAAGTTAAACTGTAGGTCATGGATGAGAAATAAAATGAACAAGGTCTACTAACCGAAAGGTCACGTGCCCTCGCTTATTCTGATTTATGTCCTTACGACTTTGAATAATTCCAGGAGTTACCTTGGGAGGACTTTGGTAATTATATAATTCGAAAGAGAATGTAAAACAACATAAGAATTCCAAATTTCGTTAGACTCTGCCCAATAGTTATGATGTTATTGCCAAAAGAAAATAATTCCCTGGCTAACCTTGAGAGGACTTTGGTAATTATCTCATTCGAAAAGGAATGTAAAACAACATAAGAATTCCAAATTTCGTTAGACTCTGCCCAATAGTTATGATGTTATTGCCAAAAGAAAATAATTCCCTGGCTAACCTTGAGAGGACTTTGGTAATTATATAATTCGAAAGAGAATGTAAAACAACATAAGAATTCCAAATTTCGTTAGACTCTGCCCAATAGTTATGATGTTATTGCCAAAAGAAAATAATTCCCTGGCTAACCTTGAGAGGACTTTGGTAATTATCTCATTCGAAAAGGAATGTAAAACAACTTAAGGGTTTCAAATCTCGTTAGAATTGGATGAATTGTTACAATGTTTTAAAAAAAATGAAAAATGTGGACCGACCGACATAATGAGATGTAGAATCGCTCACGACTAAAAAGTCACAACTTTCTAAAAGCTTCTTAAAAAGCAGAACTAAATTATATTAAAATATATATTTTTTAAATTAAAATGGCGGGCCTTAATTTTTTGTCACACCTCATTTATGGAATTAGAAAGGCGAAAAAATGGTCACACCCTAATTGCATAGTCTAGAATAGTACAGCATACATAGCACATTATAGCAAAGTATAACATAGCATACTATATTATAGTATAACATAATATAGCATAGCATAGCCAAACATAGTATAGTAAAGTATAATATAGTATAGTATTATTATGTAGTATAGTATCTCCTAGCATAGTATAGACTAGCCTAGCATATCCTAGTATAGCCTAGTATATTCTAGAATGGTATAACATTTTATAGCATAGCCTAGTATAATTTCGTATAGTAGCCTGGCAAAACCTAGCTTACCGTACGATAGCTTACCGTAGTACCTCACCTAGCATAGTAAAGCATAGCATAGTATAGACTAGATTAGATTGCCTAACATAGTAAATCCTGCCTAGCCTAGCCTAGCATAGTATATCATAGTATCGGGTAGCCTAGTCCAGCTAACCTAGTTTAGTATAACCTAGTCTACCCTATGATTAACTATAATAGTAGAACTTACCATACAATACTCTAGAGTAGCTAGCATAGTATAGCTTAGCCTTGCATAGTATAGCTTAGCCTTACATAGTATAGCTTAGCTTGGCATAGTATGATTTAGCCTGGACTAATCTAGACTAGAAGAGCAGAGAATGTATAGTATGGCTTATCTTAGCCTAGAGACCATAGTAAAGCCTAGCCTAACATAGCCTAGTACAGCCTAGCATATATAGGATAGTAAAGCTTACCATAGTATAACTTATCATATGAAAACCTAGCCTAGAATAGTATAGTATAGCATAGCCTAACCTAGTATAGTATAGAATAGTTTAACATAGTATTGCCTATCCTATCCTCGTATAGTCTAGCCTAGCCTAGCCTTGAAAAGTCTAGCATAGGATAGTCTATCTGCCATAGCATATCTTACCCTAATCTAGCTTAGCATAGTATAGTATAAACATAGTATAACCTATCCTAGTATAAACTAGTCTAGCATAGTATAGCCTAGCTTAGTATAGTATATCCTATCATATTCTAGCATGGTATATCTTGGTATAGCACACCCAACCGTAGTCTAGCCTAGTTTAGCGTAGTATAATCCAACATAGCCTTGCATAACATAGCATACCCTTGTATAGCCCAGCCTAGTATATCATATAGAATGGCCTAGAATAGCATATTATAACCTAGAGTAGCCTAGTATAGACTTGCATATATAGCCTAGCATAGTATATATTAGAATAACCTAGCTTAGTATAGTATATCTGAGCCTATCACAGTGTATCCTAACCTAGCCTAGCCCTTAAAAGTATACCGTAGCCTCCTAGCAGTGTATAATCTAGCCTAGCTTAGCACAGCCTACAATTTTATCTTAAAATTTAGTCTAGCCTAGCTTAGCTTACCCTAGTCTAGTTTCGCCTATCTTAGTATAGCCTAGCTTAGCCTAGTATATTTTATCCTATCCTAGCCCAGTTAGTATATACTAGCCTAGTATAGTATATGATAGCCTACTTACCCTACTCTAGCCTAGTTAGTATAGTATAGTATATCATAGTATTGCCTAGTCTAGACTAATCTATTAGGTCTTAGCCTAGGCTTGCATAGCATGCATAACATAGCCTAGTCTAGCCAAGCAAAGCCTCGCTTATCCTAGACTTGTATAACGAAGTCTAGCTTAGTGTAGCATAGTTTAGTATATCATTACCTAACCTAGCAAAACCATAGCATAGCATAGCATAGCCTAGTATAGCTTTTCATGGTCTGCCTAGCTTAGTATAGCTTAGCTTAGCCTAGCATAGCATAGCATAGCCTAGCATTAACTATCCCAGACATGTATAGCCTATACTATACTAGTGTACCCTAGGCAAGCATAGCTATTATTGTCTAGCCTAACATACTATATGTTATCCTAGCATAGCATATTATAGCCTAAATTAGCATAGTATATCTTACTCTTGTACATTATATCTTAGCATAGCTTAGCATAGTATAACCTAGCCTATAATAGCCTAGCATAGCATAACCTATACTAGGCTTGCCAAGCAGAGTATAGTCTATTATAGCCTAGTCTTGTCTAGCAGAGTATCTGCCGAAAAGTTATGATGTCATTGCCAAAACAAAATAATTCCCGGGCTAAACTTGGGAGGACTTTGGTAAGTATATCATTCGAAAGAGAATCTAAAAAACATAATGGTTTTAAGTTTCGTTAGAATCGGCCAAATAATTATGATGTTATTGCCAAAAGGAATAATTCCCGGGCCAACCTTGGAAGGACTTTGGCAATTATAGCATTCGAATGAGAATGTAAAGCAACATACGCGTTTCGAATATCGTTAGAATCGGCAGAATACTTACACTATTTTGACAAGAACAAAAGAAAAAGCAAAACGGGGACCAACGGTCCGATCGACCGACCGACATGGTGAGATGTAAAGTCACTCGCGACCTGCCTCGCACGAGACTAAAAAATCCCAGACATTTTTTAACCCGAATCCAATCCACACTAATTACTTTAATTTCCCCTCGCGTGCCATAATATATGTTTTTTTAACATTATTTTACAAATGTTCTTTCTTTGGCATTAATTAGATTCTATCAATGTAACATCTATCTAACATTTAGTCAATCTTTCAAACTCAGCACGTCGACAGATAGAAAAGAGACAACACTTTTTAAAGATAAAAATTAATTTCTTTTAAATGTAGTTAATCAGCATAAAAATAGGCTGACGTTTCGTGGGGCTTCTGGCTTGAAAATGCTTCAATAACATTTGTATATATATTTGAGGCATCTCCGATTAATTTATGCTTACTTTTCTTTATTTGCCGAGGTGACCATAAAGCTATTTTATTTGTATTTTGCCTATTATATCCTTCATTGCTTTCTCATATTGGTTTCTCATTCCTCACTTTTTAATTCCTTGGTTTTTGTTTTTATAAGAGATAATTATATTCGAGTCTGTTACTTTGGATGCAGGTTATTCAATGATCTAAGTTCACTTTGTTTTTTTATTACATTTAAGTACATATATTATTGAAATGTAAATAAACGATCTACATAGTAAATATATATATATATATTCATTATATGTGAACAGTATATATGAAAATTAAGAAAATTAATTTGTTAGTGGCTATATTATTCTCTTATATTGATTTCATTATAGACTACGCATTAATAAAGCTTTGATGAAACTTTATGAATGGAGTCTTAATTTCATTTCTCTTGTTTTTGCTCATGAAGAAGATTTTTTTTTCTGAATTACGAATCTAGATCGCCGAAGAGGTTTCAATCCTTTAATTAACGAGTATCAATTCAAAGCATATCAGGAAAAATTAGCATTCCGATAGTTCACATAGTTAAGTATGTAGGTATACTTTATTATACTAAGGTGCAAAGAGTAAAGTCGATTCATTCTACACCTATGATGTGATATATATATATATATATATATATATATATATATATATATATATATATATATATATATATATATATATATATATATATATATACATCATCACTAACTCTATAATTTAAGAAGGGGATTTTTTTGAGTATTTAAATAATAATTTCATCTTAGTTTGGTTATGACTTATTTTTTTTATTTAAGTTATTTCTAATAATAATCATCATCATCATCATCACCACTAACTCTATAATTTGAGAAGGGAATTTTTTTTAGTATTTGAATAATAATTTCATCTTAGTTTGGTTATGACGTGTTTTTTTATTAAAGTTATTTCTAATAATTCTTTTATAATATCAAAAACTTTAATGGTGAAGTTCAGAAATAAATATAAGTATCGAAATTTTGTGAATTTTTTAAAACCCAAAGAATAACAAATGGTGAAGTTCAGAAAAGTTATTTTTATATATCTTCTTCTATAACTATTTTAGCAAAGTGATATTTTGAAAGGGGAAAAATTTAGTTTAGATTTTTTTTTTTTAAATTCTTATAATTGGCGAAGTTAAAAATTTTTAGAAAAATTTAACCATGGCTACTTTTTTTAGATTTTAAATTTTAATCTTAGTAGCGAAGCGCAAGCTCCCACCCTAAGGGGGAGTGGCGAACCTATTGCCCGGTATATATATATATATATATATATATATATATATATATATATATATAAAGAAGAAGGAGCAAATGCAAGTTCTGCGGGTGATAACAACCACCACAGGGCTTTCGCCATATTCATTTTCTGCCTTTCAAAACAATTTTGAAGACAGAAATAAAGGTGCAGAAACCTTGCATTGCAGACTATATTACCATATAGTAAAGGAAAGAGAAATTTGACGGAATGAGCAATGAGACAAGAAACAGGAGTTTTTTTAAAAACTCCTGTTTCTTGTCTCATTGCTCATTCCGTCAAATTTCTCTTTCCTATATATATATATATATATGCGGTGGTTAAAAGGCTATTTTTTGGCAAACCAGTCTTTCTCAAAGCCCTGGGAAGGAGCTCTTCTCACATACACGAGAATCAAGGGCTTTGAGGAAGAATGGTTTGCCAAAAAATAGCCTTATAACCGCATAATTATGAAATTATGATTGCGTTATTGCAATATTTTTTCTCGAGGCATATATATATATATATATATATATATATATATATATATATATATATATATATATATATATTTGTGTGTGAGTACGTGTATGTTTAAAAAATAACCACAAAAAATGGACTTGATCTAAAATGCTTGAAGTATCTCCAAAAGAAAATAATGCACAGAATAAGGCCCAAGGCGCTTTCGTGTTTACATCATCAGGTTTCTGTCTACCACAAAACTACTCATGTTTCTTCTTATATTCATTTCTACTCTAACTACCACCAAATCACTAAAACAAAAACAATTTTTACTCCTACATAATTGCTTGTTCTTCTAGTTTGTGATCCTGAACTTATTGATAGTAAGTTTGAATTTATAGAGCGTATTGGAGAAAAATTACAATGCCCTAACTATTTCGTAACGGATTCTTTACACCGAACAAAAAAGTCTTTCTATGGTAAAAAAATAAGAAAATATTCACCAGGAAGAATAATATAATGTTTCCTTACAATGACGCCCTGGCCCATGTTTCAAATTTGTTACAACACATTAAAGTTAATGTAGATTTTGTAACATATTAACTAGAAATTCTCCCCCCATCCTAAAGGAAATCGCCTGCATTTATAGGATCTCTTACAAACTCTTTTGTGGATTTACATCGGTCAAACAACTAAATGCCTAGACCTTAGAATAAAACAATATAATTACAGTTGTCTGGCTGAGCAAACTTCAAATGCACTTTTCATCCATCATTCTACCTTAAACCATCAAATAGTGTCGGTTTTCCTAATGTTATCGAAAGGAATATAGTAGAATTTGCTTTCAGTAAATTATCTCAAGAAATTAATAAGTGAAGATTAGTTCAAATTAGATTACTTCCTTATTGAAAAATTGGTTTGCAATATAAGTTTGACTTATCGTAGCAATCTCTCATTTGTAATACGTTTCTTCTTTTTGGAACGTTTGACTTTGTTTTGGTCGTCAGTCAGTTTGAATGACTCCAATTTTCTACATTTCCTCATCTTATTTATGTTCTTTCATTCATTTACTGTTCCTCCGCCTCTGATGATGTAAACTCGAAAGCGCTTGGGCTTATTCTGTGTATTAGCTTCATTTTAGATACTTTAAGCATATATATATATATATATATATATATATATATATATATATATATATATATATATATATATATATATATATATATATATATATATATATATATATATATATATATATATATATATATATATATTTATATATAAATGGGATCTCAACGTCACTTCAGCATAAGGACAATCATCACAAAACAATCGCCCCTTGATTCCATCCAAGGTTTAAAGGTTTAAACATTTATTGCAGATTAACTTCGTTCAACAGTAAGGGTAAGGAGGTGTTCCACTCAGCCTGATTGCAGCCATATATATGCAAACTTCACTCTCTGTCAAGGCCAATTTTGACGAATGGGGTATTCCTCGGTAAGTTTTTGTTTCTCCCACACGCCACCACTGATGACCGAAATAAAAGCAAATTTCCGTCTCATGGAAGGCATCCACTCGTGACTACATATAAAACTTCACTGGACACTTTGAAGGAAAGATTCTCGGGTCTCCACGTCGAAACTAAACAATCAACGATGGAAGGAATTATCCGTAACTATTCAAGGCGTTACCCGCATCCACCACCAGAACAATTGCCATTTTCTTCTATTCCAGAAAGCGTCCCAGCATCTTGCGGTGGCCGCATTCACGCCCTGCCAGTCATGTTGCTTATCGGTGGTCGACTTCGAGAATGCCAACTCATGCAGGAAGAACGACGCTGGATTAATAGTGCAAGAATGAGCTCGCAATAACTTTCATGACGTCATATCACTACCGTTGCGATTCAATTTTTTCTTAACCTTACGCCGATTCCTGGTTTTCTCTCAAGAAAACCCAAGGTCGAAGTGGGAAAGAGTTACCCGTAAAGGTCTGCAATAATGCAGTAATTTCGTTACAGAAGCTGTCAAAAAGACATAAATATCCTCTCTGAAATATGTTACTTCGTTATATTAACTGTCGGTTTCTGTCCCTTTAGACAAATATAATCTCAGAAAGATTTTACTTCGTTATATCAACTATCGGCTTCTATAAATAGCCTTTTTGAAAGATATTACTTCGTTATATCATTTGCCAGTTAATTTCATTTTAGAGATAAATAGGTTCTCTGAAAGATGTTACTTCGTTATATCACCTGCCGATTTCTTTCCTTCTAGATATAAACATCATCTCTGAAATATGTTATTTCGTTATACCACCTACTGGTTTGTGTTCTTTTTATGCACAAATATCATCCTTAAAAGACGTTACTTCGTTATATCATTTGCCGGTTTCTGTCCTTTTAGTCATATAAATCCTCTCTGAAAAATGTTACTTCGTTTTATCAAAAGCCGGGTTTTATCCTTTTAGACACTAATATTTTCTCTGGAAGATGTTACTTCGTTATATCACCTGCCGGTCTCTGGCCTTTTAGACATAAATATCCTCTGAAAAATATTACTTAGTTACTCTCAGTTGTTCTCCTTTTTAGTCATATCTTCTCTGAAAGATGTTATCAATCAGTTATTCATAAAATTATTATTTTTTTTTAAATGCCTATAGATATGTTGTTCTCTTTCCTTCTATGATAGTGTGATGTGTCATGATCCAAATGTGTCTGGCAATATGAAAATGATCTCGTTGTCAGCAGGCGAGCCGTTTAAATAGAAAAGAAGAATATAAATCGTTATGACGTCTTAGTTAATAAACTAAGAAGGATCATTGTTTGAGTTCGAGTAAAAGACATTTTCAACGCTTGTAATTAATTTACGACATTAAATTTTCATACTGCTGAGAGACTGGGATCACCCTACATATAGGAAGTCTAGCTGTATGCTAAGGGCAAAAATATAAATAGGTATATCAATTTAACATCGAAATACCAAAAAATGATTTTCGAAAAAATAAAGTTTACCCTATTTTTACCTTTATTTTTTTTTTTTTGTATTTCAATTTCTCTCATTTATTTCTCTATATCAATCTATCGAAATATCTAGCTCATTGATTAATACCTCATTCGCCAAAAGACTGCGGTGATGAAGAAAAATCCCCTATTTTTTAGAGAAAATTTCGCTGCTTTTTGGTGCAAACTATCAATGTTAATTACAGATCCTTTGGTTTTACGCGTAAATCTTTGATTGCGCCCCAACTTCAACCCTAATGATTAAAAAGATTGACTATGTGGTTTTGTGGAAACAGCTTGGAATTATGCGAGTGAATATATATATATATATATATACATATATATATATATATATATATATATATATATATATATATATATATATATATATATATATATATATATATATATATATATATATATATATATATATATAGTTATAATTGTCAATAAGATTTTATAAAGTCCTTATGAACTTTTAGATTTTAATATCTAAACAATAGTCAATAAATGTTGACATATCTAGTAAACAACATTGAAATTAAGATATTGAAGTTATATCCACAGTAATACTAATATTGTCCAACTTCAAGGTTTTTTTTTGTCATTTGGCAAATTTACTATGCCTTTCATTTATTTTCTTACAGTATCATGATTTAACAGTTTCCGATGAAAAAATAAATAAATCGCCTTCCGTGGCCGTCCACAACTTTAGACTTAAAAAAGATTATGATACAGATACACCACAAAGAGATTCCCTAACTAGCTTTTGAAGCAGTTTGTCAAGACAGGTTTGGATGCATCATGATCTGGAAGACTAAATGTGAGGGAAGATAGTGGATCAGGTGTAGTACATTCCTTTCTCGGGATTCCATAGATTTCAATGAAAGGAGGCTTCTTTGGAGTAAGGCCTTCCAGAATCAAGAATTGATAAATTTCGACCAAGAATCTTGAAATGAAAGCGGGAAACCTTAATCAAAAATAGACCAATATTGATAGAAAAATTATTATGAGCTTCTAAATTACTGGCTCAAATTTATAGAAAACGTTGTCAATAACACATAATTTTTAAACAGCTTAATGTTTCCTGATGAAGAAACATATGACAAAAGTCATCAAGTATAACTGACAAATAAGGCAATAAAAAAACACATGAGATAAAAAATATCGAAAAAGACTTTTCCAAGTCTAACTTCTGGTCTGTATTAGGGAAAGATCGCACAAATGGATAGATAGGTGTGTTTTAGGTCTGCTTTCTATATAATTATATCGAAGAGCTAATATAAAAACAGAAAACCAAACCAAGTGGTTTTCACCACAATGTTTACTAAACGGAATCTGTTATTTCACACGCACCAAACATACACACAAACACACACACACTGTATATATATATATATATATATACAGTGGGGCGAAATAAGTATTCGTACACCATCCAAATTAAATTTTAATAGACTTCCAATCCATCAAACTTCATGAAATTCACACAATAGATTAATATTAAGGTAAAGTTAAGAGTTCTGTGCACAAAAAGGCATTAAAACAGATTTGATATTTAGTAAACTTGAAATTAATGAAAACAGAAGTGAAAAAAGTAATCGTACAAATCGATAGTTGGTGATTAATACTTACTTGCAGTCGCGTAACCTTTGTTTGCTTTCACCACCTTCAATCGTTTCCTCTCGCTCTTCACTAGTGCGCTGCTACACTCCTTTGGTATTTCAGCCCATTCTTGTTTGCAAATGGCCTTCAGTTCTTTGATGTTCTTGGGACCCCTCAAATGAATCTTGCTCTTCGCCACAAGTTCTCTATTGGGTTCCAATCTAGGCGACTCTCTAGGCCACTCTAGAACGTTTACATTGTTTCCACGGAGTCATTCGCGAGTAGTTTCGCAATATGCTTCGGCTTATTACCGTGTTGAAAGATCCATCCCTCTCCAAGTCTAAGCTTCTCTACAGAAACGAACAGATGTTCTTTTAAAATGTCTCTGTAGATTGCCGAATTAATGGTCCTATCTATGATGTGGATATTGCCGGTACCCTTAGATGAGAAACACCTCCAAACCATGATGATACCTCTCCAAACTTCACGGTAGTAATGGTGTTCTTATGTTCGTAGGCACTGTCGTCTTTCATCAAGATAGGACGGCCATCGTTACAGCCAAACAATTCTATTTTTGTCTCGTCTGACCACAGGACATTATCACCAAACTCGGCAGGTTTCTCCAAAGCTCACGTGCGAACTTAAACCTTACAACTCTGTCTCTCTTCAGCATCAGAGGTATCTTCCTTGGCCTGCGAGACTTAAAATCGTGCCAGTTCAGTTCATTACTAATGGTTCACTTTATAGCCGACGTTCCTGCCGACATTCCTTACGGGTCGTCATAGGGGCAGCTCTAACCTTCCCAAGTATTACACACGAAGTTTTGGGGTAAATCTTCCGAGAAAGACCTGAACGTTGAAATTTTTCGATGGTTCCCACCTTTTTTCCCTTCAGAATGACAGAACCAATGGTGCTGAACGGTATTTTCAACTGCTGGATATCTTTCGGTAGCTCAACCCATCACTATGGAGCTTCAAAATCTCCCTTTTCTGTTCATTGGAGAGTTCTTTATTCTTCGCCATGATAACGTCTTTACTGCGGGAACGTCAACTGCTGAATGGCATTCCAATCTTTCCTGAGGACTTGTTGACTGCTGTACATATTATTGAAACATCTAGAAGCTTTATTGCACTATCACAGCTAATAGTGTTTCTCTTTTGTACTTTAAAAATTAATTTCGTTAAGCTTATGTTTCTGTACGAATAGTTTTACCCGTGTTTTCATTAATTTCAATTTTATTGAATATCAACCGTTTCATACCTTTTTGTGCACAGAATTTTAAACTTCACCTTAATATTAAATCTATTGTGTAAACTTCATGAAGTTTTATGGGTCGGAAGCCTATTAAAATTGAATTTTGATCGTATACGAATACTTATTTCCCCCTACTTTATATATATACATATATATATATATATATATATATATATATATATATACCTATATATACATATATATACATATACATATACATGTATAAATATACAATAAAAATAAAGCACAAAATCAAATACACTACTATACAATCGTCCCTGTGCAGCAAACAAAATATAATGGCGATCATAATTGAGTCCCCAACAGCTTTCGAACGAAGAAAAACAATAACAGATTTGAACAAATATATTTGTTTTCGTTTATATTCATTAAAACATAAAGGAGTTAATTCTTTTTAATCGTTCATTCAAATAAAAGAAAATAGATTTGTCGAGTAACAAAGTATCGTAGAAAAGAAATAGTCAATGGAGATTTACAGACAATTCCCAATTATTCCCACTTTGGTCTTTTATAGCTCAAAGGCTTAAGCTATAGGGCAATTGTAAAAAATATAGCTAAGCGTATCATATTATAGCCTAGCCTAGTATATTCTAGACTAGTATAGCATACCATACCCTATACTAGAATAACCTTGCAAAGCTTAGCCTATTATAGCCTTGGTTAGCTAGCCTAACATAGTATTACCTAGCATAGCATAGCAGAGCATAGTCTCCCCTAGCCTATTATACTTTAGCATACCCTAGCATAGCATAGCCTTATCTAGCCTAGTATAGCTTAACATAGCTATCATAGCCTAGCAGAGTATAACCTAGCCTAGCATTAACTATCCTAGACAATTATAGCCTCTACTATCCTATTATAACCTACTCAAGCATAGCTTAGTATTGTCTAGCCTAACATACTATATGCTATCCTAGCATAGCATTTTATAGCCTAAATTAGCATTTTATAGCCCTTGTACATTGTATCTTAGCATAGCATAGCCTAGTCTATAGTAGCCTAGCATAGTATAGCCTATTCTAGGCTTGCCTAGTAGATTATAGCATATTATAGCCTAGTCTAGCAGAGTATCGGCTGAATAGTTATGATGTTATTGCCAAAACAAAATAATTCCCGAATTAACCTTTGAGAGGACTTTGTCAATTATAGCATTCGAAAGAGAATGTAAAACAACATAAGCTTTTAAAATTTCGTTAGAATCGGCCCAATAGTTATGATGTTATTATAAAACAAAGAAAAGCAAAACGGGGACCGACCGACCCACCGACATAGTGAGATGTAGAGGCGCTCGCGACCTGACTCGCACGCGACTAAAAATCTCCACTTGAACTCTCTCGGCTCCTATCGGGATCTCATTCGGGATCTCATTCGGGGACCGACCGACCCACCGACATAGTGAGATGTAGAGGCGCTCGCGACCTGACTCGCACGCGACTAAAAATCCCCACTTGAACTCTCTCGGCTCCTATCGGGATCTCATTCGGCCAAAAATTATGCTATTATAAAGAGTATTCTTTTAATGCATAACTCGAAGCTAAAACATATTTTTAAAATGGCTATTAAATAAAGAAATTACAAAGCAATTAAGACCGAAGATGGAGGGGATTATTTTTGTTAGCGAGAGGTAATATAAAGTTCCCTGTTTCCCTTCGGATGTGCTATAAGGCATCCTTTAGGCGAGGAGGAGCCTTTATGAGAAAGGCTAATGGTTGCAGATGATACCACAGCCCTTGCAAATGGCTTTAGCTCGTTGCTTAACCATTCGAACTCGCCTAAGACCCGTAACTTGAACTTGTATTCTTTTCTTGGCAAGCAATTGCACCCGCTTTTTTTCTTTCAATTCGCTCTTAGCTGTCAGGGCGAATTTTCTCTTTTTGTTGCCTCCAGAACCTCCGCTTTACGTTGCAATTTGCTTCTCTGCTATTTATCTGCGATTTCTGCCGCTGCAGATAAGATAAGTAGGTCCCTCTCTGGCTCTAATTTAGAGAATATTTAAACCAATTATGAACATTCGCTAGTCTGCATCTCCTACTTCTACGTTGAAGGATACGCATTGGTAGAACATATTCGTACACGATACCATTCACGCACACACTGTTTTCAATTTAGGTCCTGTACAGCTCCAGAGGGTATATTTCTTTATTCCTTTCTCTATTGGTCAAAGGAACATCCCCGAATATTGATCGTAAGAGTTGTCATGAATGGAGGAGACATTGCTGGCGACTCATCGCGAGTCGATATTGTAGGAAAATGGACTCATCTCAGAGTGCAGGTAGATCAGGCTCAGAGAAAACAATGCATCTCGATATTCTTTATGTCTCTCTCTCTCATATATATGGATATAATAATAATAAATAAACAACAAGTAAAAAAAAATAATAGTTGGATAAGAACAAAAATACGGTTGATGGATGAAGTGAAATGTTCTGAATTAGAAATGACCAGACCACGTTGCTACAATAAATAACACAAGATACACGAAGGAAATCCTAAAATGGGCAGGTTTAAGCATAGAGAGACCTAAAAGACGACCTCGAAGAAGGTGGGAGGGT
Source organism: Ceratothoa steindachneri (assembly GCA_963969495.1). NCBI lineage: Eukaryota > Metazoa > Arthropoda > Malacostraca > Isopoda > Cymothoidae > Ceratothoa > Ceratothoa steindachneri. The sequence continues at coordinate 97,434,434 of OZ018335.1, forward strand.
GAAATTGGCTTAATGTTGTGGATCAAAGAGGCACACTACTACTTAGCAATATGGTGAAACGTGCTGATGATGATGCACCACTTTTACTTTATATCAATTCACCAATTCTCTACTTTTTGAAAAGAGTTTTGATGTAGATCCCTCGTTGTTTTAGGATCTTTAGTAAAAATTCTGTCTGTCTGTCTGTCTGTCTGTCTCTCTCTCTCTCTCTCTCTCTCTCTCTCTCTCTCTCTCTCTCTCTCTCTCTCTTCTCTCTTTCCATATCTGATATATTTCATATTGAAATTTAGCGCTCATTTATAAGATCAATTACCAACAACCCCAATGCACCCTCTTTGCCGCGGAGACAAGAGTCAAGAATGTAAAATAGCACTTCTTTATCATCAGGACTATGAACAGATACATTCGGGCTTTTCCACTCCACTCCTCTTTTGGTCAAGAGGAAACTCGAACGTGTATTTTGGAAGTAAAGAATCAAGAAGTGCGGAGGATACCCAACTTGGTCAATGTGAAATCGAGAAAACAAATATATAATCGTAGGATGTGAAGTAAATTCATAGCAAAATGAATATTAAAAATAATGTCGATGATGAAAAAGAAGCTGCGAGATCAAATATTGTTTCATCTGGCAAAAGCGAGAGAATTAAAGAATTCAATAGGAGCGTATAATGCACGGGTTGACAAAAGAGTGAAGTCATTGGAAAAAGCAACTAAAAATGCGCAAAAGAATTTTTAGCCCATGACGACCAGGAAGAGAGTACTAGGCGCAATCTGGACCTGAAAAGCATAGAATCCTTCTGAATATCACGCTTTTACGCGCTCATGAGAGGCTTCTCTTGCGGGAACACGAGCGATTGAGATCATTAATTTTAACCCCAAATATTAAAAGAAAAACTACATTAAAATAGACAGAGAGAGAGAGAGAGAGAGAGTGAGAGAGAGAGAGAGAGAGAGAAAGAGCGAGGGAGACAGACAGAGAAAGGAAGAGTGATTGGAGTGGTAGGAGGAGCGAGGGGGTTAACATTCCATTTTTTTATTTAGAATTTAACTTCAGTCACTAAATTTCTGGATTTTCGCTATTGAGAGCGAAAAAAATGTTAATTTTAAAGAGCACCTTTTCACATATTCCTTTTTTTCCTAATTGTGTTAATTTTGCAATAAGGCAACCCATCTATGGCTAAAGATTACGACCAGACTTTTATTTCCGAAAGTTCCCTTTCGTAGCAGCGCTAATAAATTTATGACCAGCCTTTAGCAATAACTAGATACACTCCACTAACGTAACACATGAACTTTTTGGTCGCCTTGTATTAAAAATCGCTCGACCTTTTTAGGAAGTAAAAAAAATGTCAATATCAAATTTAGTTTCACTTTGCCTGGCGGGAATTCAGCGCGTTGAGGTTCATAAACATGCACTGGACCCGACCTAGAATCGGTCCAGAACTTGAAATGCTACAGAGGGTTTGGGGAAGATGAAAAGGCAGGGAATTTATTGGGCGATTTTATTAATAGTTCTCATCTTTTTTCGTTAAATAGTAAATTATTTTTGCTTGAATATTAATGGATGGGATGTGCAGGAAGTATATGAGTGTAATTGATCCTGCATCATTCACATTACTTCAATATTAGTATTATTTGGGGGCTGGTTTTTAGTTGGCTTGAAAGATAGCGTCTACAGGGGTTCTCTATGGGAGTTTTGTCTCTGTGTGTTCTGAGAATTGATACTTACTCTTATGTGGTGTGTGGTGGGGGGGGGGGGAAGTATCGTTTACCTCTTTATTCATCTTTTTGTTTTCCCTTTTTTAAACATTTTTACATGGAGGTCATTTTCTTAATTGAAAAAAAAGCAGGAAATCGATGGAAGCAACGAAGCCTCATTCAGAGGAAAATGGGAAGAAGGTGAGAGAGATGAAGAAAACAGGTAGATAAATAGAAAGGTGTAGTGAAGGAGGTCTGGGATGTCAGAATAGAGTAGCAAACCTATCAACCCTAATTATAGAGTCTGGTGGCTACATTTTACAGAACTCAAGATCAAGTTCGTAAAAAGAGAAAATGAACTAAAAATACGAACTGACCCGCCCACCCCCTAACCCTATAGTTAGGGAGGAAAAAATACCTCTGTTGGATTACACATTCTAGCATGACTCCCTTGGGTCGTTGAGAAAAAGATCTGTAGTAACAGACAGTCGGTGTAAAAAATACCCCAGACCTCTCCTCTCACCTGGGAAAGACGACAGACATAAGAAGAAAATGTGATAAATACTAAGAGGTGACGTATTCGAGGAGATCGCGGATGAAAAAGAGGTTCCAGAGCTGCTCTCACACAACCCTCGGAAGATAAAAGTATAATTAGTGATTGTATGGATGAAAGCAGAGTGAAAGAGAGACCTATTCCTTGATTTAATCCAGGCTTAAAAGTAACGACGCATGGCTAAATTGAGTGGTAATAACTATTACAGTTATAGCCAAGTTAAGCAACATTGATTGTGGTTAGTGAACGGATGAAGACATTTAGAGGCAAATTTGTGCCTCCAATCGGGTCCGGGTCCATATGTTTTACAATCCATATTTCGGGTTCCACGATTGATGTCTACACGGAGATAGGTATGAAACGGTGCGAATGGGCGTTGAAAGAAACAATAATGATAAAAAAATCTACCAAACAAAGGCAATTATAGGAGGGTGGCCCAATGCCCCCCAAAAAGTAATTAATAAATGAAGGCAGCGTTCCAAAGGCAAAATTGAATGACCAAAGTGAATGAAATTTGTTCTGTCAACCATTAAAGAATTTACATTGGGTAAAGTTAGTCGCTGGATGTGATCACGATTTGGGGCGATTTGGGGGCTATATCTTGTAGGGACCAGTGAATTCAAACTCCTGTTCAACTGTTTATCCTAACCCCTAATGGAAAGATAACTGAAGAGCATAAAATGCTTAAAAAAATCTAAAGAAAAACAAAAATAGGAACTGATATCATAGAAATAATGATACATATATTTGGTAAAGGAGGCAAGGAAAAAAGGACGGGTTCAGTAATATGCTAAAAAAAATCAACTCAATTAGCAATAAGAAATAAAATACTAATACATATTAAATTTAATTAGTCAGGGAAGAGTAAATTTAGTTGAATTTCCAGTCCAATATTGTTACCGAAGCTCAGACGCACATTTGGAAAACTAGAAAAATTATTAAAGTTCGGAAAATATTCGATAAAGTCCACATTTCAAAGCTTTCGTTTTATTTGTCAGTGAAGAGCGACTCCCTACTATTGATTAACTTTTTATTCGTGCTCGAGACTTCGAATTAAGAAACTACAGCTATGCCCAGATATTTTGCCACTTTCTAACAAGGATCGGTGCGGATCAACGCAACTACAACTTCCCTCCCTCTCCCACCTCCTTTATGTCCTATCTAGCACAATATCACCTATCAATTTGTTGAAGTCTAAAGGCCCTCCATAGCAATGGTAAGATGAATGCTCTAGCAACTCGCCCAGTAGAGGGAGGGTTCACCTCTGGGTAGTCCCCCTAACACGCACCCCCACAAACGCGCATCAACACGTTTCCAAACACAAACTCACTATATCGATATATATTCCGCCGATTCTGTTGGCCCAAGTCCGAATTTTAGTTGTTTTTTTTAGTTTTTGTTATTTTTTACGGGTTCTTTTACGATATCTTTAGTGTGCCTAAATGAGCTTTTGTTATATTATTCTTATTTTTATATTTGCATTCTTTTATTTTTGTTTTATGCTCATTTTATTGTCTATCAGCTTTTGTTTAGATATTCCTTTGTGCGTTATCTGAGTCGTGAATTTTTAGAGGGCTTTAATAGTTTGTATGGTTTTAATAGTTTCTATGGTTATAAGGGTTTCTATGGTTATAATAGTTTTTATGGTTATAATGTTTTGTATGTTTTTAATGGTTTTTATTGTTAAAATGGTTTTTATCGTTTTAATGGTTTACATGGTTAGAATGGTTTGTAGTTTTAATGGTTTGCATGGTTTAAATGGCTTGTATGGTTTCAATAGTTTGTATGGTTATAATAGTTTGCATGGTTAAAATGGTTTTAATGGTTTGCATGGTTAAAATGGTTTGTATGTTTTAATAGTTTGTATGGTTATAATGGTTTGGGTATTTAAATTGGTGTGGTTTGTTTTACTGCCGATTTGCGCTCTCTTTCAAGACTTTTCTTTTCAGTGGGGAACCTACAATTTGATCGAGGATTTGAACCATGGCTCGCTACAGTATATGAGATCTGGTGCATTTTAAGTACCAGACACATGTTTTCAAGGAATCAGTAAGGACTGGAAAAGCCGGTGATACATGCTTAAATTATATACCCTTTCTACATCTACGCGTAGAAATTACCTCAAGAGCGACATGCTCGTAGGTGGTAAATTTTAAATCAATCTTTACAAAGAATCTATTCGAAGAACTAATCAGGCGGCCTCTTTGGATTACTTGTCGCCACATTTTGAGTCTCATTTCGCCAAAGAGACACGCTCTTGTTACCTCGTGTGTGCACTTTCATGGAAAGAGTGTGAGGATTGTTCAGTCGTGTGTCGGAGATATGGATTTTAAATATACATTAATTACGTCCGTTAAAAAATGTTGAAGACATAAAAAGAAGAGTTGAGTTCTGGCTCAGCGTGACAGGAGGGAAGGTTGAGTTCGAGTTTAGCGATGACTCAGCCATTCAGTGGTAGGAGGCAAAAAGTTCGGTGACACCACCGGGTATTCACAAAGGGCTAACACCGTGGCCTTTGATCGCTCGCTTTTACATTCTGAACGGGTTAATGAAAGAAGAATAGGCCCGTGTCATCGTGGGGGTAGGGGTGCCGGAAGGTCATGACTATGAAACCTTGCTGCCTCGAAACGTCGTAATGTTCACGAATGGTTACAAGCGATCGAAATTGAATAGGTAGAACCCATCGGACATTACACCAGTAACGTTTTAATGGGGTCAATACCCATTTAAATCTTAGGTTAAGTATAATTGATGAACCGATCGTACTCTCAGTATTTAGATTCAAAGAAGGAGAAACTTGTCCCGTGGAGAATGGGAAAGGTCATTTTCGAGCGCTTTTTATCCGAAAAGCGCTCCTCACTCGTAGCATGCCTCTTAGATTGCATTTAAGGGAGTCTCTCATCCCAAGAGCAAGTCGAAAAGCGCCCCAACGGGAGATCTTTAGCGGTGCGTCTTGTTAGCGACTCATCGCTAAGTGATTTTAAATAAACATCCCAGCAGTCGATTGTCCGCCCTCGAAGTAAGCAAAAAATCTAATGGAATCATCCTCCCCTGTCATCATCCTTTAAACCAATAGTCAGACTCCCTGTGAGGAACCGTCAAGTCATTAGAGGTTACAACTTTGGGGATGATTGTTGTGTAAGATCGTTACCTCCAACCTATCAAAGCAAATGTTGTATGGTGGTTAATAAATTTAGACTAAACGAGACGCGTATAGACGTAAATTTAGTGATACTTATGATATAGTTCCCATAGTAACAATTTGGCCTTATAGTTTCTTCTAGGAAAATAGTGTTTCACAGTAAAATATAACACCATCACTTTTTATTATTGATGTATGGGAGTATATTTATATCTTCTTTGAATGTATACCTATGTGAATTTACACACCTTTACACCGCGAGGTAGGTTACAGAGGATATATGTATTTATGAAGTAAAACTCGGTGTATTTAAAAAAAAGGAAGAGTTGCTTCGAAGAATATTGCATGACAAGGATAAGAAAGCACTCGTGTATTGAATTATGTGCAAATGACGTCTATTAAAGTGTGTGTCTGGAAGCTTGAGATACCAAAGCACTTAAAAGCCCTTCACCGAAGACGAGTAATTAAGCAAACGCTCTCCATTATAAGATCCCCTTGGAAGAAGGACGAGAGGAGTGACGTGCACGGGTGCTATTCATACTAATACACAAGCTAGTGAATATAAAAACACACACTCACATACACTCAAAAACTTTTACATGATCTGTTGCATGCAAGTTTTCTTAAGACATTTAAATGTCTGAAAGCTGCAAGAATTGAGGCGGAACACGTGTTATATTTCTTACCGAGTCAAACTTGCATATATGATAAAAATAATTAAAAAAATAAATAAGAACGAGTTTCGAAAAAAAACAAAAACAAGCTTATATAAGCTATGACAATAAGGTCACCAACTTAAAGCTAAGTTTTATGCATAAATACAGCAAATCACAGGCTCTGATTTGCATATATAAATAAGATAGAGTCGTCCACCGTCAGTCGCCTTTATGCGTTTCGTTGGGAAGGATCTGTGCCTGAATTGGTGACGCGTCGGCCTATCGCACCCACAAAATTCATACTCCATTTAATCCACCAAAGGCTCGGAGATTAAGGGCTGAAAGGACTAAATCTGACCTGGGTCGTATGACAAAAGAATTCACACATAAACAAATATTCTCATCCGAAATACCTGAATGGGTTTTGTTACTCGCCTACACCACTTAAGGGATAACACTTTTGAGATGCGTAGTAACTTTCTCACATTTTCAATTTATCCAGGAATGAATCCATGTAGATGTGAAATTTCTTGGGTTTCGTTGATTACCGGTAATGTTCGATAGTTGGTTGTTACTTCCCGGTCATTCTGAGCGGGGATTCTCCCCGGGCGGTATGCTCGAAACGAGCTTCTCTAAACGTCGTTGAAGGCGGGGATTAAAAATGCTCTGGCAGAGATCTCGTTAATGTCGGTTGATTCATCATTTTAGAACAAAAATCTCAGGGTAAACTAAAGAGAAATGCGTTCGCAGTCAATGCCGCCCCTCCTCATTATTTCCCCAATGTATTTTCCTTCCCTCAATTATGAGAGGAGAGCGAATAATAGGAAAGAGGAGTGGAGTGCGGTAGCCTGAGTCTGCGAGTGCAATGATGAGGCTCTCTCCCCCATCCCCATAATCACCACCACCTTGAAGTCTGACAGCAGACGCCCTCTTGCGGCCGGACTTAACGTAATTGGTAAGCGCATTATGGCGCTTCCCTTAAATTTGACGGCGTGCTTACACTTAAACGAAGCTTGATAATACTACTTCTACGAACTCAAAAAACTATTACTGCACAGAAAAAGGCTGTCCATGCTGCTGTATGTGGAGAAGGAGGGTGGTTCTTTGATGATTTAGGCGCTGCAGCTGTGTTTGGTCCGGAATCGCTGAACACCGGCGGCTCCTTGATCGGGCGTTCTTATGTCATAAGAAATCACAGCTTAACGGCACCTAATAATTCCATGCTGGGCGACTCTTGGCCCCATAAGGGCACCTGAACTTGGAGTCAGACATTTCAAGGGTACGGCTGAAAATATTTTTTGTCGTCCTCGATAAGAGATTATTATATATTTCTTCAAGGTGGTTTTTAATTTCACTCTTCATTTTCCTCAGTCCATCTTCGTCCAGCTTGTTTCCAAGGACTATAAGGTCGGCGCGTCGTCAAATTTCGGTGTATGTCCAATTTAAGCAAATATTTCTCCTCTTCCAATTTAAGTATCTTATCGAGAACACAACAAAGGTTATCTATCGTCAGTCTTGAGGTATCTAACTCCAAGTGGGGCACTTATCTTATGGTACAATGAGTACCAATAAGGTGTACATACTTTTCGAGTATCTTATTGCAACGGTTCACCATAGAGAATACAAAAATATAGAAATACTTAACGGTTAGTATTGTATGAGATGGATTACCCATATAAAGTTGTGTAAAGAAGATGGAGTGGTAGAAGTCTCACAAAGTCATTTCTTGACCTGTTCAAAAGTCTTCCATTGAGCTATCTCCCACAAAGTCATTCTTTGATCCATGTTCCACAAATTAAATGGAATGACCTCGTGTGGATCGAGTGATCTTTAGAGGATTACTCATCCCGAGTTCATATCTTTGAGTACTTCTGCCTTTTTGTACGAAGTTTTTTGTCTTTCTCAGCATTTGCGGTCGGCGAGTCTTTGGTGCTTAACATTTTTAACTATTCCTCTTCTCTTTCCACTGGTCATTATTACTCTCTCTCTCGTTGCAGAGTATCTCAACGTTGGTTACACTTTTCTTAATTAAACTCTCATTATACAATAGTCAACAATGATTTTGCTAATTGGGTAGCAAAATCATTTATACTAAATCGAGGGATTTATTCTAAATCGAGTATGCTGATTCCGAATCTATAATCAGAATTGTTCTAGCACGTAAGGTTCCTGAGTTACACACATACACTTTAGTTACACATATGGGCAGTGTTGCTTTGGCTAACGTAGTGAGAGGGTGTGTTGTGTGTGTTTGGTTCCTGCATTACACTCCTGCTTTATCACGTTGTCAAATTTAGCCATTATAGTAGTGGTGTTGAAACGGTATTTACACACAGTGATTAATTGCATTTTTCTTTCATATTTATCTCTCAATTAATTTGTAAATAAAATAAGATTGTACAAAAGTATATAACAGGATATATACAAACTAAGTTGAAAAGATGAATCGGCGAGGATGTATAAATAGCTCAGACAACTTTTGTTATAACTGTGGAAGATATACTCCAAGCAACTCGCGGAAAATTTTAGCTAAACGAGTGAAAACTCCATACAATTAGTAGTTTGGTGACCAAGACAAGCCCTGGGCACCTCACAAATATTGTACTGTGTTTTATAAGCGGCTCACGCAGTGGTTAAATGGCAAACGGAAGGGTATGTCTTTTGATGCACCAATGGTGTGGCGTGCAGCCAACAAATCAAGTTTTTTATTGCTACTTTTGTATGGCAAATATTGCGGGATTCTCAAATAAGAACATGTCAAAAATTGTATATCCAGATTGTAAGTGCGCTATAAAACCAGTCCAACATAATATGGAGATGGTAATCCCAGTTCCTCCATCAGCTAGTGTAGTGATGATTCATCGCCTAAATAGGAGGATAACAATGACGATGAATTATATGAGGATGATTCTAAGGAAAAGAAGATCCAGTTGATAAATCAAGAAAGATTGAATGATTTGTCATTGTCAAAGGAGAACGCAGAACTGTTGGGCTCAGGACTACAGCAATGGAATCTTCCAGAGGACGGTACAAAAATATCTACTTTCTGTAAACGTCATAAGGCCTTAGCTGCATTCTATAAAGAAGAAGATGGTGCTTGTTTCTGTACTGATGTTAATGGCCTCATGAATCAGCTAGAAAACGAGCATTTACCTGATGAATGGAGACTATTCATCGATGCAAACACTGCTAGCCTCAAACCTGTTTTGCTACACAATGGTAACAAAAACCCCTTCAATTCCTGTCACATTTATTGTGCGACAGGACAATTAAATTTATTTTGGAAGGTTAATTTCTTTACTTCTTGGACTGCAGCTAGGATATAAAAAGAATATGTGCTTATTATGCTTATGGAACAGCCGTAACGACAGGAATCCTTATATTGTCAAAAACTGGCCCGAAAGAGAATAACACATAGTTGGCCGATACAATGCGAAGCACATGCCTTTGGTACATCCACAGAAGATCTAACTTCCACCACTTCATATCAAACTTGGCCTAATAACGAATTTTGTTAAAGCAATTGCCCATGATGATGATGGATTCCAGTATCTCAAAGAGAAATTTGGTTCAAAGAAAATCGATGCTAAACTTAAAGCTGGCATTTTTTGTAGGGCCGGAGATCAGAGAATTAATACGTGACAGGTTGTTCAGAAATAAACTAACTCCACTTGAGTTGGTAGCATGAGATTCATTTGTCCATGCAGTGCAGAACTTCCTTGGTAACCATAGGGCTGAAAACTATGAAGGACTAGTGGACAACATGCTAAAGGCCTATCAAAGAATGGGGTGTCGGATGTCTCTTAAGATCCATTTCTTGCATTCGCATCTAGATTTCTTACCATCTAATATGGGTGATATTAGTGAGGAACATGGGGAAAGGGTCCACCGAGATATCGCAATGAAGGAAAGCAGGTATCAAGGCCGCTTCAACGAAAACATGATGGGCGACTACTGCTGGTTCCTACAAGAGCAAGAGTTTCAAACATTTTTGAAGAAGCTTATAGTTAGATGAGTACTAGCTCTTTTATATGTAATACATATCTTGTCTGGTTCTGCAAAAAGAAGGACATAATGCCAAATAAGGTGCCCCGATTCCAAACCTTTGCCCAGAAACGTCTCATTCTTCTCAAACTCGTAATAATTATATCATTAATTGATCCAAGTGACAAAGTGAGCCATATAGCCTAGTTGTATAACTCAGAAACCTTACAGAAATGGAATCGGCGCACCAAATTTAGTTAGTTACAACAACATTTACTCAAGTAGCAGAGACAAAGTTAAAATTTGTTGGCTAGTGTTATAAGAGCGAGCGGTTGGATTGTTCAGATGTGTCAATCCAATCCAAAGATGTAATGAGAATGTTCCGTTCGATTGAGGTTGGTAATTTAATCGTCAAACTTTAGGTTGTTTGGCTCCGAATTTTCTAAATAAATAAATGATAATAATAATAATAATTTTAATGCGAAAAAGATTTTTGTAAATGGAAAGTCAAATCTAAAAAGAATAATAATAATAATACAATTTTTTGCATTGTTGAAGAACCAAAGGTAAGGATCGAACCCATCCTCCTTAATCTTGCGCCCGGCCCGAGTAAGTGAACCTGGCTTCATTGCGAGTCAGGGAGAGTTGCGTGCTTCCAGAGCTTCTAGCCTTCCAAATTCACCACTCGCACTATGAATCTTACAGTCAGTTCCACGTCACCAAATTTCACCACATTATATATAAATCTCTCCTAATTTTCTTCTTTTGGCGGCAATGCCCTCCTGTTTATTGCATTTTCTAAATAAATATATAATTTACCATCATTATTTAGCTCAGCTTTTTGCCACAGAATACCATATAAGTGAAGACATTAAAATGAAAATCGATTGATAATTTATTTTTTTAAATTGCCACTGAATCCCAAATAAGTGTAGACATTAAAATAAAACCATTTGATATAATTAATTTTTTACAATGAATCCAAAATATGTGAAGACAAAGCAAAAATAAATTGATAATATTATAAATTGTGTCATTGAATATAAATTAGTGAATATATTCAAATAAAATCATTTAATAAACGCGAAGGAGCGAGTGATCAATAATGCCAGCGATCAATAATAATTCTGCCCAAAAGGAAGTGTTCAACAAGTCACAATTATGCCAAGAAACATGTGACCTTTAAAAGTGAGCGAGATACAGAAAAATGGGAGGAGTTAATCGACAGAGCGGGTTAGTTAATTACACCACCCACCTATTTCCATTAGCAGACGAGTTCCACCGCCTGGGTAAAGAAATTCACATAAAGATCAGAATGACAATATCTGGTTAAAACGTCGACACGGTTGGCCATCTTCGTTGATGAAGGGAAAATTTAGACAGAGTGGTAGTACTATTTGACACCCCCTAGCAAGCAGTGAACCCTTCCTGGCCCGAGGAAAGTCAACTTTGATTTGCACCTGGTGAGTGTGGCCTTGAAACCCCCTTCGGGAGGTTCCAAGACGGAAAAGTAAACTGTTGTATGTGCAAAAAGAGAAGGGAGAGACAACAGAGTTGTATTGAGCTGTATGGTCATGTACTTGACCACATATGTTTAAAAGTATGCACAGATTCAATGTGCCACCTCATTGGCGACTGCCCCCTACGAGCGCAGGATTTTTTAGTGCACTCTCTCATCTGGATTTGAATATAGGGTAAAGATAGTTCGAACGCCTAGGGTAAAGATAGTTCAAAAGGAGCAAGTGACTAGTAAGAACTTATTCCAAAGTACTACTGACTAATAAAAATATATGATAACCAGAGCAAACATCAAACTCAGCCATCAAAAAATCGAGTAAATATGTAGTCATGGAAAAGAGTAAGTGGTCAATAATAAAAGAAAGTTCAAGGAGTAAAATTAGAGGTGAAGATACCTACCAATATATAGAAGGAGATGACACAAGTGGTCAAATATAAAGAGTCAAGACATTGAGTAAATTAGCACTAAGTAGTGATCAGTGAGAACAACCGCGAGAAGAAGAAAATGATCAATAAAACCGACCATTACATGAAGCAATTGAAAAATGATGAACGAAGCAATTAATGAGAATGAACAATAAGAGACCATAGAGCATAGATTGACCAACCCCAAAAAGTAATGTTGAAAAGCAAGCGACCAATAAAACCAGGAAACACATCAACATAAATTCGAGCAACCATGGAATAAATAAATGTGAAAATAGAATAATTACATGAGATGGAACAAGTGATCATAAAAAACAAGTGACTGGGCTCGAAAAGCGATGAGAAATTAAACCAAGATTATTATTTTGTGTGTATTGATACCTGCCTAGACGTTCATGCATTCAAAATATGTGCATATATATTCCTACAGACGTGTACGATATAAAAAGTACCACTATTTCGTTTGAAGAATTAAAGCAACAGCAATACCGAAGTTTTCTTGCCTTCTTTCACCAATGCTCGAAAAAGAGAAAAAAAGGCCTTTAGAAGCTTGCAAATAAAAGGTGGCAACGAGGGAAGACGAACAGAGAGATATAGAGAGACACTCTCGTACATACAAGGGGGAAGATAAAGGATAGTTGACCGATGCAAGAGGGAAAAGGATGAAAGAAATGTAAAAGAAAAAATTGGGAAAATAAAACTTGAGCATTCAATACAAGATTTACGGACGCGTCTCTCTAACTTCTTCCCCCAGGGAATTGAATACATATTGTTCAGATGTTTACCCTTACATCTCTTCCACAGAAGATTTACATAAAAGTGTTACTCTTTATTTTTTCATGAATTAAATATTCATATTCACTATACTTTCAACCGTGTATATACAACCCGTTATAAAATCATATTTATTTTATATATATATATATATATATATATATATATATATATATATATATATATATATATATATATATATATATATATAAATGACTAGATTAATCTTTTACGCACTCACAGACACACACTTTAATATGCGAGATTTTCACAGGCCCAAATCTTCCGACTGATCCTAAAGATTTCCTTCTCCTTTTGGTCAAACATCTTCCTCTCAAATCACAACAGCCTCGGTCAAAAGACAATGCCATTTATTCATTTCTTTAGATTTATTTATTAACGCTAACCCACTAGACATAAATTCCTCACAAAAGCGTTTTTCCAAACTAATTTTGGACTTATTAGCAATCTTTTCTCCCAGCAGTTATATCTCTTCCCATATAATTATTTGACAACGAGTACACCTAATGTCTGCTCTTTCTCTCTCTCTCTCTCTCTCTCCCTCTCTCTCTCTCTCTCTCTCTCTCTCTCTCTCTCTCTCCCTCTCTCTCTCCTTGACTCTGTAAGCGAACACAGAGTCACACCCAAATAAATACTCATCTACCTTCAGTCAAAGCCCCTCTTCCGAAAAGCCCGATTGATGAAAGCTAGTCACTCCCACTTACTTAAACAGATAAAAATTTAGTTTGATTGAGAGACAATGATTATTATGCAGTCAATCATTGCATTCATTATTCATTTACTCATTCTCACTTATTCATCACTCAGCCATTCAACTATATTTCATTCGACTAGCTTCACGCATTTAGTTTGCTTAACTTGAAATCACGTCATGGACAGATTCTTGACTCACTTAGAATCTGCTCCCTCATCCTCAACTACCTCAAATTTATCAATCATTCGCTTTAATTAAGTTCCAAATAAAGTTATTTTTCATAAATCCAAATACGATTATATTTGGTGAGCTTCCTCGGAAATGAAAACTGAATCCCGAACTTGGACTCATGCGAAGAGCAGATTCTTGTGCCTATGGAACTGGTGACTCTTTCAACTAACCTTTTCAAGGAATGAACGAGGCGGCAGAATACAGGAGATTATATATAATAGAAGGATGGCCTTCCTTCTACCAAACCCTAACTAGGTAATGGAGACAAAATCAAGGAGAAACTTAAATTGAGACCTGATGTATGTACAATGTGTTAATGGGATCTAATGACAATAACACTGAGTTCAAATTAAAATTGTTGATATATATATATATATATATATATATATATATATATATATATATATATATATATATATATATATATATTATATATATATATAATCTAGTGCGAAATTTATCTGTTGTTAATCACAGATTGTGTATGAGTACATGGAAAGGTAAAAAAGAGTTTTTTACGCCCCTACCCTCTTACTAATCCCAAAGACAACATTATTCCTTCCTATTAATCATAAAACTTTGTTCCAGTTATATGATTCCCTCTCCTAGTGCATGCTGTGAAGCAGATCACTGCGGAACTAATGAATGAAATTGTGTCCGGAACGCGGGCGACTCATTTGTGGGAAAATAGCGCTTATTTGATGTGTCACTTTTGTCAAAGCAGAATGACGCGAAAATCAGTTAAGTTTACATATGAAGAATCAAAAATGAATAATGAAAACATGAATCGTACATGAAATTTGAATTTTTTAGTTACATTTAATGCATGTAATGAATAATTAAATGCGTGCAGCGAAAACGAAAAGTCGGGCGATTTGCTGAGAGAGTTCTTTGATGCAATCTGAATGTAAACCAACCCGGAGAGGACAAGGCGAAACCAACTAAGGAAGAACAAAGAAAAATATTGAACTCTAAGCCAGAAAGTAAATATTTCGAAAATTTGCATTTAACTAACCTTTTGTGACGAACGTGTGTTTGTACGAATATGTTAACCTGTAAGCCTGTCCGGATGTGTATGTACGCATAGGAGGGGGGGGGGGGCATCACGCCTGTGTATATCTTTGTATACGTGCATTTCGGAAAAAAGAATTTATGGTATAAAAAATCTCGAGAAATCGATTTTTCGCGTGTGTTTGGGTGAAGCGTTCCACGAACATTTTCATATTAGTACAAACTCTTATACTGGGAATCGAAGTATTTGTTAGATAAATGATCATGGTTAACTGTAAATGCTTTCCTCCCTGCCTATCCCTAAGTAAATCCTTTCAACTCACAAAGAATAAGAGAAAATCAAATCTACGATCAAAATAAAAATTATTTTCTAGTCCAAAGCAATTTTCTTTTGTGAAGGAAACGCAAAATTTCATCTGATATCAGATTTTTCACATTCGGTCTTGGAAGGGAGAATCACTGCAATAAATATTCATTACAAAGTTCATTGCAGTATCTTCAGGCTAAATGAATCTGTTCAATACACAGAGCAGCCACATTACACACGTAAGCCACTTACAATCGCCGAGTACATATAAACTCTTCAACTCACAAACACACAATCAGACGGATGCGTTTCTATTTTTTACATCCTCGATATCAAAGACGGTGTTGTCGCTAGGTTATATAAATAAATATAAGATATATTTCTATACATCCCTGCAGTATATTTTCGTCACTATGTTACATATAGGAGATGCTGGTATACTGCAGAAAAGATGTATCAATAAAAAGTTGAAACATATTTGATGGAGCTTTCGAAAATAACAAGGGGAATTTGATAAAAAGATCTCAAAACTTAAAAGAAAAAGGGAAGAGAAAAAATAAAGAAAAATAAAAGGGTGTATGCCATGTGAAATGATAAGAAAAGAGAGGGGAGGAAATATTGAGATAAAACTATATATATCCAAATTGTTTTCAAAGCTAGCGAAATTTAAACTTTCCAAAATACCATAGTTTATATGTATAGATATAAATATATTTGTGTTCTAGATTTACGGTACAGTAGACAGTTTCACCAGGCGCATTTTCTTTGTACCGGATTATGTATTTAATAAAAAGAATTCGGCGAAGTTACGTGCATTTGCCGACGCCATCGAACAAGAAGAATTTCGTACATAGAACGATCCAAATCTTCATGTATGCGTGAATTTGGTCAGGTTTCCTCAACAGGGTTGCTTTCAAATTTGCTTAAACTCGTTGTCTCAACTTTAAAATACCAATTCTTTCACACATTTTTATACTCAGTTTCTTTGCAAGAACTTTCTGGCCAAATGTTACCCATTCCCGTTGGTTTTCGGCTTGTTCTAAAATGAAAAATGAAAATGTCAGCTGCTAATCCATATGTCTTACGACATACCTCGTTTCTATAAGGACGGATGTAGTTTTAGTTGTAATCATTATTAATTGACGCACTCATGAAGGAAATTTCTCCTAGGTTGTTCTGACTGCAGTTCATCTGAAGGTATTGCAGTGTTGCAGCTTGAGTCAAGTATACTGATGATTCGAAATTGCTATGGTTGGGTGAATAATAATGGTTATGGAAGGTATAAGCAGAAATGATCGACATTAAATACAAGTCATGAGACTAAGCAAAATTCGTAAATTTGTCCTAAATGAGGATAAGCAGTTATTGTATGTTGCTTTTAGATGATATTTTAAAATCCATTGTGTATTTTGCACGTTTTTCTTGGAGTCTGCCTACGCGGAGTTTTGGAGCTCCCTTACACGTTGTCTACATAAAAAAAAGCTACGTTAATCTTTGAGGGGTTTATTAAAGTTTCTTGTAACCTTTTAATTTTGGCAATGAACATCTGTGTTAAAAGGTCAACAGAGTCGTCGGTGGCAGAAGAAAGGTAAGGTAAAAAGAGCGACATATGTGCCTTTTGAGAAATGAAGGAGCTGTGAGGCGCAATATAAGAAAAGTAAAAGGGAAAAAGTCACCAATTAATCACCTTTGAACGTCCAATGAAAATAAGGGCGAGGAGAATTACGAAGGGAAAGGGAGAGAGGGGAGGACTGCAAAGGAAGGTCGCATTTCGTCGTGGAGGGAGGAAAAGGCCGTTCTCATCTAAAGTCTCCCAAAGACGCTGAGGGTCGGCTCAATCCCTCCTGTGACGTGCCAGTTGCGAAAACAAACTTTTCCTCCGCATGCAAATCATGCATTAAAACCATTGCTCTTCCTTCGTCAGGTCAGCGATTTAAGAGAGGGGTCTAGAGGGTCTGGGACTCGCTAGACACTCGCAATGCTCTTTAAAGCCGGCTCACTAAAGGGGAAACAGGATTCGAGCCATGCACTGGGGGTTCGACATCAAATGCAATCCTAAAAAAGATCTGGACGAAACAAGCAAATGTTACATCGAGGGACACCTTACAAGGGTCGAATTGCAAAGATCGATTGGAACGAGGAGAAACCCGATGTTGTGGGGGTGACTGTTGCCCTCTTGTACTTCACCTCATCCTTTATTTTGGTGGGGGCGGGGAGGAAGGGAGACTTTGAGAGGGCAGTCGATTCAGAGCGGTTGGCGAGGCCCGGTGTGCACTGCGCTTCCAGTGATGCTGCAACGCGCCAATGCATCAACACAGAGGCAGCATTTTATCGCTCCAATCCAAGATACCGGGTGGTGTATCTCCCACACTCTGGGGTCTTTATTCCAAAGACATATTTCCATTTTTTATTTAAAGTGATGATGGACAATGATGTTGACCTCCCCCTCCAAATTATGAAAAAACTCACCGTATCCAGGACGGTTAAGGAATTAAATTCCGTGAAACCTGTCTCCCTATCTTCATGACTCCCCCTCAAGAGGGAGTGTTCTGAAGAATTGCGCACCCTCCTGTTCCCTATTGGCCCTAACCTACTCTGGCTTTGAATCTCACATATTTTCACTTTATACAGACTTTATAAAACTATTCTGGTGGAGATGCCCTCGATAGTTGATCCATTATTTTTTTAATTAATGAAAATAAATATGCCCCTAGAAGTAGAAGATTCATAATTAATAAAAATAAACGAAATTTCCCCAATAAGGAAATTACCAGAGACTTCCTAGTGTTGATTATCAGACCTTTGAGGTTTCCTACGAAAGTTGCCCAAATTCACCAAGAATTTACTTCTGCGGCAAACTTTTAATCAAATTTATTACCAGCACTTGGGTATGACATACTTAAGTCAATACTAGCATAACAAATTTTGTGGCGAAAGAAAACAGTCAAAATCTTTCTTTCCATAAAGAAAAAATAAACTACAGAAAATGGAAAACTTGTTTTCTATTCATGTCATATCAAAAACCCCTATTTTGTTAACTATTTATATTCGTTTAGTTCTTTTCAAGTAATATGTTTAATAAAAGGTCGCTACAACATTTAACAAACGCCCTAAAGTAGTTTCTTAGCACCGAATGGCGAATAATCTTACCGAGTGTAGCCTAGCCACATTCATGATGGAAAGCTGTTTTCATTTGACCTGGGATGAAGTTCTTCAGTAATATTTTGTAAATATATAGGACTTGACAGAGGCAACTCTACTCTGAATATACAGTTGCTCTATCTACTTCTCAAAAACATTGGAATAACCGTATTTTATATACAAGAGATCTAAACACGAACTTCGACTATAGATTTTCCTTCTATTTTATAATCATTGATAGGAAACTTGACCAGCCTTTGAAAATTGACCATACCTCAATTTGAGTTTTTATCTCTTGCACTGATTCTCATTCTGCACATTTTTCTATTGGATTTTGTGTCCTGAATCTATTTTATGTAATTAAACAAATGATTAAAATGTATGGAATAAATTAATTCTGTGTCCAGAACAGATTTGTGATAAGAATATTTGTTTTTTTCCTTATAGACGAGCATCTTCTTTAAATTCATAATATTAGCTTTTTGAAAATTGACTAACTCCACAAATATATATATATATATATATATATATATATATATGCATAGGGTAAAAATTAATAAATGTGGATTTAGCCTACCTAAAAAATTATCTCCCTGGCTTGATAATGGCTTACTAGCTCTGAATTAAAGTCTGTTAGTTTCATATAACGGAATAAAAACATGAAAGCTGCATTTTAAGCACCTCGTAAAATCCCATTGTAACAACAGATCGCGCCATTACAAGGTGGTTTTGCCATGTATGCAGTATTAACTGTTCTTTGAAAGACCATCTTCGGAAAGTGGACATCGGGTCGTTATATGAGCGGGATCTTCATTTGTTGCCGTCAGTAAGAGGAAAAAGTTGCGCTACCGACGAAATTGCCCCAGAACTTTTGGATTCTACGATGCTCACAATGAATCAAGGAAAAATCAAGAAAAATCAAAAGGGTAGAAAAATGAGGTTCGCCAGCGCTCCTCACTCTCTCTAAAAAGTTTTTTTTCAAACTTTGTTATATTTGACTTATTTTCATATATATATATATATATATATATATATATATATATATATATATATATATATATATATATATATATATATATATATATATATATATATATATATATATATATATATATATATATATATATATATATATATATATATATATATATATATATATATATATATATATATATATATATATATATATATATATATATATATATATATATATATGCCGAAGAACTTCACAATAGTATGAATTTATTTCAAGATATAAAACACACTTTAGTATAATCAGTTCATTACATTGCAGGACTAGCTTCGGTATCTACTACCACCTTCAACTTATTTCCAAATTTCGGGAAACAAATGAAAACAAATCTCATCTTTGATGGTTTTTTAAATTAATAAGTTAATTATGAGATGTAAAAATATCTACAATAATAATGAAACTAAAATTAAAGATAAGTAATATTATTTTGATGCAACATTTAGCACAGTGGTAGGTCATGCAGAGCAGGTCTCCTACTGCTGGTAAAGAACGACCAATCCTCATTACTCCCCTCTCCACTTGACCTTTACGACCTATGCATCTTTTCATCCTATCCCTTTTTGAAAGCTAAGCCCACCCTCATCAGTACCGTTGCTCTTTATTCGTTTATCATTATTTTGGTAATGATAAAATGTCTGATTAAACAATATAGATATATTATATTGCCCTTAATTAGCAGGACTTGTGTTTTGATGAGGTTGGCTATCGAAATGTACGTTGGTGTATTAATAAATTAGAAGAACATATCTCTTATCTGTTCCGCTGGTTCTTATATATATATATATATATATATATATATATATATATATATATATATATATATATATATATATATATATATATATTAAACTGAGCCTTGAATAAGTTTTTTTCTTTGTTTCTTTATCTTTACTGTTATTCTCTTATTGTCTTGCGAGAGGTTATAAATTTAGGTTCCACTATTTTGGATTTTAGGCAGTGGAATAAAGACGCAAGTAATAAATTGCTCAATGATAATCGGTAATATAACCTGTGAAGGGAGATCTTGGCGAATTCGCTCACCTTTAAGACATCTTTTATTCGATTTAATCTCATTTGTTTATCTAATATCAGAAGAATTGCGTACCCTTACCAGTCCTGAATGTCAAAAGTAATCCTTTTTTAGTCTACTTCATTTATAGATCTTTCACACATTTTTACTCTGCCCATTTTAACCTTCTTTCTTTTTCACGTGCCTCTCTTCACAAAATACTTGGTGAATATGCCCCCGTTGTTTTTCCTTCTAATATTCAGTAATATAATATATATATATATATATATATATATATATATATATATATATATATATATATATATATATATATATATATATATATATATATATATATAGTTTGCATATATTTGTAGAAACAGATTAAGTTATATTATTTTTGTATGTTATTTAAAAACAGATTAAGTTATATTATTTTTGTATGTTATTTAATTGTTTTAATTAAAGTGCGGCTTACGTAACATTTGGCTTCGAATTCGCATTTGAGTGTTAATAAATCTTCGCCATGATTTTGCTCCAGACGTATCACTATTTTGCTCCAAATTCAACATCAATTCAGGCGCTGATGAAATAACACTTAATGGAAATTTCAATTTCCAAGTCAATTTAACCTTTCATTTTTTTCGCAATATATATATATATATATATATATATATATATATATATATATATATATATATATATATATATATATATATATATATATATATATATATATATGACAGTACATGTGAGCATGTCCATTATTTTCTCGTAGGTACGTAACGTAATGAGTGTGAAGGGTGAAATTTTAACCAGAGAAGCCCCGGTATGTGTTGTCCCTATATAAATAAGTGGATAAATGAGGCGTCGGATGGGAAAGGCGTTGCAAGGCTTGGTGTGTTGATGCCAAAGGATGCATATCAGCACTTTGGGAGTTGTTTGGAAACTTTATCGGCAGACTAATTAGCTTCCTCACCCGATCTACCGCATCTTAAAACGTTGCGCCGTCTTCGCCGGCAACCGTGTACGTGTATGCTGCACCTACCCCCCCAAAACTGACGTCGTCTTTAGTATTATTCTCCAGTATTAGAATTAAAATTAACATTAATACCACTTTTAATGGTAAAAATATGTCCATAACTGAATTAATCTTTGAATTTTGCATGTTTTATATAAGCCTATCTGCGGCGCACAGATTTTATGTATTATTTATTATGAACGAGAAAGGATGAGAGTGATTGCATTGCGTAAAAAGTTGTTAAGGTGTATACATGTTAACGTACGGAGGTGTGTGTGTGGGGTGATGAGTATTTTTAGGCAGGACAAAAAAAGATCGGGTGCCGATTTGGCGTTTTATTCGTGTCTTTATAAGAAAAACGAAATGGATTGAATTAATTCATCTGTTTGTCATAGTTAGATTCTAATACACTTCTTAATAATAAAAATATACATTCATATCAACTGATCAGATAATACTTAAGAAACATAAATTGATCTTAGATAGAACAAAATTTGAAATTGAGCGTAAGTAAAAAAAAAAAGGGAAATTGGACGCAAATTGAAGTTTAAATTTTGAAATTGAGCGCAAATAGTAAAGACAAAAATTTTAAATAAAGGATTTCCGTAATGAATGATTGATGAAAATTAACTGTGAGTCAGAGCTATAATCTCGAGGATGTGCAATATGTGTAGAGTTCTTGGATTCCGGTTTCAACCGGGAAATGTTACGCTTTGACGAATGCCCGTTAAAATAAAGACCACGCAGATCAAGACATTGAGGAACATAGTTGAATGAAGCTGGTTTCTACACTTTTGTGACAGATTTGTGAGATGGACTGTCACTTCAGAATCTATGGCAGCCATTTGCAATACGTACGTTTTTCGTCATCAAATTTTGTTAGCCTTAAAAGCAAACAATGGCAGTCGTGTCAATTTTTCGGTACGTATCGACGGTTAAATCTCAGGCAATCACTGTGCAATTGAGAGCAATGATTGCTCATTGGCACGAACACACACACACTCACGATATATATATAGAAAGAAAGAGCATATATATATATATATATATATATATATATATAGAATCATTAAAACTGTAAATTATCTGGGACCAAGATCAATCAATTTACACTTTTAATGATTTTCGTGAAGGAAATGTACTTTACTTCGAGAAATAACCAACTTTAATCTTTCGGACACAATTTTAATATAGCCACTTTGTCCAAAATGTAATTGCTAATGATATTATTAATGACCTTAGAATCACATCCAGATTAGTGACAGCGTTCCGTTAGAGATATTTATGTGTCTCTTCCAGTATACAACCAAAGATGGTATGGTAAAATTTCATACCTAAACTAGCCTCGCAAATAAATATTATGCTTCTATAAAAAGTGGTTTCTATCAATATATATATATATATATATATATATATATATATATATATATATATATATATATATATATATATATATATATCCCTGGAGATAAGGGATCTAGTGAGTTAAATTAAGGAATGAAAATATAAAATGGATTAGGTTGCATAAATACATAAAAATATTTTCCCTGAAGAAAGTTGAAAAATGGGATGAAACAAAATAAAAAACTATAATTGTCTCGAAACATGACCGTTATTTTTGTTTGATTCGACGTCAATTGATTAATAATGTCATTTGAAACCGAAGTTTAGCCTCATATGCATAAATTCCAACAAGTTTAATGAAAAGTTGGATTGACTTTGCAGAAAACTCTTGAGAACAAGGTCACTGTATCATACTTATTTATTTCGAATGAATTCGCATTTACTCCTATTAAGTTGTACTTGCATTTTATGAATGAACTAAACACCGCAATCTTTAAAACATGAGGAACCTTATTGAAGTTCGTAAGGCAAATTCGAGGAAAAAGATTCGTGCGGTTTCTAAAGTTAGATTTTTAATCTGTATTTTTTTGTACATATTATCAACTCATAAGTAGAAAAAATGTAGAAAACGAAAGAAGATAAATTTATTCCAATGTTTCGTAGTTTATCTTTTTCTAAATTTTTTGTTTATATATATATATATATATATATATATATATATATATATATATATATATATATATATATATATATTTAGGATAAATAAACAGGCTAAATTTAGGAAGTTCATTACTATATTATAACTTCTTGGTACCGACGTTTCGGGTAGAAACCTATTCTCAAGGATGTGAGATTATAAATATATACAAACCTAATTTTTTTTAGAGAAGTTATCAGATATTTATAAATTAATTATATGGGAAATGGGAAGCAGCAGAGGTGGTAATATTCAAATTATAAAAATGCAAGGCTTTTAACTATTAGGGAATAGGAAATATGTTTTTGTTTTTAAATAAAACTGAGATTAATTAGTTTTGGGTGTCTTCATTGTAAAAGGGGGAGATAATAGAAATATTTGAAAGATAGGGGTTGTTTTGGGGGGAGTAGATTTGGCGTGTGTAATTCGTGGGTGATTATAGTTGTAGTAAAAGTGGAAATGAGCTTGTGTCAGAGTTTAAAGTGGGGTTTTTTAAATCGAATATAAAGAGATTCCAGTGTACGTAGTTGGTTTTCGTTGTTTGCTGTGTCTTTAATTAAAAATTATTTAAGTTTGGTTTATGGTGTGGATGTAGGTTTTCGTAGTGTATTCGGATAGGGGAGAACTCGGGAATAGTGAGTGGGGGTAACCTCTGGTGCTTCCCATTTCCGATATAATTAATTTATAAATATTTGATAACTTATCTAAAAAATTCGTATGTTTGTATATATTTATAATCTCACATCCTTAAGAATGGGTTCCTACCCGAAACGTCGGTTCCAAGAAGTTATAATATAGTAATGAACTTCCTAAATTTAACCTGCTTATTTATCCTAAAAATACGTATACGCTTGGCAACGTGCAACCCCTCTGCTCTCTTAAGATATATATATATATATATATATATATATATATATATATATATATATATATATATATATGAAAATTAACCCACAGGAAAATGAAAAGATGAATATAAGCACTTTCTAACTATATTTGCAAGTTCATTTTCAAGGAATGGATATATATATATATATATATATATATATATATATATATATATATATATATATATATATATATATAACTTATTTAAATATATTCGTTTACTAAGTTGCACAGTTTCAATTCGTTTTGTATGAATATTGTTGAAGTATAATGGTTGTCATCCTGTCTTGGTCTCAGCAATAAAAAAATGACTTTGGGTAATATTGATTTTTTAAACGTTACTTCGATTTTTTGTCCTTTTATGAATCGCTCATCTCATCCATTTCGAATGTCTAGAGAACTTCTTTTAATCAATATCATTTGGCGTGCATTCGATTTCCATGTGCATATTGTGTAGTGATGTGTGTACACGTAAGAGAGCACGAATGTGTGTGCGGAACTATGAATGTGAGGGAGTGATTGTGTGTAGGCATATATGTCGGATCATTTGTGGCTGATGATTAGAGAGCACATATATCATTGGTGTCTTGGAGAAGTTAAATCTTTATTGTGGTCAGTCATTTTGGCTCAGAGTTGAGAACTTGGCAACTTAAAAATATGAATATTTAAGCGAGACGCAAAAGTGATCGTTGTATGAGGTAATTCCATTGACCAATATGATTTCTAAATTGCTCAGCTACGACTCAACGATAAATTGATGAAGCATCATTGCAGTGGTTTTGTTTTTCTGATTTTTTCTTCTTACGATTTAGGTATTAACCCCCCCTCCCCCCCACACACACACATACACCATTTTTTTATGTGATAATGAATGTTTTGTTAGGTATAATGCAATGAAGGCGTAGGAGGGGGATAGAAAAATATGAAAGAGGCTAAAGTTTTATCCTATAAAAACAGCCTTTCAGTAAATAGCAAAGTCCTCTTACCTGAAAGAAGTCACAGACGGAAACTTTTATCCATGACCTTTCAACTCTCGGATCCAAAAGTTCTAGTCTTAATTATATACCATAAATACCCACCTCCCCCTAAAAAAAAATCACTCACGATACTTCAAACAGTACTTATCGTTTATTTTTAAAACTCTAGGTTTCTTTGGTGGCAAAACGTGGCGTTGACTCTTGAAGAAATTCCAAGCAGTTTTTTTTTAATAACTCCAAAGGGAAGAAGATTGGACGAAAAAAAAATAGTGAATCACAAAACGTGGAGAAGCGATTGAGTGCTAACGTTATGTGGGCCCACGGCCAAACTGACTGACGAACCCCCACCAAACCACCTTCCGCCCCTCCCACAAAAAATGCCCCGCCTATATCTGCTACCGCCCCTCCCATATATCGGGTCAACTACTTCTAAAACTAATTGTGAAAATTGAAAGTTTATTAATCAACTTCCTTTTCGTTGTCATTAGAAAAGGTAGGAAATTAAAAGGATTTGCTTCCATTACTGAACACACCTTCGTCGTAACTTGGGAACGTGTAGTGAAATTAAAGGGTTTCATGTGGCGTATCCCACTCTATTTTTATCATAAACCCACCCAAATATTAAACCAATTTGAAGTTTAATGAAAATATACCCCCCTAATATATATATATATACATATATATATATATATATATATATATATATATATATATATATATATATATATATATATATATATATATATATATATATATATATATATATATATAAGCCATTAATAACCCGCGTTGGAATGGGGTTAAACGCAAACGAAGAACACGAACCAGAATTGTTGGTCAGATGTGGGGGAAAAAATCTAAGGGAAAATAACGTTGAAACGTGAGCTGAAAGGATGGTGGGAAAGTGAGGAAGGCACAGGAGGAAAGATTTAAATGCGCCTTGTCAAGAAATCCCGCACGGTTAGGGAAACAATAAAAACCAGACACAGAAATACCTCGAATGAGAAGGGTCACACATACCAGCCGAAATTTTGGCACTGCAGTGCCAAACTTTAGTGGTACAAATTTATCACATACAAATTGAGAGATAAGAGAGATTTAATTGCGAGATTTAGATCTTCTTAAATAATTACACGAATAATAAATAAACAGCATTTCTAAATTTTCGGGTGAGATAACTAAAGTCTTCCGGAAAGGTAAAACAAAGTGTAAAAAAACCAGATTTTGAGAACTTCATTCATTTACAAGGATGGCTGGTAGTCTTTGAGTCAGTAATATTGATTTTTGGCCTGATATTGACATATATAAATCTCTCTCTCTCTCTCTCTCTCTCTCTCTCTCTATATATATATATATATATATATATATATATATATATATATATATATATATATATATATATATATATATATATATATATATATATATATATTATATGGTCAAATGCATATATTCAGTGTGCATATCAAAACTTGTTTATTGTATATAAAATTAATAAGTAAAATTAAACCCAAATAAAAATAAACAACTTAGTCCTTTCAGATTCTTGGGTTGTTTCCTGTTTTATCGAAATGTTGTTCAAGTTCATCGGTATTTTAATCTCAATTCTAACTAAGAACAACTTGAAGCAGTCTTATTGGGGACAGTAAGGTTCGGGTTTGTATTGAGAACTGCGCTTCATTGAGACAACACTTGATTATATGTCAAAATCCATATCACTCCCACATCCTATACCATAAAAAAAATGCTTAAGTAAATTACTTATTATGGTTTTGTTTTTACGATTCGTGTATTTCCCGCAATCCACCAGAACTGATTTATTGGAACCAGAGAAACTTCGGGAATCATTTGTTTATTGTATTTCTCTACATACCAATGGATTTCTTGCTGCATCCGAAGGATAATAATTGGTGGCTAATAAATCATTTTACAAAGGATTTTACATTAGGAGAGAATATATCAAGTAGAGAAGATTAAAAGGGAGACTATAACAAATGAAGTGTGTTAATATTTACGAACCGCTAGCATATTTCAGGCATACAATATTTAATTTAACAACCACAATTGTTAACCTACAGCAAAGATAAAATAGTAGTGTAAACAACTTATTATAAGATGCTTTTGAAAGTTAACGAAAAAATCGTCTTATTTTTTAAGAACAAATGACTATCGATATATAATAATGAAACCACAATGAAGTAAATTTAGATTTCTTTTACTTTACCCTTCCTAATTTAGTTAAAATAACATAGAAATACACTCACCAAATATTTGTGTGTATGCGATTTTATATATAACCTTAGTCATTTTAACCTCGGAATTATGGCAAATTTTTTGTTGTTTTAGACGCGTCTTATAAAGACTTAGTTGTTGTAATGTTTTGTCATCTCTGTAGGTTAATAATTGTGGTTGTTAAATTAAATATTTTGCTATGTAAATATCCCAGCGATTCTTTTGAGAAACAGCCAGAGAACCAGGGTGCGTTTATAAAAACCCACTTGCACCTTATCCCACATCAGTACCTTTGCTCTCATAAGATTGCAGTCTACATTGGTGAGAAATTTTATCTTCTTTCTCTATAAACGCATTTGAATGAAACAAGACACATTCTGTATCGCCCAAACTCCTTATAACTAAGATTAATTATTTTTAGAAATTAATCAGAAAAATGTCGTCCTAAAAAATGACATATATTCAAAATATCTTTCATAATTCACTTTGTAATAAAAACTCACGCCTACCATATCCCCCCTCCTTATGCCTTTATATACTAGTGCAAATATATCCGGATACATTATAGACTCGTAAAAGGATGGAAAAAACAGCAACTGGAAGGTCATATAAACCAGCGAAAACCTGACTTATTGTAAATAGGACTAATGAGGTTTTGCGATCTGTCTCTTATGCACTTGGTTTCTGTCGGACCTAAACGAGGGAACACCGATGGATGAGTCTTCGTTATAGAGCTCATGGACATCTAAGATAATTGAAGCATCGAGGCTTCAGATATTTAAAAAGACCCCTTAATAAATTCAAATTATGTTTATGTTACTTATGCAAGCAATATATATATATATATATATATATATATATATATATATATATATGAGAAACTCACGAAGTAGCGCGTGAGTAGAGCAATAAATGCAAAAAATCTTACATGAAAATGAAAGGTGGATTCTAAGTACTTTCGAACTTGTTCAGTTCATTCTCAAGTAATGATTCCTTGAGAATGAACTGAACAAGTTCGAAAGTACTTGGAATCCGTCTTTCATTTTCCTGTGGGATTTATATATATATGAATTTATCTATCAAGGGGCTTTTAAAGGATAAGTTCCCTACATTCACAACTGATGTACGAAGTGAGATAAATTGGATTGTTAAAGGTATATGATTAGCAGTTAGAAGACATTTAATACGACCAGGAGCTTTTCTTCGAATTCACTTCATAAAATCGACAATTGGTGAGAAAAGGAGAATTAAAGTGTAGTTTGGGGTTGAATTAAGGCTATTGCATTGTATGAGATGACACATTACGAAATTCTCTAAACGAAACCTCATCATATCAATATTTTGCAACGAAGTAATTCGAACCGCGTTACAACCGTGACCAACTATCGCCTAAAATCCTGACGGGTCTCTGTCCGTTTTAACCAAATGGGATATACAAAGAATTCACCTTTGTGGGTGCGGGGCTTTATTGATGCCGAGGCTCTATTAATGTCGCGTTAAACACTAGCTCCTTTCTCGGTTCCGAGTTTTGAAGTTACTGGAATACCCACACACGAGAATCGTAAATTTACAGCCGAAAACCATTTGAGTGGCTTGTTCTATAGGACTAGCTGACCTAGATATATTTAAACTTTGTATAGGAATAAATTATATATATATATATATATATATATATATATATATATATATATATATATATATATATATATATATATAAATCAATTCTGGTATATCCCAGTGAATAAAGTTTGTACGTTTGTGGTTTGGCGAAACCATTTTAAAGAGAAAAAATCCGCGGAAAAACAGTATGGTCAGGTAGGTCGGGTAAACCCATAAAGCAGCGCACAATCACTTTTTATCGGTACTCTATCAGTTAAGGAACAGAGCCGCGGGGTGTAAATATACGAAATATACGTCACGCGTAAACGGCAACATTTGCGGTATTTGGGAGTAAGGCAAACATAAGTTAACCTTATTTTCAACTCTATAACTAAAGTATTTTCTTATTCTTGATTTAATTTCGTTATTTCCTTTTAATATTCTCTAGTCCGAAGTTCCATGGTTACATTATTCATACTATTATAAACCTAAGACCACGAAATTTTATTATACCTTTGCCTTGATCACCTATACATAGTGTTTTCTAAGGAAGTTAATAGATCTCATTTCCGGTTAAATTAGAGAAGTTATCAATTTCACACCATGTACTGCCATCCCTTCACAACATAGTGAATTCATTGGGCTTTCGTTTCATGCAAGTGGTACTACCTTTGACTGGGTTGATTAATTTTCAGGTTCTCTTCAATAATAAACCGCCTCACAATATGCTGCAAGGAGGCGGGATTAAACCATGAATTTTCACGAGGCGCTTTTATTTGTTCGATGTGAATAGAAACATTTCTTCGAGGTTTTTATCGAAAGGAAATTCGTAAATAAATCCTTGTATCCTATAAGCAAAGTGTGCTTCCATTGTTGAATGATCTGTAGATCGGTTAAGCCTTTGTTTGCATGGAAGGATTCCAGCTGTCCGAGATTCTCTTCAGGGTTAACCGCAAATCGTTACAAAATGGATATTTAAATTAATGATACAATTTTAGAATAAGATTCTGGTTTATCGGCGGGAAATCGAATATTTTGATTAACCTCTCATTTGCAGCTTCAATTCGGTGGTTTTCTGTAACTCGAAATAAAAATTAGGTCTCACAGAATTTGCATGAGTGGTAAACACCCATTGGGTGGATATTCCACTAATACCATATGCTTTAAAATCACATGGCCTAGACAGCCTCCAATTCTTAATTTATTTTCTGACTGAATAAATGAACAACAATCCGCCGCAGGTGGTAATTTAAATTTATCGGGTGGCAATTTTCGCATAGGATTCTGCTCTAATGGAATCACTTGAGCGCTGCCTTTATATTCATTGACTACTATTTCTCGTTCAACGCGGCAGGAAATAAATGTTAAGTTGCCTTTTGAGATTACCTGTTTTGTTAATGGGTAAGTCGCTAAATAACATGTTAGCCAGTTACCGCTAATATATATATATATATATATATATATATATATATATATATATATATATATATATATATATATATATGATTGAGTCTGTTTAAAATCATTTATAATTATGTTATATATCTATTTGGGCAATTTAATGGCTTAGTTCGTCGTCACATTGTAAAATTGATTCAAATTAAAGAAAACAATTTAAATTCGTCGCTTCGATTCGGGCAATAGAAGCCCTCTGGTTTTCAGTGAGCTAAAAATAACTATAAATTAAATTAAATTTACCATTTAATTGTGCGAAACCAACTCTAGGTAATTACTTGATCACTAGTTGACGGATCCATTGAAAGTTAAAGGCATATATATATATATATATATATATATATATATATATATATATATATATAAAGTGAATAAAGTTTGAAAGTATTAGGAAATAGCTTTTCATTTTTCCTGTGAGTTTTGTATACAATTATTGCCTGCTTACACGCTACTTTGAGAGAGGTTTCATATATATATATATATATATATATATATATATATATATATATATATATATATATATATATATATATATATATATATGTATATATATATATATATATATATATATATATATATATATATATATATATATATATATATATATATATATATATATATATATATATATATATAAGCTCGTATCTAAACTTAAGCAAAGGTATTTACCACACAAAAACTAATGCAGAAAAGCAAGTGTGAGGATGTAGGTTTAGAACTAGGCAAAGGGTACAATCATGCACACTGGTAACACTACCTGAAGCTCGTTAACCAGTTTGTCCGTCACCTTCGAACACGATATGGGCTCAGGGGCCCAGTTCATGTGCTGGGAGTTGAAGGAATTGATTGAGTTGAACGGTGTCATGGAGTTGAAGGAGTTGAAACGGTACTGTTGGCCCATTGTCGTCGTCATGCTGCTCATTGTGATATTAGATCGAGACAAAGCTTCAATTTGGCCTCGGGCCTTGACACACCTTGTTGTTTCAGTGTTTCAGGAGTGGTGGAGTGGTTCGAATTCCTTCTTGCACATCGGGATCTGAGGAACCGGAGTTAGACGTGGGGCTGGATGGGACATGAACCGTAGTGCGAAAGGTTCTTTCTCACTGCGTCGGCCTACTCGCGAAGAAGAGCAGCATGGTTCCTTCTAAGTTTTCGAAGCAGATCCCGAACAGTATTTTAGCGACGTCTAAGAAGAACAACAGTCAAAAGACAGAAAGTGGTAAACGTATCAATTCATTTTATACGAAAACGTTAACATAAGATGATATTGAACAAAGAGCGGAGGTGACTTAATCATTCTACAATCTGCACTTCCTTCTCATGACAAAAAGTGGGGTAAGTAGGGAATGCAGAGCGTGTGTTCTCGCGCTCACCTTAGCCCAAGACCGAGTACCACCCCGCGACCTTACACCATCACTGAATAATAAACACACTGAGGATCGGGAATGTACGGAGTCGTGTCAGAGCGGCGGCCAACGACCGATTTTTTATCCTGCTTTCCACGCTGTCTCGCAGAAAAGTGGCGTACGGACGCTGAAAGAATGGGACGTCTTTACAGAGGTGCCTCGCGACACCGAGTGGGGGGGAGTGAAAAACCGGGGTAAAAACCCTCTCTTGAGCTACTAATAAGACGCGAGTCTTCTAAGCATGTGCAGCACGGCAGTTCTTGAGCCAGGCCTCGTAATTAGGGGGGTGAAAAAAGCCGGCTGATTGGTCGTGAGAGACGAGGGGCGGGGTGGGGCGAGGCGTGGATGGTTCCGGCCCGACCCCGCGAGATCCCCTTACCTCCTTCTCCCACCTTAAACTCCCCCTATACGCACGCGCACGTTGCACGAGTCTCCCTCTCTTTCCCCACCGCACCCACGAGCTCTCACTCTTCCAGACCCTCCCGCGAAAAAGAAAATTCTTGGGCGAAATCGGGTCTCTCGCTGCAAGACTTTTTACCCCCCCATTCCTCTCTCCCTCGCATCCCCTGCGGGAGACCGCGCCGTCGCTGAGGCTCTTCGCTCGTCCCTGATGCTGGGCTGCTAGGTACTGAGGCGAGCGGTGCGTGCAGCCAACGGCGATTATGTCGCTGAGGGCTCCGCCGTCAGAGCTCGTCCACCTTCTGTCTCTCGTCTTCTTTTTTTTCCTCTTTCTATTTCCACTTCCTCTTCTTCTTCTTCTTCTTTGAGAGAAGGAGGCGGATGGGTTCGATCGTGTTTTAGTCACATTAAATCCAAGCGACGCACTTTTAGCCAATGTCACCCAGATCGTATAACTTCTTCGCCAATGTCGCTATAATTTCAGCGCACTTTTTCAGGTTCAGTCAGAAGTGACATTGTTCTTGCTCCCACCCCTAAACATGCAAGCACACGAGAAAGAATTAATTCCTGACCCTCGTTATTCGCTACCTTCATTATCCTCAGCATTAAGGAGTCAATAAATCAATTTCTCTGGGCGGAGAGGAGAAGGATGTAAATACACGTCCAAGAAGGAATTAGAGAAATAATATCGATTTTACAAAAATGAAACCAAAACAACAATGAGCTGTGAATATGGAATAAGGAAAAATATAGTTGAAGTTCCTTCTAAGGGCAATCGGGTCAGGAGGGCACGCTTCTCCAGATGTCAGCTGCAACATGCTGGGACCCCTTGATGGGCTATTAAAATCAAACAGCCCCATATATATATATATATATATGTGTATATATATATATATATATATATATATATATATATATATATATATATATATATATATATATATATATATATAATTTATATTTCAGTTTATTAAAAAAAATCCAATAGCTCATTTGTTTTGATATCCTATTCGAGGTAATTCAGATGGGAACCTGCTGTGCATGCCAAAATCGGTCGTCCCATTATTATAATCCTAGATTTCATTTTTAAAAATCGCCGCATTCAATTCGTTTTGTCCATCTCAGCTTCTCGCCCTCGAGAATGGATCTCCAAATAAACGGTTAGCGTAGCTTGATGAAAGGAAGGGAGATCTGTTAGAATTAAAAAGCGATAATAACAAATATTTGGAGGTGAAAGGTAACCAACCCTCTCATTTAAGTGACAGAATTCATATCCACCATATTGCTAACGATGAATAAAGGAGCTTCTTTTTTTTCATACAATCCACTTCAGGATCATTATGATATTTATATCGAATGTCTGATAGACGCTTCATAGCACATTTGATGGGACAGGAAACTCACTGTGGGCGATTGCAGAGTAGAGTAGACAAGCGCCGAAAGGATCTTTGTCTTATGTCGCTCTGTCGAACTTCTGCCGAATGACCGGAGGGATAATGCTTATTATCCTCAAGATTGCGTCGGATAATCTTTATTAAACAGAAAGAGAGAAGGCAGAGGTGTCTGGATTGCAATTGCTATTAAGTTATCATCTATTTTCATAGTATTCTGTCAAACAATTAAAATGTTATAAGGCTACATGTCATCTCTCATATACACACCATATATATATATATATATATATATATATATATATATATATATATATATATATATATATATATATATATATATATATATATATATATATATATATATAACCTTGGCCAAAGGTATAATGCCCCCTATGGAATCATTCCTATAATTTAATTAGAAATTTGTGGTAAATGATTTCAGTATATATAATAATTATTTTAATACTTGTATGACCCTTTTTTGCTTTAATTACAGCAATAATCCTTCGTACCATGGATTTTACGTATTTTCACAAATTTATGACGCTATTTTTCCCTACGCAGCTTCTAATTTTTCATAGTTTGTTTAATTTGTAATTGTGAGCCTTCTTATTGCTTCCCCCAAAGCACTCCAGACAAATGTTCTATTAGGGGCTCTGTGGTTGCCACTCCATACGGGCGATCCACATTTCTCCAAACCAAGTCTTGGTGTGGATGGATATATGGTATAGGACATTGTCCTGCTGATATACACATGAGTTGTGGTATGCAATTTCTGGTATGCATTCTTATCTAGCATAAAAAAATATCTCCTGGTCCTGATATATGCAGCCACATACCATAATAGAATCACTCTATACGCTTCCAACTCTTCGTCTGACAAAAGTAGCCTCAGAAGTGCTGAAACTTTGCAAAAATCTTAAAAAAAGGTCAATTTTCTAAAAATCTTTTTCCTAATGTATATTTAAATTGAATTATATAAATTAAATTTAAATCGACAACACATTAGTCTTTATTACATACCTGACAATTACTTTCATCTGACCAGCTAACTGTAGACTATTGTTAATGTGTCCGATTTTTGTGATCTTTGGCCCTCCGAAGGCGTTTATTTCTGTTGACCTCAGATGTTTTTTCTGCGATTCCGTAGCGCACCTTGAATTATAGATGCCTTCTGTTGGTGTTGTAACTTGATACAAATCTTTGTCTCTTAGTATAGTTTTCTAGTAGTTTGGAAAGCATATCTTGAGCATCTTATTTTTTTAAGTCATTTCTCTTGTGATAATCCTTGGTTATGGAGAAGTTTGATTTGTGTCCTGTGTGCTTCAGTAAGTTCTTTAGTTCGATAGAACGATATTGAATACACAATAGTTAAAAATTTAAGCTGAAGCATAAGAAATATTGGATAAATCTCCTTTTAGAAAACATATAATTACACACCATTTAGTAAAATGGTAAGATATTAAGGATGATTTACAAAATATTCAAACATATTAAGAAATATAAATTATTATCATTCCTATTTATGAATAATCTGATAAATTCAAAAAGGTTTGATTAAATATGTTAAATATATAAATCTATGAGGGGTACTTTATTCTTTGGAATAATACAAATGTTTTTGTTACTACCCTTACCTAGAGATTGCGCTTCTCACAGCAATGAACTAATAATGTTCTGGCATAGCGACGGAAAGGCATATAGCCAACAATAACCAAAGCTTGGCCAATAAATAGTAAAAACATATTTTGTTGGACGTCCTCTAGTTTTTCTGACAATTTAGATGCTGTAAATAAAGAAAGTCATACTGCTCTATTGATCAGTCGTTCTAAGCTATGGTAAGTCAAATGGTTACGTA
The DNA here is from genome assembly GCA_963969495.1 of Ceratothoa steindachneri. Taxonomy (NCBI): domain Eukaryota; kingdom Metazoa; phylum Arthropoda; class Malacostraca; order Isopoda; family Cymothoidae; genus Ceratothoa; species Ceratothoa steindachneri. The sequence continues at coordinate 97,469,902 of OZ018335.1, forward strand.
AAGTTTACAAGATCATCCAAATGTACCCTTGTTTGTACCGAGTTGAACGATATCATAATTGTAACAGCTATTTACTAAGGTTAGTCCTATTAATTTTAAGTTACGATATATTCATGATCAGTGTAACAATCATTTAACGATGGTTTGTTAATATTTACAGTGCAATTAAAGTGTAGTTTAAAATTTTTACTGATAGAGAAGCGAGAGACAAAACTACTTCATACACCACATGGAGGAGCATCGTGGAATATGGATTTTTATCAAATATACCCCAAATAGCAAGTTACACCATACACAGGTAATCTTGGGGAGGGGTTGTAATTCATGAATTTTCGCTACTGTATCCTATCTTTTAGGCCTATGTTCACATTATACCGTTAGTCTATAGTATAGCTGCAAAAAAGTAGCCAGAATATCTGGTCCATTACCCATATTTATTTGTTAAAAAGATTTTCTATTGATAATTTTAATAGTATTGCTCAAAAGATAAGATCGCATTATACACCTGATCTATGAAAAAATATAATTGAACAAAAACGAAGGATTCCCAATTTAGAAGTAGACTTATACACGTTTTAATCCCTGAAATCGCATTTTTTCTTCCATGTGGGTAATATACATACGAGTATATAAAATTATCTCGATGGTTGTATGTCAAAAAGTGCGTACCAGTACAAGTCAATAAGGCTACGCAGTGCTGTTCCCCTGGTACCTGCCACTGAGAGATAAGGACCCTCCAAACTTATTTGCTATCTTTAAGGAGTTTTTTAGACATATCTTAGAGAAAATCTCAAAGTAAATTTAATTGTCAAATTAATTGTTCAGCTTTAGTTTCATATTCAACTTATTTGTCTCCTGGAATTAATCGACAGAGAGCCACACCACAATTTCATGGTAGCATTTGGTAATTTCAGGTTGGGTGTTGTTTAAGTTAGGTTAGAAACATGTCCTAAAAACTGGTATTTAAAGGTTCAATTCTTTATTTCGCTAGTTTCACGCAAAAATAAGACTACAATTCGCCTTTCTTACAATTTACTAAGCGCAATGGGTTTCCCCTTAAGATGGAGGCCATAAAATTAAGGTTGTGATGGAAAGAGAACAATTCTAGAGGTGACTCAACTGTATTGCTAGCAAGACGTAAGGCATTGGGTGCTAATTATGGGACTAAAGAACTTTTAAATTTGACATATACTATTCCTATTCTAAGGAGAGTAGTATAGTGTTATAAAAGGTATTATTAGATTTTTAAATGTATTAAAGAATCGTACCTGTAGATATCGACACACTTTTGAAAACTTTGCCACCTCTAACTACGATGATATGCAAACGAGAAAGAACTTGTGTGCGTGTGTGTGTGCGTAAATATGGAATAGGAATGAAAAGTTTAGAATAGTTCGAACTCGACTTTATCTCAGTTCGTTTGACTTGCATTCAATGAGAAACTAAAAGGAAAATAGTTTATTATAAACCTGACTTTTTAATAAGAGAAATGAGCAAATTAGGAGAAGTGAAATAGTGGAAAATTACGAGTAGCTAAAATGAGGTAACTACTTGGGGTGATAATTAATTATACAATGACGTATCTTACATATTTCTAATGAGACAATAACGTATCCTCCATAAAAAACCGCCCCGTTCTTTGTAGATACTATATGATTATTCACGTCGCGTTGTTTCTACAGACGCGATGAATTGAACGTTAATCTGGTACCGCCATTTTGGTTGCGAAACGTCGAGGGAAAACGACATATCGACCAATCGTTTCTCTCACCCAACTAACGTTTCACCAAGATTTCCAGATGACGTGACGAGGAATCTTCAGTGTCTTCATCATCAACGACTTCCCCATCCCTTACTTTAGATGGCGTGCGGAGTAAATGACCTCCCAATCTAATGACTTATCTGATTGGGTAGTCAGAGAGTTGGCATTGCACGGTGAGACCTAATTTGCAAAATAGATTGCTTGAAGATACCCCCTCCCCCCCTTTCGCCATATATTTCTAGTTGCCTTTTCTTGAATCGGATGAGTTTTGTAAGGTTAAGATAATCAAGGAACGCCCAACAGGAGACAAGGCTGTCCTTTTATAGGCTCTAGCCAACCTGTGAGGCAAGACCAAATAGAGCTGGATGCAAGTCTGATGTGGGACCACCTCACTTGGATATATCGCGGGTGATCTTAAGTTGCAATCGAACTTCCACTTCCTAACTGTTGCATGGACCGCTAACCCAAGGGGATAGGGCTATAAAATTCCCACAACATCCCTCCATTCTAACCTAATCACTCATGACAGCCTCACAGAAAGTGCGCCCCCTTGTGGTAAAGATGGTGGGGCCTCCTACAGCAGCACAGGCAGAAGGATTAAGCGGTGGGAGAGGGCAATGCAACAACAGCCAACAGATAGTCATGTCATTGGCGCAAGTAATTCCAATACGATGCAACCTAACCGAAATCAGCCAAGAAACTTATCTTTCTTTTAGAAAAGGAAACTCAAAAAACGCCTACGGATCGAAAAGAGAGTTTGCAAAATTAAAATGAATAAAATTCAATTTAGACCAGTAGACCTATAGTGTAAATTAAACCAGTATACCGATAGTGTTAGTTAGACAAGTATAACGACAGTGCTACTAAGACCAATAGACCGATAGTGTAAATTAGACCAGTAGTCCGATAGTGTAAATTAAACCAGTAAGCCGATAGTGTAAATTAGACCAGTAGCTACGATAGTGTAAATTAGACCAGTACACCTATAGAGTAAATTAGACAAGTATACGGATAGCGTTAATTACACAAGTATAATGGCAATGTTACTTAGACCATTAGACCGATAGTGTAAATTAGACCAGTATAACCATAGTGTTAGTTAGACAAGTATAACGACAGTGTTACTAAGACCAGTAACCGATATTGTAAATTAGACCAGGATACAGATAGTCTAAATTAGAGCAGTAGACCGATAGTGTTAGTTAGACCAGTAGACCGATAGTGTGAATTAGAACAGTAGACCGATGGTGTAAATTAAACCAGTAGCCCTATAGTGTATATTAGACAACTATACCGACAGTGTTATTTAAACAAGTATAACGACAGTGTTACTTAGACCAGTAGACCGCTAATGTAAATTAGACCAGTGGACCGATAGTGTAAATTAAATCAGTTGACCGATAGTGAAAATTAAACCAGTCTACCGATAGTGTTACTTAAACCAATATACCGACATTGTAAGGTAGACAAGTATACTAACAGTGTAAGATAGACCAGTATACCGACAGTGTATGTTAGACTAGTATATTGACATTATTAGTTAGACCAGTATACAAATGGCGCTGTAAGTTAGACCAGTATACCGACAGTGTTAGTTAGACGAGTATACCGACAGTCTAGATTAGACCAGTATACTGGCAGTGTAATTTAGACCAGGATACCGGTGGTATAAGTTAGACCAGTATGCCGATAGTATAAGTTATACCCAGTACATCCACGGTTTAAGTTAGACCACTATACCAACAGTGTAGGTTAGACCAGCACAATGACGGTGTAAGTTCCATCAGTATACCAAGAGTGTTAGCTAGACCATTATACCGATGCTGTCAGCTAAACCAATATAGCGAGGTGTAAGTTAGACCAGTATACCAACAGTGTATGTTAAACCAGTATACCGATGGTTTTTGTTAGACCAGCATACCCACAGTATAAGTTAGACCAGTATACTGTAAGTGTAGCTAGAGCAGCAGACCGACAGTGTAGCTTAGACCAGTAGACCGAGAGTGTAAATTTGACCATTATACCAATGGTGTTAGTTAGACCAGTATACCAACGGTGTAAGTTAGACCAGTATACCAACAGTGTAAGTTAGATCAGTATTCGAAAAGTATAGGTTAAACCAGTATACCGACAGTGTCAGTTAGACCAGTATACCGAAACTGTTAGTCAGACTAGTATCTTGACGGTGTAAGTTAGACCAGTATATGAGCAGGTAAGTTACACCATTCTTCCGACGGTGTAAGCTAGACCAGTATACCGACAGCATAAGTAAGATCAGTATTCGTACACCGTAAGCTAAACCAGCATACTGGCAGTGTAAGTTAGACCAGTTGATCCATAGTGTAAATTAGACCAGCGTACCAATACTGTTACTTAGACCATTATACCGACGGTTTAGGTTAGACCAATATACCGACAGTGTTAGATACCCTAGTTTAATGAAGGTATAAATTTGACAAGTATACTGACACTGACAGTTAAACCAGTATATCAACGGTGTAGGTTAGACCAGTATAAGAATAGTATAAGTTAAACCAGTATACCGACAGTCTAAGTTAGACCAACATGTCGACAGTGTGAGTTAGACCAGTATACGGACAGTGTTAGATACCCCAGTATACCGAAGGTGTAGATTCGACGAGTATACCGACAGTGTTAGTTAAACTACTGCATGTACCGACGGTATAATTTTGACCAGTATACGTACACCATAGGCTAGGCCAGCATACAAAAAGTGTAAGTTAAACCAGTTGTCCCATAGTGTAAATTAGACCAGTATAGCGATGGTTTAGTTTAGATCAGTATAGCGACAATCTAAATTAGACCGGTATACCGACAGTGTTAGATATACTAGTTTAACGAAGAAGTAAATTAGACCAGTATATTGACAGTGGCAGTTAAACCACTAAACCAACGATGTAGGTTAGAGCAGTATACCAATAGTATAAGTTAGATCAGTATACTCACAGTTTAAGTTAGACCAGCATGCCGACAGTGTAAGTTAGACTAGTTTAAAAAGAGAGTGTAAATTACACCAGTATACCGATAGTGTTAGCTCGACCAGTATACCGACGGTGTAACTTAAACTAGTAAACTGACTGTATAACTTAGACCAGTATACCGACAGTGTTAGTTAGACCAGTATACCGGCAGTGTAAGTTAGACCAGCATACCCACAGTCTAAGTTAGACCAGTATACCGACAGTGTAATTTACACCAGTATACCGACAGTGTGGGTGTGCTTTGCGAAGATCTATTTTATCTCATCAATGTTTCTTGTAATGTTATTTTTGGGACATAAATATGTAAATAAAGTCATCCTCATAGTGAAAGATCTACAATATTTGTTTTTACCTATGGTTATCATGAGGGGCGAGAAACATGGTTTGGGTTATCCTTCACACGTTATAGTGAATTCTTCTTAATTTCTTATGAAATGGAGATCTGTAGGAAAAATACCATGTCATCCACTGTATTCTTGCACCTACGGTAGGGGTTCAAACTTGTTTGCTAGTATTTGAATACCCTGCACTACTTGTTTGTTTACAGGATGGCCACATATTTCCCTGTAATATACGTCTGTATAGTAGTATAATAGACCATTATTCCTCTGAAGTACTCGACTCCTCCCACCTAAATATTTAGGGGGCGAATGTTCAATAGACTAAACTTAACACAGAGGATGTTAAATTGGGCACTTTAGGACGTTGGTAACAAAGGACTTCCATCTTCCTTTGTCCCGTGGAGCTCTGATGAACTGCTCTCGCGACGTTCCGCCTCCCATCAACTTCACCAGTCCATCTATGTATATTTCTCTTGGCCTTCCTCTTCACCTCCTTACCTCCACCAATCCAATTACATCCAAATTTTCCATCCCTTCTCTTCTCTTCACATGATCGAAGAATCTCAACTGTCTTCCTCTCACCATCTTCATCAATTCTCTCTTCTCTCCTACCTTTTGCAAAACTGCTTCGTTCGTTCTTCTTGCTGTCCACGGGATCTTCATCATTCTTCTCCAGCACCACACCTACATCGCCTCCAGTCTCTTCACCATTGCTGCTGACAATGTCCAACTCTCCACTCTATACAACAAAGTTGACCACACTCGCGTCTTTATTAAACTTTTCCTCCTTTTTATCGATTACTTCCTGTTCGCTAATATATTTTTTAATATTTAAGAATGTCATCTTTGCTATTTTTATCCTTCTCTTGATTTAAGTGTCGATTCTTACATCCTCCCTCACCACACTTCCTACGTATTTGAACGATTCCACCTGCTTCACTGACTGGTCTCCACAACGTAATTCAAATCTTGGCACTAGTGTATTCTTTGATTTAGCCATACACTTCGTCTTTCCTACATTAATTTTTAGCTCTTTATTCTGAGGTAAAGCATTAGAAACTATGCTGTAGCTGACATCTGTAAAATTTCATCACCTCCAGGCTCTAACGGCCTCGGGAGGATCTGCTTTAATTGTGGAAGTTAGGCAGGGTCTGAAGCATCGCGCGACTTTCCAGTACTACGCGCCCCAAGTAGTCTCCCCTCTATACTATTTGGGATATACACATATACATTCGTCCTATTATCACTTCCCCTAACTTTACTAGTAAATTTACATATCTTTTCCCGCAAACCTTCAGGTAGAGTTGCCCTCGTTTTTCGCCTCTTACACGTAGGTCAATAACAGTACGAACAATTGCGACACTAGTGCAGTAACAACGATTGGTAATCTATCGCAGTGATAGTAGGAATGATTGGTAATTTACTGGGGTAACGCTAACAACCCTATATAATCTATAATAGTAACATTAACAATCAATGGTAATCTACTGCATTTTTTTTTACAGTGAATTCAGTTCAAATTTTCGTAGGGATAAAACAAATGTTGTCAAAGTAGGGAAAATTTACCTAGCCTAACTTAACCTAAACAATGCGTCTTTTCAATTCATTGCAGGTTGTCAAACGTGATTTCGAATTACCACAGATTTGGCTTCGGAATCAATTGCAAATGCTCTGAGCTCAATAAATAGGTAAGAGATATTCATACAAACAAGTCCGAGTTCGCATTTCTACTTTATTCAAATTTCAAGATTAATCATCTTTATTCTTCCCCTTTTTGTTGAAAAGTGATGCTTCGTCATCTGAAAACTTGCATTTTTATGACTCATTTAAACAAATTTTACTTCGTTTCGATCTATATACATACTGAAGATTTTGTTTGGAAAATAATTTCAATATTCCAATAAAAAGTTCTGAACTTGCATACATATTACGCTGTCCACTGCGTCATCGTGATATTTATTTTAATATTGGTTTTTTTTCGAACGATCTTCACATGGGGGAGGAATTGCATCAAAACCCGAAGGTATATTTGTAAATATAACGTTTGTGCGGTGATATTAATTTCTAGAATTCAAAGCTTTGTTCAATAGCAAATAGTTTCATTTAAGTGGAAATATCGAAAGATTTAAACCCTTTGGTAGTGTGCATTTCGCCTCTTCTTGGAAGTTGCTATTCTTTCCTCTTTCCGTAAATATTCAACTCTTGGCTGGATTTTCAAAACTCCATCTCCGCAGTGACCTTTGCCGAAAAAAAAAACTACAAATCTTACCGAGGGCAAAAAAAAAACCCTGCCAAAAATATTTAATTCCGATAAAAACTATGCACCGTATCTACATTTAAAATTAAAATACACTAAAATAAACTGTGGCCCCTTTCCGATTTATTTGAAGGCTCCAGCTTGTCCAATGGGAAATTAAGGACAAGGGAGTCAAAGAAGTACTTTATTTTGATTCATTTTCATTTATTAATTTTTAATATGGGTCAATAATAAATGCAGGCATTGCAATATTGAGACGAATGAATCTCCTACAAACTCGCCAATTACGTAATGGGTATCAACAATACGTCAATTAATGATATGTGAGGATGTGTGGTTACAAGTTGATGTGTGGATCTTCGAAAGATTACATCTCTACTGTGATCTTGCTATAATGAGGTCATAATTTCAATTTATGGCTTCTGTTAGTTGTTTTTGCATGTAGAGAAATAAAAGAATATCGGATGCATCGGTCATTGGTCATATAAGGTCAAATTTTCCCTATTCCTAAACTCCTCTTTTGAGTACTCGAGTGAAGTATCCACACACTCATACTCCCAGTCTTTCTGCTTTCTTTATAAACCTAATTCCCAAATTTCTGGTCGAGAAGAACCCTGATTTTTTAAAATAAATAAATAAAGAATTGATCAAATAAGTAAAATAAAAAATATATCGATAGATAAATAATAATCTGTAAGTATTGGTGGGATTTTTCACTTTGCGCCATTTGGTCCATGCTTTAGGATGAGGTCGATGACGGAAGCAGTTCACACCATTGAGGCGCGAGGTTAATTTCTTTCCCTGGTCATCAGGGAGGATGGAGTCAGGCTCCATCGTCTTCATACATTGATGCATTAGGATGAATGCGAAAGTGTAGAAGGTAGGTAGGTAGGGAGGATTGGATAAAATGCCCTTTCCCCTACCGTATAAGACTGATTCTTCCTCCTCAATTCATGACCCCCCTCCCCCCCCCCCCTAGGTTTCACTTGTTATTGGCAATCGGGTTGAAGCGTTTCGTCGTGTCAAGATTTTACCCTTTTTGTGGCCTACAATATTTTCTTAACAATCATTGTAAAGGCGCCCATCCGGCGAGTGCCAGCAAAAGTATAAATCGCCGTAAACTATTTTTTAGCGACTACTTAAAATACATGAAAAACCGTAACACACAAAAAAACAAAACAAATCACTAAAAACACTAAAACCTCAAACCAAACCAAACCAAAAACAGGACAAAAGTGAAGCAAGGAAAAGAAGGAAGAGCGCTCCGGGGTTGGAGCTGGCTATTTTCTTAACAAACAACCCATTTATTTCAATTGCTATGTAGATGTGCTTTCTAGACTTCAAATAGTGTTAGAAACAAATTTCTAAACAGTAAACAAGATACAAAATAAGACCCAACAGAAGTTATTCATCTCAATTCATAGGATTCATCATGGGAAGGAAACGGGTCGGAATTTATATAATCTGCCTTCACCTGAACCGCCTTCAATATGGCATACCAACGAAAGCTTTAAAAGTTAATTCGCATTTATTGGTCAATAATTGAGTCAATTTTCGAGTTAATTTGAAAATAAAAGTTGATTTGTATGTTTGGTATCTGACCCAATATATATTTGGTCAATTTAACAGATTGAAAGGATACAAATGAGAAGTGATTGGGTCGAAACAAATCTGCAATGTTGTTAAACCATTTCCCTTACTCCTATGAGCACCTGTGACTGTTCTCTCATATGTGCGTGGGTAGTTACTTTCACGTCTCCTGGCCGTATTTAAGTGGATTACCTTGATGACTCACAGTGTGAATGGCCATAATTCGCACGCCTGAATTGGCCTGTTGCAGTGTATTCATCCCACGCTTGTTGTAGCATGGATCAGGCCAGATCGGGCCATTAGTTATTGGAGTGGCGTGAAATCTGTACATGGCGGCCTTTCGCCGTCCACAAACAATGGTGGTTACAAATGTCCTCACAGCGGCGCGTTTGGAAGATAACGTGATTGAAGCATGCACCAACGTAGCGAAGGGGGCAGAAATCCACGCGAGCGTTTATAAGCTTATTATAAGAGAGCTGTATCATCTAGCCTGCTTTTGTGTGTGTACTTCATCTAGCCTGCTTTTGTGTGTGTACTTCACCTAGCGTGCTTTTGTGTGTGTACTTCATATAGCGTTTTTTTTGTGTGTACTTCATCTAGCGTGCTTTTGGGTGTGTACTTCATCTAGCCTGCTTTTGTGTGTGTACTTCACCTAGCGTGCTTTTGTGTGTGTACTTCATCTAGCCTGCTTTTGTGTGTGTACTTCACCTCGCGTGCCTGTGTGTGTACTTCATATAGCGTATTCTTTTGTGTGTACTTCATCTAGCATGCTTTTGGGTGTGTACTTCATCTAGCGTGCTTTTGTTTGTGTATCTCATACCTTGAAGGGTTTGCTGATAAAGGAAGAGATGAAGTAAATAAAAATAAAGTAAATATCTCCTCAAATCAAAGAACTTTAGGTTACAAACGATATCAAGCAACACTCGTCAAGCCAGATAGTTGAGAAAAAGATATACACGCACAAATATATATATATATATATATATATATATATATATATATACATATACAGCACAACATACCCACTCTCTCCATGTTCCGAAGCTTTGCCGATGGAGTACTAGTACCCCCTCAGGTGACTCTCATATCTACATACATATGATGCCGAAAGATTGCCCCCTGTCCCCCTCACCCTGATCACATGCGGTCTCGAAGGGTTCTACCATCGCAGGATTGTATAAAAAAGACACCCTGTACGCCTTCCTCCCCAGCGACCCTCTGCTCCTTTTACATTTGGGCTCATGAGTGATTGTCATTCCGATCTTTATGTATATTTCATTATCTTTTAGGGGATCTCGCCTACGATGCGCAGGGCGAAGTGTGTTTTCTATATACACGAGCTGTATGTCTTTGGAAGGGTACTAAAACGAAGATATCAGTGAGTAGTTTTAGGGCCATCAACCCTCGGTAAATGTTCAGATCTACTCTGAAATTGACACGAGATCTTTAAAAAGAATACTCGAAATCAGGCAGTAGAGATGTTCTTGAATAGACTAGAATAGAACATTTCAATACTCACTAAACTCCAGTCAATAAAAGTTAAAATTTGTTTGATGTTGTTATCTTTGTTGTGACTTTATTCACAGGATATAAAAAAAGTCGGGAAAGGCCATCTTTGTATAATGAGTAGAGTTAAAAATTGCCATAAAGAGAAAACAATTTATAGCCCAATGTTTTAGCAAAATGTATCACAAAGGATGTTATGGCGAGTATAACTTGCTTTCTACCAACTGACTAGCAAACTGTTAGGATTAGATTTAGGATTAAGGGAATCAATTTGAGGATTACTTTGTCCTGCGTGGATTATAATGTTTTATGGCAGGGCAATCTTATTTTTCAGATCACTATAGGAAGGATCTGTCTTTAAAATGGGTCCTTTTTTATGTTCATTTTCTATAAAATTACATTTAGGCTTGAATTTTACTCCTCTGACTTTGAGTCTAGAAATTAGAATGGGGTTGTCATGAGTTTTTTAATAATAAATATTAATTTCATTTCCTTTTTCCCCCCTTAAACGGTTTTTATATTAGATGTCTTCTCTCGAGATCCAAAAACATAATTAACCGACAAACACATAATAAATTTCTAATAAAGTCTTCGCTTGAACGGAGATTAACATAATTCTTTCTTCGTTATACTTTCTAAAATGGTTGTAACTAAAGCAAATATAGTCACTCGCCTTATTTATTTGTTCTTCAACACACAAGCGCCACCAACTAACCTTTATATACATTCTGTACCCGTTGGATAATGTCTTCCAACCTCATAAGGTGAATGGTGAATTGCAAAACGATCAAATTTTTAGCCATTTTTACAATTAATTACTCGATTTTTCCTCCAATGCGTCATATAATCAACTTATTTATCAGCAACTTATAGTTTTATTCTATATGCAGAGATGGCCCTAACTGTTACGCGACAAGAAATTGCATGTGTCACGCTCGTGTTTGCACAATGTTCACGTACATCTGTATACGTATCTTTAAGATGTGTATGCTGTATCGTGGAACTTTTATCTCATATCGAATCCAATGTGATCTAGGTAGCGCCCTCGCATACCCTGTTTTGTGTTGACTTTCTTCGTGTGTTTATCCTCTCTGCCATGGGCGTGTTTTTTTTTTTACGAGCCCGATTCTAATATTTGGTAACGCCTTAGGTATCTTTTCCTCCTCTATGTTTGTATTTAATCTACTCAGCTGGATGGCTGAAGCTAATGTAATAGTTCGGTCACTCAGACTTCTTCATACTCTTGCTTGCAGATATCTAAGCGTCGGAGGCTTGGTTCACTACCTTCGAGTGGACGGAAGGTCTATTGTATATATAATTGTATATATATTGTATAATATAATTTTTTGTTATCTTACTTTTTTATTAATTTAGTCTTAAACTTATATATTAGTTATTCTTATCATTTATTTGAGTTGATTGTTTACGCTATAAGTATGCGAATATGTGAGAATCTGTCATATCTTCAATGCAAGATACCTCGCTTGAACCAATTAGTGTTTTTTTGTCTTCCCATTCAATTTAAAATAATATATATTTAGTAATAGGTTAATATCAGATAGTAGTATACATAATTCTGATAGACAGGGGAGAGAAGTACGAAGATTAATAAAGTAGGCATACGGAGACATATTGCTTTGTGATCTTCATGTTTATAAGTTGAAGGAATTGGCTTGCGAAGGCATTAGGGAATTTTGGTCCTAGTGGTGACTGGTTATTTTATCATGTCATAACAATGGTGCTCATGACAAACAAGTTTCCAATTAATGCATTCATATGTCCAGGGATATTTTAGGACTCTTTCACAAAATAGGCCACAAAAAATTGAGCCGTTTCTCTATTCCAAATGGAGTGTCTCTTTCAACCAAGAAGTGTCGCAATTGAATGGTATAAATACTTGTTAAAATGAAAAATAAGATGCTTCTAGGTAACTAGAGCCTTTAAAAGGACCGTATTCATATCTCCTTTGATCAATTTATTTCAGTTTGTACGTTTTTGTATTCTCTCTTGCATTTAAACCCTTGCTTCTTCAGGTTGATAAAGTGGTAAGTATACGTTAATTCGAAAACAAAACTATCTTTATAAGTCTGCTGGAAGATTAAAAGCTGATCTGTACTCTGTGTTTATTTTGGGTCAGAATAATAATAGAGAGGGAAATTAATATAAGGTAAGACAAACATTTGGACGTTAAAAATATTGAATGAATAAACAACGCTTAAGAAAATTGCTGCTTATTTTGATTGCCAATGCTTATTCCCGTCGAGTGTTTGCATATTCCAAAAAATTGGTTTAAGAGAATTCATAAAAACTTGCTCAGACAATAGGGCCAATCCAAATACACTTTTGAATACATATTTGCAATAATAACAAATGTTACTGATCGCTAAGCCAGCCACCGAAGAAAAGCCTTGTACCGGTCAAGTTAAACAAAGTTTTGTTTTTAACTTAGAGCAGACACTTTCTTGACGCAAATAATATAAACTAAGATGTTTAGAAAGAATTAGTTAATATCTAATGTAGAAAGAATATTTCGATTCTAAGGCGAAGTCTGAGCCGAGGTTAGATTTCGGACGTGCGGGTCCGGCAGAAGTGGCCAGCCGCCGGTCGGTCAACACAAGAAAGGGAGGCTGCGGCAAAGAGATGGGGGTGCAAGAATTCTCGAAGGACCTTGTGCGCACAAATCTATTCAGGACTCTTTCTTCCCCCCTCGCGTCTATGTGGGGCTTTCTTGAGTTCCAAAACGAGAACTCCAGTTCGTGAAAGTCCAACTGCCCAAATGATGAGTCCGGTTGTATACGAAGGGACACCATGCTCTAAGCCGTCATTTTGGAAGTTAACAAATCCACAAGCTGTTTAGTCCCAAAGAAAAAATATGGATAAATATGCTAATTATTGTTAATTTTTTTAAATCTCCGTGATTTCTGCATGGTAGTTAAGTTAAATATTGTAATTAATGAGCTAATACATTACTCATATTAATATATACTGTATATGGTTGATTCTAAGACGAAAAAAATAAAGTTCTAATCAAGTGTTCAGCAAGAAATGTAATTAAAATTTGTTAAACCAGCAATCAAATAAAAGGAACTTTTGTCACTGAATTCATGTTTGTATTAAGGGATCAAGGGAAGATAGTCCCTCCTAAGACAAAAAGGAGGGATTAAATTCACTTGGTTAATTGGGGGAGGGATGACCTTTACTTGGTAAAATAGGAGATATACGAGGTTATGACATCGTCATTTTAAAGATCCCGGAATAGGCATAAACTAAGAATTGAACGCATGTTAGGATGTAAGAGAGAAATGATAAACTCTTATCTACAGGAATTTATGTAGCTTGGAAGACCTAAATACAATGTTTTCAATGATTTTTGCGATACGATTGCCAACCAATACCGTTTTAATTAAGTTATTAAACTTTAATTTCTACAAAGTTTACAATTTTTAATTGTTTTAAAATAAACTTTCTAACAAATATGTTCCTAAATAGTTATTTGTTTATTTTAGCCTTGGGAGAGATTAGCTTTATTAGTGTAACTTTGGGAGAGATGATCTTTACTTGGTAAAATGGGACGGACTATCTTTACTTGATCCTTATTAAGAGTTTAAATAAATGAAACCTATATTCCGCGGCTTTGAAATTTTCCCCTTACTTATTCCTGTACAATTTCTGGAAAGCAAAATATGCAAATATAATAAATTAGGACCTCCCAAAGGTTCATTTTTGAATAGGTAAACGATTCTTGAACCTATTCGAAAACACCTAATATTTACAACTATTTCGGGCAGATCATCTATGATTTGAGTAATTCATGATTCTCTTCGTTCATACTTATTCAAATTAGTTCACCTGTGTCAATGACGAATTTCTTGATCAATAAATGACTCAAGTCTATAGACTGCGCAAAGCAATTTCAAGCATCATGACTGAAATAAATAAACATTTTCTCTCTTTTGTATTTGGAGAATAACGGTAGCATAAAGATTCAAATTTGTTTGCAATCCCAAAAACCATAAATAAAGAACTATTCCCAGAAAACAATTTTCTTTGTTGTTCAGAGAAAGGAATGAAACAATATGTAAAGAAAAAACAAGAAAAGGAAGCAATTTAATTAAATGGAAGCTAGTTGATTTTGTGGGTAGCAGAACAAACTTGATGCAAGAAGAGCTTGAATATTCAACTACAATGGAAAATTGCGCCATCGAACGCGGATATAGTAGGTAGGGAAGAGAGCTAGAAATGTTAGAGTAAAATAATGTAATGAGAATGTTAGAAAAGTCTTTAGTACCAAGGATTGTTATAGCAAACATTCCTACCCAGAATATGTAAGAAACGTGTAGTTTAAGTCTATTGGAACATGTTCATAATAGATACCAAAACACTTAAAATCTGTATTTTCACGCATCTGAAGGGGCAGAAGAATGGGCCAGGCAGAGTAGTAGACAACGGGAAGCGTTAGGCGATGTCATCCTGCTAGTTTCGTATTCATTTTAAATACATAAATAAAATCTTCCCACCTTCATCTTTGTCCGTTCAGTGACTGAATGCATGGGCAAAGCTACAAATGAGATTAATCCGCTTGCAGTACCTGAACACACGAAAATATTGCCACCTTGCCTAGCTATAAAGGTCTTAACTTGAAATGCTTCTAATTGGCTCTTCTATAATTCACGGTTAGGGAGTTGGGAGGTAAATTCTTTTTGGTTTATATTTTGATTCTCCTGATTTAGTGAGACCAGACGCCTAGTTCGCATTTCGAGCGATTAATCAGGTTTTATTGCTTTTTCCGCGTCCTTCTTTTCCCTTCCCTTGTCGATTGCTTATGTTCATATGGTACGCACTGCTGTTAGGGCCCTCTCGCATACTTGTTTGGTAGAACCAACGTGTATACACGACTGATAGTGGGACTGGCATTTACTCGGCTATTGCAGCGAGCGACAGAGTGTGTGTATTCTGTGGAGTCTGCACGGATGTAAAATGCGTGTTTATTAGACTCGACGTGCATACAACCTCAATAGCAAAATGGGCAGTTTTTCGACGCTGCCATGTAGTGAGACGGTGTTTTGTGTATATTTTAGGGAGTCTGTAAAGCTAAACTTTGCGTGAGTTCATGTGCAGTTATGTATGTACGTTTGTGTTACATTCGTGTACACGCTATGAAGAGAGAATTAGGCGGTGGTGACGCTATCTCACCTTGTGAAAAAATACCACGCGCTTACTGTTCCTTCCGACGAAATCGATGCATTAAAATTTGTTATGGCTTAAAAAGGAAGGGGACCAGTCATAAAAACAGCCGAGAACAAATTATGCAAATATTTGAAGTCATACCTAAAAGGCTATTATGTGAGGCGAATTAGCACTACCATAAATTCAACGGGTAAGTTTGAGACCAGTCAAATCATTAGAATTAAGCTAAGTACAATGGATTCGAACACCTAATGAAATTTAGGCCAATAAAATCGCTTTCAACATATAATTAGAGAAACTTAGAGAAAAGATTTCTTTTCATTGGAATATAAATAATTTAGTTGGATGTATAGTGCAACCTATGGCATTCATGTATGGTAGGAGAAAATTGATTATCTTTTACGCAGCGACTTGGTAGGAGAACGATAGGGGATTGCGCCGAAGCCTCTTTTTGTGGAAAGGGAAAAGTTAAAAAAAATAATCGATTTCCACCATTTTATTGAAGAACTTCATGACCGGAGGAAAAAATGGCGTAAGGATAGCTAGAGATATTGCTACAAGTGACAATTCTGATTTAAGGTATTTAAAGAATTCTGATAATAAAATTATTCGCCTTGCGAATTAATAAATTGATAGAAGTGGCAGACAACATTACATACTTAGCCATTTTGTTAAAATAATAATTAGAAAATAATTATTTTTTTAAATGGGTTTAGAAATAATATTTTTTATATTCTCAGGATATAATCTTGGTTTCCTTGGATAGGAAACGTTAAAAGCTGAGGTAATTTATAGATATAGCAATAATTTTAGGCCTTGGAGTATTAAATTAATCTAGACAAAATAAATATTGGCGAAATGGACCAAATTAAGATAATAATCAATTTATCTTCAATATTTGCCATACAGATTCATTGTCCTATCCGTAGCAGCATGAGAGAGCCCCTAATCAGCTTGGCAAGTACATAGATTTCATCAGTTCACCATTTCGCTTAAATTCTCCTGATCTTTACTCTCTGCTTCCTACCCTCCTATTAGTAGAATCTCTAAACAGTAGATGACAAAATGACAAGCAAAAGTCTCTTTCTTGTCTGCTTTGTCCATACTTGAGGCAGATTTCCACGTGGAAGAGGTAAATTTTAAAGTTTGGTTCGAACGAAAAGGAAGTGAGGAAACTGAACCGAAAAAAAGTCTGCTTCTTTTCTTTAAAGAAAAGTTTAAAATTAAATTCTTGTTTATTTCAGCGCTTTATTTGGAGTCTGATCAATCATTACCGCTCGTGTTTGGACACAGGACTGAATATTTAATTAATTAAAAAAAAACCAGGAGCTTTGTACCATTGGGGGTGAGGGGAGAGGTTCCAATGCACTCCATTCGTGCAAGGAGGAACAGCACGATCGGAGTAGTGAGACGAAAGGTGAAGGAAGCGAACGCATTTAGATGGCGTTCAAATAATTATTTCGTCGATTCTTGGTCATAATTCCCAAAAGTTGCGAGGGGAGAATGACCGGCAGAAAAAGAAATGTAAATAAAAGAAAAGCGAGAGCGAAATATATAAGGTTCATGGGGGCTAAAAGAACGGAAATTCTTAACTTTCGGCGAGTGGAGACACTCAAGAGAAGTAGACACATGATCAGCTGAAGGGTCACTGCTATATTTGTTTCATGGTTCGGTTGTTTTTTTTTTTGACAAGGAAGACCGATTTCTAGAGTCACGTATCTAGAACCAATTTAGCCGAGACAATTAAGCTCACTTCGAATAGTTAGTAAGTTCAAGTAAGGACCCAAGTCAGAGTAATAGTCTTGATAAGTCTCCCCTCCCCCCCTCCAACCCAACTCAAGTCTTTTATTCTATGTCATTATAAATTAATGTAATTTTATTTCCACTATGAAGGAATTTAAGTTAGTTTTTCTCTGATTTTCTTATTTGTTCTAACTTGTTCATGGAGGCTTGTAATACGTT
Source organism: Ceratothoa steindachneri (assembly GCA_963969495.1). NCBI lineage: Eukaryota > Metazoa > Arthropoda > Malacostraca > Isopoda > Cymothoidae > Ceratothoa > Ceratothoa steindachneri. Next base: position 97,487,509 of record OZ018335.1, read on the forward strand.
GTACTGGGCACAATACTTAGAACTGGTGAGGTTCGGATTTGTCCTTTGTTTTTATCCATGATCCTTTTACAGTTTTTTCTTATTCTATCTTTTATCTCCTTCTTTCATTTTGCTACTGATCTCGCTACTGAGTAAATATTCCTTCGTTAGTTTTGCGATTTTGATTTTATTAAATTTATCCGGCAGATATTCCATTGATGAATGTTTTTATCTCTTCTTGTTTCTCTTCCCGTCTCTTTCTTTTACAATTTAATGCAATGCGTACACAATATCTTTAGTGATTTAGCAATACGCGGAAATAAGTCTTATTCCCATAAACCTAAAGTTAGGATAGCTTTAATTTCTTTGCATTATCCTGAGATCTAAAGGTCAAGAGATAAACTAATCTCCTTAGTCGAACCTCACCTAAACCTCGGCGGGTTCATTTGCTAATGACGTCACGCTCTCTCTTAGCTCGCCGAAACCCTTTGTTTCAGCTAAACTTAGGTTAGGTAAGATGATTCAATATCCAAATAAACTCAAAACACTCAATAATCTAAACTAATTAACATCCAAAAATGAAAACAACTAAAAAGGAAAATATGCATCGCCATCCATGACTCCTTTATTTGGGGTCCTAAACCTTAAACCTCTAAAGTAAGGTTGACAACCTACTGAAAGTGAGAAATTCCAATTTTCGATAAAGGTTATTTGTTTCCTTTCGTTTTAGAGTTTCCCCCTCAACTTAACTATTCCATCTGCGAGCGACCTAAAGTATGCACCAGCCGCCGTCATCTCGCCTGCACCACCGGTCAGCTCTAAATGTACACACCCACACATTCTTTGTGTGTTCCGTCTCTTTCAAAATTAGGTAGTGACCCATGAAAAGGAAAGAACACCTTTTTAATCTAACTGAAGGAAATTCGACTTATTCACACATGAACATAATGGCGAGAGTCGCATGTTAGAAAATCGGTCGAATGGACTATATAGAACGCGGAGCTTACAATACTCTCTATATAATGGATGGACGATCCAGAAAAGAAGTCGGCCTGAAAAAAGGCAAGAAAAATCGGTGAAGAACAGAGATTGTGATATAAAATATTCAGTGCCATCATAACAAGGCTTCTGTTTAGAATGAATGGAATTCTGTATTAGGCTGGCGTGATTTAGCAATGAGAGCGGATGGACTAAAGTTCATAGTACTCATTTAGAAGAATATGAGTCGCGTATATATAGTTATATCATATTTAAAGAAAACTATTCTTATTTACGCTTTGGTTCAAGTTCCAGGAAGTTGTCGGTGGTAAGAAATTTTAAGGCAATTTTCGACTCTGAAAATATAACGAAAGTTGATTTATTTTTATTCGAATCGTTTTTAAAAGAAAATAAATAGACTGCGTCATCTCCAGTTGCGGAATGAAGCAGGCGCTCAGATAAGGACGTGTCCGGAGAGGCGAGGATTTTATGCCTACGACATAGGACGTTCTCAAGGCTTTGCAGATGATATCTTCCAGGCGCGACATCTTGGAAGCATCATTAGTGGTATCGGGTATAGCATTGATATCCATGCTGCAGGTGACATCTGGCGGATCGCATGTTGCTCCTCACAAAACAGCCTACCAGGGATATACCTCTATATGGAACGGTAGGAAGGTTCTGGAAAGGTGAATGCCTTGCACCATCCCTTATTGTTCCAAGTAGTCTCCTCCTTAGACTCCTCAGTTGTTTACCTTTCACACATTTTCACATTCCTAATTTTCACCAATTTTCTTACGAAGTTTTCGCAGTAAAATAATAGCCAAAACGATGAGTACTTGATGCTATTAAAGGTAAAATTGTTTAATAGCGAAGATCTATCACTCAATCTTTTAGGCGTGAGTCCTATTGTTCAGAAATGCGTTATTTCTATTCATTTAATATAATCAAATGTGTCTAATGATGAAATAGTTCTTTACCAGTCATTCCTCAGAGGGCGAACGTGAAATAATTGACTTAATTCGAACGGAGGCAGAAATATAATGAATTAAAGCAAAAATAGGATAAATGAAGAGCATGGGAATATTAGTGATAAAAATTTCCATTTTAATAGATAATACAACTAAAAAGGGAATAGAAATTTACCTATCCATTGTATATATATATATATATATATATATATATATATATATATATATATATATATATATATATATATATATATATATATATATATAATATTTTGTTGCTTCGTAAGGGAAACTAATTATTAAATGACTATTTTCAAGATAATAACCATTCGAAAGTTTGCCTTCTTCCCATCTTATAAGATGGTTGTAATTTTCATCCCCATATAATTGCCCTTTTCAAAATCTTTTGTTGTCGTTTTTTTTTATTTTATCATTTATCTGACTTCCTTTAATTTCATCTTTCGTTATCTATAAATTTTCTTCTTAAACGTTTAAATGTCACACAATATTTGGACTTTTTTGCAAGTACCTTTACTTAGGAAGGAAGAAAGGAGTATCCTTGGCCCCTTCCTTTTGTTCTCGTGGACGGAGATCACGAATAATATCATAAAGGTTCATAAATCTTAAGTAAATAATTTTAATAATTTGAAATCTATTCATAACAAACAAATGAAAGGATGTTTTTTCTGATTAGGTTTATTCCTATAGGGCTTACAGTATAAATAGCCCTTATTATTCCAGACGCAACGTAATTTTTATGATAGATCTCATTAGTAAAATTAATTAATTAAGGCAAAAATGGATATGAAAAGGCCTTATAGGCTTTAGAATTTTAAACAACATGAGGGAATGAGGTAGGCTTACCTGAACTAGTTCGACGGGCATATTGAAATTGGATAGGGGGGATTTAGAGGGGTGTCCTGAGATCCCGTTGCCGGTGTCTCCTTTTTCGCTGTTGGACTGTTAAAGAGAAAATGACACACCATTACATTTCAATCATTTGGCTAATTAATGAGTAAAAATAAAATAGGTGTAATCCAATGATGAACCCACGCACGATAATTTTTTATATAATGGAAAATCAACGAGGGAATCTGTTCCAGTTTTGGCAGAGAAGAAAATGGTAAAAAAAAATGGTGAAGTTGGGTGGTGGGAGAACGTCTGAGAGATAGATATCCCAATTAAGCTATATATATATATATATATATATATATATATATATATATATATATATATATATATATCATTATGAACGGAAGCACACAACTCTCTTAACCCCTACCCCATTTTCAAACCAAGACAATTTCCCCATGGGGTCACAGAGAAGGAAAGATTAAATAAATAGAAAGAAGAAGAGTAGTGGATGAAAGAAACCGTCATTAAGTGCAAGGAGCCGGAGATGACCTGGGTGCCTTTACGTTAATCGCCTTCGACGACGCGCGACTAGCACTACGTTGATAGGATCCTTACATTTCAGCCTAAAATAAAGTTGTTTAGGTGAGGAAAATTTTGACCGATTGGGGATAAAATAGAAAGAAATCTTCGAAAGTTAAAAATAAACCTTCATTTACTTCATATAGTTCTTTTCAAATAAAAAGGTTCTATATATTCGGGCCGTTTCTAAAACGGAACTCTTGCGCTAAAAACTCAAGTTATTTCCAAGACTGAACTCCTCAGCTAAGAACTTGAGTTCCTTCCAGAACAGAATTCTTCAGTTAAGAACTTAAGTTCTTCTTCTCAGAAAAGAACTCTTGTGTTAAGAATTAGAGTTCTTTTCTTCCTATAAAAGATTTCTTCAGCTAAGAACGTGAGTTCTTGTTTCTAGAAAGAAATTCAACTATAAACTTGAGTTCTTTCCATAAAGGAACTCTTCAATTAAGAACGTGAGTTCTTCTTTACATAACGGAACTTTTCGGCTAAGAACTAAAGTTCTTCTCATAAAGGAGCTCTTCAGTTAAGAACTTGAGTTCTTTCCATAACGGAACACTTCAGCTAAGAACTTGGTTTCTTTCGAGAAAGGAACCCCTCACCTAAGAACTTGAGTTCTTCGTAAAAACGTTAATCCTTTCGGTACTGGTTTAAATTCTCGATTTATCCTCTTCGTTTTTTAGCCCTCCCGAACTCGGCGGGGCCGTTGACCCTCCGTGGAGACGCCTATCGTCATTTAAGGGGGGCATCAAACAGAATATGTTATCAAACGTCTCCGTCTCTCTTCTTCCCTATGTCGCTAATCTCACAGAAAATAAGGAAGTATGCAAAAGTACATAAGTTGAAGAACGAAATGTGATGTAAGATGAATAAATTGGAAAAGAGGAAACATTAATGCGCTAAAGTTGTGAGAATAAAAAACCTAAAATTAGACATTTTTAAAAATTAATTTAATTTTCTTCAAGAATGGGGTTTTCGTCTTTCCCTCCATCTAATTAAAATTTTGAGATGGTTCCCTGCCAAATTTTGATGAATCAAAAGATTTCCCCCTTTTTTTTCCTTTCATGTCACCATTTGCTAAAAATATTTCAAAGGATTTCAAATTTCATATTTTAGTGTCTTTCTTTTGGTTTATTCAACTCTTTCGTTAAATCTTTTGTTCTCACAATTACATGGTAACTTGGAGGGTGAAATGCAGGAATGAATTTATTAAGGGTGTTGGGTGGTAGGTAAGTCAGTCCTGTTCAGATACGAAGTACTAGTTCAATAGAGGGGATAAAAGATTCGAATAGGAAGTGCTAGTTAAACAGAATTGATAAAGGTCTAGAAACAAAACAAGAGTTAGATACTTAAAATGGGAAGTCTTAGTTGAACAGAATGGATAAAGACTTAGAATAAGAAGTAGTACTTGAAGAGAAGGGATAAAGACTTGAAATAATAATTGATGAAAATGACTCGACTAAGGTTCTGTGCTTACACATTTGCATAGGTTGAGTAGTCTATTATGAGTTCACCGAGTAATAACAGTGTTGCACACAATTAGCGAAGTTAAGGGACATTAGATATGACCAATCTCTTGATGGGTGTCCAAGAGTGAATTTTTGGTGGGAAATCGTAAAAATGTAAGCCATGCTTTGATGAGCCAAGTAGTTTAAGCATATTATATGATAAATTAATTCTCCCCTCCCCAGTCAACCGCAAAAGAGGTCTTTCGACGGGAAAATAAAATTCACATAAAGATCAGAATGATAATTGCTATTAAGTCTTTGGCTAGTATTCGACCTCCTGGGTATAGGACTTTAAATACGAAGACAAAAAAGATCTTGGAAACAAAATCTAAAAATCGCAACTGCCTTGAATGCGGACATAAAATATACTGTATTTACGAAAACGCTTTGATGTTTCTAAAATATCCAGAATAGCTTAGTGGTAAAGAGGACTGATAACCCAAAACTTGAAAAATGTACTAAGAGAAAGATGTTCACACACACACACACACACACACACACACACACACACACACACTTATCCTCAAACTCATTTATTGTGGAATTAGAAAAAACATACTGGAGGATGTCTCGGTGGTGGATGAGATACGAGAAACGCTAAAGGAATTAATTATAATGAATGAACTAAATATGCTTTGATAAAGATGTGATGACAAAACTGGATTTATAAAACACCTCTCATGAACGTAAGATACATAGAATGGAATCCCTGGCGTTAAACACAAACGATTTTGTACCGACTGAGTATTATCATACCTTATATGAGTTTGTCTATTAAACAATCCGGAAAGAAGCTTCGAAACGACATGTCTTTAGAGCGGAGAATTATTTACCTAATTCACTTATTTCAGTTATTAGTTGCATCATAAAGAAATAAAGAAAATATAGATTTATCTTTAAAATGCCCTAATCCATTGGTGAAGTGTCCCGCATAAAGCTTTTAAAACGTGGTGAAGTTAGGGGATCGGAAAATGTTCAGAAAGTACTACATTCACTGTTGTGTTGTCCTCGGATACACCATAGAACTTCAGGGCAAATCTAGGAGCGTAAGTGTGTGGATTCTGATCATCTAAATGGTGGGGTAGAGCCTGAAGAGGTAAGGTGGCTAGCTGGGGTAGTCAAATGAGGAATCTACTCGAGGCACTCTGGACTTGGGGATGCGCAACTCTCCCAATCTGCCCATATTCATTCACAATTAAAGCAGAGCAGGCTGTGAGGTAGGCCAAAAGAAGCCCTTTGCAAACAACACACAAACTCAGCGCTTTCAAAAGTTGGAAATAGCTGGTCGATTTTGATTGCGAATCCTTCGTTTTGGGGGCGGACATATGTCGAGCTATTTTAAAGGGGCCACTTCCTTGCACTCTTTAAGGGGAGGGGTGGTGGTAATCTCCGCTGGGAGTCACTTTAGGTTAGTGGAATCTCCATAGGCAGTAGAGCAAAGTTAAGCTATCCGAGTGTGGTTAGTCGTTAGATGGGGTTCAAACTCGGATGGACTTTGCTTGAGCGGATACCATATATTGTAGCGACCCGTGGTTCTAATTTCATAATAAATTCTATCCTTAAATCTTTCCCTTCGACCAAGCCCGTGGGACAGCCAAATGAAGCATGTGTATATTTAATCCCGTGCGGCTCTACAAACTGTCCCTCATTCTACATAGGAGAGACCGGAAGAACCTTAACAAAACGAATTCATGAACATAAAGGTGATGTCAGACGAGGCAGTACCACATCCAGTATTTTTAATCATATTAGCAATTTCAACCACTAAATTGACTATTCAAAGGCACAAATCATATATAATTGTAAAAAATTCCGTAAAAGAAAAATAATAGAATCTATATTAATAGGAGAAATTCCCAATTTTAATTTGTCAGATGTGCAATTGAAATGCAACCTCCATTCTCGTAATCTCATCGTAAACAGCTTAGTGAACGATCTTAGACTCACACCCACTGATTAATAACCTTTACCCCCGTTTTTTATTGTTTTTTTTTATCTGTACGCTATCTATAGACTTTTGGTAACAATTGAATTCTCAGTATACGACTAAAGAGGGTATGATAAACATACCGAAACTAGTCTCGTAAATTAAACTTTTGGCTCCTATACAGTGGTTTCACTATCATATACCATAACTCGCTATTGAGAGTTCATTTACTTAAATATATATATATATATATATATATATATATATATATATATATATATATATATATATATATATATATATATATATATATATATATATATATAATGACATTTGAGAAGATTAAAGATTGCTGTTCTTTTGACATTTGGCTTCGAAATCAATCTGGGATAAAGATGTTGACATTTCAGTGTTCGCACAATAAAGTAAATAAGACAATTGACACATTCACACACAACTCCGTACCAGGGAATAAAACTGCGGCAGAAGTGTATTTCCACGTGAGGTGTATTATTCTTTTCATACTTCTCTACTCCTTTCCCCAATGAAGATGATAAGAATTTGGTATATAATTACACATTTTTTTACCCAAATCCCCCTTTAATTCTGGTTACTCACCACAAGGGAACAATTGAATGCTTATATGAACCTGTATTTTGTGTGTAAGTAAAACATACGACATATCAAAAGGGTATTTAATGACCAAAAAGGTAAAAAAAGAGTAACATCATATCGATAATAGAGGATGAATGTTATTATTGCCTATTTTGAAAAATAACCTTTGGCAAACATGATACTTCAGCATCAATTTGGAAAATTCTTTTCACCAACGCCCTCATTACACGTCAATTGTAGGTTGGCTACTAAATCATAGAGTATGGACAAACTACCTCGCAATTCTCCACTGTTGTAGTTGTCTGATGGGTTCATTACTTTTTTTACGTCTTGTCAAGTTCCTTGATATTAATGGTTGAATTCGGAGGTGTATGTGTGTGTGGGGGGGAAGGGGGGATTCTTTAAAGGGGGAAGAAATCACTTGGTCCATGTGCCTCTGGGTCAAGATGTGATCGCAAGCGAGTAATGAAGGGCATATAGGCAACTGCCAGCACTCGAGCGATAGGTCACGCGTACACGTGAACGCATCAATTAAGCACGTCACCAAATTGTGGCTTTGCTGCGGTCGCCGGAAGCGACCTCTTGCGGTCACTCTTGTCACACCGTTTTGTGTGACTGATGTCGTGACATTTTCCCACATAAGAAGTTTTTGTTTTCTCCTCGCTCTCTTTTATCCCTTCTCTTCTAGTCTCAGACATACATGTACGTACGGATCACACCAAAACGCATGACGGAATATTATTGATTGTAGAAATGCGAAAACTAAGGAAACCAACTCAGCTAGAAAATTATGGTTGGAGGGTTTTTAAAAATAGGGATTTTTGGTAAAGTGAAAATATGTGAAAGTAGCTCAAGTAGCTAATTTCGGCCGATGAAGAACTTTAAAATAACTTTCGCAAGGCCTGCCTCGTTCCAAAACAAAAATAGGTCTTATTGTTTGTGTGTATTTGGGGAGGGGGGGCATACAAAGGCAGGTCCGAATTGGATTTTTCTGGCTGGCGAAAGAAATCTCAAATTGGCGAATCCCGAATTTTCTCATTCAGTTGCATCTCGAGATCGCAGGACGCGTCGAAATGTGCTTCGTGACACGCTAAGTCAATTTCAGTTACCGCACGCAAAGACTTGTGGTCAGTAGCGTTCCACAGCTCCGTGTAGTTAATAGAGAAACCAGGCAGGTGTTTAGTAAGGGTGCGGCGCACCCCTCTCATCCCCACTGGCTCACGGATCACGAACCTTCCAAATTTCTTCGTTCTGGTGGTGAAGTTCGTGATTGTGACACATCTTCCATCACCGAGACGAAAGTTTGGTCAATCATACCGCGTCTCTTCTGAGATGTAGGCTAAATAGTAGAGACTTGTTATTTAAATTAAAAAAAAAACGAAATCCAACGGAGCAATCTTCTCTCCACTTTTTAAAAAGATAAAAGTAGTAGATTTAGAAGTTAAAATGTCTGCCCCCAAAGTTAAAAATGGGGTCACTTAGTAAGGAAAGGGTGATCAACTTTGTTAAAATTGCAATGAAGTCACGTACCCCACCGTGAGAGGTACATTAGGGAAACTACGGAGATACAGAACAGAACGAGATAAATGCCAAAAAATGTAGTGGAAGTGACTGAAAGCGACTCTAATTTAAATAAGTGAGAAAATTGGCAATGAAAGAGAATAGTTTTCTATCAAAATCATTCTATATATAATAGACTTGAATTCACTTATTGCTCGTTATAGAGCGATCGGTTTGTATGAAACAAGTTTTCATTGTCTCCCTTAACCAATTATTTATTATAAATCCTATTTCTTTCATTATTTTAGGATTTAAATCGGCTCAATTTAAATTAATTTGATCCCGTGCAATTGTAGTTTTTTAACGCAATTTGGTTCTGGGGAGGTTATTACACATGTGTTACTCCGGGTAAATTAGATTCCTTGTGTTGTTTTATGTGAATTTTGTCTTATTTCTCCCTTTAGTATTTTTCCTCTTTTTTTTAGTATTTCCCTTTTATTTAGTATATTCCTTCTTTTTTTTAGAATTTTCCCTATTTTTTTATTATTTTATATTTTCTATTATTTAGCTCATTTAGTATTTTTCTTTTGAGGGTTTTTTCTTATTTTTCGCATTTTTCTTTCTTTTACAATTTTCTATATTTTGGGGGTATTTTCCTCTATTTTAGCATTTTCCCTCTTTTTACTAGTTTCCCCTTATGAGTAATTTTCTTTTTTTTATTATTTCACCTGTAACATTCAGAAGCGACGATTAGAATATTGGGATAATTTTCTATAATTTATTGCAGTTCTTCCTATTTATACATCTTTCTTTACATTTATTTGTCTTCCTTCTGATGGTATCAAGAGATTACACCAAATCTCTTCTCTAAGCGAAAGCCGAAAAATTCATTTGAAAGAAAATTTTGTGGAAGTTACGTTGGTTAAAAAGACGACGATGGCGGTAAGGACAGATAGGGCGCGCAGCTCTCCTGAACATGTTTGAAACGAAGTCCTCTTTATGGAAGGTCTAATCGATAAGTCTTACAGTAAATGAGATGATTGCCTGCAATTAGCAGCGAGAAGTAAATCTATTGACAAAGTTCAATTGAAAAAATATAATGTCTTATTATAATCACCAACAGCTTTTCCATAAAGTCAGATTGCACGCATCAACGCCAATACCGCCATTGTAAATCCATCTCGTAGAGAAAAATCTTTTGTGAGTAGGGCTTCCCTTGGCAGTTGGCCACTATCAGGGTTTAGTCGACTTTTACCACACGCGCCACAGTAGGATAAGTCTATTCTTCTTCCACTACATATCACGCCAGAAGATAATATGGCGGTTCTTCCTACCACGCATACAAGAGAAATAATGTCATAGTAGTCAAGGATGCAAAAATAGATTATAGAAAATGTCCTGATAACAGATGAGATGAAATTCATTTATGATTTTTGTACAAATGGCACACCGACATTTGAAACCGTATTCGAAGGCTCGTAAAGAGGGTACAATTGTCAAGTGACTTATGGAAAAATAGGGAAGAGGAGAAAGATGAAGATAAAGGAATAATGAACTGTAGATATCATCATCTCAATGAGTTAAGGGATGGTTTGTTAGGTTGTAACAGTGCCATGCGATGAAAGAAAGTGGCAAATAAATAGTTTTGAGGGGAAATTAACTTGGTCATTGGTCAGCGCTACACTTTCAAGTTTATACTTCAAGTACCAGTGAACTTTGTATGAACTTGGTTTAAAATAACCCCCTAAAATGAGCCCATATTAACTGTTGATGATACTTGTTCCAATTTTTCACACACACACATACGCACACACACACACACACATATATATATATATATATATATATATATATATATATATATATATATATATATATATATAAGTTGAAGAACACAATGGCTAGTTACGGTATATGATAGTGAGACCACTGTATAGGAGCCAAAAGTTTAATTTACGAAACTAGTTTCAGTATGTAGTTTATCATACCCTCTTCAGTCGTATACTGAGAATGCGATTGTTACAAAAGTCTATAAATAGCCTACAGATCAGAAAAAAAGAAGAAAAAACCCACAAAGAAAAGAAAAACGGGGGGAAAAGATCATTAAGCAGGTGGTGTGAGTCTAAGATCGTTAACTAAGCTGTTTGCGATATGGGTACGGGAATGGGAGGCTGCATTTCAATTGCCCATCTGACAAATTAATATTGGGAATTTCTCCTATTTATTAACTTTTGTAACAATAAACTTTTGGCTTATTTACAGTGGTTTCACTATCATATATATATATATATATATATATATATATATATATATATATATATATATATATATATATCACTAACTTTATAATTTATGAAGGGTATCTTTTTGAGTATTTGAATAATAATTCCATCTTAGTTTGGTAATGACTTATCTGTTTTTTTTATCAAAGTTATTTCTAATAAGTCTTTTATAATATCAAAATATAACTATCGAAATTTTGCGAATTTTTTAAAACCCAAAGAATTACAAATGGTGAAGTTCAGAAAATTTATTTTTATATATTTTCTATAACTCTATATTTTAGCAACGTGATATTTTGAAAGAGGGAAATTTAGTTTAGTTCCTTTTTAAAATTATTATAATCGGCGAAGTTCATAAAATTTATAAAAATGTAACCATCGCTGCTTTTTTATTTTAAATTTTAATCTTAGTAGCGAAGTTATTGCCTGGTATATATATATATATATATATATATATATATATATATATATATATATATATATATATATATATATATATATATATATATACATATATATATATATATATATATATGAAAAACTAGAACAATAAGTATTATCAAACCTTAATATTGGCTCATTTTAGGGGGTAAATATGGAATTATGAATGTCCAAAAACAAAAGGAAAATGAGAGACTTCTTGAATAATTAATTTGTTTAGGGTATTTGAAGGGGAAAAATCTTCCTTTAAGGCTTAAGGTATTTACTAGATTTTGATCATTCATCTATCCTCATTCATTTTATATTTAACCTTGAGTTATCAAAGACTAATTTGCAGTAGATAAATATATCGCGAAATGATCCTATACAGACATAAGGATGAGGCGTGGGGTGGACGTTTAGCCTCATCGTGAGGCCATAATTCAGTGTTAAATAATAAACTCGAGCTTCAAGCGAAAGGTGTAACTCAGACTTCCCCGACGTGAGACGCTTTTTAAATATACATTATCTAATTAGGTTCTCCAGGTATGGCTGGGGAAGTAGTGAATGCGAAGATAAAACTATTAATGACACTAAAAATTTTTAGAAGATTACAAGTACGATTCTACTTTTGCTTTATGCACGAATAGATTATTAGTAGTAGGATCCTTGTCCCTAAAATATCTTTCGGATTTTGCTTTATTTTAGTAACTTAAAATATTATAAAATCTTCCGAAAATAATTGTCAAAGGTTTATCGCACACATAATTCTCTTTGTGTAAGATCTTTTACAATTTATAAAATGGCCAACCAGTTTTTGAGTTATAGAGGGTGACTCTAAATTCTGGACACATAAGAAATATCATAATTGTCTCTCTCCTCTTTATCCAGACCTTACCTTGTTATTTTAAACTGGAGGAAGTAAACATAGCTCGTATGCACATGGATGCTTTTAGTTTGCTCCTTGAATTTTGAAAGGATTCTATATATAATATCCATAGTGTACGCGTTTGAAATTTGTTCGCTCCTTCTGCTCGGGAAGAGTGATCAACGTGGGTCAGGGATCTTTCTTGAGATTGCTCACTATAGAAAGTAGGAATATATCATCGTTACGTTAGCATATATATATATATATATATATATATATATATATATATATATATATATATATGAAAAAATCTCACAAAGTGCACGTGAGTCAAAGTTATGCAGATACACCCTTTGTGGGTGTATCTGTGTATATATATATATATATATATATATATATATATATATATATATATATATATATATATATATATATATATATATATATATATATATATATATATATATATATATATATATATATATATATATATATATATATATATATAAGTACAATATGCATATACATACTTAGTGGAATCATATTCAAAATTTTCCTAATTAACTTTTATACCTGGGATTTCTAAGAAGCATGACGAAAGCCATTAAAAGTTATACAATAACAGTCGGCCAGAAATGAGTAAAAGTTATCTAATTGAGAAAACTTTTAAAAAGTTGAGCTGTTTTTTCACGCTCGTCCTCAAACACGTTACTGGTGGAGCAGAAGAAGGAAACTTGGCTCTAGTTAATAAAAGGATGAGACGCTTTCGATGTAAGTCCTCACTCTTTCCCATATATATATATATATATATATATATATATATATATATATATATATATATATATATATATATTGAGCATTGCAAAAGTCTTGTTACACTCGTTACTTCGCTCTCAAAAGAAGGAGACAATGATACTTTTGATGCAGTTAGACATGTATGCGCTCCAGGCGAGACCTGAACGACGCGCATACGTTGCGGACGCAGTCCTTTCTCAGGCTGGCCCACACACGGTTGACGGAGGAATTCAGCTTGCGGAGGGTACTGTGGCGGACCTTAAAGGCCTCGGCCTCGACATGCGCCAACGCGCTATAGTTTAGGGGATTGAGGTCGACCCCAACCACTCTTGCACGGTCTTGGCCGTGTGGGCCGAGCCACACTCCTGCTGAAAGACGTATTCCGCCTTCTTCGTGATCTTTCTCACGCAGTGCACAACTTTCGTAGCAAAGATGTCTCTGTAGGCGGCCGTGGTGAGCCTATAGCTGGACGCGAACCTACACCAGCGGCATCTTCTCGTTATTCGAAGCCACGATGCCCCACATCATCACAGAGGCCGGGTGCCTGGTCGTGGACACGTAGCGGACCTCAGAGACGTCCTGCCCGAAGATTTCCACGCGTTCATTCTGCTTGTTGATGACTGGATCGACCAGGAAGGATTTTTCATCAGAGAAAATGAGAATTCGATTGCCTTGACTCTTCGAGTCTCTGAAAAAGAGAGGACAGCTCTCCCGACGTTGTTCTCGCATAAAGTCGGTAAGAAGAGTCATATCCATGTATCTCAAGCTCTCTGCCGCCATTCTCTTTGACGGCTCTCGACACAGTACCACACAGGTTTTCTTCTTTTTAACAAAGGGGGTGATTTTAGCTTCGGAGCATTTCGAAGACATTTCTCACAGCCAAACGGTTGACAACATGAGGTCTGCCTGAACGAAGTCGATCTTGAAGGTCTTCTCCGTTCTTGAGCCTTTCTGCGACTTAGTGAACGGGTATCCGGCTGACGTTGAGCTACTTTGCTATGTCGGACTTTTTGTGGCTCCTGCGCATAAAAGAAAAGATCTCGATTCTTTTCACTTCCATCTCGGCACAACTACACACAATGTAAAAGTCGTTTGAATGACACGTGCTATAAAAGTAGAACTTTAAGTTTGTTTGACGGAACTTTTTCTATTACTCATGTAAAACTCTCGGAATATAAATAACCCCGAGTGTAACTGAAGTTTTGAAAAACCAGGTAAAATGGTTGCAATTGAAGATCCCATTGATCTTTAAGCACTGAAACAGGTAAGGTGCATTTAAAATCTCTCAAGAAAAAGTTCGAACAAAGAACACAGACGCTCAAAAGTATATGATTTGAGAACGCCGGTGAGAGTATGACTGCAAAATGCTACTATGTGCGAGTATGTAGTTCCCTCCCTAGTGGTATATATAAGCATCCTATAGCCTCATTCCTATATGTAAATAAGAGCATGTAGACCCCTTCTACATACAAATAAGAGTATGTAGCTTACTCCCTCCATATGAATAGAGTGATGGCACTGCAGTCGCCTCTCGCCTGTACTTATGCGAATCGGGGCTTTCCTGTACATTCCTCTCTCAGTAAGAGAACCTTCACTAGACGGGCTCAAAGAAGTTGCGTTTTCTCCTGTGCAAAAGTGTTTAAGTGATCTCTGTTTGTTCTTATTCGACCTCTGCACTTTTCACACAGTTTGAATTCTCCGAACTTGATTGTTATCTTGTTGCATCTCTAAATAAAGTATCTGGTGCTCCTGTTGGATTGTACCTCTGAATATTGGTAGTAATGATAATAATAATTGAATATTATAATACATGGTTCTGAAGGTGTAAATATTTTGATACCATCTCAAAAAAAATAACAACTTCTGGTTGAAATTATGTTCATTTTACAATATATTTATAGGTAATAATATTTTTTCATCGTCATAATTTTATTTTTCATAAACATTATTTTCTCTTTTTTAATTGTTATTAATTTTCTCATTTTATCGTTATTTATATTCTCTTTTTTTATCCGTATAAAATTTCTCTATTATTGTTATTAATTTCCAATTTTTTATTATTTATTTTCTCTTTTTCATCGTTATTAGTAATCTCTATTTATTAATTTTTATTAATTTTAGATTTTGTCATTATTATTTTTTGTTTCAATTTTATTCATTTTCTTCTTTATTGTTATTAATTTTCTCCTTTTTTTCATCGTTATTAATTTTCTTCTGTCAAAAGCGTGATTTCAGTTTAACCATGACAAGAAAGTTCAAGATTGTTTTATGCAGTGACCGAATGACTCATTCTAGCGTGATACTCTCATGTTTACGGAGTACCTCCCCCCCCCTCCCCGGAGGTTAAGGCAAAAATAAGAAAAAAGTAAATAGATAAAAGTCTGAGAATTATTATATTACCGAATCTAAACTAAAAACCCCCCAAAGAAGATTTTTCGCGAGATTGTGGCCTTGAATAGGCGGAAAGAAGAATTTAAAACATCAATGTCTGAACGATGAATTTGGTCGCCTAACGGTCGCTCCACTGACGCGGTTGGAACCTGGCCAAAATGCTTTTCTTTTCCGCAGCAACTACAACATAAAATGCCTTTCAACGTTTTGATGATGATTTAATTAATGCAAAGTTTAATCTCTCGTTTTATTATATATTTCGGTCGTATTAATATGCTATTATATATCCTGGTAATTGATTTTCCTGTGCACAAATTTAGTTTATTTTTAAAATATGTATTCAGACCAATTTCGTTAGGGAATCGAAATTTAGTCGTTAAAGTGTTGGGTAGAAGTTGATCTAGGGTAGCAGTGACTTTGATGACCCTGTGCAAAACTCCATAAAATAAAACATAATAAGGAAGAAACCACAAACTGACATGATTGAAAATCAATACCATTCTTTCGATGATATACTTCTTCTCACTAAGCATACAGATTAAGTCTGTTTGCTTGTTTCTTCGGTGTCCTGATGCAGAGCATATGACACGATTCAAAATGATAATCACGAAGCATTTACCGTTGATATTTCACGTAGCTAAATTTCATTGTAAAGACTTTTAAGGAAAAAAAGAGGTCTTTCTCTTAAGTTTCTCAAGCGTATAAATTTATGCGAAACGAAAGCATTCTTGCATTCTTCCAGCATGGAATTATGAGGCCTGTGCTCTCTTTCGCCCCATTTTAAAGCCCACTCTCTCCCTCTCTCTCCCCTTACAGACATCTCCCGATTCACGCTGCATTTATCGAAGCGCTTTGAATTATGAGTGAATTATTGATCGAAGCCATTTTCTTCGTTGCTTAAAATCGAGAGTTCCGAGACGACACAGCTTTACATCAAAATGGCAGATTCTGAATTTGTGTCTTATGCGCTCGGGAATAAGTGAGAAAAGGAGCAAGAGGAAAGAGGAAGCTTCGAATTTGGGGGCTACAAAGACCTAAGGAAAGGGGACAAAAAGAATAGAGAGAGAGAGATAAAAAAATAGAGAGAAGTATGAAAGGATATATATATATATATATATATATATATATATATATATATATATAGAGAGAGAGAGAGAGAGAGAGAGAGAGAGAGGGGGAGAGAGAAAGAAAGTTTTCAAGTGAGAGAGTGTCTGAGAGAGAGAAGACGCTGGAGAAATCGAAGGGGAAAAGACGAGACAGAGCTCAACAAACTTATTATTCTTTAAGGAGAGGGGAGCTGCCTAGACGAGAGGGGAGAGGGGCTTAGGGAGTGGTGCAGAAGGGAGGAAAGAAAGCCTTGTGCCGTCCTTAACATGTGGAAAGAACGATAAAGAAATAAACATCAAAATTATTTCAAGCCTTTTCAAAATCTAGCGAGAGAGGTTTCCCTGCCCTATATGTTTACCATAGTATCCTTATTAATTCAAACTTCCTCCTATGTATGTTGTCCACATGAGTATGCAAATCAATCAACATAAACGTCGGCTACATATTAGAGGGGAGAAAGGTCGTTGATTCCTGCACCTTCCAACGGTTCTTCCTTTGGTGGTCGATTTGATCCACATTTTCCTCTGCTCGGTCATATATGCAATCTTAAAACCCAGGACTTTAATATGTTGTTTAATTTCTTCTTGTGGATATAAGTTTATTTATATATCTATCTATCTATTTATCTATCTATCTATCTATCTATCTATCTATCTATCTATCTATCTATCTATCTATCTATCTATCTATCTATCTATCTATATATATATATATATATATATATATATATATATATATATATATATATATATATATATATATATATATATATATATATATATATATATATTGAAGCGTCTTTATTCTAATAAAACCTCAATAATTAGAATTGCTTGTTTCACTAAAATTTTGAATCTCTTTTTAAAGGAATTAAGTGAAATAATATATTCAACATTCGTCTTCTTCACTTTCATAAGACCAAGGCAAGATCTGCCTACGATACCGATTTTTCATCACTGCTCATTACATATAAGTCAGTTTCATTTCATCGCTGAATATGAAAGTTGCTCCTACTCTCTTCAACATTACCATTTTAATTAAAAAGATTTAATGTAGTTTTGCGGCTTATATTTCAGAGTCTTTGCCACTTCGTGACCCTTTTTTTACTAGAAGGTTCTCTTTCTAAAAGGAATCGAGCCTGGGTTCTACCGGACCCAAAACTAACCTTTCGATACAGACAAAAAGAATATGGATATTTCAACAAACGGAAAGAGAATGCACGCGTCTAAGTTTCTTTCTCAAAAACTAAAGTTTTTTCGATAAAAATAATTTGCCAGATTTATTATTTATGTAGACCTAGTTCATTCACCTTATTATTGCTAAATTTCCAAAAAATATTGATCAAATTTCTTGAAAGATTTAAAAATCGTCGAATTCAAATTATGTAGTAAGATTTCTAAAATCTTTTACAAAACTATCCGAACCAGGAAATGAAAGATGTCACTTAAGTTGCATGAGAACAAGGAAAGGTTTGATGCAATTTTGCAGCCTTAACTTCAAATGGCGTTGATAAAGTCTAGAACACTTGGAATCATACTCTTTGTTTTCCTATAGGCGATTTCTACTGTAACCAGTGTATATTTCGTTATAATTATTTATTTAAGATAACTCTGAGTCTTGGCACATATTAGATGATCACATATCTCAAGGAAAGTCGTAAGATGCATTCGATTCAAGATACTTTTAGCTGATGCGTGTGTCTGGCATCATCACACTAACTAGATCTGTTTACATCATTTAGTATAAAGATAATTGATCGATAAGAAAATCTAAAACAAATTTTACAGGTTAGTAGAATTTGCACGAGGAACATGCCTTAATATTATAAACTCTTTCGTTCAAAAGTATCTAAACAAAAGATGGCCCAAGTTGTTCAGAATTGGTTGGAGGACCATTCCGGAGAGTTCTAAAGAATGATCTGAATACCACGTTCATTCGACATGAAACCAAGTGAGCGTTTAATGGACGTGGTGGCCAGGTCTGTTGACATCCAAGATTCGACTTCTACAAATATCAGGGAACCGTGGACAGCTATCGAACGGCATACGCCAACATCTCGCCAGAGGTCTTCCGTTCACTTGGAGAATCGATGCTACGTCGAGTTCTGCAATATGTCGTCGGGTTAGACTAAATCCTATACCATACTAAGTACCTGGCCCATGAGATTTCCCACTTCAGCGTACCTACATAAGAAGACTCAGAAGACGCTATATAAGATTAGAAGATGAAATTGCCTCAACGCAAGATTAACCTTGGTCTTTGACTCTGTACACACACACACACACACACACACACACACACACACACACACACACATACTAGTATATATATTATATAGGGTCTTTCAATAAGGTCGCTCAATTTTAACTGTAAATAAAAAAAGTTGTGTGTGATATATGCACTCAATTTATTTTAAATTTGAAAGTAAATTTTATGGCATTAAGTGTGGAATATGAAGTCGTTCAAATGTCCGCCGCGGCTTCGCTTGGTAGAAGGTATTCGGGAGGCCCAATTTTCGATGACTTTGTCGCATAAATCTGGCTGAATTTGCTGGATGGTGTTCGTTATATTGACTTTGAGGACATCAACTATTTGCGGATTATTCGCATAGGCCTACGATTTAAGATAGCCCCAAAGAAAGTAGTCTAATGGCGTTAAATCGCATGATCTCTGTGGCCAGTCGACGTCGCCGCCGCGCGAGATAAGCCTGCCCTGAAATCGCTGGTGAAAAATGTCTATCGTGGCGTGCGCAGTGTGGCACCACCTGTCGTCAGTATCCATATCAGGCATATAATCCAGGTAAGCCACAAGAAGTTGCGTATCATCGATCTGTAGGTCTCGCCGTTGACGGTTATGGTAATCCCATCTTCGTTCTCAAAAAAATACGGACCGATGATTCCGTTAAACAAAAACTGCACCAAAGAGTAACTTTGTTGGAATGCAATTGGTGCGGGTGTTTCTTATGTGGATTGTTTTCGTTCCAAATCCGACAATTTTGCTTGTTCCCAAATCCATTCATCCAAAAATGGCCCTCGTCGCTGAAGATGATTTTTTGGGGGAAATTTGGGGCAACTTACAACTGCTCTAGAGCCCAATCAGCGAACACAGGTTTGATGATTTGCACACGCTTTCCAACGCTATAACCTTCTATCGTGACTTGCCAATGACTACTGATCAGTTCACAGTGAGGTTGCCAGATATCGCTTTAACAACATGGCCACTATCGCCTGACAAAGCTCGAGCGTCCTTGTTGAAAGACCCTTTATTATATATATATATATATATATATATATATATATATATATATATATATATATATATATATATATATATATATATATATATAATATGTGTGTGACTATGAACTTACAAAAACAACAGGCCGGATCCCCAGCGCATTTTGCTTCTGTTCGTCCTTTGATAATGCGGTATGTATCAGGTTGGAACGAAAGTAATGTCCAATCTTCTAGAATAAAGTTTTAGTTAGTATTTATCTAATTAGTTCCTCCTGTTATCATTTAGGAATGCTACAATACGTAATTTATACCTATTTCTTACAGATTATATCTAAAGATCACATTCGACATGTTTTACTCTATGAGTTTCGTAAAGGTGTCAATGCAAGTACAGCGGCAAAATCCATTCAGACCTTGCATAAGTTGCAGGAGGTGGTATTCCAGTTTCCAAAGCCAGGTGTTTAGTCTAAAAGATGGACCAAAAGAAGCTCGTCAAAAAGAACTTGATTCCGAAGAGTTGGAAGCTGTTGTCGCAGCAAATCCTGATACAATTTCTAGGGAGCTCCCAGAACAATTTAACTTAAGCCATACACGACTGTCTCACGCCAACAAAAAAGGAGTGGGAAGGTCCATCACAATAAGGCCTCTCTTCACACAGATCGCACTACCAAAGCTCTCTCGGACGAGATAGGTTGCAAAATATTGTCTCATCCTCCATATTATGCTAACCATCCTCTTTCTGGTAATAATCACTTGTTTATGGGAGTATAGAACCATTTGGATGGTTTTAGGTTGATGTTAAGAGAAGAGGTTGAAAATGAGTTTGAATCATATTCTAAAGAATTTTACAAGCATAGCATTTATAAGTTTGTTGACAGATATAACAACGTTCTTGAAAGCAATGGAGATTATTTTTATGATCAAATATTTCTAAAATCATTTCATTTTTCATTTTTAATATAGACATAGCCTAAAATCCGACATTACTTTCATTCCAATCTGATAATAACCGAAAGCGCTCGTGATTTCGCTTGTTTCCTTTAATTTCCCGAGGCTTACACTTAATATTTTCTCTCTTATGTATTCAAAGGGTTCAAGTGTTTGAAACATCAGGTCTTCACATAAGTAATGAATATTTTATTCATGTTTGCCATTAATTTATGATCATAAATAATCGAAAGCAGGTTTGCTTTTATACGAGCCTAGTCTACGAAACTCGAAGCTTAAGTACCTGTATGTCTTAGCCTAAAACAAGGCTTGCATATATTTTGACGTATTAAGTTGTCTTTTTGGCGGCTATAAATTTTGTAGTATTATTAAGAATTTAATGTGCTTTATCGTTAAATTATGAATATTATACAAGCATAGAAAGAGCACACCCATAACGTTATGGTTTGTGATTTTAGATAAGGCAACAATGCTATATTTGAAACTAATAGTTTGTGTCAAGTATACGGCTAGGGTACAATTAGTGTCAGCCATTACCAATGATGGCTTCAGAATTTTGGCTTGGAAAACGTTAGTCTCAATGATGAACCCCGTTCCGGTTCAACGATGGAATTTGTTCTAGATATTAAAAAAAAATAACACTGAAAGAAAATCCGATAGTGACTGTTAAACAATTGGCCGAAAAACTACATTGAACTCATTCTACTGTGCATAGTCATTCAAAGAAGATGGTACATTTGCCAGAGGTACATTTGCAAATAAGAATCAGCATTTGTTCGTCTCTCTTTTCTAGACTTAGAAGTGAACAGTTTTGAGTGAACAGGAGACAAAAAGTGAGTTATGCAGAAAAATATTAAACGTTCTAGACAATGGACTAGCCACGACGCTCCCTCGATGAGCGTCGTGGTTCTGATAGCGAAGAGCGCTTGATAACACAGGTTCGAATCCATCTCCTTCATTAACCTTCATATAGCGGTTAAAATAGTTTCCAGATTTTCCCCGTTTCTAAAAATCCTATATTCTTTCTTAACCTTTTAATAGTTAACGTAATCTCCCGAGAGTTTTACCAGATTATGATACCAGCTTTCCTTTCCCTGAGCTATAAACTGCACACGCACACATATATATTATATAAATATATATATATATATATATATATATATATATATATATATATATATATAATATATATATATATATATATATATATATATATATATATATATATATATATATATATATATATATACATATACGTTTATATTAAAAGATGTTTAGTTGATTAAATACACTGAAAGAGAATTGAATAATTGACATACAATACGTTCGATTATTCATAAGTTAGGGGAAGATTTGCTTACTTTAGCTGCTGTTGGAACAAAGAGACTCATCAATATTTGAAAAGACTCACGATCTGTTCGCAGATCTGATATTCGAGCACCTGGTCATTATACTATTTAATGAAGCACAAGGAAAGAAAAGAAGAACCTGACAAAAAATTTTAGGGCAAAACTAGCGTTTCATGACACGCTGTCTGTTGAATTATGTGCGGTTTTCACATCCAATTTCAACAAAACGTACATAACTCAGTAAATATTTACGAAACACTGGTTTCTACCACATCTTACAGACACTGATAAGTCCTAAATAGGGATCTTAATTGATGACAAACCCGATTTCCCTCTGACTGTGTTTATATAAGAAATCTGGGTCAAGTATTACCCTTTGAGTAATACTTGATCTATTTATTACTTTCCCGTGGTCGTACTTCAACCACGAGGGTACCATTAAAGGCTTGTGTCACTTACCTTGTGCATATCGAGAATAGGGGAGGAAGACCCCCCTGTCTTGTCGGCATCATTTCTCCCCTCGTTGGACCAGTATGGGGAGCGGTGGCCGTCCCCTCCAATGCCGTGGGGGGGAGGCGTAGTTGGGCATTCCAAGCCACGAGGGGATGATGAACGTAGAAGTTGGCACATGGTTTGTTGTAGTAGCTGGTGGGCACCTAAACCAAGGCCTGGAGGGAGTCCTAGATTGCCCATGGGCCCATTTCCTATGGAGGGTCCATTTCCCAAGCCCAGGCTTCCCATTGTCAAGTGTCCATTGGTGCCAACATCTTCGGAATCTTCGAGATCTTCGATTTCCTGAAACAAAATAGAAAAAACATTGATTACTTAGGACAGGTTTCTTCTTCCAAACTCCTCTTACATATGTTTATGAGGATAAATGGGATTATTTATTAACACTACCACACATGGATCTTCTTTCTTACTCATAATACAGATGTTCTATCGAGCTATGTATTCTCCACACATTTTACATTGGAGAGCTTAGTAAATGAGTGGTGTTATTAGTGCATGTAAAAATGTGTCGACTCTGTAGATAAATGATGAAGATTGCGGGGGTTTGAAGGGGGAAATTTCGGACGATATATAGCTGTGGATCGTTAGATATGGGAGACCACGCAATCCACTAGATGTCAGCTGTATTTGCTACACCTGACACTACCTCTCTGGGATTTCGCTGAATGATAAAGGGAACCAAAAGCTTCTGAATGATCCGTGTATAACATAGTTCCCGTTTGAATTTCTTCTTTACTTTCTTCAATGTCAAACTTCAAATAAGAGGAGATAGATAGACAAGTAAATAGGTAGTTATGGAAAAGCAAATTGAGAAAGAGACAAACTCATCGATGTATTTATAAAAAATAAAGTAGAAAAAGGCTGTTCGCCTTCAGAGCACACTTCCTTCTTCTCCTGCAAAATTGAACTTCCATCTCTCTTCTGCTCCGGCTCTTGCACTGGGATTATATCGTAATATTCACGGCAGCAAAATATGTTGTTTTTTTTGTATATACCTTCGTCATACCACAGATTTCAGGAATGTAGGTTGGTGTGTTCAGTTGTGAAACACCCAAAATATATATCTCTAAGAAAATAAGTTTGGCCAGGCAGTGAATTTTAATCTAAACATAGCACTGATTAGCCAGCTTCACACTGCATTTGGTATACTTGTAAACGCTTCTCATTCACAACAAGCGAAAGACTGTATCCAATTTGCCAACCTAACAGTCATATTGGATACAGTCGTTTGGTTGGTGTGGATAAAGAGTTTTTACAGGCATGTCAGATGCCCATGTGATGGTAGGCATTGTTACAGTAACCGCATACCACGCGGATACAATGTAATTTAACTAACAACTAAACTCAATAGGTTTTTTACCGTTCACAAACTTACATGGCATTTGATGGTCAAGTGTCTTAATAATGCAACGTAGGTAAGATATTTTCATAAATGATCTCTTCATCATCTAAATAAATTGAAAATTACAGTGTTGTTTTAATTCTTTATTAATTTCGTTCGACAGGAGCCATAATGAAGCAATGATTTGTCATGATATTATATATATATATATATATATATATATATATATATATATATATATATATATATATATATATATATATATATATATCTCAAAGTAGCACGAGAGAATGATGAAAATAAATCCATTAAACCACATTGAAAGAGAAAACGGAATAATTTTTCCTTGCAGTAATATTTTGATTACCTTTTTTCGAAAAAATCCGTGTAGGGAAGCGATTCGAACCAGGCACACTGAGGCAGCGAGCACAGCTTTGATCACAGTTAAAAGTATATATATATTGGGTTGAGGAATAAGTTATTGTGGTTTTATCAAATTTATTTATTACCATTAACAATTGCAGAAAAACTTCATATATAATTGATAACAATATGCAATTTAATCAATAATGTATTCTCCGTTGTTATTTACGACCTCTTCCCAACGTTCAACTAATTTTTCGATGCCTCTGCAATAAAAATCTCTGGATTTTCACTCTGAGAATTCGTCTAACCAGGTTCTTAATTCCACATCATTATTGAACGAAACGCCGTGCAAATTATTGGAGAGCGATCGAAACAGATGGAAATCCGATGGAGCCAAGTCTGGCGAATATGGAGTATGCGGCAGGATTTCCCAATTAAGCATTTGAATGGCGTCTTTTGTCATATTGGCAATGTGAGGACGGGCATTATCGTGTTGCAGAAGGACTCCATAACGTCGATGAGGTCGCTTTTCACGAATAGCTTCCGCGAGTCGATACATTTGTTGAACGTAGAGTTCTGCTTTGGCAATCGCGTTGTTCGCAAGGAGCTCATAAAGAATGATGCCTTCACAATCCCACCACACACACAGCATCGTCTTTCGTGGATGAAGTCCTTGCTTTAATCGCGGAAGTGTTTTTTTACTGGGGCTAAGCCATTGTTTTCGATGGTTCATGTTGACATAAACACACCACTTTTCGTCGCCAGTGATGATGCAGTGAAGAAATTTGTCCTTATATTCACGAGTAGCCTTGTGACGAGCAAGCAAACCTGCGGCAATCGTGGAGTGTTGAAGTTTGTTGCTTTCGCTCAAAGCGTGCGGAACACATGCCCGAGTTTTTTAACTTTCGCCATCGAATGAAGGTGATTCACTACAGTTTTCTGATCACACGCCAATTGTACGGCCAATTCTCTAGTCGATTGAGGAGGTTTTTTATAAAAAAGGTCGTACAATCGATCTTCATCCAATTTAATGGGGCGACCAGAATGTTCTTCGTCATTTAGATTGAAGTGACCGTTTTTGAAACGTGAAAACCACCATTGAGCTGTCCTTTCTGATAAAGCATTTTCTCCGTACATTTACATTGTTCCCGTCTCGATTGAAAATGAATAATAACAAGTGTCGAAAATGCGCCCTTCTTTCAACTTAACATTCCATTTTGAGGGGAAAGAACAAAAATTAAATTAACACAACTTTTAAATAAACCGCAATGACTTATTACTCAATTTAAAGACGTAGCCTAACCTTTGCAAATTTTGCTCTCATTATTTATTATTGTTTCTTAATATGTGCACAAATCACGTCAACAAAACTTAAATCAACAAAACATTAAAAAAACGCAAGAACTTATTCCTCAACCTAATAATATATATATATATATATATATATATATATATATATATATATATATATATATATATATATATATATATATATATATATATATATATATATATATATATATATATATATATATATATATATATATATATATATATATATATATATATATATATATATATATATTTATATTAGACTGGCCCAAAAGAAAAAAAATTAAAAATCCTTAGTCTCAACCCTGGATATAGTGAGGCCTAATGAAAAAATGCGCTGCGCAAATTAGCAGCAAAATATAATAATATTTACTAGTACCACTGTGCAAAATATTAAAAATAGTTAAATATTAGTGATTTTTTTGTCTTTTTCAGAGTATTACCTAAATATAGTAAATTAATAGCTGTATTATGTTAACAACTATAAAAAGTGCATTCTAAGCTTAATTATCATCCTACCAAGCAATGGTGTCACCACTCTCCCCCTACGGGGAGGCAGCTTGCGTTTCGCTACTAAGATTAAAATTTACTATCTATAAAAAGCAGCCATGGTAAATTTTTATAAATTTTATGAACTTCGCCGATTATAATAATTTTATAAAGGAACTCTTTAACTAAATTTCCCCCCTTTCACAGTATTACGTTGCTAAAATATAATTATCGAACCAGATATATAAAAATAAATTTTCTGAACTTCACCATTTGTAATTCTTTGGGTTTTAAAAATTCACAAAATTTCGATAAATATATTCATTTATGAACTTCACCATTTTGTTTTTTGATTTTCTAAAAGAATTATTAGAAATAACTTTGATATAAAACAAGTCATAATCCAACTAAGATGAAATTATTATTCAAATACTCAAAAAATCCACTTCTTAAATTATAGAGTTAGTGATGATGATGATGATGATGATAACCTGTAGTGTTATAGGGTAGATACAAAAACAAATAAGCCTAACGTGTAGTCTTGTAGGCGCTCTGGTGTCGCGTTTTATTGTCTCAGTAGCACATCCCTTACCAGTTGGTAATTACTAATGCCCTACTCAGTGTTGTGTGAACCATTGAAGAGTGACCATTGTTATAGTGTCAAGTTCAATTAAAACGAGAAGTAAAACAGAAGTATGGCTTATTGGCGAAACAATTGATGCAATTCAAACCACAAAACTTCCATCAAATGGTGATATATTAACACAGCTTTTCTCCTTAACACAATACAAAAAGAATGTAAAAGAGGTCTCTAACATTGTATATTCAAAAATATAAGAAATATGGGACAAAGCAAAAATACCACCTAGAGTATTTTTGCTGTTGGTACAAAGATTCAGAAGAAATATGAACAGTTCAGAACCTTCCCCTCCAAAAGATCAAGGCGAGATCAAACTCAAATATCAAAGGAACTTCATTCCAAGCATCTTTAAATGATCTGTTTTATATAACTCAAGCTAACGCACTAGAAGTGATAACCAATGAAGAAGATCGTTCATTTCTACACGCTCAGAGAAAGAAAGGTAGACGGGACTATATAGGCACTGTTAACAAGAATACAGTAAACAATGAAAAGAAAAACGCCAAAGAATTGAAGAAGAATCCCAGCGAATTGAACAAGAATTGCGTATAAAGGGAAATTTGTCAGTTGTTCTTCTCAAGCAGCGAAAAAACAGCAGTGATGAAGCAGAGCCCCTGTCCATCTAATCCTCCAAGAAAGAGAATATTTAAAGGCGAGAAAATGATTTCACCTGACTTAGTGGCTACATTAGACAGAACAAAATGAGTGGTCATCATGCGATGATGGTGATCTCAGCACCAGCATTAGTCCTTGGAAGAGGTATTGATAATATAACCATAAGTATAAGTACACTGCAAAGAAAGAGAAAAGAATTGCGTAAGGAAATGGCAGATAGTTTGAAGCAAACATTCACTACAGATGCACCTCTTACAGTCCATTGGGATGACAATTTAATGCATGATTTAATTGTCACTGAAAATATAGATAGACTGCCTGTCTTAGTGTCTGGTGGTAGAAACTCTAGGGTATTGGGAATACCGAAACTAACGTTAGGTACAGGTGCTGAAACAGCAAAAGCAATTGTGGAATGTCATCAAGATTGGAATATCGAAGACAGTTTTTTAGCCATGTGTTTTGACACCACTGCTAGTAACGCTGGTCCTAAGAAAGGTGAATGTGTGATAATAGAAACAAAACTAAATAGAGTTTCTTTTGCTTTTCCTTGTAGGCATCATGTTCATGAAATAATTTTATCTGGCGTATTTAAAAAGTGTTTTGGCACTTCATCCGCACCAGAAATTCAATTATTCAAACGTTTCCGTGATTCCTGTAGGATTATCAATACCTCATCGTATGGAGCACAAAATACATGTGTTTCTTGGAAAGAAGCTGTGCTTATTTCTTTTCAAGAACAGTTGAAATGTCATCAGCCTCGAGTAGATTATAAACTATCAGTTGCATATTTAGGGGGTGGCACAGAAAGCTTAACCTTTAAAAACCTGGGGCAGTGCATCGATCACGTTGGATGGCAAAGGCTATTTATTCAATTAAAATTGTACTCTTCAAGTCACAATTTAAAATGACCAAAAAGGAGCAGACATCAGTCGAGCGATTTGCACAGTTTGTTGTACAGTACTACGTTTCCAACTGGTTTACATCTTTAACTACATCCACTGCTCCACGAAAGGGCTTGAGTACTTGAAAAGTTTCCAAGTATCTGAAGATAAGGAACTTGCTTCTGTAGCCAGTAAAGCCCTTGGTCGTCACATTTAGTATCTGAGCGATGAACCTGTGTCCCTTGCCTTCATGGATGAAGGTGTTACTCTAGGTTTGAAAAGAAATATGGCTGCAGCATTGAAGAAGCCTGGCTCACAACATCCAGAGAAACGATATACACTGGGAGAAAGAGAGAGTCTCTTAAACAAAACTCTTTGCTGACTTCGTGACTGAATCAAGTTGACTTTTTCTCACAAAATTGTCGTTCAATTCCTCTTTTTCAGAAGTAGACCCTTCAGAATGGAGTAAAAGAAATGACTATCAAGCAGTAAAACAATATACTTATACTAGGGCTCTCATCGATGACACAACAGAGAGAGAGCTGTAGCCTTGATTGAGAGCTACAATGATCATCTTACAAAAAATGAAGATCAGCTTCAGTACCCTCTGCAGGTGGTCGAATGTCACAGATAAAAATTTTCTAAGAGAACAAAATATGCATTAAAGAAATGCATGAGCAATTAACAAAACAATCTGAGTTCATTGCAAAATACTAGAATAGGCCTTTTGGAGATACCACATTAACAAAAACGCACCTATTACAGTTACCTCATGGGTGGTGTGGATAAACTGTAAATCGTCAAACTTTGTAAGCTTTGTGGCACTACTAAAATTCGTTCATTTGAGCTAAAACTTTGTTAAAATTGTTTTAATAGGAAGCGTCACAATTTGCAAGGGTGAGACTAAGAAAGTTTTAGGTATAAAAAATCGCCTTTATATATATATATATATATATATATATATATATATATATATATATATATATATATATATATATATATATATGTTTGTGTGTATTTGTTTATAATTGGTCCTAAGGAAAGATGTGCTCCTCTTTTATTTGGGAACTAACGGGATATTAATTTTTCCCTCAGAACAAATAGACGTGAATGCGAGATACTTTGGAAGTCAATCCAAAACTCCTCTGCCATGTAAAATCGCAGAGCTTCGAGAATCCTTTTATAAGTTCTGATTTTTCGAATCAATATTATTTCAATGAACTCGAAATTCGGTTTATTCATTCTTAAATTACGATCCATCAGAAATATCCATTCTTACTCCCTAAGTTATCCTTTCTGGTGTGGTGATTCAGAAAGCTTTGTATCCTCTTCGCATACGTAACATAGTGCATTCACCACTGCAAAACAACCCTTTTGGTACAAAGAATAAAACGACAATAATGCAGTGTATCTTAAATCCAGCTATTCTTCCAAATTTGGTTTTGGATACCAAATAAACGAGTTTTATTTCTCTGGATTCTTTTAAAAATTAAGTAATTTGATTTTTATGAAGCCATTTATTCCAAATTGCAATTGTGATATAATTTTGAATTAAAATCTGTGCAATTTTGGTGTTAATTTTTGATAAGAAACATTCCAATTTTTTGCCCTCCCTTCTTTCATGTCCCTTTTCGTCATTCTGGGGAATATAAAAGTATAAAAGTATAAAACATAAATCAACAGAGGATGATCTGTACATTGAAATAGTTTTATCATATATATTCTAAATAATCGGCACTAGTTTTTAGTTTATTTCCAATTTAGAGAGCTTAAAACACATACATACCTCACTTAGATCCCTATTTATTAATTTATCTCTGCCAATTACAAATAATTACGTAAATTTGCCTAAAGATTTTTTCGCAACAAACAAAGTTCGTACTTTTAATACAAAATCCTTAGTTCGTATTCATTGGCTCTTGGGGCCTCACAATAGGAATCTCGGACCCCATTAATTACGATTCCTAAACTTCTCCTTTCTCTTGTAGTGGTCTTATTACTAATTATATTTGCTATTTCCCCCTTTTTTTATTGCTCAGTTTATTTTCTATTTGACCATTTGTTTTATTACCCATTTTGTTTGCGAATTCCTCATTCTTTATATTACTTATTTTATTTGTTATTTCCTCATTCTTTTTATTACTCTTTTTATTTGTTATTTCACCATTTCTTATTACTCATTTTATTTGCTATTTCCCAATTTCTTATTACTCATTTTATTTGCTATTTCCCTATTTTTTATTACTCTATCAATGCTATTTCCCCATTATTTTTCCGAGTTGCAGAATGCTTAGTTTTCAAAGTGAAACGGACGTAGGTCAAGGAGAGTTGCGTTCCCTGAGAGTCAAATGCGACGTAAGTTGTCTACTTGGGCAATTTGCCTTCTACATACTGTCGTTCCTCTAACTTCACCACTTTCCGGACGAATCTTAACCCAAATCCTCTCTTCCATATCACCCCCTCCCCCCGCCGCCCTCCATTGTGTTCGAATATTAATTTTGACTAATCTGCATGACTGAACGGAGTCCGCTACATCTTCACATCATTGCGAACTTCGGGGTCGCAGGGTATAAAACATTTAGGTTGCCTGCCAGGGGGATTTTTCCTGCCTCACATACAGGCAACGTTGCGGGTTTAGTCGCCTTTTACGGCCCCGTCAAAAGGGAATTATGGGTATTTTCCCTGCCCACGTTCAGGAATGGTGAATACGCAGAAGGAAATATGTAAAAAGTACATATGTCGTCCATCTGAGTAAGCGAATGGCACTGTTCAGGGTTGTTGAGGCTTGGTGCCATAATTGAGGTGATTTATTTTTAATTTGATTCCATATACAACAAACTATTCCGGATTATGATAATATCGATGCCATTAATATTAATTATATAAATTATTATGCCCACGATCAAGGCTTTAAAGACAAAATTCATCCTTGTGTACCAGCGATGGTGCCAAGAATCAAAATCACGATGAAGAGGCGTCAGCTGGAGGTCAAGGACGCATACGAACACGACTCTTTTGGTTGGGCGCTCCGTAAGGAAGAAGAGTATATAAGAAGCCTAGACCATTGGCTCCTACGACCACACCTCAAACGTCAATGAGGGATGTTAGGTGCTGATAACCGATAGTATAACCTGAAAAAGTCTTCGCTTTTGACCATTCGGCCTATCTACTAACTCCACATTTTTACTTCTCTTAATTTTACCACTCCTTCAAAATTTCGTAGCGTAGATGGACCCGCTAGTTTTCGTAGATATTTATTGAATTTATAAATATGGGAGAGGAATAGTTTAATTTCTGCCAACGTTTCATAGTACGAACACATAAGTTAGAAGTGATCATCAGTGGATATAAATGATAATGAGCAATATTTATTTATTGAAAACCCCCTCAAAATTTTAAATTCGAAAAAAAAAAAAATTATGCTCACATTTCAAATTAAAAAAAATCATATATTTTTAAAAATATAATTTCGAATTTCGAATTTAAAAAACCCCCTCTTATTCCCACTCTCTAATGAAACCAATAAAGATAAACATATAATTTCTTCAGCTCTTAACTTCAGTCTCAAAATCAATGTTTTGACAATGAGTTTTTTCCCCCCCGAAGCAAATCTTCCCATATAATAGATATAGAAATTCGCAATTTAAAGCAAATCATTATTTCAGCTCACATTGGCAGAACTATGGAGGAGTAACTTGATTTAAAAGGGTCGTGTGATGTGAAAATATACATCACATGTAGATTGCGCACGTTCACACACACATCTCCGATCTCTGGTACGTTTAGTATACACGCTTAGAGACAAATACACACGATCTATTAAACACGAACGATATACACAAACAACCGCATTAAGTTACACTCATGCACAGATTTAAACGCTCTCACACGTATATGTTTACGTCGTGTGTACACGTGTGTGTCTTCGTAAACACATCCATGCAGAAATGACTCACCAAGTGAGTGATTAAGTTTGCTAACCGTCAAATAACGTTGAGTATCAAATATGTTTGACTACTCGAGGGGAGAAGGATTTAAGTTCATTCATTAGAAAGCAGCACTCTATTTACGACCATAGCCTAGATATATATAATGTTTTATCGCTATAACAATAGCGGGATTTTTCGCATATATAAAATATATATATATATATATATATATATATATATATATATATATATATATATATATATATATATATATATATATATATATATATATATATTAGTGTAAATGGGTAGCAGACCTTCTTGTATGCAGATTTTGTTAAAAAGCATAGTATATTTCACTTTTATTAATTTTGTTGGAAACTTTCCATTTTTCTTATTATCTTTATTAGTTCATCTGGTAGATGGTAAACAACTTTTTAAGGAATGAAAAGGAGGCTGGACATACAAGACCTTAAATAGTGGAAGGGGGAATTAGACTACCCACCTCTGAACCTTAATTAGGGGGCACAAAATCCTGAAACAACTTTATTTGAGATTTTATGTATCTAGTAATAATGGGGTCTAGCGTGAACAAACCAGGGCTAAGGTTGAAATTTGGGAACGCGTTAATGGAGATACATTCCAATATATTACTCGAGATATAATTACTGCATTTTATGACTGGTTTGGCACTGTTCCAGTTAATGCTATGGTTAAGATTGTATATATATATATATATATATATATATATATATATATATATATATATATATATATATATATATATATATATATTAGTGTAGTTGGGTAGCAGTCTTTCTTGAATGCAAATTGTGTTGAAGATCATTGTGTATTTTGCCTTAATTAATTTCCTTTGGCAACTTTCTTTTCTTGTAACGTATCTTTTTTATTCCATCTTGTAGATGGTGGATTACTTGTCCAGTATTTCTATATTTTTTTTTAAATGAATGTGTTTGGCGAAAACCAAACTAAATTGTTAAATTGTCATAGTTTGGTTTTTAACAAACAGATTCATTTAAAAAAGAGATGAATACTGGACAAGTAATCCACCATCTACAAGATGGAATAAAAAAGATACGTTAGAAGAAAAGAAAGTTGCCAAAGGAAATTAATTAAGGCAAAATACACAATGATCTTCAACACAATTTGCATATATATATATATATATATATATATATATATATATATATATATATATATATATATATATATATATATATATATATATATATATATAATTTAATTATCATAATTCTTGTTCCATGATAAATGTTAAGCAACATTATTGAATGAAACCATAAAAAGATCCTCAATTTCCTTCAATCATGGATCGACTGAAAAGACGACCTTCGATTTTGTCTCTGGAATTGAAATTGCATTAATTAAACTACAACCAAATATCAATGGTTTCCTGAGCAGAGATACGCTCGTTGTGTTTTCAAAATCGATTGACGCATGGCATAAAGCGAATCACTTTCCATTGTAACCTGATTTGACCTAATTAAACAAATCATATGACTGCAAAAGTAGGGTCAGAGACAAAACGGCACGGGAAAATGTATTAAATAAGAAGTTTAATCAAAGTTAAACAACTTTTGGAAATATGGTCTCTATTTAACTACCAAATAACTTTTCCTAATTTTTGGCTTCTTTGCAAATAAACAATTGAGTAAAGTAAAAATTACCTATTTTCGTATATATATATATATATATATATATATATATATATATATATATATATATATATATATATATATATATATATATATATATATATATATATATATAAACGGTTAAAAACCTTTATATTAGAGCACTCAGTGGCCTAGTGGAGTTGGATTTCTGAAGGGGGTGGCGTCACGAGCTGGCCGCCCATTGGGTGGGTACGCTGATAGTCGAACGACCCTGCGGGCTCGAACACTCCACATAAACCTGACGCGGTCAGGATTCCTCAGGGGTCACAAAGAGTTTCACCATCGCTGGTTGGTGTCAAAGCCTCACAATACAACCAGGGTCGGTTTAACCTAGTAGGACATGTAGCACGTGCTGCGGGCCCCGCGCTTCAGGAGGCCCCACGGGGATGTATAAAATTAGTAATAATTAGGTTTTTGCCCTCAGGCACAGAAGGCCGAGACAAAATAATTATTCATTTTCCTGATTTTTTTATATTATCATTATATATGATATTACTCTATATAAGACAAATATATGAGAAAAATATAGAAAACTTCACTAGAGCATCTATATAGTATAATAAGTCTGGCATTATGTTATAGTAGTACAGGGTGATGTTCTTTATAAAGGAATAAAAAGTGTACAAAATAAAACCGTCCTTTTTCAGTTGAGTCCTCCCAGCCATACTGGTAGTTCTTTTAAATTCCCCAAATAAATTTTTTCTCTCTGCAAAGGAAAATGGGGGGGGGGATACAATATATATATATATATATATATATATATATATATATATATATATATATATATATATATATAAATATATAGGTGGGGGCCCCGCTATTCCTTGTGCTACCCGCCCCACAGCTACTTAAACCAGCCCTGAATACAACCAGGGGGGCACATTTCTCCTAACGAGGTCCTCGTCCTGGTACCTTCGAACTCACAGGTTATTGTCATTCTGATCTTTATGTGCATTTAATTTTCCAGGTGAAAGATCTTGTCTCAGACCCAGGGACTAATAGCGCAACTTGTTAACCTATCTACTTTTCAACAAAACAGTCTTTCTATATCTTTCTACTAAAACATAGTGAATAAAGGTTTTGAGGAATCTTAGAGCACACAGGTCACTCGGCGTTTTAAGTATTGATGCTACCTAGTAGAGATGCAACACAACCTTTCATCTTCCTCCACCCATTTTGCTCTTCACTGCAGAGCAAATCGCATACATAGTCTGAGAGAGATCCTCATTTTCTCCCCAACTCTCGAAGGGTAAACAAAATTAAAATTAAAATTAAGAATAAATAATTGCGCATAATAATATTATTGCAACTAAAATAGCCACATATATAAAATAAAAATCGCCTCAACTATATTTATATTATGGAAATATTAAAATAAAATAATCATGGGATAAGGAAATTAATGGCAAATGCACTACATATATAATTTACTGAGTAGCACATCTTTATATATATATATATATATATATATATATATATATATATATATATATATATATATATATATATATATATATATATATATATATATATATATATATATATACGAGTATATAAAGGGTCTTTCGATATGGCCGCTCAATTTTTAAATGTAAATAAAACAAGTTGTGTGTGGTATATGCACTCAATTTATTTTAAATTTGAAAGTACATTTTATGGCATTAAGTATGGAATATGACGTCGTTTAAATGTCCGCCGCGACTTCGCTTGGTGGAACATATTCGGGAGGCCCAATTTTCGATGACTTTGTCGCATAAATCTGGCTGAATTTGCTGAATAGTGTTCATTATGTTGACTTGGAGGATATCAACTGTTTGCGGACGATTCGGATAGACCTGCGTTTTAAGGTAGCCCCAAAGAAAGTAGTCTAATGGCGTTAAATCGCATGATCTTGGTGGCCAGTTGACGTCGCCGCCGTGCAAGATGAGCCTGCCCTGAAATCGCTGGTGTAAAATGTCTATCGTGGCGTGCGCAGTGTGGTACATAGCGCCGTGCTGTCAGAACCACATGTCGTCAGTATCCATATCAGGCATATAATCCAGTTGAGGCCACAAGGACTTGCTTATCATCGATCTGTAGGTCTCGC
Source organism: Ceratothoa steindachneri (assembly GCA_963969495.1). NCBI lineage: Eukaryota > Metazoa > Arthropoda > Malacostraca > Isopoda > Cymothoidae > Ceratothoa > Ceratothoa steindachneri. Next base: position 97,523,719 of record OZ018335.1, read on the forward strand.
CGTTAACGGTTATGGTAATTCCATCTTCGTTCTCAAAAAAGTACGGACCGATGATTCCGTTAGACGAAAATCCGCACCAAACAATGACTTTGTTGGGATGCAATTGGTGCTGGTGTATCTCATGTGGATTGTTTTCGTCCCAAATCCGACAATTTTGCTTGTTGACAAATTCATTCATACAAAAATGGGCCTCGTCGCTGTGGCGAGGATAGAAATCACGTAATGCGCGGAACGTTTGTCGAATGGAGCACTGATTTTGATATTTAAATTTGCTGATTTGCACGTACTGTTAAACGCTATAACTTTCTATCGTGACTTGCCAAGTACTACTGAACAGTTCACAGTGAGATTGCCAGATGTCGCTTTAACAATATGGCCACTATCGCCTGACAAAGCTCGAGCGTCCTTGTTGAAAGACCCTGTATATATATATATATATATATATATATATATATATATATATATATATATATATATATTAAGAAAAAATATTGCAGTAAGGCAATTAATTATGCGGTTTAAAGGCTATTTTTGGCAAACACAGTCTTCCTCAAAGCCCTCGGAAGGAGCTCTTCTCACATACACGAAGGCTTTGAGGAAGATTGTGTTTGCCAAAAATAGCCTTTTAACCGTAGATATATATATATATATATATATATATATATATATATATATATATATATAATTTATTTTAGTTTGCGGGAGAGAACTTTAATCTCAACAGGAAAATGAAGACCATGAGGTGATTTAGGTCCTTTTTTTTCTCTCTATCAGACGAGACGTTCTTTATCTTAGAATATTTCCGGCAATTCTAAATAAAGTTAAAAGGAATTGTTGAATATATAAGACCGAAACAACAAAACAACTAAAAGTTGTTTGAAACTGAAATTTTAGATTTAATATAAGGTCATTAAGTTTAAAATTACTACACTTTAATAAAATAACTAAAGAAAACGCAACTACATTTGAAACATCACAAATCTAAAACCTAATTCTTTTAATCTGGAACTTACAGCGGCTGATTATATAATTAACTATCATAAAATCTATGAAATAAATAAAACCTGAAGTAAAGCAGAGATTGATTTTTTTTAGCCAATTAATAAATGGGTGATATTAGTCTTAATTAATAATAATAGGGTTCTTATTCTAACTTGATTGGGGAAGGTAACAGAGATTAAAAACTTAAGGTATCAAGAATCAGCACTAGAAAACTTTAAGGTCTTGCTTAGATTAATCCTTTAAGGGCGACACAGAATTGTGTGGGATTCTAGACGAAGCACAACTACAGGAAAAGAAAATGCAATCTAAACCATTTTTAGCTTTGCGAAGGTTTTAAAGAAAGTGTTACGAGGCATATGTTATTTAATTAAAGGTAATTTCAAATATTATCATCGTTTCAATGAGTTCTATTAAGATGATTTTACTCACTTACTTATTTTAATAAGTATATACTAATAATTTAAATGTTTAATCTATATAATCCACTTATTTTCAGATTTCTCCTATTTAAACCAATACTGTACGTACAATAATGCACTCCCCCTTTTCTTAATTTTAATTAAGTTTAACACCTTTCAAAGTATACAAAATTGAGGACAAATATTTAAAAAAAATTTCAATATATAAATTTGATCACAAATACCAACATTTTTCTAGAAAAAGTAGTCTATCGGCGCTGAACCCTAGTTTTCGAGACCCAAATTGAAAATTGCAGAGCAAGAAACAGGCTAAAAATAGAGTTCTCTAAACTCATTTATCAGTCTGAGTTATCTTCAATGATATATTTTCGTTGCCAACCTGCGTTATCACTCGGAAATCCCTCCTACAAACCCTTTCAAAATAGAGTAAAGATCCATCCCAATTTTAAGTGTAATTTAGTTAATATCACGATAAAAAGAAGAAAAGAGCGGAAAAGAATTATAAAAATGTGTTCGTTTCCGTCCCAGGAACCAGTTATTATACGTCTTCTTCGAAGGTCAGAAAATGGGAAAAAAATGAAGAAACTTCCGAAGCGTTCGGTGCACGTTTCCCTCCCCCCCGCAAGCCTCCACGACCCCCCCCTTTCTTTCACTTAGCTCGGTCAGGAGGAGGGGTGAGAAGCGAGGGTGGCCATTAGGGATAAAAATAATGGAGACCGAAACACTTCTGCTGCCATTTTGAGGGGTTTTAAAGACGAATTTTCCTACGGCGAGGGAAATGTTTTAGCGTCTTAAACCGAAACTCTTTTAATTGGGTTCGTCAAAAATGAAGCGGATACAGCGACCAAAAGTGTTGGTAGTTCCCAATAGTCCTAGAACTACAATAGCATTTACACAGCCCACGCTACAGAGATACAATGAATATATGCGGATTTTTTTTCTATAGTTTTGTGACGAGTCTCACCATCGTATCGTACCATACCGTCTGATGTCTTTAGGAGCGGTGGATCTATAGTTGCCCGCTTCAACATATGGCAACCGCTCAAGCCAAATCGATCTGAATTTGCACTTCATCCGGCGATCAACCACACCTGACATGATTCAACTTTGCTCAACTAAGGAACCTGGCGTATCAAAAATATGACTGTGTGACAAGGAGAGTTATATTATGCATGTGTATGTAGACTTTGGTAGCTCAAGTGTTGTGAATGTACATGCATTTTAGACAAAATAATAAAAATAATTAGTGTAGTAAAGAAGATGAAGCAGAAAGTATTGTATTCGAAGGCGCGAAAAACACGGAGGGATTCATCTTGGTTTGGGAATTAATGTTCTAAAAATCCAGGAACAGGCGACGACTGATCATGTTTCATGAATACAAAGATATCCCAATATTTTGAAACTTGGAAGAGTGATGAAAGAATTCATTTTAGTATCGAGGTCAATTTAAGAAGTGAACCAACATCAGTCATTTCTTTCTATTTCGCTGTCGTATCTGATAACTTATATTAAAGCAATATTAGGGACTCAGTTTTAGTATTATTTATTTTAGCCAAAATGGTGAAGGGTGACAATGTAAAATTATGTGTTCATAGGATTATTTAAAGTGTGGCTCAAGAGCCACTTCCCGTATCATTAGTGTGATCAAGCGTCCAATATTTCACTAAACTATCAGACATTTTAGATCTTTTGTCGAGCAAAAACAGCAGTTAAAAATGTAGCTGTCAACTCATCAATCATGTTATAAAAAAACCCCTGTTTTTTGTACAATTTCCAATTTTCATTTGATTCTTGCAGGATTCGTCCAGTATTTGGATGAAATAACCTGGTTAATCTAGATATCCCTAGCCCCTATAAAGGATTCTAATGACTCACTAGCAAATGACTCTAGTACTAAATCTTTAAATGATGATAAATATCTTTTGGGTGATATTCATGAAAGGGGAGAAAAGGATAGCGTAAAATTAGTTGGAAGGATACTAAGCAATTAGAGGATAGTTGCAGAGTTATATTTCCTTGTTTCCAGGCGTAGCAGTGCTTACGTTAGTAACCATGGAAATGGATTAACTTCCAAATGCAAAAATATAAAATTCCAGAGCACTGAATTGTATGGTAGACAAAGAGTGAAGAGTATGAATTGAGGTGGATTGCCCCCATTTGTGTTCTGCAAGAAAAACAAAATTTACTAACCTCACGAATGCAGGACAAACCCGGAAACTTGTTAACAATGTTTCTCTTTGGATGTACGGATTTTATCAGCAATTCTCAGACCGTCTAATTTCTGATAAATTTACCCTTCGGTAAAAATGTATTAGCTGCATACTGGAGTTTAATGAACAAAAATAGTAATAATTTAATTTCAAAATGATGAAACTCAGATGTCAAAAGTAAAGCGACTAAATTTTCGAATGTTTATCGGATTTTCCTACTCTTGTCCTAATTGAATGGTAATGTAGGTATAAGAATACATATTTTTTTTTTTAAAAAAATTTATCTAGACCGATTTATTTTACCATTTTTACGATGGTTTAATTGGGTGTTATGTGTTTAACCCAAATTTACTGAGGTAGAATATCAGCTTCTGATTAATGCACCTATTTTTTTTATATTCTTTCTTCTATCGAATTATATGATTACTTTTTTACGTATGGTTCACAAAGTCTTATATATATTTAGTAAATTCACACAGATCTATTCCACGCATATTGATTCTTCATGTATTTTTTTTAACTTTCAATAGTTTATCACATATAAACAGTCTACATACTTTAGAGTAAAGGGATAAAGTGCATTGCTTTCACACATACACTTCATTATTCACTTTTGCTATCTTTCACCTGCTTGCATATTAGTAGTCAATATGGCAAACAAGGGAAAATAATATAATGTTTTCTGGTTTAGAGGAAACTCCTTAGATGATAATTATTTATTAAAAAAACGTGTTTTTAAAAGTATAAAAAATAATTTGCATAACAAGGACGAAGCAAAAACTCTTCATTAACAGAACAGGCATAAGGACACGTGAAAACTCATTATATATGATGGGAAGCCATTAAATATTATAGGTTGTATAAACATCCTGTCCTCATTATACATTTTTCATCATATAACTTAAGGATCTTAATTGCTCTTCAAAGAAAACGAATCTGAAACGCTTTCAGTAACTACCAACCCAACTAATAGCAAGGGATATATTAAGCAATGTTAGTGATTCCTACTTGGTTTTATATTTTGTGTTTTTTTTTGTTTGATGTATATATTTTATTTAATAGGTTCATAAAGAGTTATAGTGGTATTTTTTGTAATTGAGTTGAAGTATTTCTGAGAAAATGCAATTGAAATATTCCAAGAAATTTAGCATGTATTCTATTGAATTAGCAAAGATATTTTTTTAAATTTGCTCTTGATTAAACACAATGAAATTCAATTATCAAAAGGATGAATACGAATTTTTAAGTAGATGAAATCATAAAATAACAGAATATTTCTAAGAAATTAGTAAAATATTGCTCCAATTAAAACCTTGTGGGAATAAAATGTTTTTTTTTATAATGGTTACAAATGTTCTACATAATTTTGCTAAGTTAAATAAAAGCCACCTATTTGATAACATCTGATTGACAATATTCTAGGTAAATTAACTAAAAAATACTACTGATGAGTCGGTGTTAGGAGAAAGATTTAGGGGTAATTAAATTGTAGGCTCAACCTTTATATTTCTTTTGTTTATATTTCATTGTTCCTGCCTTTATGTTTTTTATAGTCCGTTAATTTCTATTTCATTTTATTGCCTGATGCCTTTGCATGACGACAGTGCGTTCAAAGACTTCCTTTATGTAAACACATGAGAAGACGCCGGATAGTTCTGGAAGAGTACTGTAATATTATGATCCCAATACTTCAGTCGACTTTTGTATGGAAACCTTTTGAATTAGCCGTGAATATTCTACTTAATATGGTTTGCGTGACAGCAAAAAAAAAAATTGAAGCGTTGTATGGCGGCATATATCCAAGCAAAAATTTCTTCCGCACACAAAAAGGTCATAAAACGTTTCCTTATTGTTTTAAATGTATTTCGGAAAATAAAATCATAAATAACTGTATTCGGCCTTTACCGATGATAGTAAAAAAACAATACATGAATGTAATACACGTAATTAACATAGGTCACAAATTTTTCAGAAATAGTAAATTACAAAAACATTATAACATTCCTATTTTGTAATTTACATATGTTTCATAGAATAAAATATAGATATGTAAATTTCAGAAATAGATTGGGTATAGGGTGAGAAATCTGGAATCTTGTCCACATTTATAATCAGATATGCATAGAAGTTGTCATGATTACAAATAATGATTATTAAAATTCTTAGATCAAAAAACAAATATTAAGCAGTTTTTCTAATCTCAAGAGAAAACTGAGTTTTTAGAGACCTATCAAGGTACCAAAACTGCGCTCACTGTTCTATTGTAATTTTCATTCTCTTTGTGTATCCTTTCGTTATCGCCCCCCAAAATCTTCATAACAGGGACATTTGTTGGTATTTATGCATTAGGAAAATCTGAAAGTTCTAGATGATGATTATTCACAAACGATTTATTTATATAAATATTTTCGATAAAGTATTAGCCAAAATGAAGTTTATATTTTCTTGTCAAGTCATTCTTGTACCAATCTCATATGAAGAACATTTTTGTGATAGTTTTGAGCGGTTGCTAAAGACTCATAGAAGATTCAAGGCCACAAAATTGATAGGAAATTAAATAAAAGAGCTTTAGAAGAATGTTGTGGTTGTTATGGTATATAAGCAAAATTCCAATAGAAATACCATAAATTGAACAAGTACATAATTCAGACTTGTCTAAATGCGTTGTCCCATTGTATTGATTCCTTTTACCTTAAAAGTTCGTCATTACATTTATTTTGGTTTATTAATTCTTTCCCGTTATTCATTTGCCTTAGTTTATCTTTAAATTTATATTTTAGACACGTTTTTTATTAGTTCCATCAATTATCATCACCGCAAGTTATAGTTTATTAGGTGTTGGCCGAAGGTGGAAGTTCTAAGGAAAATTCTTCTCTTCATTCAGAGCTGTTGTGGAAGACGCATGGAGGCTGTTTTAGGCAGTCTTATAGATAGACAAAAATCTACGCTATAGAAATAAGAATGGTAGATCTAGGCTAAAGAAAAAGGTGAAAAAAACAGAAGAAAGATAAGAAAAAAAGAAAATTATTTATATCTACAAACTGTTTTCGGGAATATCAACCCAGCAAACAATAATTAGCTGACGCGATTCAAATAATGACTAAAAATTTAAAAAACATTATTATCATACTCAATTTCCTCTAAATAGACTTTAAAAATGTTTTAAAAACTGCCTTTAGTTCACAATTGACGGATTCATAGAATTGTAATTACGGAAAAGCACTGGAACTATTTTATTCTAAATAATTTTATGACCTCACCTGGAAGGTAAAAAGTTATGTGTGGCAATTAACCAAATTAAGTCAGTAAATTTTAAAGGAGTAAACAATATCGCCCTCCCCCCAAAGAATATAATATCTACGAAGTGATATTCTTATTTTTATGAGACTTCTATGCGAATTAATTCTAGCATAAATCACATTCCTAAAAGATGCGGCAAAACAATTTTGTTGTCGTCGAGATCGATAAAAATATATTTGTCAAATGAAACATAAGAATTCCCTGCCATACACACAAATGAATTTGTATTCTTATTAGTAATGACCACATGTCGCACACACACACACACACACATAGATTCTTTCCTAGTCAGATAGCAAATATAGACATATTGCGATTAACACTCGAGCGGCCTATATAAATGTGTGTTCATATTTATCTGAACGAAGAATGATAAATTTTAGAACTTTATAAAACAATATGAAATTAAGACAAGGAAGCAGGTTATTTCAATGGAGCTAGAAAAGGATACGTAAATTATCTCAATAGTCTTACTCCGATAACTTTTTAAAAAGTTTTTAATTTATTCTCTCTGGTGGGATTACTTTTAATTTAATTCTAGAAAATTTGGAATTCCCAATTTTCAAGTAGATTCCTTCGCGAATAGAAAGTAATATAAACTTTGGAAATTTCAATATATATATATATATATATATATATATATATATATATATATATATATATATATATATATCAGGTACCATATTTTAAATAAATAGAAGAGTCATTGTGAATTATTCTTGTAATGTTATCTCTTTTTTCCTTTGCTTCTCAAATTCTTGAGTCTAGCCTACACAGCATCGTTTTGGGCCGAGTAGTTTGAGCCATGGGTCGAGAAACAAAACGATCTCTTGGTGGCACATGTTCGAATCTCTATTATTGTCTTGACGCGTATTTTTTAATATATGTTTATGTACACATAAATTTGTAACCATTTTACCTTTTTTCTATTCCTTTTTTTAGTTGTTTGTTTCCCCGTCATTTTTTACTTAGTGTATTATTATTCCTTGGTTGGATTACACAGGCTTTCATGCAATGCTTTCAAATTCGCTGTATGTTTTTGTAAAATTCCATACATTTTAAAAGAAGGCCAGAAACTACCGAGACTGGGAATTTAGTGGGGAAAGGTGGAGCGAGTGATTAGACATGTAGAACCTGCAAACCAAGACAGGCAACGTCGAGACATTTCGAAGTATTACACGCATGCGGGTCCATTGGTACGAACATCTCTAAATTCAAAGAAAATGATCGTGAGGCGGTCAATAAGGCGCTATGCGCAAGCGCTCTCGTCAGGAAATTTAGAAACCTGGGTTCTAGAAGCCTAAGAAGTATAGAGAAAAGCTCTTGCAGAGATTTAAATTAGCATGATCATGTCCATTTGACCAACGAGGCTTAAAATACACTTAGTATTAAGTGTTACCCTCGACATGTACCTCTTCATTTTATTTATCTACTCTGTTCCTTCCTTGTCTGTTCTTCGCTTCGTTCACATTGAATTATATACCTCGTTAGCTACACGTTTCCTTCTTGTTTCAATTAACCCACCCCCAGGATTGATATGTCCAAGAAACCTTGCCTTTAAGAAAAGAAAAAAGTAGAAAAAATGGTGGAAGACATTTATAAGACATTTTAAGTACTTTTAACGACTTTTCCAAGACATGCAAAAACATTTTCAAGATTTTTTAAAGAATTTAGTCATTTGCAACATTCTTAATGTGAGACAATTCAAAAGATATTTCCGACATTTTGCACGAAACTTTAAATGAATTTTTAGATATTTTTAGAATATTAGAAATTTCCTATGTATTTTGCGTCATTTCACATGACTTAAATATATTTTACATATCTTCAAGGCATTCTAAATACACTGAAAGACATTAAAATGATATTCATACATTGTAATGGTATAAAAAAGATAATTTAAAGGCAGGTCTTGCATTTCTAAGATATCTGAACGATAAACTATTATTTAAAGGAATATTTCAAGACTATTTAAAGACGTTATGAAATTTTTTTCCTTTGAATTGGGTTCTGTTGTGAAGGGATAGAAAAAGGGCATAACCAACAGAACATTTTCACATTATGGGAAAAGAGAGAGAGAGAGAGAGAGAGATAGAGAGAGAGAGAGAGAGAGAGAGAAAGAGAGAGAGAGAGAGAGAGAGAGAAAGAGAGAGAGAGAGGGGAAAGAAGATGGACAGAAAAACGGGAGAAAAAAATGGTTAACAGAATGCAATATCACCCTTCATCCATCCTAATTACCTGAGCAGAGGAAGGCTCCAAATAATACTTCAGGAACAATTTCCTGGAAATAGAACAGGCCCTCAAAAGGACCGATTTGTCCCTATTTAGTAGTTATTACTTAGCGTAGCACTTAACATTTAGGGGGAGACAGCTTTGGAACTTCCCCTCCCACCCGAGCTTTCTCCAAACCTTGACCAGTACTGGGGGGTAAATCCCTATCTCTTTGTACGAGGCAAAACACAAATAAAGTAATCCAACGTAGGCCGAATAACAAATTCAAGAATTGCGTTATCAAGAATAATGAGGTCACTGCCAAAGTTCCCGAACTCAAAACTCGTAGGCACAAACACCGTTTTACGCCCAAATATACATAGGTACTAACAACTTTATGGGTTCATAGACATGAAAACCATTATTGGTCCAGACGGTACAAACATTGTCATGTGCTCAAAGTTATGGTCACCCTTATTGGTTACAAGGTACGAAGACTATTCTTAATTACGATCACTATTATGGGTTACAAAGTAAGAACACTACTCAAAGTTTACAGATACGAATAATCTCATGCGCCTAAAGATACATGCACCTTACTGGGTTCTAAGCTACGAATAGCCTCTAGGGTTAAAGATTCACTGTCCTGGATTCCTATCTACGAACACATCCCACCCTGTTGACCTTCCTCTTCTTTCCCATTCGTTCTGGTGGTTTCAACACCTCAATCATTCTTGCATAAACCTTTGAATGCATTTCGTTCCCTAATTTCCAGGATTTTCAATTCCTTCAGTACTGTTCCGATGCTCAACACTCCGAGAAGCACTTTTCTACCTACTATTCAAAGGAAGTCAATCTGTGATTCTCCCTCGGTATTTTAGAGAAGGGTAATACAAACAGTTAGGATCCAATGGGATTTGGCTGTTAGGAATGGCATTATTTTATATTGCATTGCTACTATAATTAAATGTCAGGCTTTATCTGAGAGATGTAAGGAGGTATGTAGAACAAAAGTCGTGAATGTGTGCCCCTATTTGGAGATTTGGATATGTTGCGGGGGGGCGTGTGTATTTGTGGATTCTGATATGTTTATAGTGTATGGTGAGAATTTGAATAACGTTCTGTATTTGGGGATTCAGTTAATTGTTAGTGTACTTGCTGATTTGGGAACATGTGTGTATTTGTGGATTTCGTTGTGTATTGGCTGATTCGACTTTGCGTGAGTGAGTTGTGGATTTGGGTATGTGTGTATTTGTTAATTGGGTACATATGTATGGAAAGAATTGCTAGGTAGGTGTGCATTAAATAAGCGAAAACTAGTGTTTGTTATGGCAATAAACTTTTCAAGTGATTTCAATCGGGTAGAAAGCTTAATGTTTGTATTTGAAAGTATGTTCGTTCTACGGGTTGAGTTTGGATACACCCTTCAAATTAACTTCACTAATTTAAATATTTCAAGAGATCTTTTAACGCTCTTTCTATATTTCTGTTCTACCTTTTTTATCGCTTAGTTAATTTATTCACCAGCGATGACGATCTGTGCCCCTTTCTAGCTCATTACCACTCAACCACACCTCAGTATCAATGCATCTGCAACCAATACGACCTTAACAACCTACTTCACCATGTAACAATTAATGAATAATGGGGATTCTAAAACCATTATTTACCTTCTTGTCTATTTGCCTTGATAAAAATCTAGCCTCATGAATTGATTTTGATTCTACTCATTTTTTTCCATCTCTATCTACACGTCTATCCAGCAATCCAACCAGCAAGTCATCTATTCATTCATTTATCCATCTATTCATCCATTATTATACCTATCCATCCATTCCTCCATTATTATACCTATCCATCCATTCATCCATTATTATACCTATACATCCATTACTGTACCCATTTATCTAAAATCCATCATCCCTACGTTGGTTTATCCTTCCATCTATTCATCCATCCCTTCATCCCTCTCTACCTCTATCCATTCATTCATTTTCTTCCATCGATCTATCTATCATCCTTCTTTTATCCATTCCTCCCTCCCTCCATGCATCCATCTCCACATTCATCTATCCTTAGTTTCATCAATCCCTCTCTCCCTCCATTCATCCATCGATCATAATTCCATTCATCTATCCCTCCCTCCAATGCATTAATCTATCTATTTATCTAATATTTCTTTCTATTTCTCCCTCACCCTTTAGAACTTTACTTCTCATTGATCTTTATTTTTTTCCCCTTTCGACCTTCTTCTCTCAAATGGAAGAAAGCAAGGCTTAAGACGTAGGAAGAAAGAAGAACAGTGAGTAAGAAAGAGGGGAAGAAGAACGGCGAGGGTAAACGAATAAGGGAAGAGGAAAAAACTCAAGAAGACCTTCCGTGCAGACAAAAGCTCTCTAATTTTAATTTTGTTCAAGCGAACAAAAGGAGTTCAGACAAGAAAAGGAGGGATTCCTAGCCAAGAATGGCGTCTACAGATTAATTTCAAAGAGCCTTTTTTCCATTTGCGCCCTGAAAATCTCAAAACCCCTCAAAATTGCCTCGTAGACGCTTATTAATGGAAGTTTTTGCGGTGAACAGAGTTTCAGAGACGAGCTTAAATGGATTTATGGGGAACTCAAATTCTAATTAATGAAAGTCATTGTTTATTGATGTATGAAAGCAAATTTCCCGCATGCGCGTTCCACTAAGTATGAGAGTTTAAAAGTGAGCTTTATCATTCAGGTCGGTAATGTAATTTAAAAGGATTGCTGCCTGTATTATATCTTAACTAATTCTTAAAAGGAGTTTCATTTTCGTAACTACAATAATGAAATTCACAATGTAGAAGAATTACGAGATATTACCCCTTTGATCAAACACTTTGGTTATTTTTCTACCTGATTCAGTTTTCTAAGCTTTTGTTTTAAATTGGATTTTATTTATGATTTAATTGGTTTACATTACAATATTAATAAAGTTAGGTCTCAGTAAGAAATTATCCACGTATTCAGTTTTAGAGGATATATGGTTTTACTGTAATGTACTCCACTAGAAAAGGTTTGGGATCAATACTCACGCCTTTGAGAACACCAGACCAATGAGGTTCTTGAAAGGTATGCCAACATCTTAAGGAGGTATTATATACTTTAACTGGATCAAATTCTAAATATTAGGTTTCAAAACTGTTTGAGAAATACGTTTCAAGCATATTAGGTGATTTTCTTGGTTCTGGAATAAACGACACACAAAAACTAATTCATTTGCTCTGATGATGAGCAACTAGGTAAAATATTTCTGTCTAAATACTGCATTTTTGAATCTGGAATGAAGGTAACAGACTCCAAGGTAAGCGAAGGACAACTGATGCTAGGACCATTGGCTTCATAGTCTGCACAAAGCAGTTCCGAAGAGACGGAAGGGGGATTATCCCAGCATTGTTGCACGTTCACTGTAGGCCGTCCCTTGCATCGGGTTCCTGCAACGTCTATGCAAGTTCCAGACCCCGTTAAAATACCCAGGGGTTTTGCGATAAGGATACTACCAAGAACAAATTTCTCTTCTGCAGAAGATATTTCTTTATGATGCTTAAAATTTGATAGAATAGGGTGAATAATACAATTGTATGGGTATTTGAGGAGTTATTTCTCTGTAATGGTGCGCCGAGAATGCAAAAATTGCACACTCGTCCACCCAAAGGGGAGATGATCTTTGGGCTGCAATTTTTCTCTCAGCGACCAATTGGTCGGTGGGTTGTGTTCCCTGCCTCTACTTTGGGTCTTTGCAGCGCTCTGGTGCCGCCGGGGCGGTTTGGTGAAGGGAGGGACATTGAAAGGCAACCCGCATTCGAGGAAGGACGCATTGAAAACTATTCGAAGTGGTCTGTGCGATGAATGAGTTGGTCACATTAGAATGGAAGCAAAAACAGGAACGTAAGAAGCGCTCTCGCTATGCATCCTGCGTTATGGACAAAAAATTTCCCCCTCCTCTGTCTAATGCGAGATCTCACAATGCGATTGCTTAATGCCTCCCCCTTTTTTTATTTCACAGGCGATAACGATGACTAAAAGGGAATTATTTCTTTCCTCTTCTACTTTCCAATTATGGTTATACCTTTTTTGTCCTTTCAATGTCCTTTTGGAGTCTTTTCCATAACAAAATTAAAGTTCATAAATAGAAACGATTTTATTCGAGCCAAATCTCGGAAAGAGCGATTCTTTTTTGCCCATGCATTTTCATAATCTTTTTTAGCCATAAGATGCAAAAAAGGGAAATATAATAAGCCATATGTCGCCAGAAATTATACGCATGTACGTTAAGATCACGTGCATGAATAGGGATTGTAGTTAAATACGTATTGACGTCTACACGAGAAAATACAGAGGGGAGTGAGACTGGCAAAAAGGCCTAACTTTATGAATAAGTAACACATGAAGCGTAAGGTAGCATTAATTTTTGCAAACACACTCAATAAATACTGATTATTATTACCAATAACTGCGCCACTATTACTAATATCTCGTTTCATGAGTAATTTCATACGATAATAGTTTCGATGTGAATTGTAAAATATATGTTGTGAAAACCTCGACTTCAATTTTCCCCTACACTTATATAAGTAAGAATATCAGAGCGAAAAAGAAAGAAATCAGAGTAAATAAACACACACACACACACACACACATATATATATATATATATATATATATATATATATATATATATATATATATATATATATATATATATATATATATATATATATATATATCTATATATATATATATATATATATATATATATATATATATATATATATATATATATATATATATACATATATATAACGGGTTTTGCAAAATTCTGTTACACTAGTTTGTTTTTGGTTTTTGAAACTTTCGCGAGGTTTACGTATGTGATGGAAAAGTTCAATCAAACTTAAAGTTCTACTTTTTCAGCATGTGTCATTAAAATGACTTTTCCATTGTGTGCCGGTGTGGTGAGATGGAAATGAAAACAATCGAGATCACTGCTCTTCTGCGTGTGGGCCACAACAAGTCTGACATCACCAAGTGGCTTAACGTCATCCGGATGACCGTTCACAGAATGACGAAGCGGCTCAAGAATCGCTCTTGTTCAGGCAGATCTCAGGTTGCAAACTGAGGCTGTAAGAAAGGCACTCGAAAGTGCTCCGAAGCTCGAAATGACTGCGCTCGCGAAGAATGTCTTGATGGCGAGTGTCCAGGGCCGTCAAGGAGGAGGGCCGCAAAAGCTTGGAGTGTGTGGAAAGGCCTCTGCTCACCTATCATATGCGAGACAACTTTGGGAGGTTGTTGCCGGCTTCTCAACGGTTTGAAGAGTCGAAGCGATTGAATTCTTATTTATTCAGATGAAAAAACCTTCACGGTCGATCCGGTCATCAACAACCAGAACCACCGCGTGGTAGCTTCACCCAAGACGTCTACGAGGTCCACTACGTGTCGTGAAGATGCTCGGCATCGTGGTTTCGAATGGCTACAAGATTCCGCCGATGTGGTTCACGGCCGGTTACAGGTTCACCACGGCCGATTACAGGGACAGCTTGGCCACAAAAGTCCTGCCCTGGTGAGAAAGATCACGAAGAAGGGGAACTAAGTCTTTCAGCAGGACGTTTGCCCTGCCCACACGGTCAAGACCGTGCAAGAGTGGTTGACGTCGAACAATGAACTTCTGGTAGAAGGACTTTTGGCCACCGCAGTTTCCCGAGCACAATCCTATCAAATACAATGTGTGGGCGCATTAGAAGGGCAGGGTTTATAAGGTCTGCCACAACAACGTCAATGAGCTGAAGTCCTCCGTTAACCGCGTGTGGGTCAGCAGGTTGAAAGTTTGATACGTTGCGTATGGGCGTCGTCGAGATAGAGGTCAATCAACGCTCTCATAACACCATTCAATCTCTCAAGTGTGCTATAACAAAGACTATGTCAGAAATTGATTAAGCACATCTGATTCTGGTATGTTATTGCTTCAGACCACGAATTGAAGCAATCATTGAGACTAATGGTGGATTCTTTATAAGGATCCTCAAGATATTTGTATCGATTTCTATTTAAATACAACTTTTCTCTGATGTGCTATCCGTCCTTTCCTTCAAATGACCTCAAAATACTGACGCACCCTGTATATATTTACAAATACGTTTACTTAGGACAGGTCTTGGCTCCTGATGAGAGCATGGAAAACTAATACAGTGGAAGAACTAAATTAGGGTGGAGTAACTGTAGAAAGACTTAGCTACATCCTTAGAAAGCACATTCCTCTATGCTTAAAATGCAAAGGAATTTAATCAATGCCTCTTTCCAGTTTGAAATTATGGAAATGAAACTACCATAGAAAAAAGAAACTAATTATAACTCCAGAAAACATAGAAGGATAAATAATAGGAATATTTCGCATGGGTAAGAACAATAACATGGATAACGGTTATATGTGAGTGCGTGTGTATCTACGCGTCAATTAATCAAAAGCAAACTTGCGTGATAGTCCTCCTAACGTGAAAATAAGGACCACAGAGTGATGCGTGAGAACAGAAAAGGCAATAAATTAAAATAAAACTTTTCGTTCCGAGAAATAAATCAAGACGACAACATAATGCGGGGTTTTTGGACTTTGATCCTTCAGGATTTCTGTCGGGTCCCTCCTGCAGGAAGTTTTTTGGACCACCCTAACCCCCCTGCCTCAGCTCATACGACTAGAGCTTTCTAGACCCAGTCTCTCCATCCATCAGACAAGTTTCAAAGAAGTTGAAGAATATAAAAATGGCAATGCCTTGATTAATGGCATCCACAGAGGGGTCATAGTTTAATAGCTGTTTCACTGCCTCTGTTTGGTTAGACTTATTTTCTCGGCCACTCGAATAACGCCCGTATTTTTTCTTTCTCAAATTCCGTGATTTTGAGGAAGTTTGAAACTCCAATGATAAGATGGTACCAGAATCCTTGTACAGGTTATTGTTGTTTTTCTTCCCCAACACTTGGGCCATAGAATGAGTCAGGGCCATAGGACTGTACATCAAAGAGAAGACTTTCAGCACTCGTGAGATTATTATGGTAAGAAGCGAAATTCCCCTCGACTTCATTTGATCTTCCTCCACCCAGGGAGTCAGAAAAGTTGGATCAACTGATAATATTTCACCCAGAGGTATTTGGGGTGCAATATCTTCCGTTGATTCGAACTGGAATGGAATACCTTCCTTAGCTGAACTTGTGGTCAAATAACATACCCTACGATGATTAAAGGAAATTTTATTTAGAACAATTATTTCAATCAAATTTTGTTTAAAATTGCAGATACTCAATGGCAGAGAACTCTCTTATGCTAAAATTTTAGCATTTTTAGGTGCAGATTCTTTACTTCAGAAAAAAGATGCTTGTCAATTAACTTCTTTTTTATACAGGAGGATAATTTAATATATCCGAGAAAAAAAAACATGTCCTCTAGCTTCACTTATTTTACCATTAATCTATAGCTAGAAATGGCTACATTTTTTTGGATTTTCTCCGCTCGAAAACATGGAATGGCTAGGTTGTGGAGTGCATAGAATTGGTTTATAAGTAAAGTGAATAAAATCATCGCGAGAATGCAGCGTGTTAGTCAATATCACTCCATCTTTCTGTCTTACAGTAATTTCGTTTTTCAATTAAAAAAGTAAGAAGCGAATTCTAACGTGGATCTCTCCACCAAAAAGTTTGAAAGAGGTTTATAAAAAAATGGAGAGGGACGAGAAAGTGAAATTTTGTGGAAGGTACAAAGCTTAAACCGCATAAAGTGGAAACCACTTGGGTGCCTTGTATCACGGAAGGTGCGCAACTCTCCTGGCACTCTCCTCTCCCTTGTAACAAGATTGCTACGATCCTCTAACTCTTCAACACTCCTGGTCTGTGATGCATAGACTTTGCATTTCAGGAAGCCTCATAGAGAGAAGTCAGATCTAGAGAACGTGGCGCCCACTCCAAGAAATCGCGAACTGCTTTAGCATAATATGGAAGAGCACCATCTTGTTGGACAAGACAATCATCAACATTGGCTACACGTTCCAATTCACGGAGAAAAAAGGTTAGAAGCATCGCTAGATAATTGACACCTGTCACATTAACAGTCCGCTGCTGATCATCTTTACAGAAAAATGGTCCAATGAGCTTTTTAGAAGAGGTAGCGCACCATACAGCGAGCTTTGGAAAGTCGCACTCGTACTCTTCAACAACAACTAAGTTGTTTTTACCCCCAAATCGAGAGTTATGCCAATTCACGAGACCAGATAAGTGAAAAATTGCTTCGATCAAAGTCTTCTTCCATAGTTTTTTGAACAATTAATTTCTTAAAGGGAAATATTTTCAAGTCTTTACGTGTTATCTGTTGTATGGTTGAAGCACGAAAGGCAATTTCCGCGAGGGTCTGTTTATAGACTTCCCTTGGCTTCTGTTGAAAGCTTCTTCAACGATAGCAATTCTTTCCTCAGAACGGCTACTTCTAGGTCTTCCTGTGCGTGATCTATCAGTCACAGAGCCTGTTTCCATAAAGCTCTTATGAATGGAATAAATTGTAGAGCGTGCTGGGCAAGTAGACGTCTCATAGAAAACACGGAATCGTCTTTGAGTTTCGGTTGGAGATTTGTAAACTTCCTGCCAGGCAGCGATCACCCATTTTGACCAGGTGTAGGGTTTAACTTGTATACCAACAAATTCTAATTTAGTAAACTATTATATACTACGAAATTGAACTCCTCGGTTTAAACTATGAAAAAAACTAATAAAAACTATAATGTAACGGGACTTTGGAATGACCCCATATTTAACCTGGGAAGAAATAAGTTAAAATTAACACCTTGTGACCACATTTTATCCAATGAATTAATCAACTTACAAAATATTGGCTAATCTAGTGAACATTCTGCTATATAAATAGTATAGTTAACATCCTGCCATATAAATAGAATAATTAGCATTCTGCAAAATATAAATATAGTTAACATTCTGCCATATAAATAGTATAGTTAACATGCTACCAAATATATAGTTAGCATTCTGCCATCAAAATAGTTTAGTTAAACAGTCTGGAATATGAATAGTATAGTTAACACTGTTATAAAAATAGCATACTTAACATTCTGCTAAACATAAGTATAGTTAACTTTCTGCCTTATAAAGTGTTCATTGATGTTCGAAATGAATGACATTAATAGTTTGGGCTGTAATTTTTAGGTTATTTTCGAAATGTTGTTTCTGCTGATGGCATTTTACAATCTATCATATTTCTAACAGAAGAGAAAAATTCAAATTTTCTAAAAAATCTTTCTTCTTATTTTATTTTTTACTTTTTAACAAAGAAAGGAATCGCAAAACGCCTTTACCATATTCTCTTAATTTAGTTTTCTATTTAAGGCATTTGCGCTTAAGCGGCGTCCCCACACCCCCAAATAATGATTAATGGACGAATTAGTTAATGATTGAGCGATGACTTCTCCTTAATTTGAGGCAAGGTGATTTTTCTAAAAGATGGAAGGGGTTATAAAATCGTTCCCCTACTTAAAGGATGTTCTTCATTTCCCCGTTTCCCCTCTTCTTTCACTTCCGGGCGTTCTCTCCCCGTCCCTAAGGGGTGGACTTTGTATTTTCTTGTTTTTTGAACAAGCTTATGAACGATTGAATATATTCGCCTCAGAGGTACTTAGGGTGGTGTATCTTCAATTGGCACAAACTGAGGTGTGAGATCTTCAGTAGAGGAACTTGGGGTCGAGTGATATATCCTAAGTAGGTGATTGTAGCTAGGATTAAACTGATTTTAATTTAGAACCATTTTAACCTAATTATATTAAAATTGCACATATTCAATGGCAAATAACTCTTTTGATGCTAAACTTTTATGCTAAATTTCAAGATATTCAATGGCAGAGAACTGTTTTATGCTAAAATTGCAGATATTCAATGGCAGAGAACTCTATTTTTCTAAAATTGTATATATTCATTGACAGAGAACTAAATATACTAAAATTGCAGATATTCAATAGCAGAGCGCTCTATTATGCTAAAATTGCAGATATTTGATGGTAAGTGCAGCATTTATTGCTGGTGTGAAAACCCGAACCATACAATCATTTTGTCACAAATACAAGATTAAAATAAAAAGCGATGTTATGGTTTAAATGGGAGTTCCTCGAATGCTACCTTCAGAAATTCATGATGAGGGAACACTTCCGAAATTATGTGACTACATAATATTAGGTTTTCGAAAAAAATTGAAAATCCCAAAATGTTTGCATTTCGATGTTTAAAAATATTATTTATACATATTTTGATTCAGATTTAGTCAGTGACATGATAGTATAGGGTGTTTAATTAAAGGTCTCTATTTACAGAATACAATTGTATTCTGCTCTTTCATAATTATAAATATGTTGAATATAATAATTACTTTTGTATCCTTTGAAAGTTTATTCTTTGCAATATTCGGGGAGTAAGAGTTAATGATGATATCAAAAAGTGTAATTAAATTAAATGTTACTGCATCAATATCATCTTGCTTATCAACTCAAATTCAAACTCAATGCAAATGACAAATTTTACTTGAAGCTTCATTCTTCAGCTGAATTTCAGTCTAAATTAAACCCTATTTGGTCTTAGGAAACGGAAAAATATGAAATAATTCAAAATTACTATTTACACATTCGATCAAAAATTTATAGACAAACCAAAAGGTGTGAATGGAGTAATAAAAAAAAACATAGCATTTGGAATTATTTGTAACCAGGTAAGGATAGAAATAATTACTTTCTAAAAATAGATATGTAAATGAGAAAATAGTAAGTTTGGTGGTTCGTATATATATATATATATATATATATATATATATATTGATATCATTGGAGCTCATAGCTTAAAAATACATATTTAATAAACATTGTTCTAAAAAGCTTCAGATCTAAAACATTTTATATATTGTGTAATTTCACAAAAAGCCACTTTTGATTTATGAAACACACACAGGTAAAGAAACGAAAGAACCTTTTTTTTTACACTATTTTGATATTCATATTAAAAAACCTTTTGAAACGCTTAAAACTTTGAAATATTTCGTAATCTAAAAAGGTTCTTTGGTGTTTTCTTGTAAGAGAGGAAAGGGCAAATATCTTTTAATTACTATCGTTCTTATACGGATGGTTTGCAGAGTTTTCTCAAGGAAGGAACCAGGAGGCAAAAAGAAAGCTCCCCCCCTACCCTAGAAGAATGTGCCCCAGAATAAAAAAAAAAAAATCAGCCAAAGGGGGAGAAAAATAAGAGCACTGAAGTGTCGACTCGTTCCTTATGAGTGTAAGAGGGAGGAATTCGTTAAAAATAAAGTGAAGTGCACAGGAAAACATACAGACCGAGCTGCAGCTGTTGCTGCGCGTTCGGATGGGTGAATGTGCGCTCCTCTCGGGCCACCTTCTGTTGCAAAAAAAACAACAGTGACGGAAAAGTTGCAAGGTGAAAAGTTAATTTGATCGCAACGTTCTCACGAGTGTCGACATTCAAGAGGATTGCGTCCAACTTTCCTGCATGAGTCGACGGGGCGCGCAAAGAGGGAAGTCAAGCTCTCCACCTTCAGCGCAGACGGAAGCTAGCGCGGAAATGCGTCTGAGAGTACCGCGTGAACGATCACAAGAGAGGAATCGCCAGCGTGAAATGTCAAGGTTAAATATATAGAAACTGAGAAAGGACTTTAATGTTCCACATTAAATCCATTAAGAAGATAACGACGAAGAACAACAACAACACCCAAAGGACCAAAAAGAACCACTTTGGCTTTCTGGTGGTCAAGGGCATTACTTTGTTATTCAAAGAAGACGTCCACACAGGCAAAAAGAGCAAATAACTTGCTAATAAATAGAAGCAAAAGCAATAGCACCAAGGATTAAATATTACTATTACAGATGATTATTCACGAATTCCTCCATAATGTTGCAGGAACGAATTACGACCATCACCCCGAACACCCCAAATCTCTGCATTCGTTTAATGGACATAAATTACCAAACAGTTCAATCCAGAGCAAATTGACAACAATGAATTCAATTCCACCCGCAAAATGCTGCTCCGAGGCAATCCTACTCTCATATCTACATTTCCCGGGCGTACACTCATTCGCACATGATCAACAAACGTACACTGGTATTTATATACATGCGGGAGCAGATGTACACTTTTTTATGCCGTTTTTTTTCGACCGTCCGTTGCAAGAAACGCAACAAGCCGTCGCTGACCATCGTTGCACAGATTGCAAAGGAAAGGTAGGTTTTTGAGGGGGGAGGGGGTGAAGAGACGACCATTAGACAGAAAGCCTTTGAAAACGGATGCCGTTTAGGGGCACGGAAGAATCGAAGGCTCTTTTTTACCTGACGTTTTTCATCCCTTTCGATGAAGGGCATTACCCGGCGCGGTTTGTGGGTACCTCTGGACAGACAATCCTCCTGGCCAGTCCTTGGCCGAAAAAAGCCTTAATTTTATTAATCAGGATATTCATTAGGTCTTTTGTGTAATCCATTTCGTTCACCTACTTTTTTATCTCGCATATCTTACATCATCTGCTTTTCATATCCTTCCATATATATATATATATATATATATATATATATATATATATATATATATATATATATATATATATACGAGTATATGACGTTTAATTCTAACAATATATGGTATTCATGGATGATGAATGAATATGCCTTGAATTCAATTCTGAGAAACAAGAAATTGAAAAACCAATACAAAAGCTTCCTACGCGTTTATGAGACATCGTCATATGATTTACGTTTAAGTTTATTTATGTATGTTTTTCTGTTATTGGGAGACACCTCACCTTTTAACCTTATTAACAGCTCCCCCATTTGCCCCTTTTCCCTAACACATTCTCGCTTACCCATCTCATGTTCCTAAAAATTTAAATTTGTCGTTATTTTTCTTATCAACTTGTTTCTTTGAGCTTTTCTGATGTTTCTTACCCTTATGTGTTGGATCATACATTAATTAAGGATTTCATGGTAAGGTTTATATATGATTTCTTTTATTTTTATGAGCTTTTGAGATATTTTTTGCCGTGGTATATTTTTCTTTGTCCATTAAATTGAAAAATATTTTATTTATAACACAAATTATAATAAATATGTCGATTAATAATGCAAGTACTTTGTGATTCAGAATATTATCCCAAATCTCACTGTTGTTATAATATTCCGACCAAATATTTGAACCTTATATTTTCCATTATAATCATGTGTAAATAATGATCATAGAACGTTGATTTAATGTAGAAAATTGTTGTTCAATACAATGAAAAAAGTAGATCAATTATACATCCAAAATTTCTCTTACATTCAACCGTGAAAAAGTTAGTTTTTAAAAACGCTGACTCAAAAATACCACGACTTTAATCTTTATACCAATAAAATGTGTATAAAATTCATCAACACGAACATTATAAACCCATTATGTTTATTCATTATTTTAATGAGTTAGTTAGTACCAAAATATTTACTTTTGCATGTACCACAGCGCTCAAAAATATTTGAACGTAAGTACTAGTGATATTTTCTTAACTAAAATTTTTAAGGCGCTTGGCTAAATTTCTACCATCTCTTGAAATTCTTTCAGATTTCATGACATATCGGTCATGATTGTTTCTGATCCCGAAATGTGCTTCTACAGAATATACATCCCCTACACACTTATTTATTAATCCTCATTTTTAATTAACTATCATCTCTATGAAAACTAAAAAAACTATACAAAAAAATATTCTTAGGTCAGGATAAAGGTCGGATAATAAGTGAACAACCGGACAGGTTTTAGACGGTCGCGTATCTTTGCAGCGGAAAGTGCAGGAGAATCCCCCTCCCTCCCACTTTTTCCCATCACTGGCATTAATGTCCCATTAACCAGTGTGTCTACCCTTACGAGGCTTCCGAGCCATCCCCACGGTGTAAGCTCACTCTCTCCCGTCCCACAGATCCCGACCCACCACCCCATCCCAGCTGTGCAACAAAAGTTTTTTGTAGTCGCGTTGCAAGGGAAGTAAGGGTAGGGGGGAGGTGAAACAGGAAGGCTCAAAGGGTAAATAAATTAGATGGGTAGCAGGGATGGATGGGAGAATAGCGAATGGTGCGGAGTCAACGACTAAATGAGGAAATTGGCAAGCAAACGCTGCCGCCGAGGGGTTGAGGACATCCGAAAAGAGAAGGCCATTGCTAGCCAACAAATCTCGCCCTACCGCCATCACGCAGGAAATAGAGTCAAAGTCGTAAAAAGAATTTATAACAGATGTTTCCTTGTCCGTTGTTGCGCTGTGGTGGTGTCTGATCTTCTTCCACCACCATCCTTCAATGGCACCCTCCTATTTAGTGGCTACAGGCGAGCTACGTATGCACAGAGGCCGCACTGAGTTTTGCCTCTGCGCTTACTGCTCTCTTTATTATCTGAGTGGTGATAGCAAAGTATTTACAGACATTATTTATGACACGTTACTTGCATTTGTCCTCCTATATATATATATATATATATATATATATATATATATATATATATATATATATATATATATATATATATATATCGAGATCAGGCGTCAAGCCAGAGTCACCAATTTATTGGAAGGTGAGCATATGTGATGTTTCATCACTCGACGCTGCTTTTTCAATTCTTATATGGTCAATGCAGGGTTTATATCTAATTCTGCCATAGTTCTCTTCAGGAATTAGGTAAACAGACTCAAAGGCCTTTTCTTGAAGCGCAATTTGAAATTAAGTTAATTTGCATCACCATTTAGTATGAAAATAATATTCAACTTTAACAATCAATGAATTGAGATTGTGAATTACAATTAAGTGATTAATATGCGTTTTAATAATACTTATGATTGTATGAATATCGTGGGTTGCTTGAAAAGTGAATTAACTCCACTTTGGTGAGTTTAAGCCCTTTTTTGGCGAATGAGGCGAAATGGAATTATTGGGGTTGAAGATGAAAAAAAAGGACTGTGAGTCTTTTTGTCTTTCCAACGAGTAAAATGAATTGAGTGGACTAAGGTGAGTGTAAGCTCTTCTTCGGTGGACAGAGCGCGAAGAGGTTAGGTGATTGTAATCGCAAAAAGTAAGGAGAAGTGTTTCGCCTGTGATGTGATCTTGTCCTTGAGAAAAGAAGTGTATTTTTATGTGTATATAAAATAGGCAGACGCGGATATTCGACGTAGAAGGAGACTGCCCAATCTGTTATGTACGTGTGCTCGTGATAAAGAAGATTGTATATGTCCTTCATGCCACGAGGAAATATGTGGTTCATTTGTGCGTTATTTTGGAAGCCGTGAGAAAAGGTACTAATGAATTCAGCTTTCGAAATTAAGCTGGAAGATGTCTGATGACTCCATATGGGATAAGGGTTCTATATGTACATTTTGCCCAAAGAGAGGCAAGCAAATTCTATCTGAGGAGCATTTCTCTTTTTTCCCTCGAAAACAAGGGGAATGCGCCATATATATATATATATATATATATATATATATATATATATATATATATATATATATATATATATATATATATATATATATATATATATATATATATTAGTGGCCATAATGATTCGGATATGCAGTATGTTACTCAGCAAATATATTATATACTTGGTATGAAGACCTTTACTAGAAATTACACACTGACGTTTTCTGCCACAGGAGCGCACTAACCGAAGGCATTTTTCTGGCGTTATTTTTCTCCATTGCTTTTTTTATATTTCGCCTTACTTCTCTCTGCTCACGTCCTCCACAAAGTCACAATCGGATTGAGGTATGCGGACTCTGAACAAGTCACACCATGACGCTTACTTCGTTCTGGCAAAGGGGATTATCCTGCACTAGCAGAGGTAGGTACTCGGCGTTGCCCGGGATGAAAAGTCCTGTCGCAAATAAATACTCATGCATATTGTTTTAAATTCTTATAGTGTGGCACAAAAATATCTTTACTTGCTGATTATTATTATTATTATTATTATTTGGGGGTTAAAGTCAGATTCAGAACAGTTTCGCACTCTCCCTATCATATAATATACTTGCAGTGAGTAAACGTTTCACCGCGCGTGCTCGGCAGTTTACACGCACGCGTGAATGACCTTTAGTTATGAGCGAACAACATTGTGGGCGCAGGAACAGATCGACTGTCATAGAGATACAGAGAAGAATGGCAGGTTGGGCAGAGGGGGCTCTCATATAGGGCACAACATGTGCTTGCATAGGTTTTTTAAACACTTGAGCATTGACTCTTCCCTGCAAGGGGACAAGTGGACCAGTACCTTTCGCCAAAATTATGCCCCACACCTTAACACATTCTCCACCAAACTTGACTCTACTCTTGACGCAGTTCACGTATAATCTTTCGCCAGGTCTTTGACGGACGAACCTCCGGCCATCTGAACCAGTATAAATTACACTGATACATGAATTTGTGGAATCTTATCCTTAATTTGTTGGTTGTCTCAAAGATAGAGGTAATAGAATTACTCTGTCCGGATCATTTTGACGATCATATTTTGGGAATAAAAATACCTTTTGGCGCGTTTCATCCATCCTAATGTATAACTTATAGCCATGTTTTTTTATATTTGTAATTTATCATGAATTACTTATCATTATTTGGTTTAAAGCTACTGTAAGTTTTGTGATGGAAACCCAAATGTCCATGGCCGCTAATATATAAAGGGTCTTTCAATAAGGCCGCTCAATTTTTAAATGTAAATAAAACAAGTTGTGTGTGATATATGCACTCAATTTATTTTAAATTTAAAAGTACATTTTATCGCATTAGGTGTGGAATATAAAGTCGTTCAAATGTACGCCGCGACTTTGCTTGGTGGAACGTAATCGGGAGGCCCAATTTTCGATGACTTTGTCGCATAAATCTGGCTGAATTTGCTGGATGGTGTTCATTATGTTGACTTTGAGGATATCAACTGTTTTCGGATTATTGGCATAGACCTGCGATTTAAGATAGCTCCAAAGAAAGTAGTCTAATGGCGTTAAATCGCATGATCTCGGTGGCCAGTTGACGTCGCCGTCGCGCGAGATGACCCTGCCCTGAAATCGCTGGTGCAAAATGTCTATCGTGGCGTGCGCAGTAGGCACGTAGCGCCGTCCTGTTGGAACTACATGTCTTCAGTATCCATATCAGGGATATAGGTTGCTTATCATCGATCTGTAGGTCTCGCCGTTGACGATTTTGGTAATCCCATCTTCGTTCTCAAAAAAATACGGACCGATGATTCCGTTAGACGAAAATCCGCACCAAACAGTGACTTTGTTGGGATACAATTGGAGCTGGTGTATCTCATGTGGATTGTTTTCATCTCAAATCCGAAAATTTTGCTTGTTTACAAATCCATTCATCCAAAAATGGGCCTCGTCGCTGTGGCGAGGATAGAAATCACGTAATGCGCGGAACGTCTCTTGAATGGAGCACTGATTTTGATATTAAAATTTGATAATTTGCACGTACTTTTCAACGCTATATCTTTACTTTGTGACTTGCCAAGTACTACTGAACAGTACACAGTGAGGTTGCTAGATGTCACTTTAAAAAAATGGCTACTATCGCCTGACAAAGTTCGAGCGTCCTTGTTGAAAAACCCTTTATATTCTATACAACAAAGCGCCTTAAGAGGAACTCCTTCCCTTTTCTCTCTGTCTAATCACTGGTTGAAACTTGTTTACGCCATTTTTATTTGATTCCATCGCCTCTTAAGCAATTCACCAGTTAAAGCCACAAACAAAATTTTTATCATATAAATAAAGTTTTGTAGCGTTTTACAAGGTTTGAGACATCGTTGTATTTGTACCTTAGCACTGTATACATTCAAGCCCCATTATTATTATTATGACAAGAATAAGATGTTTTATGCAAAAAAACAATGACGAATAGAACTGAAAAATATATTTTTCCTCCCTATAAAAAACAAGACGACGCTTTTCTGAATTTTACGGAAAAATATGAAAACTATTTGAAAAATGATAGAATGAAAATATGAAAAATCTAATCAGCCAGAATCCATAATATGCAAAAGAAGTTTCTAATTACCTTACTACTCCCTGCATTTAGAAAGAAGATGAAAAAGAAGAGATGGGAGGCACATTATACGCACACAATGCATTCATTTACACGCACACACACGCACACACACACACACACACATATATATATATATATATATATATATATATATATATATATATATATATATATATATATATATATATATATATATATATATATATCTGAGTTGTGTGTGTACGCGTGTGTGTGTGTTGTGATGTTCAACTATGTTTCCGTGTATAATAGGAAGTGAAACTGCGGAAGCTGATAATGTTATGATCCTTGAAAGAGAATGATAAAGAGGAAGCAAATCCGCAGAGAATTGGATAATAGTCGTTGTGTATGCTGTGGTTGAATTTTAGGCCCTTGTTCATTATACTAGGAAAAAGAGTAGTTTCTAATTAGCAGAAAGAGAAAAATTGTTGAATGCGGACGTGGATGAAATGGGAAAATAAAATTAGAGAGCGAAGGGAGACGCGTTACGAAAAAGAAAAGAGTTACACAGGAATAATAAAAGGGATTGTAACGAACCATGACTACAGAAGAACTATACGAATTGTATGTATATTTATAGCAGGAAAAAATAACGTTTATGTCTTTATTCACCAAGACGAATGGGCTTAGAATCACTTTTCTTATTCCTGCGGGTCATGTATATCTTTAATCCCAAGCTCTTATTGTGTGCCACCTCAAACAAGCTACGCGCTTTTGGCTTTCGATTTAATGAGGGGCGATTGCACCACTTGGAACATCTTCTCCCACTGCTGAATTTGTGACTGCACTTGTTGGTGGTGCATAATTGGCAGTAGCTTAGTAGTTGTATAACATCGGTTGATTTCCACATTATTTCTTTTGCAATTTTGTTGCTTAATGTGACCCAAGTCAATTTTCTCAGAAATCAATCGCCATTATGATTAATTCTGTTACTGAAGATTCCCATCAGTATTGAGTATAATAACCATTAATAATTTTTCGAGTTCAAGATGGTGCCCTACTTCATGGTCACGGCAAAGGATTTCGCACAACTGTGGTTTTGATTTTGTCTCTCCCTTCTAACTCTTTTTTTGGAATCATGTTAATTAGAGGGACCACAATTTTAACAGGTGAACAAAAGCGAACTCAATTTTACCAGGTGAAGAATAGCTAAGTCCAAATTTTCCTGGTCAAAAATAGCGGCAACCTGCCAGGTCTGGACATAACTCTATCCATTGATTTTACTCTTTCTGTTTCATTCAGTGTATTTGGCGAGTGATGGCGTGGCAATTACATATAGTTTTTATACTTCTCTCTAATCAAATTACAAATCTCCGCAGTTTACTTCATCTCCTAACTCTATTAATGTGGATGTGTTTTCCCTGAAAATTGTGAAAAGATGTTTTCTTGAACAATGTGTTTTCCATATAACTTTTTGTCATCAGTTTTAGGTGCAACACAGGGGGAAAGTTTAAGAGTGTTTCGCGCTATCACAGTCCCTAGTGTACGTGAAAGAATGGTCTTCTGAATTTTCTAGCCGAGTCATTTCTACACACTTCTATTTCTTATCACTTGATCGCATTGTTTTTGAACCTCTTGTAAAACATTTTTAGTGAAGTGATCGCGTTGACTTCACTCTTACTACCAATAAAGGAAAGTTCAGCAATATTATTGGGTGCATAAATACTAGTTTACGATTCAGTTAATAAACAGAGATCTAGAAAATTAACTAGAGTGAATTTGGCTGATATCTTAACAATCTTGATTCTTAAAAGTCGAACCTTTATCTTATTTTAGCTATTTCTCCTTCTTGGTTCTAAGTTCCTTTGTCAATGGAGCTGTGTATTGTATCGACACCCCACCTCTATACATTTTAGCCATTGATTAAACGTCTTCCCCGCAATTTCTTTAGTCGCTGTTTGTCTTCTCTGCATTTTCTTTAGTTGCTTTTGTCTTCCATGCACTTTATTTATTCGTTCTTTGTCTTTTCCGCAATTTCTTTAGTCGCTGTTTGTCTTCTCTGCATTTTCTTTAGTTGCTTTTGTCTTCCATGCACTTTCTTTATTCGTTCTTTGTCTTTTCCGCAATTTCTTTAGTCGCTGTTTGTTTCATAGGCAAGTTATTTAGTCGTTGTTTGTCTTCGTTTCAATTTCTTTAGTCACTGTTTGTCTTCCCCGCAATTTTTTATTCGCTGTTTGTCTTCCCCACAATTGCTATATTCACAGTTTTTCTTCCCTGTAATTTCTTTATTTGCTTTTTTTCTCCCCCGCAATTTCTTTAGTGACTGTTTGGCTTCTCCACAACTTCTTTAGTCAATTTATTTTCCTCGTGACTGGGTAAAAAATTGGAAGGAAATTTCGGCGCCATTGGTTAATTACGATAAAGTAGAGAGGTTTGGGTTGAAATGGCGAAATTCGAACTATTGACTCCACTTCGCTGTGATCAGTAGACGGGATGCTTAATTATCTCGGCTGTCCTTAAGCATGGAAAAACTAAGAACAAACAGAGCCACGGTACCATCTGTAGTCTAATTTCCAGGTCACTTATACAGGACGATCCTAAAGTCCTTGTGCAATTCAAACAATCACAGAGAAGAATTATATGGGATTCACATAGATTTTTAAAATACCTCGATCGTTGTATCACGAATGATGGCGATTATGTTGAAAATTAAGAATTAGATGAAAATGGCAAAATCATTAAAACCAAGGTATTACTGTTATTTTTGTATCTAGTGTAATCATTTCTCCTGTTGAAAATAGTTTTTTTAATGAGCACAACGACTGCTCCCATTCTATGTTCACCATTTGTGATCGACCACCATTATATCTCGATGCTGTAATGTTCCTTACCATCATACGAAGGGAACCTGATACATCTCTTAAAAGGGAAATAGGTCTATAAATTTACCTCGTAACTCGACCCTTAATCTTTAATTCCTCCTTTATTGAGACGAGTGAGTAAGATGTCATGTTTTTTATTACACTGCTTCGGGGTACCGGTGCAGTCATTCAATGGATTTTATGCTCAATTTTACTTAGGTTCGACCCTTTCAATTTACACCATACTTGCAACTCCTTCTTCATGTCATGGTGCGGGGGGGTCAAAATATGAGTATACAGTTCTATCGTTAACTTAGGTGTTTGGGGATAAAGTCGCAAAGGAATACGCTCGACTAAAATCATGACTTTATTTCGAACGTGAAATAAAAAATAAGGAATGAATATAATCCATAAATTGCTCTTATTGACGGGAAATCAATTAACTCATTTTGAGATGTCGCCAATATAATTTTCATCACTACGTGGCTGGAGGAAATCATGCTGAGCTATTTGCTTCGCGCAGGCACATATGATTAGACCCTCCCAAGGGGGTATGGGTGTAAACATGGGTAATAGTCCCGCTACACCTGAAACTTGGACGACCAAAACGCCTTTCCGACCCCAGGGCACCGAGAGAAAGTATTGCTCTCTCTCAGATCGTCATTTGCACTTCTTTTCAATCCCCCACTATCTTTTCCAAGCCTGGATAGACCCAACAGAGCAGGAAAGAGTACATTCACGTTCTCTAAAAAAAATAAAAGCGATCGCTCAAAGTTTGAGCTTCAAGAACTAGGTGTAGTTGGTCAGAAAGAAGAAAGAGGGAAAGGAAAGAATCATAGTAGACAAGAAGGAACAAGTGTGGTATTAGATATCAATACCTATTTCGACCACTTCACCTCTTCCTTGCAATTTCTTTAGTTTTTATTTAGGGTAGGAAGGTGGTTAGTCACTAATCACGCTTTTTCTCATCAAGTATTTGTGTTTTATTTTTAAGTCACTTCTTTTCACTTAATCTATAGACATATACACACACGCATATATATATATATATATATATATATATATATATATATATATATATATATATATATATAATTTGAAGGATGAACGAAAGGACGTATAAAGTGAAATTCATTTCATTTTCTTGATACAACGTTTCGGGTGAACTTTTCACCCATCTTCGGGTACTGGAAATACAATTCGTGGAAAACAATTTAATTTAAGAGTCAAACAGATAATCAAAATGACGAATTTATGGAAAGTATTTTGTGTTTATTAAGGGGGGGAATAGCGATAAATTTACAAGCTATATATATATATATATATATATATATATATGCGGTTAAAAAGGGAATGTAGCTAACTAAGCTTTTCATAAAGCTCTCGGGAGGAGCTCTTCTCAGAGTCACGAGAGGATATCGCATAAGCCAGCCTTCCTAACAATTATGCCATTGACAAACAATGAAAAAGATTTCGATCGAGTCCTAATTGCAGCCCTAGATAGAGAACTAAAGATTTAATAGACCAACAATGACATATCCTAGAATACCTCTAATTTACGAGGTTCAACCGAATTTCGTTACTCATGTAAACAAAGAATGAAGTGAAATACAACACGAAAAAAACTATAAACTACAGTTCATGAATTGTTATGAATGGCGTTATTCATTTTTTAGTCAATGGTTAAATCTCAACTTACTCGTACTAACAGACTGGTGCCGTTGTTGCCATCACTATGGTTCCTCTGTAAATCAAGAACTCACTATACCTTGACAAACTTCTGGTTATTCTAATTATCCAA
Source organism: Ceratothoa steindachneri (assembly GCA_963969495.1). Taxonomy (NCBI): domain Eukaryota; kingdom Metazoa; phylum Arthropoda; class Malacostraca; order Isopoda; family Cymothoidae; genus Ceratothoa; species Ceratothoa steindachneri. Next base: position 97,555,584 of record OZ018335.1, read on the forward strand.
TGCCTCTTATTAACGTTAATAGATAAAATTCTGTAGATTAATGAAATCTTAAAAACTCTTTTTTTGAAAATTGTTAGAATATCAATTTTGCAGAAACTTCTCACCTATTTTTTATTACAACTAAAAATTACTTTCATATGAATTAAAAAGAAATATGATCGCAGCAGGATCATCTTCGCTAATTTAGAAGCTCCGACATACTAGTTTAAAAAAAAAGAAAAAAAAGAAGAAATTTTGAGACTAAGTTTGTTCTAAACATGTTTCATCATGGCTTATTTTGCGCGAAGAGAGAATTTGAGTGCAAACGCCATAATCCAAATTGTTACCCTTCGCATTATTTCTATTTTGTAGCTATTGGGACCGTTAAACATTCGCTAGAGGAAAATAATATTAAAATTCCAAGGTACAAGACATTTGAACCTGTCGAGTTTTTATAAAGGCGAAAGGTTTGGTATCTCATTTCTTTTACAGTTTCCTGAGCGATTTTTTTTTTTGTACACAAAGCTCTGTGTGCATTCGCTCAATTGAAGGTGACCGATGAATGTATAATGTGTTGAGAGCAGACAGTGATGAAGGGAATTAATAGAAGAGCCATTAGAAGAAGTCTACTCAGCCATTTATAATGAGGTTTGCAGAAGGTATCCGATGTGCTCTCTCGCCCTTCCTTCATTTCCCCCCCCCCCTTACATCCCTAAGCGCTTCCTGTAGCTCAACGATTTTTCGTAAAAATCATTTTTAAAAAATTGTTCGTAAAAATCTTCTCGTTTGTTTTCGCTTTGTTAATAATAAAACGATTCCTCTATACCTAGCATGTTAATCAAATCTATCCGGATTAAACCAATTTATACTCATTTAGATGCCTTTTATTTCTCAGCATTTCACGGGTATCAACGGGGTACTGTAGCCACCTAAATCGGTACTACATCCGGCAACTAAACACAACCGATGTGGCTTAACTGAAACACCCCCCAAAAGACTAGCAAAAATTGAATTCTAGAAATGAGAAGTCAGTGAAAAATATTGACTAACTGTTAGTTTAGGTAAAAATGGTGTTTTTTTTTTATTTTCTCACTAGCAATGAGAGCATTCAATATTAACGGCTAAAATTATTTTCAAAAATATGACTAGATATTAATTCTAAAAGAATTACAATAAAAAAATGTCTGATATTGAAACGCGTAGAAAGATTAAGGATGTTTTGAACGTTAGCAAAGTCGAGAAAAATCTCAAAAAAGGATGGAAATCTTGATATTAAACCCTAATCAGGAAGTATTTTGGTTCTCTGAGGCCATTGTAATATTTCATTTACACAAAGCATAACGTGACGCATCGAGGAAAAGTTCCTCAACTTGAGAATTTTCACTTCTTCACTCACTTATTAAGAATACCACCATATAAAATAAAGGTTCAGCTATAACGTTATGAAGGCCTTCACAATTCCTAGTCAATTTTGATATTAAAAATCTAACTCCGAACGTCAACAATATCCATGGTTGTCTGAGGTTCTGTAAGCACTTTGAAACATTTCATTTACACAAAGTATTAAGAATATCCTCATATAAAATCAGGGTTCAGCTGTAACATTATGAAGCACTTTACAATTCACAGTAATAGTCATGGTCATATATATGTATATATATATATTAACTTTATACTTATTTTCCTATATTTACATAGGGAAGTCATGAAGTACCAAGTTAAAATGAATATTTTAAGATCTAATTGAATTAATCTTCTTTACATCACTAGTAAATTCCATTATCAAAAGGAGATAAAATTTTATGATGATCCCAAATTCACTCTTTCATATTTATTTGGAAACTTTACAACTTTTGCTTCATTGATATTTTCTCTCGTAGTTGAGTGCACCCAGCCCCCCTTCCCCCATCTAAGAATCAGTAAGCGTGTGCGCGCTTGAGAGGATAAAATGCAGAGAATAAGGCAAAGAATAAAAAAAAAAAGTTTAAAAAAGACCATTTAAAAAGCCCCAAAGTGTAGCCAAATTTGAATCGAAATGAGTCTAGTCCAATGAGTCTGTCTTATCTCTAGGTGTCCCGGGGCAATTCCTCACTCTCTTTTTATCTTTAAGTCCATTTTTACCGAATTTCGCCCATTCATTTTTCGCTTTTTTCGTCAGGGATGAAGGTAGGTGCTTCCCGCCATTTTTATCTCGCTCCATGCTGATAACAGTAATGAAGGCCTCTGCAAGTTCGTAAAGAGATAATCCTGAATATACCCCCCTCTCCCTAACCCCCTCTCTCTCTTTCCGCTCTCACTCCAATTCGTTCATTCTCTCCCTGCTACTGAAATTCCTTCCGATTTTGTGGTCTCATTTTTGATCGGTCTCGTTTCTTACTTCAGTTATTTCTTTTGTATCATGTATTTATTTCTTTTCAACGATCAAATGATTAAAGAGCTTTTATGGGGGGGGGAGTTTTATCTGTTAAAGGGTTTTTTTTTACTTTGTAAGGCAATTTTGATCACCAGGAACTGGTTTTCGTAGCAATTCTTGAAAGATATTTTCTTTCATTATTCATAAATTATATACTGATAATTGAGACAGTGTATGTGTACGTGAGCAAATATCTATTTGAGAGTGAACATGTCTGCCAACTTTTGTTTCCTACCCATTAAAAATCGCTGATTAATACATTGAAGTGGATGGGTGCCATTTTAAGTTTCGAGAATTCGTACTATTGGCGAAAAATCTTGCTAATTGAATGAAGTTGGAAAACTTCTTCATCTCCCGTGTAATGATTAGAATGGAATTGGAATAAAAAAATGCCAATTCGATTCTGTTGTATCCTCAAATGATGTCAAGTTTATGTTTGGCGGTCGTAAATGTGAAAAGGAGGAGGGCAGCATTGTCTGATTTTCTCATTCCATATTACTTTTAATTATTAACTTTAAAAATTTAATTCAGGGGAAAATTTTGAACCGATGATTTGGTTTTGAAGAAATCATTTTTTGGGGGGGAAAATTTTAATATTTTTGTGGGAGAGAGGCGGGTGAATTTAATAGTTTAAATCCCCTACGAAGTTAACTAAGTGTTTAGTTTTAAATCATGTAGACCTTAGTGACTCTGATATGGAGACTGTGTGAATGTAGAGGACGTGAATGTTTCATTTAGATTGTTTATAAAGGTTTTCAAGTGATTCAATTTTGCAGTGTGGCGATAAAAGCTGTAGTGCATTGAATGTAACCATTGTTTTTTGAAAGTTCTAGTTTCAAAGAAGGGAGGAGGGGCAGTGCTGAAATATTTGTTGATAAGTGAAGAAAGCATTCATTAGATTATAAAAAAAATCAAAAATAAATGTTGATATTTCGCCAGAGCGTTTTCCTAAAGAGCTCCATAAAGAAAAGGGTAGAGCTAGTAGAAGAGAAGATCTATCGAGGAGTGCTCTTAACTGTTAAACATGCCCCTTTTAGCTAAGGTAGAGCAAGCACACGAATCAGAGTGGTCAAGCCTTTCTTGAAATTCGTTTTGAAAAAGACGATTTTTTTATTCCGTCCAATATATTTCATCGGCATTCTATGAAGCTTAACTTTGTCTCCCCCATCCCCCCACACGCACAATAAGTGCCCCTCACCATCTATCTCAAAGTCCAAGACCAAGTTACTGCCCGAGCCACACGAACCATCAGCGAGTTTTTGGCTGTCTCGGAGTCCAGTCGGTGTCCTCGTTAAATCTCGAAAAATAGCAAACGCTTCAGACCAAAAAGGAAGACTTTCATATTGAAACCTTGTAAAAGGAGCAAACCTTGACCATAATTGAGGCCGCTTTTTTCCATTTTGATCCTTGTTTAAGGATTTTACCCTCTGTGGTCTAATAAAGAACTTAATCTTGTATTTTGGGTGAATAATCGTCCTTCATGCATAGATGGGTGCCTACAGAATTCTCCCAGCCATATAACGCAATAAAGATACACAAAAATACAGATTTTTCCCTATTCAGAAATCGAGCGCTGGCGGTCCATAGTTTTTCGTCTCTGCCGTTTCTCCAAAAGATTCGTTCAATAGAAAATTAAATTTCGGTTATAAAAAAAAAAAACAGGCTGATGTTAAAAACTGTAAAGTCAGTGTATATTTTTCAATTGCGAGAATGAAATCTGCATTGGTAGTTTTTAGGTCTTATTTGGTGTGGGAAATGGTAAAATTTGGAGAGACTTGTTGAATCTGTACCCCCTCCGCTTTATAATATTAAATGAACGGAATAAAATATAACAACTGAGCCAATTTGTATTTTTTTAAAAAATAATAAACAACGAGAGCATATCCGAACGAAAGTTTGCAAAGATAAGTTCGTACAAGAAGAAAAAATGTGCGGAAATGGAATAATGGAAATTTTTTAGTTGACAGCGGTGCAATCAACGAGGGAGATTATAAAGCTCAAGGAACATGCCTGTACAAGCAGTACAAATTCTCAAAAGGACAAATTTAAACCCTCTTAGGTAAACTAAAAAATGCAACGAGATGGGAGATTTAGGAAAGAAATCGCTGAATGTTAGCACTAAATGGCGGCTGTGCGATGGCTTCGCAACGACTGCGAAAATAAAGAAACATGGCCAGCACATCCATTGGCTAATTTCATATAGACGGTAGAAGGGCCAAAATAGAGCACCAAAAAGAAGGGGGGTCAAATTGTTGAAGCGTTTTAGACAGATATATATTTTTTTCTTCTATGTAGAGTGGGTCAGATTAGGTTAACATGGCGTGGCCATGTTCAGAAGAATTGGGTGCTCTTCCGGTACACAACGCCCGGAATAGATCTTGTAGGCTATTGGGAATTTTGAATACATTTTCAATTCCTTTAATTTTAGCACTTTCTGAATGAACATCTTCCAAAACCGAGATGTCTTTGTTGGTTTTCACTGCTAAGATTTAAGTAAATATTAACAAGCCCTATATATAGCCATGCATGGCGTCTAAGAGGGTATGAACCCATGTACCCATTTTTTGTGGTTAATCGAGTCATGAGCCTTTCTCCCATTTCTCCTTAATTCACCAATACGCCACGAATCTCGTGTCTAAGGCTTCCTGGCAATGCTCCCACTGGTTTTCATCATATGGTTCCCACGCTAAGCTGTACATCCTCGCCAAGATAGGCACGAACGGTGCGAACTAGGACTAAACCAGCTCAAAATGCCACCATCATAATTCAGATTCATTTAGTGGTTAAAATGTTTTGAAATGTATTTAGGCGTTTGTCAAAAGAATAAAGATGATTTCTTCTAAATCGTACTTGATATTCGTCTCAGTTTTTCCCTGTAAGTTCAGCTCGTTCCCTTAATACTTCTCGCATTCCTTCTCTGCTTCCGTTGAGTCGATAAATTTAGTAACTTTGCATTGTTCATCTTTGGGTGACCTTTAATCTTGTCGGAAGTGCTCTTCTATTTCTGAAGGCGGGCGGGAATCCGTCGTAAGCTATCGCTATAGCATCATTACAACAATTTTGGTTTACGATGTTCGTGCTCTATCACCTGGGCATCGGATCGATCGTAACAAAGGTGAGGGCTTCAGCGTAGCCGAGGGAAAAAAACTTGATTGGGCTTATTACACCCTCAAGTACATCGAATTTGGTAATTCACCGGGTGGATACATGTGGTTTGGCCCCATGTTAAACTCTAGGCCCCAGTGATAGATAGTGGTTTCAAAAAAGTCCAAATCGGTAGTAAAACAGCGATAAAATGGGTTTTTTTTTACCAAGGGTGAAAAAGTAGGGTATAAGCAACGTGAAAGAAAATTTCATCTCAACTCATTTTTAGTCCATTCATGAAATTGGTGATTTCCACCCCGGAATGAACGACCAAGTAACAACTAATGATTCTATGAAAATAACTAATCTTCGTAAATTAACGCTTCCAATAAATGTGAATCCTTATTCCACTGCCTCGCCGATCCATCGTTGACATCCTCGTCATCATCATTCGTCGACATCCTCGTCATCATCATTCGAAAGTACAAGTCCAGCGGCGTTCGTAAGTGCAATTCTGGGTCCTCATTACGGGTCAGATGAAAATTTTATCGTCGCTTTCAGCCAGAGAACCAACTTCGACCCAACTTTTAGAATTTAATCTCCAGCCTGGGCCAAAGTTTGACCCTTTTTTTCAATCTAATTCTAATATCCCCTCTTATAACCCCATCTCCCTGAGCTCCTTAACAATTTCTGGCCCAAGCTCCCGTTGTAGAGACCCTTCTTGACCGCCGCAACGAGTCCCACACTAGCTTCTGTCTTTATGGGACTTGGGAAGAATGGTGCGAGCGTCGGCAAATTAGTTTTTGAGGTATTTCGCTTCTTTCAGAGCTACGAAATTGCATAGACTTCCCAGATGAATGCCGGTTCGAGGCACCGATATTCTTATCTACATATTAGTGATGGGAGAGAGAGAGAGAGAGAAGAGAGAAAGAAGAAAAGAAGATTAATATATATAGATATATATTCTCTCTTTCTATATATATACAGGGTGTCCCCCCAAAATGTATACACACTTTAAATAATTGTAAAGTAGTGTTTATTAAAATACATTTCATTTTCAAAATTTACAAATCCTTACAATTACAATTATTTAAAGTGTGTATACATTTTGGGGGACACCCGGTATATATATATATATATATATATATATATATATATATATATAGAGAGAGAGAGAGAGAGAGAGAGAGAGAGGGGGGGGGAGAGAGAGAGAGAGAGAGAGAGAGAGAGAGAGAGAGAGAGTGTGTTCGAAATATATAGAGAAAGAGAGAGTGAGAACGAGAGAGTGTGAAAATGAAAGAAACAAGAAGAGCAAGTAAAGTGAGGGGGGGAGTGGAATTTGAGGTTTTAGTTTAGAAAGACTGGGATAGAGAACACACAAACACACACATACACACAAATAACAGGTGGAACAAATTATTATAATCCTTGAACATAAATCACTCTTGGAGTTTGTAATTCCAATTTACTGTTGTTGTTTTTTTTTGTTTCTATCAAGTAAATTATATTTTCTTCTCCTATTTCACTACACTCCACTTTGAGATTGAGTTTCAACTCTTGACATGAACATTTTCCCACAAGTTACTCTACTCAATTACTCCAAGTATTTAGGATTAAAATGGACTGCTTGACCAGTCTTATGCACCACACACTTCTTGCTATTGCATTTATCTATCATTCTTCTTTACCTTTCCTTTTCATAGTCCATAGGTGTTTCTGTTGAAATTTATATGGTAGTTTGGAAGTACCCGTTGTACTTCCTCTTTCTGCGAATCGAGAATGAGAAGAACAAGTACAGGCCACATGACTGAACGCAGGTGGATCACAGCAATCGAAATTTCAGCCCTCTTTTGTACCATCTGCTCTACCACCTTCGTAACATACTTTATTTCACCCATTTACCTTAATCCATGGTTGCACGGACACAATTTCCATACCACATCAATGCCACTAAAAATGTCTCCAAATCAATGATCTTTTTCTTGGTGACTTTCTTCGTACTCCAAGCAATTTTTCATCATACGAATGGCAGAGCCAGAGTTGCATCATTTTACGAGTAGTTGCTAAGTGCGTGTATGTGCGTGTGTGTGTGGGTGGGTGAGATGTCATTATGGAGCGGAGCTGCCTGGCACATTATCCCCTTCATAAGATTAGATGTACCGGTTAGCAGGTAGAAGAAGACAGACAGTGGCGTGTGTTCCGAAGCAGGTGAGAAGCGCAGTTTCCTGGCGCAGTAATTATCACGGGACAATTAATATGCTAATGCCATCGAGAGCAGAGGAAAGAAAGAGCGGAATAAAGAAGAAGGAAGAGGGAGAAAAGGAGGGTGGCGGTAAATAAAGGTGGATAGTGGGTTTCTCGAACCAGTTAGAAGAATGAGAGCGAAGAGGAAAGACGATTGGGTGAAAATGATGGTTTGTGAAATGGATTCAGACTGACTTAGAAGGCAAGGACAACAAATAAAACCACAATGAGTTATTTAAAAATACAGACATACACAAGTGCCAGTTTGTTCGATATTTTGAAAATCTTACACACACTTAAAATTTATCTAATACTACCTCATACATAGTGATATCATACCTTACTTACTATATTTTCATTTATTATATATATATATATATATATATATATATATATATATATATATTATGTAAATAATAACAACTACATAACAAACGCCCATATACCGTTCCTTAATAGGATCTGCAGCTACAGAGCAAAGAGCACCAAAGAAGAGAATGAGTCAAAAGCAGATACCATAATGCATATAAATGATTTTATTAGCAGAAATATCTTTGAATCGTTCCTAATCTCCAGCACAAAGGAGAGAAATGTTAATATTAGCCCCGGTTTGTTTTCTTTAGATCCAGTCCTATCTTTCTTCCTCAAATCAAAATAAATGACCATCTGATTTCATAGGGAAAACATCGCTTTGTATAAATACAGTGTCTCTATTTCATAAACCATTGTGAGTTTGAAAATGTTATTAAGATAACGAAACTACTAGCGCCAATCAATCTTTCTTTTTCCCTACGTGGTACAACCCTATATATATATATATATATATATATATATATATATATATATATATATATATATATATATATATATATATATATATATATATATAGTACAAGAGGAATAAGAATTGGACGCGAATGAGCAAATGAGTCTTAGAAAAATATATATATATATTTGAACCCTATCACCAGGGCTAGGGGGAAAGGGCTTGAGACGAGAAGGGTTAATTCGAGGAGTACAAAGATCTGAGGATGTGCCGCCGGAATCAAGCGCCCGCGAAGGTCGCATTTTAGGCCTAGCTCAAATGGCTGCCTGGATTTGCATAAAGCGACTCAAAGACCGACGAATTGGAGACAATGGGAGTGCACAGATGATCGCGAGTAAGCGGGAGAGGGAAGTACCTGTGGACAGTCAGGTGGTACTGAAGTAGGGCGAGGAGAATAGTGTAGGTGGCGTACTCATGCGGAAGTCAGCGGGCGTTGGACGGACGGGCGCTCGATCGAAGCCTCCTGGTGCAAAATATAATATTTATGGGTGAAAGAATGGCTGCTTTGATGAGCGCTTTTTAATTAGCGAAAGATCAGAGGCGCCATTTAGCGCTGTTTCCGTCTGCGATAAATGCAGTCTTAAGGGCGACTCTTAATTAAGCGCATTATTAATAAGCGACGTCCGATACAATGCACAGGTCTCCATTTTTCCCTCTCCCACATTTAACATTATTCTTCCAACTCTCTTATTCATCGCAGCTCAAATTACGAAGTCATTAAAATACTAAATAATAACGAGACAAAACTGAGCCTATCGGAAGAGACCTACTTGTCTGTTTCCCTGTCCATCGGGTCTGAGCCTTTTATGGATAGGGGCCTTAGGGTGTAATAATCGGCATTCTTTGGGGCCTACGCGAGTTTCACCTGCAGGAAACCCTCGTTTGAGGCTTCGGTTGGAAGCTCTTGTTAGAAGCCCCGACTGTAAACCCCAAGATAAAGCTCCACCTTAAACTCTTATTTAAAGATTTCTTCAGGAGAATTGCGTGTCTATCCAAGCACCGTAAATGCTCTCCTTCTTTGGATACAATTTTACATACCCACACGTGACACCACTTTTTCTAAGACTCACGCTTCGAAAATTTCCTGTCGAAGACATCATCACTCAGTTCCGCCTCGTGTGTGCAGGGTGTGTTTTGTATGCATATGTACGTTATCTCTTTTTTAATACTAGTGCAAGTACCTCTGATTTAGGGGGAAAGGGGGTAGTTTTTTGTGGCACACAAGTAAACAATATTCTTGTTGTTTTCTCTTTTATCTATTTCTCCCCTCCTTTTTCTCCCTTGTTATCCTTACAGCGTACTACTATTGACCTATTTATGGATCTTTTCCTTATTGTATTACATAATTTTTTCTAATCAGAATTAATTATTATCATTATATAAAAATTGCCCCTTTTGATTCAGGTTCTCTAAAGAAAACGTTTCCGAATTTTTCTTCCTAATATTTACTATTTTCTTTCATTTTTCTATATAAGAACTACTAGTTATTAAGTGGTCCCATAGTCACTACCTATTCCATAAGGAAACCATATACTAACTTTTAATAAAGATATTCCCTACCAACTGACCATTTATTAAAGAAACCCCTTCTCCCTTCTAACAACTTATTAGAGACATACCCTACAAAAAACTATATTTTAAGGAAATCTTATAATAATTATTTATTAACAAACTCGCTATTTACTGGGTATTAGGACGAAACTACTAACAGCTATTTATTGATAACTATTTATTAGAAGAATCGGATCACCTAAAGACGAGACACGTCAACCTTTTTCACCTGGGAAAGACGAGAAAAGACAACCATAGAAGAACCACAACAACTTTTCACATAGTCTTGCACGGCAACAAAACTAATCAAACTCAAAACAAAAAGACAGCTTTGGCCAAAATTATCGGGCAGATAAGAAAAAATAGAGAATACAAATGAAACTCATTCATATAATAATTGAAAACAATATAATAAACAGCGAGTATATCCCATTTATGAGTAGTATTTTATATGTTTTCCCTTTGCTTCTATAAGAGCGTTAATGCGTTTTTGTTTATTGTAAATAAGTGGTTCAGGCAACGTTTTGCCATTCAATGTGCGAGACTAACGTTTATTCCTATTTTTTTCAGTGATTATCTTATTGTTAACTTACAAGTGGTAATCTTTTAATAAAACTGTCTCTGAGGAAACAAATTCTTGAAGCTCAAGGAGCTGAAATCATTGCATTGTCCGGAGAGGGATTATTCCAAGTCAAAATTGCAAGAAAATTGAAATGCTCGAGAAACGGTGTTCAACCAACAATTAAAAGGTACAATTAGACCGATTCTTTCAAAAAATGTGATGGTCAAAGTGGCAAAAGGTGTACAACTCCGAGGCAAGAGATGTTGCTGAAAAGGACATCTGTGGCAGATAGGAAAAAACCTCTTCTGATGTAGCTGCTGAGTTTCGGGCAGCAACAAACAAAGAGATATCAAAACGCAGTGAGAAGAATGTTATTAAAAGCTGGGTTCAAAGCATTTAAGGCTACAAAGAAACAGTGGCTGTCTCAAGTGAACAAGAAGAAAAAGCGATTGTCTTGGGCAAAAGAGCATTAAGATTGGACAGATGATGATTGAGCTAAAGTTGTTTGGTCTGATGAAACCGACTTAGTGGAAGCTTATGATCCGAGGTGTGTTGTCCCACCAGTCAAATTTGGAGCTAGCAGTGTAAGGTTTGGAAATGCATGTTGGCTTCAGGTCCAGGATTGTTGTTCACTTGTGAGGGCAGAATGAATTACAACATTTACACCAGCCTGTTAGACCAGGTCTATCAACCTTCCTTAGGTAAAGTTTTCAATGATGACATGCCAGATGGTGTGATCTTCCAACAAGACAATGTCGTATAACCAAACCGATACAACATATAATAAAAGAAGAGAGCCTTTACAAGTGTTTGCACACCTACTGCTTTCTTCTCATTTCGCATATCGAGTGACCGATGAATAAAATAGAGCTCAGTAGTCATGTGATAGACTGGCCTCTCTGCGGAGATTTAAGAATAGATTCGATAGATTTATGGATAAGGATGCTAGGTGGGGATGAACTTAGGGACAGATTTATTAGTTAGTTGTCCGTCAATTTCTCCAAGAGAATGAAGGAACATAGATGCAATATGCGACGTGGATCTCTTTCTTCTATGAGTTTTTTTCTCCACATGTTAAATGAAAACCATTCAATTGACATTTATAATGCAAAAATAATTTATAATTTTCACAATTAAAGGCGTCTAAGTGAATCGGCGCTTATAGAGGAAATTCCAAACTTTAATACTTCCGATGGCCACTTCAATACTAATCCCTTGATAAGTAAGAGATTTAAACTTCCTCTACTAAAAAATGATGTTGATCTCCCATATCGCCCTCCACTAATCACATTTTGACTTGTAAATTTGTGTGTCTAGAGGTTTTGCATCTTCTTTTGTATTTCATTAGTCCAACAACGATTAACGATGACGGAAGTTTCGCGAATTTATTGATCCTATCACTGTGGTTTCTTTCCTGCATATATATATATATATATATATATATATTCTTGACAATTGCAAAGTTTATATAAAGTTATTGGACAAAAACGTTCATGACCGGTCAACGGAAAGGGTGGTCTCCTCCCCCATGACGCCCCCACGTGGCACGTTTGAGAGGTTGGGAAGTTCTTCGCCATCCATCAGATTCATCGAACCTCTCGCACCATTTGATTACCATTTATTCAAGTCATTACAAGAGTATCTAAATGGCAAAGTTTACCCTGCTATGAAGGAGGTGGAACAGAATATCAAATCACAATAGTGAACGAAACCGAGCAAAGCGAATGGTCCTCTACTTAAACAATGGGAGATCATTATTACTCAAGATGAAAACAACCAGCAAACTAAAGCTATTTTTTATGTTAATAATTATTTTACTCTCCTTAAAAAAGGCATTCATTTTTTTGACAACCTAATAACTATTTATTAAGGAAGAAATCTCCTACTAACAAACGATATCTTAAGGCGATCCTAGCTAAAATGTTATTTATTAATGATACTACTACTATTTATTAAGGACACTGCTTTAATTAGTCAGTTACTATTTATTTAAGAAATTTCACATTAACCAAATGTCTATTAAGGAATTCCCTCACTAATTATTTAGAAAAAGAAAACCAACTAAAAAATTATTCACTAACGAAATTGCTCATTGAATATTTAATAATGAAACCCCTATGAGTGAACGATTTACTAAAGAAATCCACTACTATTTTTTTTAAAAACACCTACTACTACCTTTATTAAGGACTACTTAGTAAGAAAAGATCCCACTATTAAATCAAGAAAACCCATAGTAACTCTTTGTTAAAGAAACCGCCACTATATATCTATATGGGAAGATACGTACTAATTACCCACAAATATAAATATTATAAAATATTATTGCTAAAACTTATCGTATATATGATCAGTGGCATAAATATTCATAGCTTTGTACCCCAAATTAAAACAATTTGCATCTGTTTTCATTAGAGACATCACTTTTTTAGGCCACGCCAAAAAAAACATCGCCGTGGAATGGGAAAAAAGAAAACTTGTTTTTAACGTGTAATAGCAGACGTCAAAGTCAATCAATGCGAAGAATTAGGACAAGGTGATTAAAAAAACCAGCCCCTGCCTTATTCGTCGTCATCAGAAGGTTATAGATTGAACCCTTCTGTCTTTAACTCTCATCAGGGAATCTGTTTATGTATGTGTGTGATCGAAATGTACGCGTGAGGGAACGTGTGCGTTCTGAATGCATGTGCTCGTGTCTGTTCAGAATGCACTTGCGTGTTATGTGTGTATTCTGAATATATTTATATGATCTTTATGATAGCGTAGTATGTTTTAAATGTATATGTATGTACATATACAAAATACAAACTAAATTTCCGTCTACATTCAGAACACGAAACACACATGTAGAACAAATATACACTCACTGATGCAGGTAACTTTTAAAGTATCTTTTATTTCATTTCAACGCATTATTTGCAGCATAATGCTCCTAGTATTTGTTTTTTTTAGCTAGGTATTTTACCTTTTTAAATTTTTATGCATATTTAGATTGTAGTTTTAATGCATTTTTCTATAATTATTTTAAATAGATATTCACTAGCTTTCATTCTAGCCATAAAAGATGAACCCGGCTTGTGGTCTGAAACCTATTGTATTAAATATTTGCATTGTATTGGACTCAATACTTATGCCTCAAGCTATTTTCAACCTGAGACGAATTCACCGTAAGATCATCTACAGGTTGTTGGCTCCATGGCATTCTCTACTGATTAGCGAGCACACGCTTAATGATGTTTTGTTCAATGTTCATCCCGGTGAAATCTATTATTTCCTTGTGTTCCCATCCCGGCTAGGCGGAAACCCTTCCCGGACATTCTCAATTTCATTGTACTTTGGGATTTCATCGAACTGGTAGTAGTTTGATGTTTCCAACTTTTTTTTATTGAACACTCTTGTTAGGTTGTAATTTTAAATTACTGTAACAAAGGGAATTTAATGTAATTCAATTAAGGCATGTTAGGTTGCAATTTTAGATTATTGTAACAAAGGGAATTTAATGTAGTTCAATTGGGTCATGTTAGGTTGCAATTTTAAATTATTGTAACAAATGGAATTTTATGTAATTCAATTGGGTCATGTTAGGTTGCAATTTTAAATTATTGTAACAAAGGGAATTTAATGTAATTCAATTTAGTCATGTTAGGTTGCAATTTTAAATTATTGTAACAAAGAGAATTTAATGTAATTCAATTAAGGCATGTTAGGTTGCAATTTTAAATTATTGTAACAAAGGGAATTTAATGTAATTCAATTGGGTCATGTTAAGTTGAAATTTTAAATTATTGTAACAAAGGGAATTTAATGTAATTCAATTTGGTCATGTTTATCAATAGCAAAGAGCACATGATGCCACTCTTAAAAATTGAGGTGAGGCTGGGTAATTGAAAAACTCCAGGATAAATTCTGCACAACTACTACAACTACTAAAAAGTTCTAACTTACTGGCATGATGCCTTTAGCTTCTTGTCAGGTAAAGGAGAGTTGAGCCCACTATCTATCTCTAAAGCATAAGTACTCTCTTCTCTTATGTAATCGGGTGTTGTTACTTACTTTAATTTCACCATTTTCGTAGCGGAAGCCTTCTTATAATCTTCTGGGTCAATACATTTGTCTCAAGATTGATTAGAGAAATATTAAAAAAAAAATCTTTTATTGATTTCAAATCTCAGATTCCTATTAAACAAAGCAACCATACGTGTCATGAATTTGAAAAATGTAAAGGTAGATATATGGAAGAATTCTATATACATTAAATATAAATTACGATAGAAGCAGGTGAGAATGATACATCTGAATAAAAAAATAAAAAGGGGAAATAAAAATAAATTTGTGGTGAGAATGGAATTAGTAAAAGAAAGCTAGAAATTGAAAAATAAAGAATTACGAAGCAGTATATAACCTGTCCTCAGTGAGGGGAAGGAAACAGTGCAGTGTAATTGGTTGGTTGTAATTGTGAAAGGGAAAGGAAACCGTGTGTATAGATACGTTCAAGAGAAAGCTTGGGAGTGAATGTAAACGAGCGAATGGGGATGTTTTTGAGGTCTTTGCAGAAGACATAGAATTTTTAATGGATACACCAGAGAAACATTAAAAACTTCGAGAGGAAGGGGAAGATCTAATGGGTGATAGAAATACTCCATTAAATGCCATTCGATGTTATCGAAGTAGAATGGTAGAAACTGAAAGATAAGGGGATAAATTTAAACGTCATTCTGGTTTTAAGTTATATTGCAATGTACTCAGTAATGGTATGGCTCGGTAAAGCAATGCGTAACCACCATCATTAGATGTCTGAAATACGTGTCTCGTCCATACTAAGCGTCTCCATTGAAAGCCAATCAGAGCGTCTACCTGTATCATTTCATTTAAGCTGGCACGTTTCTTGTGGTAGTACATGGTGGTTATATGACCAATTGGTAGAGATGCGCTATAGAATACGCCCCTTAGGTATGGTACGATATGTAACTAATTAAAAAACACCAGTTAAAAGAGTTTATTTTATGTCTTTGGTTTGTGGATAGGTTCATAGGTTGGATAAAGAGCGTTCCACAGGCGTGGTCGATACGTGGTGGAGACTTAGAATTGCCATAGTAACCGAAAATATCCTTGGCTCATTCTAGGATAACATTTTTGGCTAAATATCTTCAACAAAATTCTTCAATTAATTTCTGAATTAAACGTTTCAATTGGCTCCATTTTGTCACTGATGATGTGTGTCTCTGAATGCGATAAATCCGCGAGGAAGATTTCTCAAAAATCAGCTAAAAATACCACGAGTGTCGGATTCCGAGACTTTCCATTTTTTACTTGAGAGTGAATAATTGCTTCGAACATTAAAAGATCCGTAATTTTATATTCTCTTTACTTACCCGACTTGTGATAGGCATACATTAAAGGGATGTAAAGTTGCTCCCAAGTTAATAATGTTCTCCCGAATTTCTTAACAAGGCCAATTATGGTGTTCACTGTAACCTTTGGTAACACAGGTTCCTGACCAGTGGTCTCGGTAATTTCTTATATTTATGGACTGTTTATTCACCTAACATGAACATTTATTATTTAAAATTTAAAAGAAGACCAACTCTCCCTACCAAAATGTTTCTGCAAAGAGGAGCGTAAAAAGATCGGTGCTTAAAAATACGAGGGGAGGTCAATGAGTTTTGCGAATCGGTAGGGCAAAACGGAGGAAGGTAGATGGCTGTTTGTGGGGGTGTTAGGACAAGTTATGACAAGTCATAACCTGCAGCCGCACGCTCCTGCCTCGTCTATTTAAGAAGCAGTACCTGATCGCAGATCGTCAGTCAGAAATATTTCGACAATGGAGAAGGTTGAGCACCGCGCAATGATCAAAATTTTGACCAAGGAAAGCAAGAATGCAAAAGAGATCATGAACGCATGGTTCCAGTGTACACCGACACCGCCCCTTCCTATGCTAGCGACTACTTTTTATTCCGCCAGCTCAAGGCTGCACTGAGTGGACGCCGGTTTGAGGACGATGAAGATGTGCAGCTCGCCGTCTAGGAGTGGATTGAACAGCAGTCGGGAGATTTCTGGTTGTCGGGAATTCGAAGCTTCAGGGACAAGTGGCGCAAGTGCATTGAAGTCAAGGGTAGTTACATTTAAAAATAATAAAACACTTTTCCTCATATCTCGTTTATTTATATCCGAATTGCAAAACTTATTGACCGCCCCTCGTATATGAAAGATGTATAAATCGAGTAATGAGGCGTTACGGGAATGGGAAGTGTCGTGAGGCTTCTGCATCCTTCTCCATTTTAAAGTGAGGGGAGATCCCCATGGGGACCTCAACTAGATAGCATTGGAGCTTTTGAATATAGTGGTAAAGTCAGAAGAGGCTCCTAAGACGACTCCAAACCTCGCCCCCTTCGTTCGGTTTCACTCTAATCTTCGCAGCCTTTGGTGGAAGAATGGAGGTATCGAAAGCAAGGATTTCCAACGTGAAGCATAGGAAAAGTTTGGTTGGGTATGGCTCTGGGATCCAAGCACATCGTTTTGAAAATAAGGCTCTTTTTAATATAATTTTGCTAAATGCCAATTTGACAATTAATAGGTATGTCAATATATATCAATCAATCTCCTATAGCACGCACGGGATGCAAAGGGCCGTAATAAACTCTCTCCACTAGTACTTATTCTGAGCCATCCCCTCCAATTCGTCATCCCAACTATATCTTGCCTCTCTCTTCATCGTCCTCATTCATCTTTCCTTCTCAACGTTTTATTTTCAAAAGCCAAAATTTTTGCATCTTTAATGCTGTACTATAATACGATTCATGTCCATATATAAGAATTGGTCTCACCATACTTTTATAAATTTTTATCTCAGTGTGCATTAAAAATTATTATTATTCCACACAGATTTCAACATGCCCCCTGCTTGGTTAGCTTACCTAATTCTTTCCTCAAACTCATTTTTTAAAGAACCATCCCATGATACAATCGTACCCAAGTGAAATAAAAATTGGGCCACTATTTGATTTAGTTCAGTCCCTTCAACTCGCTTGGCATTTGTGGTAAGTTGTGGTTGGCAACGATTTTCTGTTGAGTCGCAGCCACAAGGGTCATACTAAACTAAAGCGATACACTTATTCTTTCGTGGTTAATTAATCTTTTAGATTATTTTGTACTCAATAATTCTGATTTCATTATTAAGAATAGTTGTAATGTTTTGCTTTTTGTCAACCACCGATGAGGAGGAAGATTTTTTGGAAAGTTATTGTGTGGCCTGGAGGAAAAGAGAGAAAGACATGAAACGGCTGTATTAAACGGTGGTCTTTTCAAACAGTTAAGAGACACGAAGAAAACAATGGGATAGATTGAGATAAAAAAATAGTGTATAAATGACAAGACAAAGCAAATCCCGTCAACGCTAAATGCTAAGGTCTCTCAGCCCCCTGGGGGGGGGGGGTAATTTAATATTCAAGGAACAGTTTATACCAAGATTCCATAAGTGAATGAGATGAAGCGTAGAATGGATGGAAACATTTTAGTTTAGAGGAGAATTACTTTGTCTTTTATTTTTTTTCACACCGCTCCTCTCCACATTAAGGGATTAATTTACCTTCATTCACTTTGTTCCGACGATGTTTCACACTCTCGTAGCTGATATTTTTTACTTATTTGCTTATTATATAATCTAAATCATAACTCTTCTTACCTTCTGTAATTTCAATATAATATCCATTTAAAAAAATTCAATACAAAGTAATAAGGGTTATCAAGGTTCCATAGAGATAGAGGAAAAAACATAACTATAGATCGATTATTATTTTTTTCCTTTCCAACAAAGAGGATTGGCATGCTTCAATGTCATACATTGGGTATCGAGCTCAAAAGAACAAAACATTCGAGTAGTCGCCTTTTCAAGTCATCTGACTCTATTCGTGATTAGTCTCCTTTAACAACACGCGCTGGAAGAGTGTATGTGTATTTTTTGCCTCATATTATTATTAATAGCAGTAGTATTTTTACAAGATAGTTTGTTCGCTTAAACACCGATGTCGGAGCCTCACTTGAATGTCGCTGCCGTACAAAAACAACGTGTACCGAACGTACAAAGAGTATCCTTTGTCTTTATTTTTATGACTTATTTGTTTTCTTTGTAACACCAACAAACTTCTCTATTCTGTCGGCTCATAAATAATTAGGCGAGTTAACTGACTGTTATGATGTTGTAAATGCAGTTGTAAACAAGGGCTCGGATAATTATGGGCCTGTATGCAGCCCCTTTGTAGCATCGTCAAGAAATATCAAATATTTACGAGACGAATGTGTGGAAGGGCAAATTATTAATACAAATAATGATGAGGAAAAAAGATTGGGTCGAGGAGATGGTTAGGAAGAAGAATTTTAAGTCGATAGTAGCCTCGAATTGTTCACCCTCTATGTCTCCAACCACCTAAGTAGCCTGGTTACTCATAGTAGCTACCTTTCGAACATTTTTACTTCCTTTAACTTCAACAATTTCGAAATGTCCTAAAAACGTTCTGGATGAACAGAGAGTAAGGGTACTGACCTCCTATCAAAACGAACGGTTCTTACCATTTTATGATTAGACTGAAGTGTGGTTGGAAGAGGAGAATCTGATTCCCGCTCCGACGCAGGTCCTGTTGAAGGAAGGATGGGAGCAGGTTGCTGTGGCTGCGGTTGATGGGACGTCTCGCCTTGTTGGGACAGTTGTGGTTGCTGAGGTTGGCGCAGTTGAGATTGAGGAGGTTGTGGTTGTGAGTGTGGTAATTGAGGTTGCTGTTGCTGGGATTGGTTCTGCGATGTTTGCGACAAGGACGATTGCGCCTGTCTTGGGAATGACTGGGTGGAAGGGTGCGACTGAGGTTGTTGGGTCTGGGTCATTTGTGGTGGTTCTTGGGAGCTTGCAGACTGCTGCTGAGGCTCCAAGGGAAGTTGGGTGTGAAGAGATGGCGGTGTAGTGGATGAGGTAGACAAGCTGTTATGGCTGGGACCCAGTGACGAGGCGTCTGAAACATTGGGCTGGGTGTGGTGGGGCTCGTGCAGTGTGGGCGGCAAAGGAGGGGTGGTGGACGAGCCCCTTCCCTGCTGGGCTGGGTAGGATGAGTTCACAGAGTGGGCATGGCTGTGCTGGGAAGGCATGTCTTGAGGTGAATTCGTATCCACGGAGGGAGTAGGGGGAGGAGAGGAATCCTCGTTAGTTCGGCCCTCGTTCTCAGGTTCCATCTGTTCTTCGGGGTCCGGAGGAGGTCCTAGGCCAGGTGGGAAGTGCGGGGGCCCACTTACGCCGCCAGTATTCCACATTTTCTCCACGGTTCGGTACAACTGTGGAAAATGAAAGAAGAGGCACCTGTTAATACGACTTGAAATCTTGTTCCGTAAAACCACACAATTTATAGGGTACCATTAAATACAAGATCGAAATAAAAAGCAATGATTTGCAAAGATTAATCCTAGGTTTATAATTAAAAAGAATAAACATTTACATTTTACTTATTTCTTCTTCCAAATCGGATCCTTTATTGTGCCTTGATCATTTACCTCTCGTGAACCTGGCATTAATCAGGACGGCAGAGCGGCCCAATGCTTGGATGAGGTTTGCAATTCTTGAATGAAGGTTGCAATTCTTGAATGAAGGTTGCAATTCATTTATGTTTTGAATATTCACATTTACGAACATAATCCCTATTAAATCGAAAATTGTCTTCCTTCTAATGATCCAAGAATTATTTCTGTGCAATCAAATACTTACATATTATGAAAGTTTCTTTCATCTATTCAGAAGACACAGGGTTCCTAGCTGTTACATGGACCCCTAGCACATGAGGGGGGCTATAAAATCCTCAAATATGCAACAGTCTCCCTACACTCTAATACGGCCCATCAGGACAGTCTCTACAGAAGCCGCGGCCCCTCTTACTTGTGGTAAGGATGGCGTGGTCCTCCTACAGCAGCACAGGCTGTAGGATCCAAGTTTTATCTCTGTATCTACAAACAACTACAAAAAAGAGTAGTTCCCAGTATTCATGTAAACCAGACTCGTTATAACTATAATAGGTGTAGTTAGTTTTGAACTATATTTTGCAAAATGGCTGGTTTAAGTGAACGCTTCTAGGATTACAAATCTGTCCAAACATCATCACAAGGGTTCATAGTATTTACCCCCCCCCCCTCCCGGGGGAAGCGCAAGACCTAGTTTGATAAATACATTGTTTTAAGATAGAGAGAAGTTGAACCACATTAGGTATGGATATTTCCCTGATGGAGTTCGAAGATTGCAAATAGGTTGAAACCCCCGTACCGTTCCCCTAATCTCCCTATCCATTTAAAATGATGCAGAGTTAGTCCAAAATAGGTAACATCGAGGTATTTATATTCTAGACAGGACCCAAGAGTTAAAAAAAGGAAAACAATTAAATTAAGCAAACTATTTCCCCTATTTCTGGCTCTCTATTAAAGGGATGATATTTTAGAATCATTTAGCGACCCATGGTTGAAAAAAATGAAAGGAGTGAAACCATCTGATTGTAAGAAACAGGGTCCCATTATGTAGTCAACTCGGGATAAACTCCCAATTAATTAATTGGTCCAGATTTATACTACGGGTGGATGAGAGAAATCTATATCTAGTTTTCTTCAACTGCCTCTATTCTTTTACCCCTTCCCACAAGGGGAGTTGGGCCACCTCATTTTAACCTCTCAAACCGGAGAGTGAAAATTGGCGAAAGCGAGTTTCTTGCAGAAGAAGTGTTATCGTAAGTTAAGAAGGAGATCTGCGGGAGCACTTTAGCTGCAATAAACTTGAGCAACAAAGTCTCGCCATTCTCGGCCGGGTCTTTATGGTTCCTTGGGTAGATGCGGGGCTTTTTGTCTCCGCGAGAAGCTACTCGTTTCGTGTAAAGTAGACGGTAAAACAGTCGTAAAACGAGGCAAACCCGGTTAACCATTGGCCCAAAGATACTTCTGACCTTTGGCTTACTTGGTCATATAAGTCGTTTCACTTTCGATACTTTATTGCAAAGATAAAGGTAGGGGAAAAAGGTGTTTTTGTTGCATCATTAAAAATAAAGGACGCCCAAATCCACAAATTATTTCCAAAATTCTCGACGAATGTATGATACGTCAGTAAACTTTTGTATAATATATATATATATATATATATATATATATATATATATATATATATATATATATATATATATATATATATATATATATATATATTAGAGCTCCGATCACTCGCGGCTTGGCTGTTTGCGGATAAACTTTTGCCGCCACAAAATTCTTCTCATATTGAAAACCGAAAAGATTTTTCATTTTAAAACGTCGCTATTTTTTACATATAAAATGACTGCATCGAGAAAACTAGAGAAGGAGGACTGGCAATGAATATATTATCGGATTTCTAATTGAAAATTTGGGGATGACCCGAAATCAACTGTTTATTCGTCTCTGCCAGCAACGGGGGCGAATTAGCGACGATGATCTCTTAAATCAATGAGAGATTTGAACGACCTTAATGGAGGCAGAACACGGGGTCGACCTAAATGAGTATATGTGTGCTAATCATGTGAGAAAATGCATTTATAACCTTTTTTAATAGATTTTTAAAAAATATAATGACTAGTACTATTACTAGTACGTTTTACTAGTACGAGTTCTCGCTGGCCTAATGGTTATGCTGTTGGTTTTCTACCGCCCAGGTGTCGGGTTCCATTCCAGAGAGAAAGAACACAAACGCCAGCGCAGGTAGAAAAGTGCCCCCCACTCAACTAGTTGGTGGACTCGCTGTGTTTACACAAGTCATCAAAACACATAGCCAAGCACAATACCGCTCCCCTTCCTCTCCCGTCTTTGCAGAGTAACACTCACACACACTCTTCTCCTGTATTTCAAGGAATCTTGCCGATAGATAGTTGTATCCACACAGCCCTGAGACGGAATGGGTCTCCCTTTCCCCGTGGTGACGAAGGTTCCCCACCTGATTGTGCATTGACGGCAAATACACAAAATACTTCCATACACCGCCTCCCCCCGAAAAAATGGAACCTCTCTTGGTAACGTCTGGCTTACCAGCAATTGTCATGCCGATCATTTTCAGGGGGAGGGGGTATCCTCGCCATCAAACACCTAAAAATTACGGCCATGATTCACTTATTATTACAATATTTCGACCAGGAAGAGTAAATCGACATAATTCAATCGCTGCAAATGCAGATTATGAACAATGGCATGGATTAGACAGTATTAAATGGCATAGAATTTAGTTGACAGTATAATGGCATGACATGGAGGTGGCAGTGTAAAATGGGATGGCAAAGAGTTGACAATGTAAATAATGGCATGCCATGCAGTTGAAAGTGTAAACTGGGATGGCAAAGAGTTTACATTGTAAATAATGGCATGACATACAGTTGGCAGTGTAAAATGGAATGGCAAGGAGTTGACAATGTAAATAATGGCATGACATGGAGTTGGCAGTGTAAAATGGGATGGCAAGGAGTTGACAGTAAAACAATGGCATAACATTGAATGGACAAGTTAAAAACATGGCATGGTATGGAGTTGACAGTATATACAAGCAAATTAATAAAAGTTCTAATGATAATCTCATTTAAGTCCAATTAAAAAGCTTTGAAAGACTCTATTTGAGCTTCCAATAACACGTTTGCACAATGAAACAAAGAAATTAAGGAAGTAGGACCACGGATACCATATTGTGGTTACCAAGTTAGAGTGTCCCGGCGACAAATGATGGAGTGGTGAAGGATAAAATATCACTAAGAATTTCCCCATTGATTATAAGACTGTCAATAAAATCGGCAGGAAGGATTTTATTAATTAGGACTAGAAGTGATAAATCTGGATTAATTGCCCAAAGAGGTCTGCTGCTACGTCACTGAATGACAGGTTCGGGAGACGCACACGTCTCTTCCGTCTATAGCGCCTCTTGTAATCTGTTCTGGTTTAGTCTCCTTCTCACAGTTTCATTTACCCTAACATCACCACTTTCTTCACGAATCCGTCTTGATGTTTTTTTTCTTTATTAATTTTTTCATAACTACAACTATTGCAGAGGGACTAAAGATCCCCCCCCCCAATATTATCGGACTGTATTTCTGAATCTAGTTTCTGGAATCAAAATTGTCATATGCCTTTTATTTCTCAGTGAGGACCTAATGGTTGACGTGGGCTCAGAATCATGGGTATCTACATGGTATGGCAGTCACCGAGAATTCGACCCGAATCGGGAGTCCATCTGACGACTAACCACACCCACTGTGGCTGAACATCGCTGAAATCGAAAGCGATGTTTCCACTCAGCTAAGCCGTAGCCATTTTATGTATATTTATTTGATAAGTCTTTTACTTTAGATTGCAATTTTATCTCTGAACAATTAACAATTTCTAGAGACCTCCAATAATAACAATGCTCAAATTGTCGCTCTTTTGGTTTCCTAAATTATAAAAA
This sequence comes from Ceratothoa steindachneri, assembly GCA_963969495.1. Classification (NCBI taxonomy): domain Eukaryota; kingdom Metazoa; phylum Arthropoda; class Malacostraca; order Isopoda; family Cymothoidae; genus Ceratothoa; species Ceratothoa steindachneri. Next base: position 97,579,705 of record OZ018335.1, read on the forward strand.
ATAACTACTTTGTGGAAAATGTTCGAAGAATTTATAATGAAAAGTCGAGGTAAAGTGATATTTGTGAGCAATTAGATTTGAATGCAGGAGAGTCGAGGGTGAAATGCTGCTAAAACCTCACGATTGAGTGAAGCTGCACAGAAGGTGTCACTTTTCTTTTATTGGTTAATGGTATTCAAATTTGGGCAAAAACTTATCGGATGACTTGATATATGTATATTTTTATATTCTTCAATCGTCCACTGAGAAAAGATACGGCATTCTTCGTTCGTCGACTGAGGAAAGATACGCCATTCTTCGTTCGTCGACCGAGGGAAGATACGGCATTCTTCGATCGTCGATTGAGGGAAGATACCGCATTCTTCGATCGTCGACTGAGGGAAGATACGGCATTCTTCGTTCGTCGACCGAGAGAAGATACGGCATTCTTCTATCGTCGACTGGGGGAAGATACGGCATTCTTCTATCGTCGACTGGGGGAAGATACGGCATTCTTCTATCGTCGACTGAAGGAAGATACGGCATTCTTCGATCGTCGACTGAGGGAAGATACGGCATTCTTCTATCGTCGACTGGGGGAAGATACGGCATTCTTCTATCGTCGACTGAGGGAAGATACGGCATTCTTCTATCGTCGACTGAGGGAAGATACGGCATTCTTCTATCGTCTACTGAGGGAAGATACGGCATTCTTCGATCGTCGATTGAGGGAAGATACCGCATTCTTCGATCGTCGACTGAAGGAAGATACGGCATTCTTAGATCGTCGATTAACCATAAGATTGACCTGTAGATGAAGGGCTAACTGGCTCCCCTTTCTCCGCCGATGCACTAGAAGAAGCCTCAAGTATGTAGTTTTATGTGTCGGTAGTCCTTGTCTCTTCGTATGAAGACTTCGCTAGTACTTGTCTCCTCGCAAAAAGACTACCGTAGTCATTCTTTCTTCGAAAAAGACCGGAAGTGCTTGCTGTCACTAAAAGACTTCGTTTCTTTTGTCTCCTCGTAAAAAGACTCCCTCGAAGTGTATAATGTGCCTTTTACACCCCTCCATTTGCAATTGACGAAGTTTGAAATTGCAGTCATGTCATCCTTAACCGTTTTTAGTATTTTTGCTTATCAATCCACTATCCTTCTTTATCAGTGTGCCCTCTAAGCCTTCAATCCATCTTCACTAAATAATATGCGCTCGTTGGTTGCGCCAATCTTCTATCTTACCTTAATATAAATAATTCCTGCCACAGATTTGTTTTAATGAGCGAGAGAGATTTAGTTATTGGAAAAGCGAAATACTTGCAGATATACCACAAACCAAGACTTCTCTTGATTGCTTCAAGCCCATTAAAAATAATAATAATAAATAGCCCCCCCCCCTCCCACCATTACAAATTTGCATTCTTCAAAAATGTGAAATCATTGAACCGACTCGTCTCAGCTAGACCAGAGCCACAATCTGCCCCCGCAATCTATCTTGATTTCCACCCGTCTGCATTTTGATTAACAGGGTGCGAAAAATGCCGCCGCCCCAAATTTCCTTTGCCAAGACTCGTCATTCAACTCAAGTCCTGACAAGAGACGTTTGTGACTCAGGCTTCAAAAAGAGCCCCCCCCCCTTCTTCATCTTTGAGACACTTGCTCCCTTTTCTAAAAAAAAAAATCGGACCCTATACAATTTAAATTCATCGATTTTCTCTCCTACGTCTGCTTTTTCTGAGCGACGAGGGGTAATTTTGTCTTGTGGGTACTGCATCGGTTGTAACTAGCTACTGCGAGGAGTCAGTTGCACCGAATCAAAGCATGAAGTAGAAGGTTCATGATTGGATTAAGTGAAGATTCGTGGTACATATGAATTCTTTGTTGTGCTCAAATTTTGAGTTTAAAAAATATATTATCCTTGAAAAGAAACAGTCAAAATCCTGTTTATCGTTAGATAAGGAAAGTAGGATAGGTAAAAATTATCCGGTGTCTTAAAAAAAAGGTACATTGTGATGATCGAGTGTCGCAATCTAACTTTATTTAATTGGGTGATGACTGGTAGGTGTGGCAAGGCGAAAGTATAGCTGCATCACTTATCTGGTTAAAAAAACAATTTTAGTAGCACCGTAAACATGCTCTTCCTAAACAGTAAGAAGACAGGTGAGGTAATGAAAAAAAAGAGGATAGAATTTGACGCAGGAGTAGGGGACTAAATAAGCCGTCTAAAGTCCGCGGGTGTTTTTAATACTGAAGGGAGAAAGACGGGCAAAAGATGCCCAAATCTGTGAAAAGGGGGAAAAAATAGAAAAAGAAAATATAAGATATGATTGTGGTTATTATAGCAACACGTAGACATATTCACATTACACCGGGCAGTTTCCTATACTATAGGATAAGATTATAATACGAGACTGGAATTTCGATAATTTATTCCCACCCTTGGCTATAGTTACATTCAGCCACCTCACGACTGGTAGCTGATGGTATCTTGGTTATGGTATATTAAGTCCTTACCACGTGTAAGATAGGAGAAACATTTAAAATTTTCCATAACACATAAATAATGCTAGCCTTGGTTGAAATCTTTGAGCCTTGTTGGTCCTGACTACGTCAATTATGAAACTCGTGAAATTGGTGCAATTCAGTTAAGAGTCAAATCGAACCAACGGATGGATTCATCTAAGCGAGATGAAATCCATTGTAATTTGAGCCCCATTTAGAGTACATATCGCATCATACTTACAATCTTTGTAAATTCTTATATTGATCATATAAAGCTGTCAGTAAAAGTAATTATTCTTGTTATATAATTTTCTACAAATTACATATTCTTCCTAATTTACAAAGCTTTATCGATAATTATTAGCATTTGTTAAGCTTTTTTTTTATTTGAAACTAACTGAAAAATACCTTTAATTTCTCTAATCAGAGCTTGTTAATTAGAGAGTTCTCTGTCACGGTAATAAGCTAAGTATACTTCAGAATTTATAATTAACTTTTCAATCGCCTCTGGTCAAAATTTTCTTCCGATTTCTCTCAATCTTTAAATTAATAATGTGGAGATTTTAGAAGCTGTATGGTTATATATGTACTAATCAATAATAATTACGGGTTTACCTATTTCATATTATATTCCAGTTCTGTATTCTTTTAAGTGGCAGAAAATTGATAAAACATATTCCCAAATATAGAATTGTATGGATTAATATCAATTTGTGTGGAATGATGAAAAATGCAGGCTCCTTTTTATTATACAGATCTTGAATTCATGTTTGCGTGATTTACAAGTTAATTAAACAAGCTTTTTATTTCTTTTTAACATTTCATTATGAATGTTGGCTGTGATTTTTTCAAACTAAAATGGGATTATGTTTTAATGAATAGCGAGACTTTATGAGTAACTTGGTTAGTTCATTTGTGAAAGAACATATAACGGGCAATTTGCCTATTTATTAGCATCCCAAGCTTCGATCAGCAGCGTTTTTCCTTGCAGTAAACTACATAAATATATTGCAAACTGAGTTACTTTGTGGGTTGAAAGTAGTGTAAGGGCCTTGGATGCTAAATGTAAATATTTTGTATACCTTGAGGAAAGAGAGAGCATTGTGATAATTTTTTTTAGACATTCACCAAACGTGTTCAAAGCTATGCTTTGAGTAAGTATTCCATTTACCGCAGTCTGGTCCAGGGTGGAAGATCTCATGGTGGTTTCGTTTCAGTTGAAGCTGGACAATCCCGAGCCAATTTCTTATGAAGAATTTTATTTATAGTGTTTTAATTATATCGTGTTTTAACTTTATGACGTTTAATTTTATATAGTGTTTTAATTTCATGGTGTTTTAATTAAATGGGTTTTAATTTTATGGCGTTTTATTTTATAGGGTTTTAATTTTATGAGTGCTTAAGTTTATGGTATTTTAATTTTAAGGTGTTTTAATTTTTTGTAAACTACGAAAATGGGAGGAATTCGCTATGAATGAATCTGTTATGGGACTAATTTCTGCCTCGTAATCCCATGATTTTCGCCTTAGAAGTAATATTTGGGGCCTAAAAAACTAATGGTATTTTGTATTAAAAAAACGAAAACAAACAAGATCATTAGCGTTTAACAATGTTTGAAGAGAAATTTGGAAATTGGTGTAGTTCAGATGAGTGAAATTTGCGGGATATACATAGCGCTAGTAGAAAAATCCTCGCAAAGTTGCGACTGGAATGGTGCGCAACTCTCTTCTACCTGCGTTGTGCAGAAATTAAAATCTTTATATTTACATACTTCCTTTTTGTCTTTGTTTTTTTTTCGTTTTTACACTTCCATCTATCTTTTCGATTATAGTGACGTTTTCTTCATTGGATTACATAATTTTACTTTATCATCATCATCATCATCACTAAGTCTATAATTTAAGAAGGGGATTTTTTTGAGTATTTGACTAATAATTCCATCTTAGTTTGGTTATGACTTATGTTTTTTATCAAAGTTATTTCTAATAATTCATTAAAATATCAAAAAACAGAATGGTGAAGTTCAGAAATAAATATAAGTATCGAAATTTTGTGAATTCTTTAAAACCCAAAGAATTACAAATGGTGAAGTTCAGAAAATTTATTTTTATATATCTTCTTCTATAACTATATTTTAGCAACGTGATATTTTGAAAGGGGGGAAATTTAGTTTAGCCTTCCTTTTAAAATGATTAAATTGGCGAAGTTTAGAAAATTTATAAAAATTTAACCATGGCTGCTTTTTTTTTAGATTTTAGATTTTAATCTTAGTAGCGAAGCGCAAGCTCCCCTCGTAAGGTGGAGTGGCAAAGCCATTGCCTGGTTATAATTAAAAAAAACCTGTTTCTCAGTTGTCTTTTTAATGCACTTTTTTTTAACTCACACAACTTCCCCCCCAAGACTCCGTAAGGGCGGAAGGAGTCAATTTCGAACTTGTGAGTTCGGGTGCTTCGTGTACCTACTTGTTCTTGTACCTACATGTTTTATACCTACTTTTTATTGTGCCTACTTGTTCTGGTACCTACTTGTTCTTCTACCTATTTGTTCTTGTACCTACTTCTTCTTGTGCCTATTTGTTCTTTTATCTACTTGTTCTTTCACCTACTTGTTCTTATACCTACCTATTGTTGTACCTAATTGTTCCTGTACTTACTTGTTCTTGTACCTACTTGTTCTTGTACAGTGTGGACCAAAGGTAAAAACCTTAGTAAAAGAAAGTTATGCGACAAACCCATCACATTTTTAATATGACAAATATTTTTAATATTTTTCTTCTTAACTTTTCTTTCTATTACATAAATTTCATGACCAATAACGCCCATGAACCGCAAAGTTAAGTAGTACATTGCCACCTGCCACCGACGCGATTGTGCGTCATTTGCGCCATTCGATTTAAGTCTTTATCAGCAAATGAGGCACGGATTTGAGTCAATTCCTTCTCAACAGTGATAATAAGAGTATAAGCATTTTTCATGCTTTAAATTGAGTTAAATGATGCTAAATCATGTTGAATGATTTTATCCCTTTTGGTAACTCACATAAGTGAACTTTTTTTAATAGATTCTCCCAAAAGAGGACCAGCCTCTGTTGCATCCTGTCTTGGTTGCGAAACGATGTTTAGCAAAGGAGAGCTGCGCTCCCACACTCTCACTTACCTAAACAGGACTCTGACGTAGCGATAGCGAGTGGATACACCACTCCTCAATTTAAGCAAAGATAAACCACAAATTTTATGGTTAGTCAATGGATGGAGTCATGATTCGGTCAACTTGGCACAAGTTGCCGCATGTTGTCGAGCCCCAATGGATCGAACCCCTTTGGATTGGACCGCAATGGATCATACCTCAATGGATCTGACCCCAATAGATCGGACCCCAATGAATCAAACCCCACTAGATCGGACCCCACTGGATTAGACCGCACTGGATCGGACCCCACTGGATCGGACCCTACTCTAGTTTTTGGATTCCTACTAAGATAAATATTAGAAGGAGTAAATTGGTGCTAAAATGAATAAAAACACGAAGCAATCCACCTAGCGTTACCACTTCCCTCTCTCCTCCTAGAGTGAATCAATGGATTTTTACTCTCTAGAATATCTCGCTATTCTAGAGATAATAAGTGGAGAATTAGTGGTATAAAATTGATTTCCTTTTATAAGGAATGGGGACCGATTTAGTAGATAGAATCCCTCCTTGTCCTAGAGTGAAATAATAGAGATTCATTGTTTAGAATACCTCTAGAGTCTTGATTTGAAAAGTGAAGGACTAATGCTCTAGATTCGTATTTGAGTATATGAATGAGGATTAGTAGGGTAGGCTCTCTCTCTCTCTCTCTCTATTCTAGATAAAATGAAAGAGAAAGGACGGTCTAGAAACTCTGTTTTCTATGGCGAATAAAGAAAAACTAATGATCAAAAATATCTCTCTATTCTAGAGTAAATTAAGTAGGATTGAAGATCTAGAATCCCTCAATATTCTTATGTGAGTGAAGGGGTGAGTACTAAATTGCCTAACTCCCTAGATCCGTCTTTGTGAATAAAGGTGTGATTAATTGTGAAAAGTCCACCTCTTCTAGAGTGAAAGGAAGGTGTAATTAATTGACTAGAGTCCCTCTCTTCTTATGTGAAAGAAATGTGTGATTAATTGATATAGTCCTCTTCTAGAGTAAAAGGAATGTGTGATTAATTGTCTAGCGTCTCTCTCTCTCTCTCTCTCTCTCTCTTGTGTGAAAGGAAGTTGTAATTAATTATCTAGACTCCCCTTCTTCTTTAGTGTAAGAAATGTGTGATTGAATGCCTAAAGTTTCTCTCTTCTAGAGGGAGAGGAAGTTGTGATTAATTGTCTAGAATGTTTCTCTTCTGGAGTGAAAGGGAGATGTGACTAATGATTTAGTATCCATCTCTATTATACACCAGATGAAGTGGGGTGGGGTGGGGGGACTTAATGATTTAGAATCCCTCTCTATTTTAAAGTGATTGAATAGGGGAAAATTGAGTTCCTTATTTTGGCTTCTTGTTGCTAAATATGTTTTAAATTAGTTAATAGTGTTTTAATAGGGAATCCAATTACATAATAATTACGTTTAGTTGAAATTGATGTTTTATAATATTGTTTTTCTCTGTTTTGTATTTTCAGCTTTATTACACTTTTCATTGCTGTTGAATTATTGGTATGTTCGAGAGATTCAATGGCAAGAGTTAAAGGAACTTTCGCTAGCCTAGCGGAAACGTCGTTTGGATTTCTAGCGTCGAGGCACGAGTTTTTTTCCCAGTGTGCGCGAACACAACTTTTAGCGAACGTAGCTAGTCATAACACCTTTATCATTTCCATTCCCGCCTTCACAACACAACACATCTACTCTCTTCTATGCTCCTGAACCCTGCCGGCGAAGTACTAATATCCCCTACTGAGGCATTCATACCCAGATACCCCTGACGCGCCTAGTGTCAAAAAACAACACTGCCCCCCCCCCACCTCTAACAAAGAAGACCGGTTTCTGTTGCCTTCTGGCTTGTCAGTGAGTGTCATCCAGATCTTTATATGTTTTACATTATCCGGTCAGGGGATCTAGTCTACGATTCGAGGAGAGGAAGGCCCAACTTACCTACCATCGATTTGTCAATCTGATCTTTATGTGCATTACATTATTCGGTCAGGGAATCTCTCCACAATTCTAGGAATAGATGATAGAAGAATAAGGTTTATTTATGATATTTTAGAGTAAAAATTTGCTTGTGTGTCATTTATTTGAATGTGACTTGATTAGATGAGGTTAAATTTACGGGTCATTTCACATTTAGTGAACTAATTCGATGTAATAATTATCGTATTTCTTTTACTATCTACTGAAGAACTAAATGAGATTTTAGTACCACTTTACTAAAGAAGTAAAAGTTGTTAATACCAATCTGTGCCCTTTTCAGATTACCACTAGGCGGGAAGCGATTTCTCCTAAATCCCCGTTCAATATTTCGAAAGCATTGATTAGTTTTATGTGTAAGGACCAAGTGTAAGTTGCCACTTATTTAGGGGGGAAGAAGACCTTGTAATAACGATAAAAAGAAAAACAGGTTAATAAAAGGTTGTATTTAACTGGAACTAACATCCCAGATAGAGAATACGATACTATCGTGCCAACCGCAAGAGGTCACTGTCTGCAAGCATATGTTAACCCAAGGCACCATTTGATGCTTGAAGTCACTGCTCACACTTCATTCCTCGTCTCTAAGGAACTGATTAAAGTTCTCCTTCGTGTTTGGGATGATATGACGCTGCCAGTCACAATAATTGTAACGGCACCATTTAAGGGTTTGGGGTATATTAGCGGTTGATGGCGAAATGCGACGAATAATAATAATAATAAACAAGCTCCATTATTTGTTTACATTTACCCTTTCTGGTTAATGTGAATTCCCACAATTTACTATTTTTTTTCTGATTGGTAGTAAAGAGTGTATAGAAATGCAAATTAAAGGGGGGGGGGAAACAAAATCAATTAAGTTTTGTTGTTTGGCGTAGTTTATATCGAGTATCAACTCTCAAAAACTATTCCTGACCCATTTTTAATACAGGTTCATTAACTTGCTACTAATATTTCTAATAAAAGGTAATCATTACAAAGTAAATAATTCCAATAAATAATAAGAGCAAATCTTAGATGTATCAGTTCCAAATATCTGTTTTATACACTAGATTGACGGCATCTAATAGGTTAATTATACGGACAGATGGTCAAGCAATTCTGAATAGACAGTTAACGACATGTTATATGAAGTGTAGCATGTGTATTTAAATATAAAAATAACTCTTGTCGAGGTATCGATTTGCGTTTTCTAAGATAACCAATAGTTCTTTTTTCCCTTTTGTATGCTATCGAAAAGCAATACATTACTCGTCCCAAATGTATGATCATTTCTATTACTTAAAGACTTTTATATAATCTTCCTCGAGGACAACGGCATTCTCCTCGGATGAAAGCTTCTTTCTCGTTATTATTAAGAAATAAGATTATGTTCTAGAGCGCAAATTTACAAGCTCATCTGCTCTTCCTTGAATTAGGAGAGAACTCAATCAATTGGCAGAAGAGATTATAATCAACCTTACACAGTGTAGTTGAAATTGGTTCACATACTAGCTAGAATAAACGTTTGAGATTACACATACACGATGTAGATGGAGAAAGGTTGGTTATACGTGGGGTAAAACCAACGAGAAACAAAAGGAGAATTAGGCCAGAGGCCCTAATGAAGCAAATAGGTGTATCCTTTAATCAGATCTATAAAGAAGGAGAAGAAAACTAAACATGACTTCTTTTTCTCGGGCGTGAAAAAGAAGATGTGATAATATAAAAACACCAATGAAATTATCTACGGAGGTTACCCGCAAATTGTCAGTATTATTCATAAATCTCTGCATAAATCTCTACACTGCACTCTTTATTTTCTCTCTCCCTCTCTTCCTTTTTACCTCCTTTTTCTCCCCGAGTGGCCATGGCGAATAAGAAAACTAATAAAGGGGAAGAATAATCCTTGCAGTATAAATCGACGAGAAAATAGTGTTGCCTTTATAAACAAGGGCAACTTATAAATAGTGTCAATTTGGCCCTTAGAAACAAGGGCAACATAAAAATAGTGTCAATTTGGCCTTTATAAACAAGGGCAACATAAAAATAGTGGCTAATTTATTTTATTAAAAACATAATGTAACTACGAAATTCATGATAACTTAAAATAGTTAAAGGGTAAAATTTATTTTTATGGCATATATTAATAAGTATTTGCGGGGGAATTAAGAGTAAAAGTTTGTATAAATGTGTGTATGTGTGTGTATGTAAAAGTGGTAATGACGAGAGCTATAATTTTTGTTTTCAATTAAATGCAAAACGAAACCAACGAAACCATTTTAGCAGGAAGTTTGTAAGGAGAGATTTGTAAAGAAAGTGGTGAGGAAGGAGGAAATGAAAGGTGTGGAAGATATAACACTGCGGATCCTCTGCGGATATTGGGGCTGGAGGGCGCGTAATCTTCTAAATGTCAGCTGCACTTAGTTAGCTCATGTTACACCGAATCTCCATTTCATGGTACAAAGTGGGGCCAAGAGGGCGAGGCATTCATCTAATGTTCAGGTCTTTTAAGTCATTATATTAAAAAAAACAACAACGAGGGCATCAGCTCGAAGAGTCTTGAAAAGAGATTCTTAAGGAAATGGTGAAGTTATGAGAAGTAAAAATATATATATTTCACACTTACACTTCAAGGTGGGTAAGAAGTCCCAACGTACCCCAACTCTCGGTTTTCCGTGTTTACCCCTTTCAGAGAAGACCCCAACACATCAGAAAATAGTCAGCACTTCCCCCCTCCCCCACCCGTGACTAGGAGCTTCTTAGCATTGAATAACGAAGAACTTTTCGGATTTTCAGACTGAATTATTGCACGAGGAAGGATCATCGTAGTGTCTCGACACCCGGCGGGGAACATGCGCATTCAGAAAGGCCTCGATGGCCTTTGACCAGACTTGAAGCAGTGGAGGTTTTTTGTCTTTTGGGAAAGTGGAATTCTGCCTTTCCTTTTGATCAAAAACACCCGTGTCTTCAAGGAGAGAAGGGATGAACAAACAGGAGATTGAGGTTGTGGTAAAGCGCACACACACAAACGATATATATATATATATATATATATATATATATATATATATATATATATATATATATATATATATATATATATATATATACATATATATACATATATATATATATATATATATATATATATATATATATATATATATATATATATATATAATATAGTGAAACTACTGTATAAGAGCATATAATTTATTTACAAGACTAGATTCTGGTATGGTAAACTTCATACCGAAACTAGTCTCGTGAATAAATTCCATGCAGTGGTTTCACTATCATATACCATAACGCGCTATTGAGTTCTTTCACTTGTATATATATATATATATATATATAAGGTGTAAGTATCACAGCAGTAAAATCACTTTTATTACAAAACTAGTCTTGGTAACCACTATCATCTTGAACTGTACGATAGACAAAGCTGGACACACATATGCTTTATAGAGAAGACAGGAAGGGGTGGAGGGGAAGTAAAGGGGGGTGGGTTGTCATAAAAGAGGGAAAGCACCGATTACAAAAGAGGTAGATTTTTTGATAATTTTAGAAACCTATTTGCGCCCATGTTTATTTTGAATAACTGTAAATTTGAATGAACTTTCGAACATATTATAATGTAGTCTCTTTAATTAGTAATGACTCGATTATGTGCCTTTATAATTATCACCATCACTAACTCTATAATTTAAGAAGGGGATTTTTTTGTTCTTTTGAATAATCATTTCATCTTAGTTTGGTTATGACTTATGTTTTTTATCAAAGTTATTTCTAATAATTCTTTTATAATATCAAAAACCAAAATGGTGAAGTTCAGAAATAAATATAAGTATCGAAATTTTGTGAATTCTTTAAAACCCAAAGAATTACAAATGGTGAAGTTCAGAAAATTTATTTTTATATATCTTCTTCTATAACTATTTTAGCAACGTGATATTTTGAAAGTGGGGAAATTTAGTTTAAGAGTTTCTTTTAAAAATTATTATAATTGGCGAAGTTCATAAAATTGATAAAAATTTAACCATGGCTGCTTTTTTTTAGATTTTAAATTTTAATCTTAGTAGTGAAACGCAAGGGGGAGTAACGGAGCCATTGCCTGGTAAGATTTTTATACACAAGTTTGTCATTGTTAAAATCTATTTCGTGATTACAATCATTTACAAGATTAAATATACATAATAGGAGGAGCCGCACTTCTTCGTCTTGTATCTGAGGGATGTTCACCGGTTTCACCATTATCAAGATTCTGGAGAATTCACACAATGAATAATTTACGCTCTCTTATCTTTATTGCGCTGTTTTTTCTCCTGGAAAAGAATTTTCTAATTGTCAAATTATATTTAAAAACTAAATGTATCCTTTATAGTGGCATTAATACTGATGCAATTAATATCATAAATTTTGCTTCTCAGCTTTCGAAATTAAAAAATTTCACTTCAATATTAATAATATTAAAAAAGTGGCAAAGAATCCAAGCTAAGCCCCAAGGATCACTACCACCTCGAAGACAACGAAGACTCCCAGCTAAAGATGGCTGAAGGTTATCGAATGCGTAAGGTTAAAATTTCTATTAGTTTAAAATAAACTGGATCTCTCTCAGATGTTTTTTTTCAAATCTACCCAAGTAGCTAGAACATTACAATATATATATATATATATATATATATATATATATATATATATATATATATATATATATATATATATATATATATATATATATATATATATATATATATACTGATGAAGGATTTGTTCCTTGGGAGCCGAATTCGTAGGAGAAATATGAAGACCCATGCGATCATTTTAAACATTTATTTGAACATTTATGACCATCTTCAGCGGATTGAATTCTAATACGAATCCAAAATTTTTAAGAATTAGATGACAAAATTGCAAAAATAGCAACACGCAATTCAATATTAGTTACAATGTGTGTGTGTGTGCTATTTTGGCAATAGTGTGTCGCATAGTCCACTAAAGGCATACTTTTAACTGTGATCAAAGCGGTGCTCGCTGCCTCAGTGTGCCTGGTTCGAATCGCTTCCCTGCACGGATTTTTTCGAAAAAAGGTCATAAAAATATTACTGCGAGGAAAAAATATTCCGTTTTCTCTTTCAATGTGGTTTAATGGATTCATATATATATATATATATATATATATATATATATATATATATATATATATATATATATATATATATATATATATATATATATATATATATATGTATATATACCTTTCTGTCTCTTTCAACCTTTATACTTATCTATCCTTTTCCTACTTCATACTTTTCCTTTTAAATTTGCACGGTCCTCGTCCTTTCGCCATTTATATATTTTTTTATAATTTTCATTTTTTATACCATTCCATTCCTTTCACCCACTGACCTTTCCATTCCTGTAGCTATTTGTGCCTTTCTATTTCTTTTACATCTTATGACTTTCCAATCTTTTCGTATATGCTCTCGTTCCATTCTTTTCATCGTGTATGGTTGATATTCATTTCACACTTTATACAATAATTTTTCTTTCGTCCGTTATATTTTTCTAGTCCTTTCAGAGTTTGTGCCTTTCTTATTCCAACACACTTTATTCCTCTCTATTACATTTAGCCTTTATACCTTTCTGCTACTTTCTAATTTTAAGCCTATTTTCCTTTGCAGTTCATTCCTTTCCATTTCTTTTACACCTTATACCTTCTGTTCATTTCTCACTGCCTCAATTTTCTTTATTTCCTCTCCGCTGATTTACTCCGTTATTATTTTAAGTTTTCAATTATACCTCACTATTATTTTCATAATTTATACCTTATTTTCCTTTTACCCTCTTCACATACCTTTCTAATCCTTTATTCCTTACATGCCTGCTAACTTCTTTTAATTTTTTTTTTTACTTTGCTATTTCTGATTTATTTAAATATATTTCCCTCTTCCAACTTTCGGTATGACTTTATGGTCAAGATTATATTATTTTTATAAATGCAAAGTTAGAAAATACCTTAAAAAATTCTCAAAAAATACACGGCGACCGCCAACAAACTACCTAGATAATGCAAAGCAAACTAACTCAGTAAATTAACCAAGTAAAGCAGAGCAAATTACCTGAGTAAACTAACATATAGAGAACAGCAAACACCCTTAATAAACTAACGATATAAAGCAGAGAAAATTGCCTAAATAAACTAACCAGATAAAGCAAAGCAAACAACTTCAGAAAACTAACCAGATAAAGCAAAGCAAACTATCTCTGTAAACTAAGCAATTAAACTAGAGCAGGCCGTCTCAATAACGAAATAGATCAAGCAAAGCAAACAATCTCAGGAAACTAACCAGACGAAGCAAAGAAAACAAATCAGTAAACTAACCAGATAAAACAAAGCAAACAAATCAGTAAACTAATAAGATAAAACAAAGCCAACAACTGCAGTAAACTAACCAGATAAAACAAAGCAAACAACCTCAGTAAACTAACCAGATGAATGAAAGGAAACAACTTTAGTAAACTAAACAGATAAAGCAAAGGAATCAACTTAAGAAAAGTAAACATATAAAGCAAAACAAACAACCTCAGTAAATTAAACAGATAAAGCAAAACAAACAACCTCAGTAAAGTAAACAGATAAAGCAAAACAAACAACTTCGTAAACAAACCAGATAAAACAAAGCAAATGACCTAACTAAACTAACCATATAAAGCAAAACAAACAACCTCAGTTAACTAACATTATAAAGTAAAGCAAACAACCTCAGTAAACTAACCAGATAAAGCAAAACGAACAACCTCAGTAAACTACCATTATAAAGCAAGGCAAACAACTTCAGTAAATTAACCAGATAAAACCAATCAAACCACCTATATGAACTAACCGGATAAGCTTTGGTAACCTCTAAAGATTCCCTAATTAAGATGCTGTCAACTCTAACGATAGCTCGATAACTGCTGATACACACTTATCTACGGATCCACATTTATTTCCATATTCGCCGAAGATTCCTGCAGGAATCTAATGATACTTAGAGGAGGCCATGGCCTCACAAGACCACCTGTCCTCTCCTTCTGATAAAAACAGTGCAACCAGGTACTAGGTTTCTGCCATCCTCCCGTGTATGCAGAAAATTGAAGATGGCAAAGTTTCAATTCGTTTATATTTTTTGCCACATTATTCTCTACATGAGATGGATAATCTTAACTACATGCTTTTACACGGACATCATCACACAGATACACACACACACACACACACGCGCGAATGAGACCCTGGAATTGATGACTGCGAGTTTCAGATTGTGAATGATGTAATTTAATTCGTCGAAGAATTTGGAAACTACAATCATTTCCTCCGATGCAGCATAATTCACCTTTTACACATCATTTACTTCTCTTTTACCTCTTTCTTTTAGGTTTAACCATTCCAGGCAAACAGCTCGAAACGATGTTCATATGTGTAAAGAGGTCTTTTAAACTCAGGTTATGGATTTTTGCCGTAGGTGGTAAGAAAAATATTTTACACTCCCTGTCGCAGTATATCTATGATAATATATTCTTGATTTGATTAAATTAGTTGCAAATTTATTTCCTTTCCTAATTTCAATACTCTCTCAATCACTAAACCATCAAATTTCCATCTTCATTTCATTCTTCAGGATCTTTAAAAATAAATTCCTATATTTTTTGACCTCTTGTTCAGACCCAAATAACGCAGTTTCCCTTTTAGCCTTTCCCAAAACGCTCATGGCGCCCTTCTTCCACGTCACATGTACAAAATTTTATGGAAACTAAGGTTAACAAAACTGTCTTAAAACCAAAGAAATTTAATTATTCTAGCTATTAATACTTTTGGGTAGGAAAATGTTTCATTTATTTTTAAGTCCCGGTTTTTTTTTATCCCTCTCTCATAATGCATACATTTATTAAAGAATAATAAGAAAGAGGAGATAATGTAATTTATTATTGCTAAATAAGTGCATATTCAACGAAAAGCGAGGAACGTATTCTTCTCTTCAAATATTTACTGAAGAATCATTCTTCGCTCCTTTTCTACGCCCTTCTCTCTCCCTTGGGCCAAACTTTATGAAAGTGGGCCTAGTTTTCTCTTTCGCAAATGCATATCTTAAATGACGAAGCTTTCATTTTCTAGCTACAATTCAACCAACTACTTATAAATGCGCATTCATTTGCCTCCGTGCAACTCGTTTCTACAGTTCCTTAATAATATTCCGTCAAAGGGATCGAAAAGCGAACTCAAAATTCCTTTTCTTCTTTAAAAAAAAGACGAAATGTTTTGGCAAATATCGTAGCTCAGGCACTCTTCCTCTCCTCCGTTCTCCCCTTCTCTCTATTTATGCACCCTCAGTCCCCCCTAGTCTCTTTTTACCTCCCACAAATTTCTTCAAACCCTCTTTTCTTTCTCTCTCCAAAATTCTCTATCCCCCAAATCTTATCCTCCCATGGCTAAGCTCCGCCCACATCCTCCAGCCCCGCCTCCTTCTCCAAGGGGAAGTTCACCTCCTTTTTTTCACCCCTCGATTACCCCAAGACTCCCATATTGTCAGGGCTGCCAACCGTTCCGAAGCGTTGGGGGGCAGGTTCGAGCTATATGCAGTGCCACATACTGCATGAATGTGTGTATATGAATCAGTGTAACTAAGGAAGCTTAACGCTATATTCATCCATATAAACAAAGCGTAATTTTAATATATATGAGACGTACGATGCTTTAACTAATAAAAAGAATATCTACCAAATCTCCTCTGACCGTGAGTTGTATAAAGAAACTGTGTAAAAGAGAAGAAACAGATTATTGTTCGAACGATATTTGTTATCACATATTATTTAGCTTTATATATTTACCTAATTCCATTAAATTTTATTTTATAAGTTCAAATGATCATTATTTATTTTCTTCTTGATTCCTTTAAATTTTACTTCTCTTAATAAAAGTTGATTACAAGTCTGTTAAAAATTTCAACATCTTTAACAAAAGTCTTTACTAGTCATAAGTCAATAAGGACTTGGGGTCGTCTAGAATGATTAACAGAATAGTTATTTAATCCACAAATATCCCGGAAATACTATAAGTAACGTTTTTACTTAGAACTGCACTTAAAGCTTCTTAGGAAACTATAAACATGCCTTAAACGAGATAGGAAGATATATCTTTATTGATTTACTTTGAGCATTAATTCATTTTCTTATTATTGATAATAAAAAGAAAGTTTGGTTTCAATAAAAAGTCCGTTTTCTTGAATATATTTTTGTACAACTACATCAATAAAGTAAGAAAGAGTGTGTGGAGCCAAGAGGTCATCGTAAAAGATGAGACAGTGGAAGAAATCTTTAAAGCGAGGCTCCCGAAGGACACCACACTAGAAGAAATCTCCACATAAGAAAGACTGAAATAAGGATTTGAAAAACAAATAAATTACGAAAACTCTTTTGAATACAGTGTGAAAGTTCTGCGGTAGTTTAGGTAGCTCTCTACTAGAAGCCTCTAAACCTGGACCTGCCGTTGTTCATGCTGAGTATATTTATATAACAAACCACTCTCACAAAAACGAATGTATAGTAGCAATTTGGTTTTACTCTCTTTCAGATCTTGAACACATTCAGGGGTTAAACCAAAAGGCTGCCTGATTCTGATCTAAAGCGACCTTTAATGAATGAATATTGCTGTATTACATCGACTTTCCTGGGTATTTTATTTACTAAGGTTATTTTATGAATATATGCATACAGTTTTATGTAGGTATTACTTTAGAACGTTCAACGCCCTCTTTCACTCTTTCCTAGGTCTATTACATGCGTGAAAAGGTTAGTGGAAGATTTAAGAGGAGAAAAAGACGACCCAAGAAAGCACTACTTTCCCTTGGGGCCCTGGGGTCAGGAGGGCGTGATGCTCCTTCAGGTTTCAGTTATAGCACAGGCAATTGCCCTGTTACACCATGCACCCCTTAAGTTAATTTTTATTTAAGGGTTATAAGATGCCGGTAAATAAATCTTGCTAAATTGTCTTCCGTTGGTTACCAGTTAAAGAGATTTATTAATTATTATAGTTTCCATCATTCTTCTCAGGAAGATACCCAGTAGATGTATCAGAAATTCTCATTTAATTAACTACGACAACTATTATTTCCATAGGTCCTGATGAAATGAGTTTCATTTGTTAAATTAAACCTTCCAAAATTAAAAAAAACATTTGGTAAAAACATCTTGGGACTGTCTTAAACCACAAGCTTTCGCCCCAAATCTCTGTCCTTCAGGAAAACAATATTATCAACTATATTTCTTCAAAGATATTGACGAGTAAGAAATTTAAAACCATTAAAGCAAAAATATCTTTGCCATGGTTCATTGTAAAATGAAACAGTAAAAATCGTTCGTTGTGACAAATTTGGGTTTATACAGCGAAGATTTGTCTTTGTGGAATAAATTCTTTTGAGGTTTGACAATTGATTCCTAAGTCGAGTCTTTATTTTAATGATTTAGGAAGAATTCAAAAGGAATCTCAATATTAAAATCATGCATTTCAAAAGGTCGCATAGCCATGTGTATGCATATTAAAATTTTAATTTTATTAATTATTTTAAGATTAAACCCTCTTCTTTTCAATATTATGAATTACGCTTCTGTAAATTTAAATCTTTTCAAGTTATTAGAGTTTCTTTGGGATCTTAGTTTTAATGGACAAATCCTATTCGCATCTGAAAATGTGATTTTATTGTATTTTTTAAATAATTATTAATATTTTCTTACATTTTTATAAAGATATTTGAGAAAATTTACATGGCGATTTTGCCATTTCTTTCACTGAGTGCAGAAAAAATAAAGATGGACTGAATGGTTCTTAAGATGGTAAACAAGTATAAATTAATGGAAGTAATTTGCCTAGCAGAAGAATATTATATATTTAAAAAAACAAAAACACTGAAGAGAAAACTAGAGATAAATAATAAAATAAAGATCGATGAGGAATTTATTCTTTTAATGTTAATTGAAAAACCAAGAACTAAATGAAGCATCTTCTGAAGGTTTTGAAAAGCGGGTGGCGGAAAACGTAATAAAGCTAGGGAAGTAAATACGTGTGGAAGAGAATTAGAGAAAAAGGCATAGATTAAGTTTAGGACAATGAATTACTAATTAACATCTGATGGGGTTGTTCAGAGGCAATTTTAAACTGTATGGGATCACTGCGATTGGCCCCAGACAGTGTAAATGGATGGTAAAAAGCAAAATAACAAAACCAATTGTAGCACTAGAGAGTAATAATGCTCGCAACTCTCCTGAATCTACCTTAATTCTTAAATAAAGCCACGCTCTTTTAGTGAGTGTACTTCAGTAGGTCAAGAACAATAAAGTAACTTGAAAGTAATTTCAAAGTAATGGAAGCAACTTGAAAGTACAAATACAACCTCTTGCCGAGAATAGAATACGAATGAAGGTCCATAAAATAGGGAATTTTAGTCCATCTTCTACAGGCGAGAGGATGTCGTTTTTGGAATCTTCATTTATCGTCTAGTACCCATCAATACTATTTTTTCCTCTCACTAGTATCTCTTGTCTTCGATTTGTCAACTCTTTTCTACACCATGCTCCTCTCCCTTGTAACATATTTAAATGATTAAAAAATAGTAACGTCGAAAAGGAATTGGTACTAGAGCGCCCAAATTAAATGGATCGTCGTGTTTTCGAAATTTCAAATTAGTAAACCTTGATTTGTAATAATTCTAACATAATTAAATGTTCTTTTGAGGTTATATTTTAACTTCTCTTATTGCTCTAAAATACTCCGGTGTAGAAAGCAGTTAAATTTTATTTTAAGAGTGTGTGCAAGATGGTAAAGTTAAATTGCTACTATACATTCGCTCTTGTGAGAGTGGCTCGTTATATAAATATAATTATCATGAACAACGGCAGGTCCAGACCCGGGGGAACTAGATAGGTACCCCAACTACCGCAGGACTTTCACAAGATATTATAAATAGCTTTCGTAGGTAATTTATTTGTTTTTCAAACCCTTATTCCAGGTGAGGGGATTTCTTCTAGTGCTATGTCCTGCGGGGTCATCGCTTTGAAGATTTCTTCTACTCTCTCATTTTTTGCGATATTCTTTTCGTTCCACATTCTCTTATTTACTCTATGGCTATACAGTGCGCAACTATATGGTTTCTGTTGTTATCTCATCATAGAGTCTAAAGAACAGAAATAAATGGCGAAACCCTGGCTTAGTTATCTCCTACCTTTGCAAGCGCCCCTAACTTCTCGGGCCATTTTTCTGTACTACTGAGCAACATGGCCCATTGCAAGAGTAAGGGCTGGAATCGCAGGTTTCAATCCTCACAATTTCCTTGTCGTAATATATAATTGCAAAAACTATGATAAATGAGATAAATAATAATTGCTTTTCTTCAAATTTCTACTCCCTTCAACGAAGATTTGAAATAGAAATCATCTGAGTTAGATGTTCCATAAATAATTTAAAGCATTCTGCATATGTCCACTAAGTCTTTAGAAAAGAAAATAGCGAATACAGCAATTTGCCATTTTAGCTAAGTATAACATTCGAAAGAAATTATTTAAATTTTTTCATACCTATATTTAATGGACATTAGTCTTTAAAATACATAAAAAAAGACGAAATATTACAAAATCACGAGGAAAATATGTTTAAAATTTAAATTTTTCTCTTTCTTTTATCAGAAAATTTTAATCGACATATTTCCTATAACAAGGAGAGCAAGTTTTGCTGACATTCGGTAAATATGTGAGGTAGCTAAGACTCAAAAGCATTTGGTGAATATGTGTGGTAGATATGATTGAGGAGCATTGGGTGAAGAGTGAAGTACTCAGGACTCAGGAGCATGTTTATTGATCAAAGTAGTCGCCACATCCCAGTAATTATGTTCAAGAAAGGGATTTCTGGGCCATTCATGGTCTGCTCGGGTATCAATTCCACACATCTAATCTTCTATTAACTTCACCGCTTTTATTAAAAATATCATTTGGTAAAGTTTCAGTTGGGGTTGTTGTTGTGGCAGTTCCATTTGGTAAAATAAATAACAATAGTTTTTGACTAAAGGTTATTCAAATTAAAAATGAGTACAATGTTGAGTACAATATTACTGCAATGTTTAATACAATATGAACTGAGTACAATATCAATACGATCAGTTTTGTTTCAACAGAGGTTTCTTTGAAGGATTTTGGCTCACACTGTATTCTCACGAGTCATCGCAATTAAGGATAATTACTCCGAATAATAGTGAGTACTCTTTTTTCTTCAAAAACGGCTGCATACATGGGGGTGGGGTGAGGTGAGGAGGTACCTGGCCTCATTAACCTTCAAAACATCACATCATGGCTAGGTACATCATGTCCCGCGAGAGCCAACTGACATGTCGACATCCCGCTAAATTGGCCTCTCTTAATTATGGGTATTTGCGTGTTCTGGCAACTTAATCATTTTAAAGTCAGATTCGCTGAAATGGATTAAGTGAGGGCAGAGATTATTCCTTGTCTGCGGTCACTCTAGGTGACTTGAATGTATGGCGGAGAGAATCGCTTCCGTCCAGGTTTGACGAATTCATTGCCCTCGAACGCATTTTTCCGGTCTTCGCAGAAGTTAATTTTGAAGCGATAAATCGGAATGGAATTGTAAAACTGGCGTTGCAAAGCAGGTGGAATAATCGGTAAGATGGAAAGCAATGATAAATAAAACTTATAATAGTCATTGGACGAATATATAAATATAGCTTGAGTTAAATATTTGAGAAATAGCTTATTAACAACCGGAAATAATGGACAGTTGACATTATTAGGTCCTGTAAAAATATCCTTATCTCTCTTTCTCTCCTTCTCCACCTACATTTATGTGTTAGCCACAAGAGAGTGTAAAGTATAGCAGAGGAAATCATGGGCAATTGATATCCGGAGGGTTGCAATAGGCAGCTGGCATCTGTCATATGTAGGGTTGCAGGGAACCCCGGCCCCTCTGTTTTTATTTACCTCCCCTCACATAAAACTTCTGGCCTAAATGTCCTTAATGACTTGGCTTCTTATTTTTAAGTAACTACTACTATCACATATTATGAGCTATTAGTTGATGGTGTATAAGAAGTAATCCATTAGTCGTACAGCATGTAGCTGGTCTTACTAAAATGCCCAATTTCTTTGGACAGCACCCTTT
This sequence comes from Ceratothoa steindachneri, assembly GCA_963969495.1. Taxonomy (NCBI): domain Eukaryota; kingdom Metazoa; phylum Arthropoda; class Malacostraca; order Isopoda; family Cymothoidae; genus Ceratothoa; species Ceratothoa steindachneri. The sequence continues at coordinate 97,601,507 of OZ018335.1, forward strand.
AATTTGACATCTGATAAAGTTGTAATTTAAGTTCTTAAAAAATCCCATCTCGTTTCCTCCACATTCAATTTTTATTTAAGGTGAAGGCAATTACGTGTGCGACCCGGAGCTTATCCGCTGTCATATATCCTATCACGAATGATTATTGTCGACGTGCACCATTATCCATACACCTCACGCAACCAAGCTGGTAATGTTATGAAACCCGTGATCTTCAAAATCACATCTAGTTTACTACTTTTAATGCTGTATACTCTTAGATGAGTGCTTAAGAGTTCATTTTTCTCTAAGATTGTCTTAGGGGCCAGAGTTAGGACCCTCTCGCATAATTGGGGTGGAAGAGGTTTTGGCAACATTTATTCTGAATCCTAATTTCTTTCTCATACTTTATTTTTTTTGATTTGTGAAACTTTACGTGAGATAATTAATAAGCAAATATATTGATATAGGTAAGATGGAAACAGTCCACGGTATGTTGGATCTTTAGAAAACCTTTCAGTTAAGCTAAGGTTGGTATTCCCTTTTTTAAGATGGGTTGGTGAAGCTCTCGCTAAACCTAGTCGATAAGGCGTCGGCTTACCTCGTAAACGGAATCGTACTAAATTTGCCGAGCTTAATCGTCTGTTTCCCTTTTTACAGTTTGGATTTCGTAAGGGTCTGAGCACTTGTGATGCACTTCTCACAGTCTCCACCATTGTCCAAAAATCATTAGACTCTGGTCAAGAAGTTCGCTTAGTTGGCCTGGATTTCAGTGCCGCATTTGACCGTGTCAATCATAAGGCCCTGATATTTAAGTTGAAGCGGTTGGGAGTAGGTGGTGTATTTTTAAATATTATTGAACAATTTTTAACAAATCGACATCAAAAGGTTTATGTTGACAATAATTTTAGTGATGAGAGAGAGGTGCTATCTGGTGTACCACAAGGCAGTGTTCTTGGTCCTCTACTGTTTATATTATATACCCATGATATGTGGTTTGGACTGGAAAATAGACTTATAGCCTATGCTGATGATGCTACTCTAATAGCCCCAGTCCCATCTCCTGAGTTGAGAGCATCGGTTGCAGAGTCTTTAAATAGAGATCTGGCTAAGATAAATGTTTGGTGCACTTCATGGGGCATGAAGTTAAATGCAAAGAAAACCCAGAGTATGATTGTTAGCAGATCCAGAACACTAGATCCTCCCCATCCAGATCTTTTAATAAATAACATTCCCATCTCCATATGTGATTCTTTTAAGTTGCTTGGAGTTATGCTTGACTCTAGGTTTACTTTTGAGAATCACATTCGATCTATTTCCTCCTCTATTGCTCAAAAAATTGGCATTTTGAGGAAATCTTACAAAGTATTTGGAGAGCAGACTGTTCTTAAAAATTGTTTTAATGCTTTTATTCTTCCGTGTTTTGAATATTGCGCCCCTGTTTGGAGTTCGGCAGCCAACTCTTATCTTAATTTATTAGATAAAAATTTGAGAGCAATAAAATTTTTAATTCCTGACCTCAAAGTTGATCTGTGGCACAGGCGAGCAATAAGCTCCTTATGCATCTTATATAAAATTTTTAACAATGCAGATCATCCACTGCATCACGATCTGCCCAATTTATATGCCCCTTAACGAGTTACCAGAGGTGTACTAAATGCCAATAGTAGGGCCTTTACGCCTATGAGATTCAACACAACACAGTTTTCAAGAAGTTTCATTCCTAACACAACTAAACTGTGGAATGAACTTCCTAGTGTTGTTGTTGAGTCCTTGGAACTTCAGAAATTTAAAGTGGGTGCTAATACATTTTTAATTAACAGAAACTTATAACTTTAATATTTTATTCATTATCCACACATATATAATATTATAATATTTTTAACATTATAGCATTTAATTTTTTTTTTTTTAATTTTCTATTTATTTATTATGTTTTTCTTAATCTTTGTTTCGTTTTTTCCATACCAGGTTTCTTTCCCCGCTGGGGCCCTTAGGCTTATAGCTATTTGCTCTTCCAGTTGGGGTTGTGGCTTGGAACTTTAATAATAATAATAAGCATGGGTAACCAAACCTGGAACTAGAGCTTTATTAACATGGGTAGCCAGAACTGAGCGTAGATCTGTATTAAAATGTATAGCCAGAACTGGGCGTAGATCTTTATTAACATGAGTAGCCAGAACTGGGCGTAGATCTTTATTAACATGGGTAGCCAGAACTGGGCGTAGAGCTTTATTAACATGGGTAGCCAGAACTGGGCGTAGAGCTTTATTAGCATGGATATCTAGGACTAGGCACAGAATTCTAAAAGTGCAAAAGATCACTGAATTGGTGAGATGAAAGACAAAACCTAACGAGGGCATCTTGGAAAATGTATTTAAAAATGTTTCTTCAGTGCAGTGAAAATGGGCAGAAATTACACAGTTAGCCATGAGCGGAGGTCTCATGTGATGCTAAGGGACCAGTAGGGCCCATAATTTACCTAACTCTGTATGTGCCCAACAATAAATTTCGGTCTTCTTGCTGAAAAGGACATACCGTATCCCCCTCCCCCCACTCCACCACATCCTCCCTACGGAACCTATCTCCATTGCAGAGTAAAGGTTTCCTGCAGCTCTCGCTATCCCAGTGAATGCGTACTTGTGTTCCTACACCTGTATAACCCAATGCGATTTCTAACCATAACGGACACAAAAAATTACCACCCTCGCAAGGAGCAGCTACCACTCAGGTGGTGCTTCGAGTCTAGGCATACACTCAGATATTTCCAGCCACCTTCTCCATACACACAAATCCAGTTACAAACCGCTGTCTCTTTTTCCTCTGCTCCTTTTGAACAGCATACAAAACATCACTCTTCCTTCCTGTAACCTGCCGAAGGGAGTTTCAGATCTACACTGGCTTGACGCTGAACGGGTGAGGTATTCCTTAGGGCACCCAAAGTTCCTTCCTTGTTCGCCCGGAGAGTACAAGAACAGTAGCGTCGTTCTGCCCACACCTTCCTCTTAAATGAGGGCCTGCGCCTGCTTCCTGATGGCTTTGTCAGCCCTTGTCATTTTAATCTTTATGCGGTTTTCATTATTTGCTCGCAGGACCTCGTCCACGTTTGTAAAATAACGTCTGAAGTAATTAAATAACAACAGCCTTTGAGTAGAGTTGCGACGTTAGTTTTTACGTTTTTAACATTACCCTCACCGCTTTCCCAAAATAATGTGGTCGGCGTGCAGCAACTCCACAATACAAGGATGTCACTATACATATGTATGGATGTAAGTTTACAGCCCGAATATGTGTATGTATGTATGTGTTGCGTCCTCTCGTTTCGCGTGTCACACCTGGTAAATGATGAGGAACGATGGCAGTGAAAAAAAGGCAGATAAAAGTATAAATGGGGGTGATTATGGCCTCAATTTATCGATTCGGTTGGGCGACCGACGGAGAAGCAACGCAAGTGACACGGCCTGACGTGGTAATGGGGCCCCTTCGCACGCAACCTTCCTCAAGCGTGCCCTTCGGAGCTCTACGGACCCCCAAGCCCTCTTTCGCCTCCCCCACCAGACGTTTGAGGGGGATCCAGTGACGGTACCAAGGCATTCTTGTACTGACGACGATCCAGCAACAAGGAACCTAACGAGCGATCCCATGGATAGCGGGATTATTTATGACTGCGACGATTTAATGACTTCATTAATGGTTGTGTTTTGGACGCTGACTTCAGTCTTTCGAGTTCGGAGCGAAGTCATCTTAAGTCTTTAGCACCTTCTGACCGCTCAAAGGCGGCTTGCGGTCAATTTGGTCAATTGAGTAACCCAAGAAGAAGAAGGATAGACCAGAGTGGTGGACCAGGCGAAAAGAAACACTAACAGTGTGGTATTTATATGGTCGTTTTGAATCCCGGAGTCTTCTATTGCAGAGCTTGAAAGTGAGAGAAAACGAGTTTAATTTGGCTAACTATGATATTATGCACAGAATTCTCGCCCGTTTTCTTCGACTTCTAGAATGATTACATTAATTTGTTATTATGGAGTGTACTTACTATTCGAGTTATACCTGAAAATGAGTTGTAAAAAACTTAAGAAAAAATGAGATCAATACTCGATTTGAGTTGCTTTCAAACGTCTTCAAATTTCACCGAAGGAAGGTTACTTAAATTAAAAGGTTTCTTTCATAATGCTTTTATTTCTTAAGGTAAAACCATGGCATTAAATATCATGGTAATGAATAAATTTACAGAATGAGGCGTATTGGATTCATGTAAGTTAATAGTTACTATTATTTTTTAGCATATATTTAAGGTGCGTACTAATATTTTTTTCTGGATACTTTTAGGGGAGACATTTTCTAAAAAAGATTTGAAAAAATATTTAATTTTCAACTTCAAAACCCATTTGATTATCTAAGATTGCCATAAAATCTAAACAAGTGTAATTTTCATTGCTTTAATAATCATAATTTTTCATTTTGATTTTGAAAGCAACCTTTGATCATATAGATTTTGATATATTGACACTGGTCATACTTGTGGTATGTGTAAATAAGATGTTGATTGACTCTAATTAAGTTTACAGTCAGCATATTCATGTGAGCATGCCACCAGCCTATAAATCACAAATGTGCTAGAAATTAAAGGTATCAAACTGCTCGGGGTGTTTAAAAATTAAAACAGAATGAAGTTACTGGAAGTTTGGTTGCTCATATTTCTGTGGCCGAAGAAATATATGACTTACTATTTTTTTAAGAGCTACTCTGATTGGTGGAAGATAGTATGATTGATGGAAGATAGTATATTGGTACGTATATAGAAATGGAGAAATATTTATTCATTTCTAAGAATTCGAAAAAATGAATTAATTCATCCCTTTAAAATGACAATTACTGCATTTGATTTACAAAAATAAAATTCATGGTATTTTCCTATTATTTTTATCATGATCAAAATACCAATAAATAAAAACAACTCCTTCGGTTAAGTGGTTTAATTTAATAGGTGTTGCCTAACGTAACCGATATAGTTTTTGTTTCTATTTGTATTTTTAGCGATATTTGTGTCTTGCCTTTGGTGTTTTGATCATAGTTCACGATAACGGGAAATATCTAATTTACCTTTTTAATATTGATTTTTAGTTTTGGATTAGATTAATTAATATTAAAAAAATAATATTCATTAGGGTCAACGGATCAGAATTAGTCCACTTCACCAACTTCCGTGTTGCTAATAACTTTGTTACTGCCAGAAACAAATGTCACTAAACTACCATTACATATCGTATAAGCATCTCAGATATAATAACTTGCTTTTAAAATTTAAAACAAAGACAACGAGAACATTTCTGTCAGAGAGTGTTTAAGGAAAGAAGGCATTTATATTTTATGCAACATAGATTCAATTTGCTGGGGCAGGGAGGGTAGATTCGGAAATTCCTGTACTTAGTAAGTTTCAGTAAAACTGCGAGGAAACTAAAGTTCTGATTCGAAGTTCAATGCGGGTGGTGATAAATTGGATTGAAAACTTGATAAATAATTCAATTTTCTCCAACTGTTGTTAAATTGGATATAATCCCAATATTCAATTGTCTAATTTGTACCAACGATTCCTGCTTGTCTATTCACTTAAACATAAAATCCAACATTATATTCCTTGAACTTCAGAAATTTCGTAGTATCATTTAAATACTTTATAATAAATTTTAGCTCCCGTTTGGGGGGTACACATTTTTTTTAGTAGAAAATTCTAAATATCATTATTTAAACCCGTCTACTACTAACTTCTTCATTTAAGTAGAAGAGATGAAATAGTTGTATTTCAGGAACTCATTAAAAATATTTGGAAGATACCCCTGTTATACAGAATGTACCAAACGGGCAACAACAAAAGGCAACCATATCGCCTGCTTGTATCTTATTACCCCTTCTTAAGCGTTTTCTAGAGCATAAAATGTATTATTTGTTCTGGAAGGAAGGATCTCAAAGCTCCTGATTGAATTTCTTAGTAAGAGAGTATAGAATTTATTTTCATTGTCTTGAAGGGCATTTGGTTTTTATGGTTTCCTAAAAAAACAAATAGATATTTGATGCGACAATTTCCAAACTACATTCTTAGATTCAAACAAGCCAGTAAGCATTACGGAGAGCCACGAGGAAACTGCTGTGTCATTTCTATGCTCGCTTACTCTGTTTAGTAGAATGAGCATAAAATTCCGTCCGACCCCAAGCAAGACTCGGCCCCGCCTACTCTCTTAGCTCCGCCTCTTATTCCCTCAACCCCATTGTGAGCTCCGCCCACTTCTCCTCTCTTACAACTCCAAGTTTTTCCCCTTTTTCTGTGCGCATTCGACACACGCATTTGTGAGAGGAAATTATTTTCTCTTCACGTCCTGTAAGATTGCAAGTTTTACGAAGGGAGTGGCTCGGCACCCCAAGGCAGCCAGTTGCGTCTTACCCCGCTCTTCTAAGCCAGTGTGCGTCTCTATCTGATCGATTCCCCCATATGTGTTCTTTTGCGGCTACATGCACTCTTATGCACACGAAACCTCGCTTTCCCCCAAACTGCAATACGAAGGCAATTCCCCCCCGCCTCAGTTCCCCTCTCTGGCAATGAATGAGAGAAAACCGGTCGGTTAAGGTAGACTTCGCTATTCTGGAAAGTAATGGGAAGCTAAAATATTTATAAATAAAAGTATTTCTTAGTCATTGTGGTTTGTTATGGTTAGTTTTATGATAAAAAGATTAATTATGATCTCTTTATTAATTTATTTTTCTAAGAAATATTTATTTTACCAACGATAAATAATGAATCAATGCCTTAAGACGATAAAAATTAATTATTTTTAATACCTAATGTAATTTTCGCAGGAGAATTAAATATTCTAAAAATTATGAATAAAAATGAAAATATTAATATTCGCAATATATTTATATTATTAATTAATATAAAATTAAATAATAGAAAGAAGCATAATGATTCCAATTTCGGAGATAATTCGTAGATAGAATAATTACTACTATTGCAGTGTATATAAATTGCTAATACAGATCAGAGTATCAGTATTAATAATGTATATTAGTAATTTAGATCGCAAAAATCAATGGAACTGTCATTGATTACTTTTTTTAATTGTAAACAATAATAGATGTTACTAACAAGGGCATTTTCACACTATAACAGAATGAGATATAAGAAAGAATGAATGAATGAAAATTGTGGATGAATATAAAGAAGTGGGGTGGGAGGGTGAAATAGGTGACGAGCGAGAAATAGGAACCACAACATATTATGAACTTTCGAGAACAAGTTCGTGTAACGACTAAAGACACTCGAAGTTCGAACTTGAACCCACCCACCACTGCCAAACTCCCAAATCCCATTAATGCCTTAATTTCTGACTGTCGCTAACAGCACATCCACATCATTTACATCAATAATATTTCCAATGATGTAGGGTCGATTCGCATCAACGCCGCTGGAGACAAGTTGAAGAGAGAGGCACAGGAAAGTGGTGGAAGAGAGAAAGGTTGTATGGTGACATTGTAAGCGAGATAGAATTGTCCGTACGGAAATTCATCACGATGGGGAAAGTGAAAATGGTGGGAAGAGCCGTAGTTCGAGAAGTTTAGAGAGGAGACTCCTTGGCGAATTTAAGGTTTATTATAGAGACGAACTTGACACTAATCTCTCGTTTTTTTCTCTCTCACTTTATCCCCCACTAACTCCTATTCACTCACTCTCACCCAATCAATCTCACTCACTTTATTCCTCACTCTCATTCACTTTAGCCCTCACTCTCTCTCACTTACTTCATCCCTCAGTCCCTCACTTAATATACCCCTCAATCTCTCACTCACTCTATCCCTCAATCTCACTCACTTTAGATACTAGGTTTCTTACTCTCTCGCTCACTTTATCTCTCTCTCAATCACTTTATCCTTCACCCCTCCCCCCCCCCTCCTCCTTCCATGTTTGCACAAGCAGGTTGATGTGCTTTTGATCGAACTAAATTAATAAGAGTAAAGAGAAACTGGGGTAATCCGACGGAGAGCGGAGGAATTTAAGGGATGGGATAGAGGCCAGACAGAAAAAGAAAAATTTGCTTATATTGAAAGGAAGCGAGGACCAATGAGGGCATTTCGCCCCCCCAAACTTGGAAAGGGGCGTTCGTAAAGAAAGTATTGAAGTAAAGGGGAGGGAACACACGTGGACAGCACATAGCCTTATAGAGATTACTCGTGATGTTAAGGCCTGGGAGGGCACGCAACTCTCCTCCATTTATCTCTATTCGGCAACGAAGTCAGGCCCCGGTCTCCTCCACGTGGGAAGTTAGGGTTCGTAGGAGGAGACATGCGCTTGTCCCCCAAAAGGGCTCTCATCTTTCGATAGGCTTCATTCTTAATTCAACAAACTATTGCGAAAGCCTATCGAAAGTGGGAGCCCGTTTTTGGGGGGAGGGGGGCACCTTATATATATATATACACACAGGAGATCCGACAAAAAATGTATACATAAATATTTTAATACTAAATTTGCATCACGAGAATAATGCAAACTACCTTTGAACTCTACAATTACAAGAGGTTCTCAAAGTAGTGGCCATTAGTTTTCAGGGATTTATGCGTACAGCGAACTACTCGCTTGTGTCAGGTTGACTGAGGTATCCATTTGGATCGTTGCACATGCATTTTCAATTTGATGTCTTAGTTCTGCGATACACGAGTGCCTCAACCCTCGTCAGGAGCGCCATCCATAAGACCGAGCTACCATTACTTTCTCTAAAAAGAGAAATTCCAAGAAACCTTTTTTTCCCAGGTGGCGTTTTAAAAACTACAGGAGACTTTTCTAGCCGATTAAGGAATTCTTACCGATTCTTACCGTTATTGTTCAATTATCTAAAAATTAGAAGGTCGAAGATCCCCAGGAACATTCTCATTCCCGTTTTCTGTTAAAGTAAAAGCTATCTCTTACAAAATTCTTCTTGAAATTTTTATTTTTAGAGAAATGGCTGGTTTCCCAGTCGTATGGGTGGCGCTCTTGAAGAGGGTTGAGGACTTCCAAGAGCTTTCTCTAGCAGATTAAGGAATTCTTAGCATTACCCTTACATAACTGCATATATATATATATATATATATATATATATATATATATATATATATATATATATATATATATATATATATAAATATATATATATATATATATATATATATAATATATATATATATATATATATATATATATATATATATATATATATATATATATATATATATATATATATAATGAATGATGCTATTTATTTTTTTAATTTAGCTTAGAAATAATTGTAATTATTAAAAACAAGTGATTGCGAGAAGAAATTAATCACTTATTCTGCCTTATATTTGTATTAGAAAATAACTTCCCACAATATTATATCTAAAATTTTATTTATGTCTATATGCATAAAATATTGACGTTAAAATATGAACTTCATATAAATTCGAAAGAAAGGAAAACAGTTGAAATTTAGGACGGTCGTGGAATATTGAAATTGAAGGGTTGAAAAGAGGTTTCTCCATTTAATAAATGAAAGGAAATTTGCCCCAAGACTTCACCATCCGCGCATTTCTATAAACGTTCTGTTTAATACTTTAACGGCAAGACACAAACTTAATTTCCGGAATTTTCATATGTTGATATTCGAAAGTATTTTTTAAACACTTACATATCTTTGTCCGTGTGCGTATCTTCCGCCTGTTTGAGCAGTTCCATCTTTATCGGGATGTTCTGGAGTTTTCACATAATGATGGATGAGTGTATAAATGGTTTCATTTCCTTTATTATTCACCGAAAAGGGAGGGGGGTCTTATTCGTACTTTTTTGTTTCTGGACAAGCTATTTTTTATGTTTATTAATTTTTTTTATATTTAAGATTGATCAATTTGGGTTTTGCTCTTCCTATCACCCTTATCTTTTATCGCTGCAATTTCCTTTTAATTTTCCTAGTATCATTCTCTCCCCTGGGTTCCCTTGTTGAATTTTAATGAAATTAGGATCGTTGGTTAAAATAGTTTCCCTTGTTAGTTACGGGATATACCTAGTTACGTGAGATTTGTTTCAGCACCACTCATACATAGGTAAGCGGTACTAGGAACGATTAATTATGGTTTGAAATCCCGTTGTGAAATGTTCGGATTAATTATAATTTACTGGTCAACAATTTTTTAAAAGTTGGTTGTGTGCTTCTTAAATGGGATTAGTTAATTCTTATTTATTTTCCTGCACTGAATCCAAATATCCCCTTGGAATATGCTTATTGACCTAGGTTTAAAGATACGCGACATGTAATATTTGATTATTTTATTATAACGTACAGTGTGTATCATTATGTTTTAAACTCTCATCCATATCCACTCTTGACGCTTATAGTGAGCTGAAGAATCATCTCTTGCCAATGTCCAGCAATAGTCTGCAAGCATTGTTGTGCTCCATTCACCCTGGTACTGCTTTTCAATGGTTGAAATATCTTGGTGAAACAATTCATCATGTTCGTCACAAGCTGCCCCACAGTTCCCTGGAAAAAAGTCTAAATGTGAGTCCAAAAAGTGTATGTTAAGTGACATGTTACATACCATGTTCTTGTAAGCTTTGATGAGGTTTTCCACTAATCTTTCATAGTTTCATTCCCTTCTTTTTCCGAGAAATACCTTTGCCACTAACTTGACTGCTTCCCAAGCAGCTTTTACCTTCCCATGAAGGGCTGATTCAAAGTCACCATCTTTAAGAACCTCTCGAATCTGAGGACCAAATTAAACTCCCTCTTTCATCTTAGCATCGTTCAGTGAGAGGAATTTTGATGGTTAATACTTGAATCCCTGACCAGATTTGTCCATAGCTTTTTATGTGCAGTGGTAGTAGCAAAATTTTGTTTGGTTCAGTAAGAGGTGGATGTTGAACATTTTTCATCCCAGGCTCCAATGATTGACGAGGTTGCCAGTCTCTCCTGATATAGAGGGAACCTCTTGCACGACTGTCCCATTCACACAGAAAACAGCAGTACTGGGTGTCTCCGCCCTGCAAGCCCATCGCAAGAGCACAAATTTAAGTCATCCCAGAGCTGTCATTGATGTTCATCATATTTTTTGCAGTGCAACATATGCTTTATATTCTCATAGGTTTCTTTCATATGTGGTGCATAGCCCACAGAAACTGATGGTTCACTATTTCCGTTGTGCATTAAGACACCTTTCCTACTCGTTTTGGATGAATTAATGAACAGCGTCCAGTGTCCGCGTTCGTATCCGATGCCAAGTGCTTCCATTAGACCATTAATATTGTTGCAGGCCACTAAATCACTTTCCATTACGAAGAAATTGTTGAACTGCTGCTGACGGTCACGAATTTTTTAATTTTTCACATCAGCTGCTAGGATATTCCACTGTTGAAGATCCCTTGTGTTATGAGATGCGGCCTAGAGGAGTGTGCTTCAACAAAATTTGGGTCACTTTGTAAGCCAGCATTGTCATCCTCCTCTGCTTTCTCCTCACCACTTTCCTCATCTGACTCGAAGGATACCGAAGTTGGTGCATCAGGAACAGGTAGACCTTATCCATGTAGAACTTGGTAAATAGCTGATGGAATGTTTGGATATTTTATGGAATCCTTTTTCTTCTTTGACAAGCCCTTTTGTACTAGAGGCACCATGCAGAAATAACAATTGTTAGTATGGTCTGTTGGCTCCCGCCACGTCATTGTCACAGCAAAAGGCATTCCTTTCCTCTTCCTGTTCAACCATTGGCGAAGGTTAGCACAAGTATTACAGCATATGTGAGGAGCCCAGTTCTTATCATGGTCACCAATAATGCATCTAAAATATAGCTGATATGCCTTTCTAACCATAGCAGTTAAACGGCGCTTCTGTGATGCAAAGGTTGCTCCACCACAAATGTAGCAGAAGTTGTCTGCCTTATTCACACATGTACAAGGCATCTGAAAGATAAAAAAGACAAAAAAATAGAAAATATATAGAAAATTTATTCATAAATTTATCATTAAAATACAGAGCAGGACAGCTTATCAGAAGTATCTATATCATTTAGTAGGAAAATAAGATTAATATAAAATGCCTCACATGCATATTAATAGCTTGCTCAATGAATATTTATTATAAGTTTAAAAAGTGTTTGACTAGGAAAATCACCTATCTTTCACCTCAAAATGTAAACTTGCACAGCACAACCACCTTCTACGACTGCTGGAACAATACTGAAGGGCAGTGAGACTGCGGGTGTGGTAAGAAACACACTGCCGCAAGCCTGTTGGAAACCATTGTAGATGTATCTTGAAAGTTAGAACTAACAAACAATTTAAACCATGATATTCATGATCAGCGATCTAAAATTAGTTGGAAATTGCAACTCTGGTCTCGGAAGCATTTTGGTTGTTGACCAGTGATAATAAAAAAAAAAATAATCAAACTTCATATATGATGGTAACTGCAATTGTGATACCAATAAAAAGCTGGGGGATACTCCTCATCCACAATGAGCAAGTGGCTGTGTCTAATAGACCACTATAAATCACCTCCTCCCAAGACTGTATCAATGGGCTTATTTTAACCTTCACTTTGTCGTCACAGACACGAATTCGTTTTCATCCATCCGTGGCAAGGAATGGTTTTCACACACCCTTGGGGACCAATTGGGTTAGTCTTTTCAGGATGGGGGGAAGGTGCTTACACCCGCGTTCTGTCCGCTCTCACTTGGGATTGAACTCGGTACCTCGAAGTTATAAGACCAACGCCCTTTCCACTTTCTACTACACTAGAAGATCATTTCAACTTATTATTATTTATTAGAAGCCCGAGGTACCTTTCGACTTCAAATGTCATCGTCTGGGGCTATATATATATATATTATATCTTTCTCTCTCTATCTCTCTCTCTCTCTCTCTCTCTCTCTCTCTCTATATATATATATATATATATATATATATATATATATATATATATATATATATATATATATATATATATATATATATGTGTGTGTGTGAAAACACACGCAAGAAAATATCTTCGATTCAAATTCACGATTAATGCTTTTCTTCTACGATGCAAGGGGTTTTCGTGTATCATAGCCAACCCTGCTGCGGGTCACATATATTTTTGTCCACATCACTTCGCGAAACTCTGAAGGAGAGTCCATGCTTCCTTACAACCGCCCGGTAAGGGAGGAAGCCGTCTAGAGTGTTTGAAGAAAACGACATCCAACGGATTTCGAGGATTATTCCAGCGATCCGCAACTGGCGTTTTTCAGGGATAAGGTCCTCCCAAGTACTGCAAAGTGGGCCTACCATCCTCGTCAAGTCAACCACACCCACACCAAATCCTCCCAATTCAGAGAAGTATTTAAAAAAAGATTCCTTTTCTCCAATTTCGTCATTTTAACATGACTGCCTCCCCCACCCGCAATCATCCCTTATCCCGTGGTGATATTTCCCCATATGCGTTAACTCTACACATTATCCTCGTCATAATTCTGTCTTTCGGTTGAAAGGGAATAATTCGAGGCTTCGGGAAATAAAGGTTTGAGGTCTATCCCACTACTGAACCAGAAGTCAAGAAGCATCCTGCATAGGGACATACAATCATCTCCGTGTATGCTGGAAGTAATTCTAAATATCCAAAACTTGTTGATGTAGTGGCACCACTGGGTGAAGGTCGTTGATTCAGACTTCATCCATCATTAAGTCCGCACGTTTCTACATCCTCTGAGGAGCTCATCCAGGTCCATATTTACGTTCACCCATTCATCACATCTGGTGTTTCGGTCATAGCGGCGGTCAATTACAGCTGGGGACCTTTTATAACGCAGAGTTCTTAAAAGTTCACTTCACATTAAAAACGCTCACTTAAAACGTTATGGAACTGAAACAGTCTATGTTTACTACACATGGACAACCCAAAATGCACTTAATACCAAACGATTATTCTGAAACTTTCAAACGCATTTGACACACCCATCACAAACATAATGAAACCATAGGTCAGCCAATCACTTATTTTTAGGTCCACAAATTTCGCCTACTCGCAAAGACTCATTGGCTACGAAACAGCACTAAACCAAACAGCCAGAAGCCATCACCAAAGAACACCGATACATGTATGCAAACAACTGCTTTATGGTTTGCATTCCCCACCAAGGAACTTCTAAACATATCTCAAACATGAGTAGGCTAGGAGGCCATCCAAGAGCTCTCATTTAACCGGGTATCACACTCTCAGAGGAGCATCACGAGAACACATTGCTGGACCAAGACACTAAGGTCTGCAGCACAGTAATATAAGCACAAAACATAGAACAACGACATAACATATGACCTAACCAGTGGCTCAGTTGCTAACGAACGGGACATCAAACAAAAACGTATATGAAGACTGCGTATGTTGCAAAGGCAGCAGAGTAGGACACTTCTACACTGAATGCAAAAGCACTACCCGTCTCTGCATTCACGGCAGGGGGGACCTGTGGTGGTAAGCATAAGTTGCCCTTTCCTTACCAAAACCCGCGCGAGACTACGGAGACCCAATACTCACCACCCCAACACACCTCTACCTAATCCATCATCTTCATCACTCTGCCCTTTCACCTTAGAAAAACCTTCACCGACGCTGCCAGTGCCGCGGGGGCCACCTAGGCCCACAGTTACCATAAATGCAACGAAACAATCATCCAACCTAACACCAATCAGGAGGGAAAGGGGGGATCCATACATATACGCCATTCTTTCTAGCGTGGTAAAGGACATATCAGGAGGTAGAGGGGTGATCCATGCCTAAACGCCATACTTCCTACGGTGGTAAAGGACATATCAGGAGGTAGAGGGATGATCCATGCCTATATGTAATGTTCCTAGGGTGGTAAAGGACATAGCATGAGGTAGAGGATGATCCATGCCTATGCGCCATGCCTCATACGGTGGTAAAGGACATATGAGGAGATAGAGGGGTGATCCATGCCTAAACGCCATGTTCCTACGGTGGTAAAGGACACATTGGGAGGTAGAGGATGATCCAGGCCTATACGCCATGTTCCTACGATGCACAGTACGCCGGTGATTCATAAAATTAATTTTTATACTTTTTTTTAAATATTGAATTTAATTATTACATATCATTTATTATTTCTTAAATTTCAATAATTTAATGATATCGTATTGTTTTTTCATATAGATTTTACTAAATTTCAACTCAAATCTATTTATTTTTTAATAATCTATTTTCTTTTGTTTCAGACTTATAAGACTTGCTCATTTGTTTTAATAAAATTACAATAAAATTAATTATAATTTATTACATACATTAATTGTAATTTTTTAACAAATATAACGGAGCATGGTTGAAGCTAATTTTGGTAAGTTATAGAAGGTTTTAATAATTTACTACGGTTTGAAGCAATATAGGTTTAAAATTTGACTAAATTTAATAAGAAATATGCATTTTGGTTCACTGACTTTTTCGTTTACATTTACTTGTCCTTAGATCATTCTCAAAACAAAGTTCAATGTATTTTTTTTTCAAATTTAATATAAATCTTTTGCTATTTGCCATTTAAAGTCATTTTGACCCATTATTTCCTTTTTTTTATCCGGTAAAAATTCACTGACAAACAGACGACTTTTTGAAGTATTTTTTAATGCTAGCATATCTTCGAATTGAAATTCTATATTAGCTGGAGTTTCCTTTTTAAAAGAAAGTTTTAAAGTTGAATCCAGGTGTTAGAAGATATAAGATGGAAGAAAAGTATGCTTGACATCATTTTAAATGTCCCTGATAGTTTGCTAGATGACCAAATGGAGGTTGATGTAATTGAAGAAAGAAGTAGGCATGTAGGTAGACCATCACTTCCATTTGACTCTTTATGTTAACCATCCCGTAGACAATGAGGAAATAAGGCCACCCATAAGAGGCTAAGCAATTTAAAAGCATACTTAAATTAAATGAAACTGTACTCCATCCCTATTCATCACAGCATTCATACAGCAAAACGTATTTGAGAATACGTCATGAAAGATTCGTATCAACTAATTCAAACCTCTCACATTAATTTCAATCTACGGATTTGATGGGGCATCAGGACACGCTCTTTACAAACAGTCCTTTACATCCACCAGGTACCTGTGATGATAGCATCATTTTGATTGCTAGCCTAGTTCCTCTAAAGCTCTGCGATGAAGAAGGCAAATTAATCTGGTCAAATCCAAGTCCAAACTCAACATTATTTTGCCGTCCCATTAGTTTTTTTAAAAAAAAGAAACTAAAGACACAACAAAGGCTTTATATTACGAGCTCAATAGTCAACATAATGCCCTCGGTCTTACAAAATAATCTATTGACGAAATGTAACAATTAATGTGACTCGTGAATTAAAATTAACAATGATTGATGGTAAGGTTTTCAGGTGGATTTCAGATACTAATTCACTTCAAGTTTGCATAATTTGTGGGTCTTCACCAAAACACATGAATGATTTAAATTCTGTTTATTTTCTTACAATTAAGGAAACATCAATTCAGTATGGACTTTCCACTCTTCACTGCTGGATTAGATGCATTGAAATGTTTTTGAAAATATCATAGAAACTTGATTTCAAATCTTGGCAAGCAAGAGGAAATAAATGAAAAGAAGAACTTATTGAAGCCAAATTTAAGGAGTTTTTTAGGTCTCCTTATTGACATACCATTGCCTGGTGGAAGTAGAAAATCAAATGATGGTAATACATTCAGAACCGCTTTTGCGAAATGGGGTGTATCTGCTAAAATTTTAAATATTAACCCAAATTTAATCTTCAGAATTTTAATAATATTAAGAACAATTTCATCCTATCATTTCCTCAATCATGAAGCATTTTCTAGCTATACTAAAAAACAGCGGAGCTTTATATTAAAGAATGCTTGTGGTATCCTATGCAAATTCAGTTCATAAACTGTTGGTTCATGGTTCTACGGTAGCAGCAAGCATGTGGTTGCCAATTGGAATGATGAGTGAAGAAGCTCAAGAAAGTAGAAATAAGGATTTTAAGCAATTTCGCAAACACCATACACGTCAATCTAGTAGACTTGCCTCAAATACCGATTTGATGCACCACCTTCTTGTAACATCCGATCCTATCATAAGTTCCACGAGAGCAAAAGAGAAAAAGAGCAAACGGGGAGATGTTGATACATACCCAGTAGAAATGGTTGCTCTGTTGAATTTAGATGATTAAAACGCGTATTTCTTTTTCCATGATCATATGTAAAATATATATTTTTCTTTTAGTTTTTTCCCATTTTATGTCAAGATGTGATTAAATTTGTTTCAATTTGATGTTTTTGAAATTACTCCAAGTAGAAGTTTCAATTTTTAGAAATTTATTTAATACATATTTTCTTAATATCTGGCCCAGTGTGCGCTGGTAAAGGACATATCGGGAGGGAGAGGATGATCCAGGCCTATACACCATGCTTCATACGGCGGTAAAGGACATATCAAGAGATACAGGGGTGATCCATGCCTATACGTCATGCTTCCGTCGGTGGTAAAGGAAATATCAGGAGGTAGAGGGGTGATCCATACCTATACGCCATGATTTCTACGGTGGTAAAGGACATATTAGGAGGTAGAGGGGTGATCCATGCCTATTAAAGAATGCTCGTGGTATCCTATGCCAAATGCAGTTCATAAACTCTTGGTTCATGCATGGTTCTACGGTAGCATCAACCTACGGTGGTAAAGGAAATATCAGGAGGTAGAGGGGTGATCTATGCCTATACACTATGCTTTCTACTGTGGTAAAGGACATATTAGGAGGTAGAGGGTAATCTATGCCTATACGCCATACTTTCTACGGTGGTAAAGGACATATTAGGAGGTAGAGGATGATCCATGCTTATACGCCATGCTCCCTTCGGTGGTAAAGGGATTATCAGAAGGTATAGGATGATTCCTGCTTATATGCCATGCTTCCTACGGTGGTAATGGAATTATCGGGAGGTAGAGGATGATTCATGCCTTTACGCCATTCTTCCTACAGTGGTAAAGGACATATCAGGAGATAGAGGGGTGATCCATGCCTATACGTCATGCTTCCTACGGTGGTCAAGGACATATCAGGTGTGAGAAGGGTGATCCAGACCTATACGCCATTATTCCTACGGTGATAAAGGACATATTAGGAGGTAGAGGGGTGATCTATACCTATACGCCATGCTTCCTACGGTGTTAAAGGGCATATCAAGAGGTATATGATGATCTATACCTATACATCATGCTTCATACGGTGGTAAAGGATATATCAGGAGGTATAGGATGATCCATCCCTATACGCCAATGTCTCGAACCACCTCTATCCACCAAACCGACAAGGCCAAATCGTCTTCCAGGAAAAGGTTTTCTCCTTATTCCACATATACAAACTTATCAAACCCACACTCTTCTCCACACCTGGGTGCACGAACTCGCACTTACCCATTTATTCTTCTTCATACCTTCCACTTTCACCTCTCACCCTGCCTCCTATCCCGCTCCCCCCCTTAACTTGGTCCCAACTTCGTCTCCGGCCTATCCCCTCTGTCTCTACCCCTTCTTCCACTGCCTTCCCTTTACTGTACCCATACCCTTCCCCTCTACTCACCCCTCCTCCCATTGTTGTCATCCCACCTTCTACTGTCCTCACCCATCTTTACACTGTGTCCATCCATCCCTACATTGCCCCACCTCACATACAAATACTTGGGTCAACATTTCACAAACTCTTAAAATTCCTCACACAAACAAGAGTCAAAATCATAAACAAGAAGCTGCACGTGTTTAATCATACCAGCCTCAAACTACAACCACACCGATATAAATCTTATAAAACAATAGTCCGACCACTCTTTACAGATGCACCAGTCACACTTGCTGCAGCGAGTCAAAAAATGGCAGAGGAAAGCACGGCGCCTTCAGAACTCCGCTCTGAAATGCCCGTATCGCTCTCCTATGTACACACGCATTTCTACACCACAACAAACTCATACTACTCAATACATACACCCACACCCGCTTAACACGACAGTTGGAGAAGCTCGCAAGAGACCCCACATGCACCCTTTACCCTGCCAGACAATACGCTTCGATGACGTTAAGATACCCCGCAGCCCTCGACTGCCCTTACCCAACACATATCCACACACATGAGAACAACAACATGAATATCGCGTTTCCACCACACGCCACTCTCTTCCCAGCACCTCATCTTCCCGCCACCCCAGTCGAACCCAATGCCACTACCCGATAACGCACAACAACGCGACACATAGATGTCGTATACACATCGAACTTTGAACCCTTCCTATCCCCTCTTAAAAAAAATTCTGAACCTTTTCCTCTTCTACTGTACGATCTCTGTGGTCCACCGCAGTCATTCCTCTACTGTTCTTTCGATTTACAATTTGACTCTCGATGCCATTTTTTTATTTTGGTTTCTTAGTTTTAAAAAAACAACAAAATAGTTTCACCCAAAAGAACTGGGTTAAAGGTCACAAAAATAGTTCAAGAATAAGGAAGTAGATTACCAAAGGGAAAAATATGATTCCATGCGTTTTTGTCTCATTTTTAACGGCCTAATTTCTTAATAAAAGCATTTGTAAATAGAAGTAAAATCACTTGTAATCGCATTTTTCTTTTCTGGAGGCGTAACTTACACTAACATATTTAAAAATAAAATCCAACGCTTAGAAGTTTCATACATGCATACATTTTGCTAAAAATCTATTCCTTAGAAGTTTTATATATGATTTTTTTTTATATAAAAATCCATCGTTTAGAAGTTTCATACATGTCTACATTTTTTTGTTCGAAAAATCCATCGCTTAGAAATTCCATAAATGCACATTAAAAAAAAAATTAAAATCTTAGGAAAAAATCCATCGCTTAGAAGTTTCATACATGCATACATTTGTATAAAAATCCATCGCTTAGAAGTTTCATACATGTACACATTTTTATAAAACAATCGATTTAGGAGTTTCATACATACATACATTTGTATAAAAATCCATTGCTTAGAAGTTTCATACATGTACACATTTTTATAAAACAATCGATTTAGGAGTTTCATACATACATACATTTGTATAAAAATCCATCGCTTAGAAGTTTCATACATGCACACATTTTTTATAAAAAGATCTATCGTTTAGGAGTTTCATACATACATACATTTGAATAAAAATCCATTGCTTGGAAGTTTCATACATGTACACATTTTTATAAAACAATCCATTTAAGAGTTTCATACATACATATATTTGTATAAAAATCCATCGCTTAGAAGTTTCATACATGTACACATTTTTTATAAAACAATCTATTTAGGAGTTTCATACATACATACATTTGTATAAAAATCCATCGCTTAGAAGTTTCATACATGCACACATTTTTTATAAAAAAATCCCTCGTTTAGGAGTTTCATACATACATACATTTGTATAAAAATCCATCGCTTAGAAGTTTCATACATGCACACATTTTTTATAAAAAAATCCCTCGTTTAGGAGTTTCATACATACATACATTTGTATAAAAATCCATCGCTTAGAAGTTTCATACATGCACACATTTTTTATAAAAAAATCCCTCGTTTAGGAGTTTCATACATACATACATTTGTATAAATATCCATCGCTTAGAAGTTTCATATATGCGCACATTTTTTATAAAAAAATCCCTCGTTTAGGAGTTTCATACATACATACATTTGTATAAAAATCCATCGCTTAGAAGTTTCATACATGCACACATTTTTTATAAAAAAATCCCTCGTTTAGGAGTTTCATACATACATACATTTGTATAAAAATCCATCGCTTAGAAGTTTCATACATGCACACATTTTTTATAAAAAAATCCCTCGTTTAGGAGTTTCATACATACATACATTTGTATAAAAATCCATCGCTTAGAAGTTTCATACATGCACACATTTTTTATAAAAAAATCCCTCGTTTAGGAGTTTCATACATACATACATTTGTATAAAAATCCATCGCTTAGAAGTTTCATACATGCACACATTTTTTATAAAAAAATCCCTCGTTTAGGAGTTTCATACATACATACATTTGTATAAAAATCCATCGCTTAGAAGTTTCATATATGCGCACATTTTTTATAAAAAAATCCCTCGTTTAGGAGTTTCATACATACATACATTTGTATAAAAATCCATCGCTTAGAAGTTTCATACATGCACACATTTTTTATAAAAAAATCCCTCGTTTAGGAGTTTCATACATACATACATTTGTATAAAAATCCATCGCTTAGAAGTTTCATACATGCACACATTTTTTATAAAAAAATC
Organism: Ceratothoa steindachneri; assembly: GCA_963969495.1. Classification (NCBI taxonomy): domain Eukaryota; kingdom Metazoa; phylum Arthropoda; class Malacostraca; order Isopoda; family Cymothoidae; genus Ceratothoa; species Ceratothoa steindachneri. The sequence continues at coordinate 97,622,846 of OZ018335.1, forward strand.
CCTCGTTTAGGAGTTTCATACATACATACATTTGTATAAAAATCCATCGCTTAGAAGTTTCATACATGCACACATTTTTTATAAAAAAATCCCTCGTTTAGGAGTTTCATACATACATACATTTGTATAAAAATCCATCGCTTAGAAGTTTCATACATGCACACATTTTTTATAAAAAAAATCCCTCGTTTAGGAGTTTCATACATACATACATTTGTATAAAAATCCATCGCTTAGAAGTTTCATACATGCACACATTTTTTATAAAAAACCCCTCGTTTAGGAGTTTCATACATACATACATTTGTATAAAAATCCATCGCTTAGAAGTTTCATACATGCACACATTTTTTATAAAAAAATCCCTCGTTTAGGAGTTTCATACATACATACATTTGTATAAAAATCCATCGCTTAGAAGTTTCATACATGCGTACGGTTGACAAAGGTGACTGCTGAATATCTAAATGTTTGGGTCAAATTAACTCAAAATGTGAAGAATTACTGACCTTCATGTAATACAAAAAGCTGAAATGTAATGGTTTTTGTGGAATTACGCAAATGTATGATCTAACTTATATTTGAGAATGTGAATCGAATGAAAGTAAAACAGTTTAGAATTTTCAAGAGATTTAAAAATCAGTATAAAGTTTAGCTTACAATTATTATGGTAGCACCGAATGTATTTTTCCGAGATGTTTATTGCTTGGTAGAGTGTCGCATTTGGGGCTGCCAATGTGGAGTTGAAAATGATCAGAGAATTTCAATGATAGATCAGCACTCCTTTGCCCTCTTTTTAGAAACTGAACGACATATGATGAAACTGGTAGGGAAAACTATACGCAGTGATGGTATGCAGCTAGTAGAGCAATGAAAAGCAACTTTCGCATCGCTTCGGCCACGCCTGGGGGACGCTCTTCGTTCATGCCAAGCAATTGACTGTACCCAGCGTTAAAATAGCCAATTGATCGTTTGGATACAGTCACTTGCTTGGTGTGCGTCCTAGAGCGAATTTATTCAAAGAGCTACGAACTGCTTAACCAATGCTCAACCTAACCTAAATCCAGCCCTAGTTCCTGGTTGGTGTCTTTGGTAACTCGGATTCGAAATCTCCGACACTCCAGGTGCTCATACACCATCGTGTTTCCCGGGCGCGTAAATCTCAAAAACGAAGATCAAACAGCGTACATATCAAATGTATATATATATATATATATATATATGATAGTGAAACCACTGTATATGAGACAAAAGTTTAAATTATGAGAATAGTTTCAGTATGTAGTTTATCATACCCTTTTCAGCTGGGTATGGTAAACTACATACTGAAACTAGTCTCTTAAATTAAATTCTTGTCTCCTATACAGTGGCTTCACTATCATATACTATAACTCGCCATTTTTACTTATATGTATGTATATATATATATATATATATATATATATATATATATATATATATATATATATATATATATATATATATATATATATATATATATAATGTTTAACAGAAATCCCAAGGCGAGGAAAATAGCTGGCATCATCCTTTTTATTTACCGGCGACGTTTCGACCACAAGTAAACGAAAAAAAAAATTGGCACTGTTAAGAGATCACACTGCTAAATGTACATCTAGACCTTTACTAGCTAGTATTAGCATTGAATTGCAAATTTAGAGTTAAAGGGAATATTTAGAAATGGGGCTCTTATTTACAATAGAGAGACTAGGGAAGGACTCTAAAAAATTTAAATTAGTTAGCGAGTGTATAATTGTTAAAATCTATTAAGGTAGGGGCGCTTTGATTTATGAATCTAATGATTATATAAAACTGATGTAAAATGAATTTTAAATGAATAATTGAAGCAAAAATTGGCAAAACCTGATATACAAAATCACAAACCTTGCCAACGAGCGCGTTACGTGCTCCGGCTGACCCCAAAGCACCAAAACTGCGCCCCGCAACCCACATCCAAACGAATTCAGGTAACAAGGAGGAGAACCGACGAGAGATCATTATTTAAATTCGGGGAGAGCTGTTTTATATAGAGTGTTTCCAGGATTCGAAGGGTAATAGGACATTTGTGCGAATTTAGAATTTCAAAGTTTTCTAAGGAGATATCATTTTTACACTTTATTACGTGATCTATTATCGCTGAATTTTCTTTGGTTTCAAGGATCTCACCGGTTCTATTACTTATACCCATATGGGAAGAGAATCTTGCCTTCAGAGTTCTCACGGAGCTTCCGATATATTTGCCTTGGGAACACCCAGGACATTTAAATAAGTATATAATCGAACTCCGAAGACTCTTTGGAACAGGATCCTTTATTGTAAAGAATTTTTTATATTTATTTTGTTGACAAAAGCAATTTGAAATTTTATTTGACAGAAGTATTTCCTTAGCAATATATGTAATTTTCGGCTAAGGTCTCTATTGTGAATACCCAGTTCTGGCATTATTAAATAATGTTTGTCTTTTGCCACTGTTATCTCAGGGTGGCTTGGTTGATACAATCCACTTAAAAATGTGCGGATTGACTCTTCTACAATAAAAGAAGGAAAACCATTGTGCATAAAGAAAGATTTAAGGTACTGAAATTCTTTGTCTATAAAATTGTAGGATGAACATAGATTGTATGCGCGGTGAAGGAGGGTCTTAATGGATGAGATTTCGTATTTCAAATCTAAGCAACCAAAAAAGTTTAATCCTAACCTCGTATTAGTCGGTTTCCTATATACTGATGTTTCTAGATTATTTTGATTTTTTCTTATTAAAATATCTAAAAAGGGGAGGGTGTTATCACTCTCAGTTTCCATTGTATATTTAATACCGGGGTGGATGGTGTTTAAAAAATTAAGAAATTCTAAAGCTTGATCTCATTGTTTATATATAGCTATGGAGTCATCTACAAAACGTCTATAGAAAGTTGGCCTACATGAATCAGGAACTTCAGAAAAAATCCTCTCCTCCAAATGAGTAATGAAAAATTCTGCTGCCAAAGGGCCGATTAGGGACCCCATACCAACTCCATTGATTTGTTGGTAAATCTGGCGATCAAAGGTAAACACCGACCCACCAAAAACAAGGTCCAACAAGGAACTGAATACTGATTTACTGAAACTATGGAAGTTTGGTGAATCCTTAAAACTTTCCTCGCCTTGGGATTTCTGTTAAACACTAAATTTAGGCTCTCTAGAAGCAATCCTCATCGATATATATATATATATATATATATATATATATATATATATATATATATATATATATATATATATATGCCCAAAATCACACAGGAAAATGAAAGGTGAATTCCAAGTACTTTTGAACTTGTTTAGTTCATTATCAAGGAGTAAACTAAACAAATTTGAAAGTACTTGGAATCCGCCTTTATTTTCCTGTGTGATTTTTTGCATTTTTTGCTCCACTCACGCGCTACTTTGTGAGTTTCTCGAAAGAGATCGAATGAGATCGAAAGCTCAGCAATTTAGTTTGGTTTTTACCAAACCCATTCATTTAAAAGAGAAATGAATACAGGACAAGTGATCCGCCATCTACAAGATGGAATAAAGAAGACAGGTAGAAGAATAGAAAGTTGCCAATGGAAATTAATTAAGGCGAAATACACCATGGTCTTCAAAAAAATTTGCATATATATATATATATATATATATATATTTAGAGAGAGATAGAGAGAGAGAGAGAGAGAGAGAGAGAGAACGGGTGAGAGAGCTAGTTTATTACTATTATAAGAACGAATATGTTCTCATCATTTTGTGAACGAACATCGAAAGCATAGAAGTCAAGAACGTTTATAGCTCGCCTTTTTTAGTTCATCCAATTCTTATTACCTATTTTTAGTGCGCTGGACATAAAAATGTTCCTTTTCATACGTAAAACTCTCACCTTTAATAAGTTTAGGAGACTAATTCTACATTACATAAACTGAGGCTAAGATCAAGCCGAATATAAACAACGCTTAGCAATGTTAATTTACATCAGGTCGACGATGCGACTACCGTCATATGTTATTGTACCTCTGGTTGGGATCTCATGTTAAAACATAAATATGTCCTGCTTCAATGACCTTAGTGATGGCAGGTATTTAAGGGAATATCAAAAAGAAACCCCCAAAATACAACATAACCCAACACAACTTTGGTAGAGAGAGTGCAGTTTTCTTCCATTTTCAAGGGATAACTCAAATAGGACAAAAACCATGGATTCGAGGTATTGGTATGTGGATAGCGTGGTGCAAGTAGCTTGCTAAAAAAATATTAGTTACAAGGTAATTAATCATTTGAATCACTGGCCTAAATAGTCTACACTGATACTATTATATTAACAAAATATTTTAGATAAGTATTTTCAAAAGATTTTAAGTTCTGATTTACCAGGTTGGTTGTGAGCAGACCATATGGTCTTTGTTGGCCCTCGTATACTTAATTTAACTGATTTTACTCGTTTATTTTTGTCTAATTGAAGCGCGATAAACTGGGCTAAACGTGTCAGAATGGTAGTGATTAAGAGGAGAGTAAGAAAAGATGTGCATAAAGTTAGAAAAAATTGAAAAGAAAAAATCTCAAGGTCCTACTTTAGTATCATAATTTACTGTTGACATGGAGAGGGACAATGGAATAAATAAAGGGTTAACATTAATACTAGGCCGTAGCATCAAAAAAAAAAATTCAGCAAATCAATATCCACATTTTATGTTTTGTACACTTGAGTACACTATTTCAAAGATGGAGTTTTTTTTTGAGAAATATTTGGAACACCCCCTTTTTTGAGTTCAAAATTTCATTTTTTTTGAAAACTTTACAGCCCAAAAGATATACACCATCAGAGTTGTTGGTTTGTTGTTATAAGTGCTTCTAAATACATTAGAGTTGAGTTTAAACTGAAGGATAATGACAAACAAGTGAGTTCAACTTTTATTATCTAACTGATAAATATTATTTGTCAACTGATACATTAAAATCATGCTTTGTCTCAAACGAAGGCGTGAAGTCACGGGATTTTAATACCATCTCTTGCTTCATTTCCATAAACTTCGCCCGAAGCTTCCGTCACCATTCACACACACCGCTCCACACCTTGAGAATGGCATGGAATGCCAATATAGAGTGATTCGTCGACAATATTTTGCAGGTCCCCATTGGATAGATGCATTGTAAGCGGTGGCTTAAACCTGATCTTCTCTTCAGGGGGAAGTAGATTTGTTAGGTTCTTAGCAGTCTTATCTATTTTTGGTGGCCTGAAATCACGTATCTCTTCCTTATAAACATTAACTTTACGGATCTTCTTGATTCTGTCAATAGCTAATTTCCTGTTCTTCTGATCAACGTCTGCCAGCATTGGTAAAAGGACGTTCTCAGGATGGGTCCAGTAAGAATTCCTTTGGATTGTTTGCCAAGATATGGCTTCACTGGTAGGTAGGATTATTTGCAGAAGATTGATCTGTTCCAGGAGATGTTTAAATCCCTCCATGCATTTAAGATATATATTGATAATGAGGCACGACAAACTCTGTGAGGACATACAAGTCATTATTAGGTTTTTCTGTCGCCACATTCTGCTGGTAGTGGTGAGCCATCTTGCACGAGATATTGGCCCTGGTTTCATATTTAGAGATCATCGTCAATTGCAATACAGTGAAAGGCATTTGGTGATACTGGTAGAGTTTCACAGGTGGTTAAGGCTTTACCAAGTGGCCCTTTCCATTGAATTCCATTTTAGGTTGGACCAATATATTTCCTGCACAGGTGCCTCAAAGGAAGCTCATTTAGATGCAAGCTGCAGATGATCCACTGTGAAGGTCGAAGTTATTGACATTCGAGCCCTCTTATGGCTCCATTCTTTTAGCCCGGAGTAGTTGCCGTGCTGTCAGCTCCCACTGCCTTTATCTCATCTTTAATATAATTATCAACAAGCCATTTCATCAGTCTACAATACCTGCACCTGGTCCTCGTCCAATAGTTACATGATCTAAATAGACAGTACCAGGTTCTCCTACAAGCACATAGTGATCTTGAATTTCTTTTGCTCCATACCATTTGTTCCCGTTCTTCTTTTTAATTTTGTTATTTCCCAAACATTTTGATTGGGTGAAATTCCTCCTTAACTTATGTCGTGCCCTCCATACTTTAAGATGGTCAATTATATGGGAGCGGTCTTCTGAATTTATAATAACATAGTCGAATAGTGCTGCACTACTAATAACAGCAGCAGCAGCTTTATTTGACACATAATACCGATCTGCTTCCATGACAATTGTTGGCATTGGTATGATGTTGTTTTATGTTCTCGCAAAGACTTTCTCCCATTCATCATCATAAATGTCAGAAGATGAGGTTTCTCCATCCAAGGCTTCGTCTGAGATTGTAGTTTTCTCTTCCCTCTTCTCTTCTTTCCTGAATTTTAATCATTAGACTTGTTTTTACATACACTCTTCCAATTTTCACCTGACGCCCAGTATTTTGGTCAATAAGAAATTCATACACTACACGTAGAACTTTCATGTTCTCTTCACACTTGCAATCCAAGAGATCAGCACACTGACATCCTGCTATATCAAAAGGTTGTCCCAATGATGAGACAAACTTCTTACTCTTAGTGGCATTCATTCTTTTTTTTTGATACCACAGACGTTTCTTCCACCAATCGGAGCAATTTAGTTTTAACCTTCTTGATCGGCTGAACTCGAATACCAGCTGGTTTTCACGTCTCAGTAAGGGCTTCGGATACTTCAGGAATAACATTCTTGTTCCTCTTGTATTTATTGTCCTTTACATACTGAATATATCTTCCAACGTGTTGTTTTGCTGGCAGCTCATAATGAGAAAGTTCTGGAAGTAGGGAGCCAAAGACACTCTGACTTGTTGATGTTCTACTTCTTTTACTCATCTTAGTCATGAAAATGAATAATAGAAAGACCCGTTAGAATAAAATAGAAATAATACAAATTCTTCATACATCGACTAATTTATAGTGCTCTCCGAGTAGTTGACAAACAAGGAATTCCTCAATCTAATATTGCCTAGACCTTAGATAAATAAGGAGTTAAAATGCAAATTTTTTTCATCTCCGGAAATTAGATGAGAACTATAATAACTGAATACAACCAGCCTCACTCGACGGAAAAGATACTTTTTAATTAAGGGGGTGGTACGATTTTTTCAGATTTTCTTTCGTTTTAATTCCAAACTTTGGATGGTCTGCTCTACAAAACTTAAAATGTGCCTTAAAATTGGTTGCAACACTACCCCAATTAAATACGGGGGGGATCCTCATGAAATCAAAGATAAATTAGTATTTATGATTGGATGATTAAGACCCAAGAGAAATTATTACTAAGGATCCTTTTTATAAAAGGGACCCCGGGAGGAGTTAGAATGTATTCACGAATATTTTTGATGATGAGAACTAATGGAAGTTACTATTCAACACGGGATCCTCTTTATGATTATGATCTTGAAGATAAATTACGATTTAATAAGAGATCCTCTTCAAAACTGGATGAGGGGGAAGCTAGTATTTATTTATCCCCCTTCAGATCATATCAATAATAGGGAGCCCAACATCTGCCGAGGGAATTATACTTGATAAGGGAATTTTTGGTTAACTATTCTTGACATGGGAAGTCTCCAAGGATGTACTTATAACTACCGAACCTAATCTAACCTAACACAGGAATACAGGAATTGGAATGTTAAATTCCGAGTTAAGATGAAGGGAAAACAGTGACACTTTGGTTGTCTAGTAGCTCGATGTAGGCATACTGGTCCAAATTGTCTTCGATCTCAACCAAAAAACCCCATTCCCGCATACTTAAACCCCCTCCAGTACATCACAGAACCTTCTTCACATTGAATCACAACATGCACGCATACCTATTTGGAAGCCTCATGAGGTCTACGATGAGCACGACGCCGGGAACCATTCACAAAGAGGCAGAAACGTGATCGTCAAACCAGAACACTCGTTTCCAGTCTTCCACGGTCCATTTTTTGTTTCTTTTCTCCTGCGGAGTGTTTTTTAAGTAATGAGGTCCGAAGGACCGAAGTTTAAGCGAAACGATTTTTTAGCCAGAAGCCGTGAAACCCTCCGGCGGCCTCGGTCCGTCAGTATATTCTTTCCGTCACGATTCTTGCTGGAATTTCCTGTAAGCCAGGATTTTTGCCTTAACAAGTAGACCCGTATAACCACACGCGTAGATACACCTACAAATTCCGCTACATCTTTTACAGAATGGACTTTGGTTTGCCTAAATGCAATCACTTCTTTTTTCTACTCAATAGTATCTTCTCTACACCCCATTTTACACCGGGAAGGCACTGCATCGTAGCAGTTTTGCCAAACCTATGAATCCCGTCACGTGCTTACCAGATAGTAACCTCCCGATTCGACTCGTTCAAGGCTAACTACAGGACCCTGACTAATTTTTTGTCCAGTAAGTTGTTTTTCCCAATTTTTCTTTAGTTCTACTTTGATAGTTTGATATTTGTTATTTTTTAGCAAACTTGCACAAAATAAAATATAAGTAACACACATAGCCAATATTAGTTCAATTTCGGCCCCATATGCGCGAGCTATAGTGAAAAGAGTGGAACATCTTATCATTGAAAATTTTGATTTTTGAATATTTAAGATTGAGTGGAATAGTTTTTTTACTATTATTTTTTAAGTATTCGTTTAAACCCTCAAATTAAAGAAATATACCTTTTTGAACAGTTATTTCTTTGTAAATTATTTCTTATTGTCAAACGATACTCAGAGAAATACTAAAATTAAACCTAATCATCTGCAATCAATTGTATCGCATCTCCCTAGTAATAAAAAATCTAATATATATATATATTTTTACTTATTTGTAACAAATTAATTAAGAAAAACGACAAGTTATAAAAGTGTACCTTATAATTCAAGGTGGCTTCAGCTGCTTTAACCAGCTCTGATGCGGTACATCAAGAAATATAATTATTCGAGAACCTTTTCTTCTGCTTTTCCGTAAATGTTATAGTACGAATTGTGTAAGACTCATTAGCATTATTATATGGTTTCTTTGGAGATGCTAACATCAAGACTCATCTGAAAATCTTGAACCACCTATAAAGTGACGTGAAAATATCATGGAAGAGCAGCATGTAAAGGTACTGCTGAGAAGCGTCACCTTACAATGACGCTATGGAAATTCCTAGTCATGGATCAGTTGTGATCTGACATCTCATGGGTCAGTGTGAACACCTGCTAGGCCTCTTATTGCAAGGCAACGTAAATTATCGGAGTTCAAACTGGGTATTTTACTTGTCATCAGAAAAATATGAGATTTCATTTATGAAATTGTGCGGGCATTCAACATCTCTCGATCTACGGTGTCACTCGTGTACCAAAAATACCTCGTAGAAGGCATTAACACCCACCGTGGACAGCGAGGTGGCCGACCAAAGATGGTTAACGGTTGTAACCTGCGGTATCTGGTTAAAATTCTATGCTAACATCAGGTTATTGCGCCTTTCTGTACCTCCCATGGGGCATGAGAGCAAAAGACCACGCCACCGGAGTTAGCTGGACCGCCTCAACATGACAGTTATGTTGTTCTGAATGATCACCAATTTAATTCATTCATTAACTTCATGTACCTCAGCATCGATGGGATATTCAGGCAGAATAATATAGCGTGTGATGGGGTCCAAGTTGGGCAGGCTTGGTTCGAGGAGTAGTCAGGGAGGTTCCGACGAGTAGTGTGTCAACCACCTTTGCCTGACACGAACCCAATCGAGGATTTATGGGACGTGATGGCCAGGTAAACCCACACCAAAGATCCGCTACATACAAATACCAGGGAACTATCGATCCGTATGGAGAAGGCATGAATTAACATCTCTTCAGAGGTCTTCCCTCCACTTGTGGAATTGATATCACGTCGAGTTGCTGCATTTTTCCCGGCTAGAAGGGGTCCTACAGGATAGTTGGGACCTAACCTATTTCCTTTGGCAGTTTAGTGTATATCTTTACTAATTCATTTTGCAGAGTAAAAAACCTCTCCTCACTATTAGCTACTCTGCCTAACTTCTTATGGTCAGAACGCTACATGCTATTATCACACTACTCACTATCTCGATCATTTGCATACACAACGAAGAATAAGGGGTCTTCCTATAAAAAACCAACCTAGAGGTAGTATAATGATAGCATTTACAAAATCTGGATCTTATCCGTATATAACACGTTAACACCAGTCTTCGACCACTCTCCAATCCACTATAAGTCATTACCATCTATTTCAGGCTCTTTTATTTTCTTAATCAGCATCAAACTCGTGGGAATCCAAATTTTCCCTGCCGAATCCTTCATAAGAAAATGTCTAGCTGAAAGTGACATGAACTTTATATTGTTTCGAACGGGACATTTCTAAAGGATTCTAAAAATTATGCAAAGGTAGTTTTATTAAAATTACTTTCCAGGGTAAGCTTAGTAGTGTGTTAAAAGCAAAAGAGGCAAGAAGAGTTATTTAACCATATTTATTATAGTGTCAAATTACATAAATTATACCCAATTTACGGCAAACAGCCTAATTCTTATCTTCATATTTATGAATGGATACAATGCACGAGAGAATACGATATAAGCGCTTAGTCCTTATCCTCCTTTATTAGCTTCTATTCCTGTATTCACTCTTTATATATTTCTATGTTTCATCCTTTATTGAACTAAAAGTATATAATTTCGTTGGATTATACAACGTTTTATTAACAATGATTTTTAAGAAAAATCTCCCAAAGGCCTTTTTTCCCTCTGGTGTGTTTAATTAAAAGGGGGAGGGGAAATCAGGAGAGATGAGATCCAAGTAGTTTTCTTTGTCTATTCTAGAGATGTACCTTTCACACATTTTAACTTTTCCGAACTTCACCACGCTATTGGCGACCTCCAACTAAAAGATGTTGTAAACAAAGGAAGACATCCTCTAGGAATTGAACCTGGAGACCCCTCAAAGGGCAATTTCAGGGGGGGGGGGTGATTCGATCGTTTTATAAATGGAAAATTATAAGGCGAAATTACACCACGGATTCTTCGCCTGGAAATTACCAGGATAAAATCATGTAAACGAAAGCGGTGAAGTTAGGAGACGTGTCAATCAATGTGTGCAAGGTACATAGTTTGAGTTGACTTGAGCTACTAGAGACTGGAGAAAGCACGCAACTCTCCCTGTAGCCGCTCCACACTTCTCTAACAAAGGTAGATCTCTTTGTGGGGAAGGTAGTATAATATTTCAAACTCCCCAAAACTTCAATAATCTTCAAAGCGAAACTCTTTCACCTCAACATTTCGAACAGAACAATGAAACACCTACTTTATATCTATCCCAAAATTTGACTCTGGCGTAAGAAAAAGAGAGTCTATTAATTGAGTCTTTTATCCGGATATCCTTAAAGGAACTTAAAACCAAATTGGATATCCATTTTATAATATTATCTATTCACTAAATGGTAAAATAAAATAGATTGGTAGGAATTTCCTAGCCATTTTCCCTCGTTTCGAGCCCTTTTATTTCAAAGTGGGACCCTACAATTTAACGTAGAATCCGAACCAGGGGTATCTACCGTATAAGGGACCTGCTGTGAAATCGACAGTAATCGGAACTCCATCCGGTAACTTACCGTATCCGACGCAGCTTAACTTTGCTGTACTTGTAATTGGGGTGTCTACTAGGCTGGACCCTGACAACAAATGAATAGCGCTGGCCCATAGAAGTTCCTAGAGTAATAATCTTCCGACCAAACTTGTAAATCGATGCAGATGCTTAACCTGTAAAGCGCTCTTGCTACATTTTTTTTTACGGTGCCACTTGCATTAATGGTAGATTGGGTTTGGCCTTAGGATACTCCTCGTTGTAATGGAAATATGAATTGTTTTCTCTATTTGATTATGCGGCAATCTAGAGGGCAGCCACTCGTCCTGAAAGACTACGATCTCCCGATTCTAAGACTTAAGGTTAATTTTATTATATCAAATTTGTTATTCTTTAAAAATTTTCCCTTTTCTTCTTTTTCGTATTTTTTTTGTCTCCTTTATACACCTTCCTCTTATTAATCGCTTCTCTGTTAAACCACCTTCCTTTCTTTGCTCGAGTAAAACGGAACACTTCACATACGACGCTAGGTGGAAGGGTTAGGATGAAAAGGCTGTATGCTATTATGTTTAACACATTAATGCTTTTCACAGTCGCCACCCATAAAATGGTTAGGTGTTAACCACTAACTCTAGGAATCATCGGCCTAAAGCAAAGGATATTGGCACAAGAGCACTGGATATTAGAGTATAGGCCATGGGCACTGGAGCAAGGAGCACTGCAGTAGAACAAGGAGATATTGAGTTATTGGGACTAGTCCTTAAGACATTGCCACTAGACCGAAAAAATAAAATTAAGGGATGAAAGCTTCGTTGGGCACTTTACTGCGGAGCGGAGTTTGCTTAAAAGGTAATCAATTCCATTATATTTCACTACATACAGCAGTTTCGTGTATATTTCATTTAATACATTACCTCAGTTTGATTCTGGATCATGATTTTGCCTTTCAGCTGAACACAAAGCGTGGCTTCCAGTCAGGTACTCTATTTTAGGAAAAAAAACCCAATAGTTTCTTCGGTGTATTTATGATGCATTTCTCATCATATACCGAGAATGCGTATTCGATAAGTGGGTTAGTCAGGCATCTGACAAAATATCTTGATTTTTATAGGGTATAAAGTAAAACAAATACTGTGTGTTTTTTTACCCCATAGATAAAAGAGGTGAATATATTTGGGGATATATTCTTGCTATTTTCTATTATTGTGTTTATCTAATCCTTTAATGTTGTTTTTTTTTGCGTTAAATGTTCGAGATTAAATTTAAATTGTGACTTACTACATAAACGAGATTTTCTTTTTGTTTATTCACTTAACTACCTCTTTTTTTTCTCGCTGAAAATGCCTTATTTCGTGGCCAAAACCGGATCCAACTTCAGGAAAAAGGGTACCTCCTCCTCCATACTAGAACCCAGACCTCTGTTCTAATTCTGAAAGTTATGTACTTTACATACATTTTTGATTAGGTACTACTTACTAAGTAAAATAATTTTTCACGGGATTAAACTTCTAGAAAAATGGAAATTTGTTTCTTTTCGCCAAGAAAATTCCTTCTCGCGAAAAATTCGTACAATCAGAAGCAGTGAGTGCTCTATGGCGGAGCACGTTAAGATATATAGCGCGATTTTAAAGTCTTGTAATCCATTTTTAAAGCCATGTAGTCCATTAAAGTCTTCCAGTCCATTTTAAATTCTTTCAGTCTCTTCTAAATATCTTGTAATCCATTTTAAAGTTTTTTAATTCCATTTTAAATTCATCCATGCCATTTTAAAGTCTTAGATTTTATTTTAAAGTCATTCAGTGCATTTTAAAGTTTTAGAATTCATTTTAAAGTCCTATAGCACATTTTAGAGTCTTGCAGTCGATTTTAAAGTCTAGCATTCTTCAAAATATCTAGTAGTCCATTCTTTAATTCTTGCAGTCCATTTTAAAATCTTGCATTTTTTCTAAATATTTTGTAGTTTATTTTAAAGTCCTATAGCCCATTTAAAGTCTTGTAGCCTTGTATTCTATTTTAAACTCCTTCAGTCCATTTTAAAGCTCTTTAGGAATTTTAAAGTCTTGCAGTTTATTTTAAAGTTTTGTTGCCCATTTTAAAGTCTTGTAGCTTATTTTAAATATTTTGTAGTTCATTTTAAATCTTACAGTCAATTTTTAAACCCGTGTTGTCCATTTTAAAGTCATGCAGTCCAATTTAAGGACTTGTATTCCATTTAAAGTTCCACAGCCCATTTTAAAGTCTGTAGTTCACTTTTAAACTCTTGCTGTCGATTGTAAAGTCCTGTAAAACATTTTGACGTCGTGTACTCCAAGTATTTTAGCTAGACCATTTCAAATTCTTTAGCCCAGTTTAATGGCTTGTAACCCATTCTAAAGACTTGTAGTCAATTATAAAGTCTTGAAGTCCATTTTAAAGACTTTCGTTCATTTTATATTCTTTTAGCCTATTTTAGAGACTTGTAGTTTGTCGTCCATTTTAGCCCTGAAACGCGTTTCGAAATTGTATTGGGGGACGGCTACTTTTGTGCAAGAATTCGCACCGGTGCCAGTACATGGGTTGATGAGAATTGCCACACAATTCCTTTTCATCTCTGCTCTTTTTCACTGCTTCAACGGTGCATTTTTCTGTAATTTGTCATAATAACTTTGTTCTCTTTCCTCTCTCATACATTTTCACACCTGAAAAGTACTCTTGATTAATGAGAAGCTTAAACTTTGAAACAGTACTCAAATTTCTCCTTCCCGTACAGGGATATGAAAGCAATAAAAAGGCACGAGTAACTTTATGATAACTTGCGCACATTCAATGTTATTTTCGTAAATCGTTTTCGACAAAACGGGGACGGTACGCATCAACACCAGTAAAATTAACCTCCCCACTTCTCTCTTATCTGATCTAAAGCCACATTGCTCATTCCCTATCAGAATTATGTTGTACCCTTGCCCACAATACTCAACATACATGTTCTCCTTGCAATTCATTAATTCACTATTCTCCCCTTTTGACTTCAAACGACAATACTATCAAGGTATTCCTCCACTTTTGCTGCTCTGTTTCACTTTTATTGCAGTCACCAGCATAGATAGACAGCTCGGCTACTAGAGCAATCCCTCTAGCTACTAGAGTAGCCCCTCTAGCTGCTTTTCCAATATCGAAAAACTTTCGCCCGGCTAACGACCCATCATTGTCCGGTTATTGGCCCTATACCTGAAGGAAGGTTGGCGGAAGTTTCTTTGTTTGAAGATTTGAGGTGAAACACAATTGCGGTGAAGGTGAGAAGAATCATTATTAGCGCAAGTTTTTTTGTTAATTAAACATAGAAACGAAAACCAATGAAGGCATCTCTCGCAGGAAATTTGTAAAGACAAAAACGGATTCCAACTTAAACAATTTACAAAAGGGGCTTTAGATTAAACTTCATGTCGGATCTTGTCTATATTTATTACACGCATCTGTAGAGTCACATTCCTCCGCCTCCTCCTCCTCCTCCTCTCTCTCTCCCACTATCTAATTTTCCCTTTCTCTCCCTTTTGCTCCTTTTTTTCGTTCTCTCCTTCTATCTCACTATCTCTTTCTCTTTACTTCTCTCTTTATATTTCTCTCTTTCTCTCTTTCGTTCTCTCTTTCTCTTATCTATCTATTTCTTTCTTTCGTTTACTTTCTCTTTAGTTATATATTTCTCTCTTTAACTCGCCCTTTCTCTTTCTATTTTTATCTTTCGTTCTCTGACTATCTATCCAACTCTCTCTTTCGTTCTCCATCTCTTTATCTATCTACTTCTCTCAATCTCTTTCTCACTTCATCCCTCCTATCATCCTCCTTTCCTTCGTTCTCTCTCTCTATACTTTACTCTTTATTTCTCTCTTTTTCCATATATCTTTCTCTCTTTCTCCGTCTATCTTTCGTTCTCTATCACTCCCTTCCTCCTTCCGGCTTTCGTTTTCTGTCTGTCTCTCTCTATTTCTCTCTATATCTATCTATCTTTCTTGCTCTCTCTCTCTCTCTCAATCTTCCTCCACATAAACTTCAAAAACATTGAATCTGTGGCCAAAAAGACTCAGAAATATATCGAGCCACAATTCCGTATCTCATTAATTTATATTATATAGATGCGTTCCTTCGCTTACTCTAAATGGAAACCACCAATAATTAAACTTAATCGTTGCCATATCATATCTAAACTTGCTGCATAAAATATCTGTTTAATTTGATGCAATAATGTCCATTAGATTCAACTTCGTTATTTTGAGTACGTGTTCTTTTATACGAACTTATTTCATATGCTCTCTTACAACGCTTTCTACTCGGGTACTTAATTAAGTTCGAAATTATCTGCTACTGCAGATTTAGGCGTCTTTATTATTTTCCTCTTTGGTCTAACTCTTTCCATTTCCTAACCCCGCTATTTAGCCATTCTTTTATGGCCTTTCTCAATTAATTATTATCATTTTATTCTCCACTAGATTATGGGGGGGTTTAATCGAATCCTAGTTCATGGTTCGAGACCAGACAATAGTAGTCGAATTATCTCTAGATCTTTCCTTGCCCTGAATTCCGTCTTTGCTCAAGCAGCCAGACAAGCTACATGAAAATAAGAAACTATTCACAGATAGCATTTCATTAAATTACGAACATAAAAAGACCCTATAAAAGGCTAATCAATAACTTATAAGAGGCAAAACACCACGATCAGGACCCCTCACAAATCTCTTCCATACACACCTATCCTATGCAATACTATTCACGTGTCCCGCTGTCATTCTATGCTGGTTCTTTGTTCAAGAACTGTCCTTGACTAATCCTCGAGAATGTGTTGCCATCAATTCTCGATTAAATAAAAACATCTCATGGTAAAACTTCAACCCAAAAATACCCGTTAAAAGTCTTATAAATTTTAATGTAATGAATAGCATTATGCCTTATTTTTATATTTCATTTTTTTCCTTAACTACATAGTCAAAATGAACATCGCTCTATTGTGAAAAACAACTTTTTTTTCGTTATTTACTTTGCTAAATTTATTATTCCCCTTCTTTCGTTTGCGCCTGATCAAGATTTCAGCAGGAAGGACATAGGCGACACTGAGTAATCCTTTCCTGAAGTCTCTTATTACGTATTGTTACGACAAATTCTTGTAACTTTCCCATTAGTCTCAGACGCTTTCTGTATATTTTCACGATCTTTTGAGGGGCAAGTTTAATTAACAACAATGGTGTTATCGTCACGTTGGTAATTAAGAATTGGTTAATCTTTTAGTCAAAAGGAAGTTTTATTTAAATTAAGGTATCTTTCTCCAGGCATATTTTGTCGCTTTTTTCAATTACGATTATCTGTTGTTGTTTTAGTATATTTGAATTTACAGTCGTTTTAGTGATTCATTTGCTAGCTTCCTTTGTATGCCTTAATGGAAAGATTTGTATATCTCAAAGGCGTAATTTGGCACTGTAATTGAGTTGCCAAGTCCTATTTTTTTTATTATTTGCAAAGCGAACGTTTAAAAACACTAAAATTTGGCAGTTAAATAAAAAAAGAAATAAAAAAAATCAACATACGTATTGTTTGCCACGAGAAGTAATAATACATTCAGCTAATCTTTAAAAATCTGAGTAGATAAATCGAAAAGAAATATGTTTATGATTAGTTTCGCCGTTTGGGTTTAGATTTATGATATAATTCATTGAAATCTCTGATTTTTACTTCGGGCCTCAACCACGTGGCACAGTTTCAGATATTTTTTGTCTATTGGGGGTGTGGTGGTGGGGGGCGTTGACTGCCATAAACAAAGGTTGCAGGGCTACTAAGGGAATTGTTTTAAATATACAGCAAAGATATGATATACATATATTTTAGTAAATCTACTTAAAGATAGACAAAGAAAGATTCGTAAAAAAAAGATTTGACTAAGAAGAAAAAAAAAATCAGACTTTTCAATGGTTATTTTAGACTCTATTTGATTTTTGGATGCATGCGATTCGTTATTTGGGTGCGGAGAATTGTATGCTGGACAATGGAGAGTTGCGCGTCCGCCTGGTCCTAAGCGCTCAAAGAAGTCTTCTTTTTAGACTACTTCGGCTTTTTTCTTTCCTTTCCTCACAAACTTTGTGCAAGATTGTGTCTCCAAGGTTTTTATAATAATAATCCATCTTTTATTGTTATTAATATTATCTCTCAGCCTTATTGAACTCATACGAACCACGGTGTTACTACCCGGGGGTGGACGGGGGGACGTTAAAAGCTACTCACAAAGGGGGGGGGGTATGAGAGTGGTACGCTCTCCGATCTCATCGGATTCAAGGTGTTCCCTCCTTTGGTTATTTAGTTGCTCCCCTTAACTTCTCGCCTCCTTTTCCTAATCACTTTTCCAAAACAATCTGATGTAGACGACAATTTCTTTTTCTTTAATTTTTAAATGAATGACAATTTCTAAAATATTAAATGTTTTCGATCAGATTTGGGCAATCGAAAAGATGCCCCATAAACCCTTAAAACCTTTCTTTGAGGCAATCAGTTATTGATGAGCGAAGAAGACGGACGGTAACCCGGCAATTCCGTGCTCGTGCACTCGAACAAGCATTCACATAACATAGCACGACGTAGCATAATATAACGTAACCTAACGTAAACTAGCGTACCGTAGCGTAACAGAATATAACATAACATTATTCAACGGATTACAAAAGCTGCAATGGCCTTCGGATGTCATCCAAGTCAACGCCCCTCCCATAAACTGCATCCCCAAGATTGCCTCCAAATCATGCATCCACAATACACGATAACAATAATATATACAATCTATACAAAAACTCTTCCCTTCTCCCTCCAAAATCTGTATACAGAGGAATGCGTTCAGAAGATCACCTACAAAACAATATTGAGATTATAAGATATAATTTGCCCCATTACAACTCAAAAACTATGATAACCTACCTTTCCTTCTTCCCCTTTATACTCGAAATACGAAAGATGAGTAAAGGTCTTCTTCCCAATGGCCATTGCTTTTTTGTTTCAAAATATGAATACAATAACAAAACAGTAAAATAGGAATAAGGAGAACAAATAAGTACGCATGCACTTCAATGCTGTGATATATTTTTTTGATATTTTCTCTCCTATTATTCTTACTCAGATGTTCTCATCTGTGTTTTGAATAAGTAATAATTACTTTAGGCAAAATTCTAGTAAAGAGGAGGAAGAATTTTATAACTGAACCCCTTTGGACCCAATAGAATATGAAAAAAAGTTTAAACGTTTCAATTAAAATGCAGAGTTTAAGTTTGAGAATAAAATTTGCGAATACAAAACTCTTTGTTTCCAAGTTGCTTTGAAAATCGACCATGCAAATCTTTTCTCAAGTTTCTCCTAACTTTTATTTCGCATTTTTTTTCGGCAATTGAAATTTTCGAAATATTGAGGAGCTGTTTGTGGAAAGCATCCCCTCCCCCCTATTTTAAAGTCGGTCACTGTTCGAAAGTTTAGTCTAAGTGGTTGTGCTCTCTTATGATAACATTTTTCGACGCTTTTTACTTCTCTCTCCTCAGTTTGGATATTTTATCTGTGCAATTTATAATCGCCATCCTCTGTCGTGCTTCCCTAATAACATCGTTTCTCACATAATTTAGCTCCTGTATAGTTGTTCATGTACTTGGAAATTCTCCTGCAAATGGTTTGAATGACCTTAACCATTAACAATTCTTGCGAATGTGTTCTTTATATGTGTTTTATATGAGGAATTGTGTAAGTTTGGTAAGATTTACTTTAAAAAAATCCTTATCGTCCTGGTGTACTTTTTTTGTATACGCAAATTAAAGATTTGTATTGTTTTTTCGCTCAAGTTTCTTTTTTGTGTTCAGTAAAGAATCCGAAAGAAAATTGAAGATTTTGCACAGATTTAACCGTACATAAAAATACATATGTATAACCTTAGAAAGAGGCAATTCATCATCATCATCATCATCATCATTATCCTCATCACTAACTCTATAATTTAAGAAGGGGAATTTTTTTAGTATTTGAATAATAATTTCATCTTAGTTTGATAATGACTTATGTTTTTTTATTAAAGTTATTTCTAATAATTCTTTTATAATATCAAAAAACAAAATGGTGAAGTTCAAAAAATTTATTTTTATATATCTTCTTCTTCTTCTTCTTCTTCTTCTTCTTCTTCTTCTTCTTCTTCTTCTTCTTCTTCTTCTTCTTCTTCTTCTTCTTCTTCTTCTTCTTCTATAACTTTATATTTTAGCAACGTGATATTTTGAAAGGGGGGAAATTTAGTCTAGAGTTCCCCTTTAAAAATTATTATAATTGGCGAAGTTCAGAAAATTTATAAAAATTTAACCATGGCTGCTTTTTTTTGGATCTTAAATTTTAATCCTAGTAGCGAAGCGCAAGCTCCCCACGTAGGGGGAAGTGGCGAAGCCATTGCCTGATTTATCTATATTTATGCTACTTTTGAGTTCATTAAGCCATACCAGTTCGCCTCATGAGTGATGAAAAGTCCGCCTACAGTGGGATTCCAACCAGCAAGCTGAGGCGGGGAAAGCGAGAGCCTTTCCTACCTCTCAGCCTGATTGGAGTCATACGGGCATCGGTGTTATATTGGATTTGTTGGAGTTTTAAAATGTTACTCACTGCCCGAGGGTGGACGTTAAAAGACCTCTGACATGCCCTTCACTGGTGCTCTTAACAGAGTTCAGGTTGTGTTTCCTCTAATGTATCGTGGGTTAGTAGTTAACACCACCTTCCTCCTGCCAGGGATCGCTGAATCGAATCCCATGAGGGTGGCGATTTTTCAATCTAAAAGAGGACTACGCCAAACTTAACGGAAATTATTCTCGTTAAAAAAATATTGGATGTGACGTTCTTCTTGGGTCAGCGCAAAACGAGAGAGTGCCAGGTCTTTCCTACGCGTAATGATAATTATTTTAAAGATAGAATTTGTAAATGTGTTTTTTTTTTAAGGATATCGGATTTTTTCCCCTTCATAATAAACCAGCACAATTTAATACAGTTTCTTACGGGTTTCACATTTAGCGATGTCCAAATTAAGAATTTGGCATATCAAATTATCACAATGTTTTAGTTTGAAGTATTGAGCTGCCAAGTGTCGCTATTTGCTCCATTTCCATTACGAACATTAAAACTGACAAAAACCCCACCTTGAAATTACCTAAGTATATAAAGAGAGACGGTATACTATGTACATCAAGATCGCTACTTCAGCTGATTTTAGATAGGAAAATTAATAATTTAATGATAACTTTATTTATCTGAAATATGTTTATGCGATTGGTTACTCTTTCCACAGACTTATTAAAAATCCGGTTATGGTACAGATTAACAACTCCATCGCAATCGAAGGTGCTTTGTTATAAATATTTTTATTTTGAAACAATACACACACACATTGGTCATTTCAGCCCTGGATACGCTTACGGGACCGGGATGACCCACAAGGCTGGAAACCTCCTCAGGCCCGTAATTAGCCAAATTCCTACCCTACGTATGAACTTGGTAAATTCTTGAACAAAATATTAACTCCATACGTGCCTAACAAATACAGCCTCAAATCCTCGGCCGATTTTATCGATCTCATTCGATCTACTATCCCTAAGAAAATAATAGCCTCTATGGATGTAGAATCATTATTCACGAACGTACCAGTCGCCGAAACGATAGACATAACATTAGAACATGTTTATGACCAAAATGATCGCCCTCCCCACCAGTTGGAATACCAAGGGCGGACATGAGGAAACTCTTACAAATCTGCCATTTGGAAGCCCCTTTCTATGTACCTAATAGAAGTATGTATCGCCAAGTTGATGGAATCGCTATGGGTTCTAACTTGGGAGTTGTCTTTGATAATTTCTATATGGGTCGGTTGAAGAAAGAGTTTTCTCAAGGGTACCCAAGCCCCACATCTGCTGCAGGTACATAGACAACATTTAAATTAATTTACAAACAGAAGAAGAAATACATAGGCTGGAAAGAATCTTTAAAGAATGTTCTTCCCCCAACTACATCAAGGAAAAACGCCAAAACAACCAATTACCATTTTTAGACATCCTCACTACCAATATTAATGAAACAATAGCGACCAAAGTATATGTTAAAGCCACCAATGAATGCATGAATGCAGACAGTGAATGCCCTAAACGCTACCGAACAAGGTGATCACATCGTATATTAACTGTACCTTCCCCCACTGCACTACATGGAAGGATACGCATAATGAACTTGAGAGAGCCACTCAGGTACTCGTTAACAACGGATTCTCCAATAAAAAAATACAGGCAGCTACGAGGGGCGGTCAATAAGTTTTGCGAATCAGTAGGGAAAAACAGAGGAAGGGGGGTGGCTGTTTGTGGGGGTGTTAGGACAAGTTATGACAAGTCAGAACCTGCAGCCGCACGCTCCTGCCTCGTCTATTTAAGAAGCAGTAGCTGATCGCAGATCGTCAGCCACAAACTTTTCAACAATGGGGAAGGTTGAGCACCGCGCAGTGACTACATTTTATTCCGCCAGCTCAAGGCTGCACTGCGTGGACGCCGGTTTGGGGGCGATGCATATGTCCAGCTCGCCGTCCCGGAGTGGATTAAACAGCAATCGGGAGATTTCTGGTTGTCGGGAATTCGAAGCCTCAGGGACAAGTCACGCAAGTGCCTTGAAGTCGAGGGTATTTATATTGAAAAATAATAAAACACTTTTCCTCATATCTCGTTTCCTTATATCCGAATTGCAAAACTTATTGACCGCCCCTCGTATAAGAATTAAAATCGACCAATGTTGCCTGTCAGAACCCCAGAAGAACCGAAATCCACACAAGGAAAACATTATAAAACTCTTTTACAAGAACATTAGGAGCACAGAACACTGTACAGATGAGAGAAAGCAATCAAGGACATTATTAACTGAGGAATAAAACCCACAAATGCAGAAAAAAAGATTACACTAACTATCTACTACCAAAATAGATGGACATCAACCCTTTCCATGAAAAAATAACCCCAAACCTCCACCTCAACCCAAACAAAGAACCCATCTGATATATGAGTACACATGTACCTTATGAGACTGCGAGCTCTTACCTAACTCGTATATCGGAATGTCCGAAACCACACTCTCAAGAAGAATAACCTCAACAACGGATCGCCTAAAAAAAATACACAAGCAATACATGAAACTTGCCTTAAGAGAAAAATGATGTAAGAAAACACAAATTTTAGACTATGTCCCCAACAGACTCCAATTACTCCTCCTTGAAGCAATATATATATTCAAGAAAATCAACCAAGGTTAATTATACAATCTAGCTCACATGAAATCCTGCCAAAGGCAAGACAAGGAAATCGAGGGACCTGGTACATTTAAGACCGCTGCTCCTAACCACTAATCACATTTATCAAGCCTCTTAACCCCCCTCTTCCACCCCCCTTCTCTTGTCACTCATTTATCCTTCTTCATCCAGTCCCTACCTGCACCTCGTCAGCTCGCTAGTTCGCCTACACGTGTCTACGTTCAGTTCGTCAGTTTGTTAAAACATTTTTTATAATATATAAACTGAAATACATGCAGGAATTTCCAATTTTAACTCTGAAGATGATACATGTCGTATCGAGATGTGTCAGTGTAATAAAGGAATGTGATGAAGTGGATTAATTTCCTTCTACCTTTTTGCAATCAATAAATATCAGTCTCTAATAAACTTTGGTAGGCTTCTTCGAGGAATTCGAGAAATAATATTTGACGAGCTATACATTATGGCGAAATATTTATTACACCAAGACTTGTTCAGGAATAGTAAACTAACAAAGCTTGTGCCAAATTATTAAACGAGCAAAGCCCATGGCAAAATGTTTGACCCTCCATCGTTTGTGACATAATTTTTGACTTGTCATAGCTTGTTCCAAAATATTTAACTCACCAAGGCCTGTGGATAAATATTTAAACCACCAAAGCTTGGGGTAATTTTTTATCCCACCGAAGATTGTTAGAAACTATTTAAACAATCAAACTTTGTAGCAAAATTGTTAACCTACCAAAGCTTGTGGCAAAATGTTTAAGATGTCCTTTGCTAGCACTTAGTCTTTATGATGTCCTCTGCCTGCACTTAATTTTTTAAGATGTCATAAACCAACACTTTGTCTTGTAGAAAATTCTCTGCAACAAACTTGGTTTTTAAAGATGTCCTCTGCCCACACTTGTTTTTCTAAGATCTCCTCTGCCCACACTTATTCTTTATGCTGTCCTCTGTCCACAGTTGCTCGTTTATGGTGTCATCTGCCCACATTTGGAGAATGACTCAAGATTTGATCTAAAAGTAGACAACAAATTATGCGCAGGAAACTTTTGTTTGTAAAGATCGCCTCTGAGAGAGCAAGAATCCTGTAGGACGACAGCTTTATCGAATAGGAATAATTCCCTCGTTTGGACGTGAGAGAGTGGCTGGTATGAAGGTAACAAACTGTTTATACCGTGTAATCCCACCACCTAATGTTAACTATACATTACTTAACAACGTGGCCTCCAGGGCCACCCATTCGATCTAGAACAGCATCTCCTTGTGGCATAAATTAACTCGTCTTTTTTTCTACTTGAGTATATAATAATCCTATTGTAGGATACTATAAACCACTCCAAACTATATATATATAAATGCCTATAATAATTATAATAAGGATAATACTAGCGATAATAATATAATAATTTCGAAATGAGCATAATGTTAGTAATAGAGAATAATTATTTCCCCTTATCCCTTCCTTACACTCTTAAGTATCGCATTCAATAAGGTGGGCCTACATTCCACTTTGCTCAACATGCTATTTCTTTAGGAAAAAGGCAAAATATATGCAAATATGCGCCTAACTTTTTAAAATAAAGGCCACTTCAAAAAGTCATTAAAAGTAGCCTTATGCCTCGGCTCCAAAGGCATTCCGGACGAAAATTTTGCCCCCCTTACGCCATTACATCCTTCATAATTCTAGAAACTTTTACTCCTCCTTGGCTATCAAAGATTTTTAGACCCGAAAGAGCATCTAGTTGGGTTCCAAATATTCCCCCCCCCCTCCCTCCCAGCGCCGCCCGTTACCCGTATATTTTAACCGAATTTTCCCCCTTATTTTTATCTATGTTTAGCAAATTTCCTTAATTCATTAGCAAGCCTTTATTATATCGAGGTAACTTCTTCCTGCATAGTTGGAACATTTTCGTCTTTCGAAGGATTTTTAAGTGTCATTTTACAAAATATTTGAGATATATTGGATTGGCCCAAACTTAAGCAGAAATATTATTATAAGGCCTTAAAAAGACAACATTCCATTGGCTTTCCTCCTGTGTTATGAATGCCTGCATTCAAAATGGGTTATAAAAATCCAACTTAAAATTTTAGCCAGTTTATGTCTCATAAATTATGAAACTAAATTTTCATATTAGAAAAGTTACATACTATTTATTCTACGTTATTAATATTGCGTATCACGTAATGGTAGAGGGGTAGGGGATGTTTTCATCAGGTTTGAGCTGTTCTTGAGAATGTTAATTCCTTTGTTGGTATAGGCGACAAGGAAAAGAAAGGAGAATTATTACCTTTCTCTTATGGTTAGTGGTTGATAATGTTTAAAGGGTCTTTTAACAAAGTTAGACATCTATACTTATCAAAGCAATACAGGATTCTACTCTGAGTCGTATGTATGAACCATAGGAATCACAAAGGACTTTTTTAATTGTTCTTCACGATTTTCTCTTTTAAGTGGAGCGAATTATGAGAGTAGAAATAAAATAATAAAGACAAGATAACGCACTAACGTAAGCACAAAAGTCAGATAGAAAGATGAAATAATTGAATTTAATAATTTGAAATCCCCAAAAGGTAATTTATGAATTTAAAAGGTTTCCACTTTTTAGTGTTTAGTAAATTACAGTTTTGACCAAAATACATTATATATATATATATATATATATATATATATATATATATATATATATATATATATATATATATATATAATATATATATATATATATATATATATATATATATATATATATATATATATATATATATATAATGTGTGTGTGTGTGTGTGTGTTTTCTACTATTGGTTCATATTTTGTGAAGAACGTTCCCTACCCTTCTGTGTAGTCTATATATGGCTTCGTTCTGTTATAATATATATTCCTTGATAATGAACATGAAAATATAGTTCAAAAGTACTTGAATGCCTCTTTTTATTCTCCTATGGGTGATTTTTACAATTATTTTTCTAATCTATTAGATTATTATTGCTGCTAATTTATCACTACAAAATGAACACCTAAGGCATTTACAGTTCTACTAATACTTGAGCGTTATAAAAAAAAATGCGGTAGGACTTTCATTGTCACATTGCACTACCTATAGAGCCATACAGCGATATCACTTAAGCTCTACTTGGTGAGTAGACAAACAGGAATACAAGGTAAAGTGAAATAGAGAAACATCACTTTCTTTAAAAGCTATTTACGGCATTGGCAGATGAGATATTGGAGACTGCATTGGAACCAAAGCGAACTAGAATTAATGCGGGGGCATTAAGGCTCCCTTTCCTTTGTTGACTCTTTCGCATTATTTGTATCAAATCGGGAAGAATTACTCTTGATAATAACAGAATGATCATAAATCAGTCTAAAACTCGGACCGAAAAATGGGACTTTTCAAAGGAGAAAATAATGTGTCATAAGTTTGGAGCGAAGAGAGAAATTAACGGAACAAGAATAGGTTTCCTTAGGGCAGCTTTCAATTTCTTAGGACATCGCGGGAAAGGAACTGAGCAGGAATGAAGTTCAAATCTGGTGAACTGGTAGGCTAAAGTATATTTTATCAAAACCTTTTAAAATTGGCCCGGTACCATTCTTGAACAGTTTTTGCTATGTCGGGTTGCTCTTTCTTGTTAAAGGGTTACACTGCCATTTCCTATGGGAAGTGATATACACCCACGGGATCACTTTCTCCTTCAACATGAAACGTGTTTTTTTGGCCCGTTGATGTTACCTCCCCAAACACTATCCCCGAAGCACGCTTCTTTCCCCTGAAGAGTGTCCGCTGTTCAACCAGAATCTCATTTTTATTTTGGACCCAGACACCATGATTGTGTGCATTAAGGGTGGCCTGGACAGTGAACAACTTCTCATCCGTCCACAAAACCGGAGGCTACGAGTAATCAAGAAGCCGTTGAAGGAACAGCTTTCCTTTTCCGATTCTTCATTTTGTTGCGTTTGGAAAGTAGATGTCCTTTATTTATCTTGAAAGGACGAAGTTTCAGAACATCTTTCACCAATTTTTTCATGGTCTCATGGTTCATTTTGACCTCTAACGCAAGTTGTCTGGCACTCTTTCTTGGATTTCGCATGATCTTGTTCATTGTGTTCTTATTGAGATTTGGGCTCTTCACTGATCTTGGGGGGGAGGGGGAACCTTACTCTTGAAAGACATCTGCCTCTCTCTTTAAGCCATTTGATAGCTTTAAAAATCCTAGAGATTCTCACAGTGGAGTTCAACATTTCAAAAATGTTGACCGCTGTTTTCTCGCTTTTGCTCTATACAGCTACTCGATTGCTTCATATTTTCCAGCTATATCTATAAACGCATGTTGTTTTTGTATGAATTTACAATTTGATTCACAAAATTCAATAAATATTAAAAGAACCTGCAAGAAAGTAATTAGTTAATGGCATGTAAAAATATTTAAAAGGATTTAAAAAGCAGTCTACACTTCGTGTTTCCACACTCTACAGGGAAAGTAAATCTGAGCCCTGCATTAAATTAAACAAGATTGTATCCTTTATTTTCAAAGGTAGATTTACTCTGAATTGAGACTTTGTGATTATATAAGTTCTATAGTTAAATTAATCTATCCTGAGTTATTTTACATATTAAGGGGAAGAAAAAAGGATCTTATCAGCAATTACGGATCCTGTGTTCGAAATAACTTGGAAATAAACCGTTTCCTTCAAATTGGAGGGACTTAGTGTAAATCATTTAATATAAATATATATGTATATGTACTTTAAATATCCATTTTATAACGCAAATAAGTTATTACTGAAGATATTCTGCTTTACGAAACTTCCTTCAATTAAAAGTTTTATCTCCTTATAACCCGGTTGTTACTTTTTCACTGTTATTTCGTTTTCCTTAATAGAGAATTTTATTTTCTAGTCCATTATATATGAAAATATTATGTGTTTCGTGAACAGCTTCATTCCTATATTTCATTATTGTTCTATTGTGGTGTATGAAACTACTAAGAGGCGGGAATAAGGGGAAATCTCACACTTGTAAGCAAAACAATAAAAGTGATTTTAACCATCTGTTTAATTCAGTCATTTTAAAATTTGATTCATAAATAAAAGAATCTTTATTTTTTCCTTTTAGAGCATAAATATTAATAAATAATTTGGTCTTTGTTGATATTAAAATTCCTTTACACAACCTTCATCCAGGATTTTCAGATTTTCACTAAGGTTAGAGTTATAGTAAATTTGACAAACCATTGCAGATTTAAATAAAATTAACTTATTATTTCTGGCATAAATCACATTTAAAAAATCGCATGCAACTTTATTTAACTTGAAATTTATTTGAGGCAGTCAAACCTTATACTTTTTGGTAAAAAATATAAAGCACCCCATCATAGATCTATCTTTTTAACATATTTAATCAAACTTTATAGAATTTATCATATTATTTATAAATATGTATGATAATGTTTATTTTGCAATATGTTTTAATCCCTTAGTATTTAATAAATTGTGTGTAATTAATAAAATAGGATGTTTTATAAAATAAGAATATAACCAATATTTCTTATGCTTAGGCTTAAATTTATAACTATTGTGTATTAAATATCGTTCTAACTAAGTAATATTACTAAAACTAGAAAACTTACAGAAACAGAGAGACTTCAAAACCAATTTCCAGATATCCAAGGAGAAATTGCTAAAAAAATAAAATGTTCAAGTTATGGGGTCCATACAACTATGAAACGATATTTGGAGACCAAGAGCTTGGTCACAAAGAAGAAAGGTTGCAGAAAACGTGTTACGGCGCCTACAGAATCGCAGACAAACATACTCGTAACTTCTTGGGGAGTTCAATGAAGCCTTAATTTCAAAAATATCACCCACCACAGTTAAAATGAAACTTAAAGATTAAGGTCTAAAAGAATGCGAGGTGAAGAAAAGCCATAAATATTTTGGGTCAACAGATAAAAATGTCTTCAGTTGGCCAAAAATCACAAAATTTAGAGACATGAAAAATGGTATAGTTATTTGATTAGATAAGAGCAATTATTAGGTATGTAAGAAAGACTATTGTATTTTTGTTTACATAGCATTTATATAATTCCACTTAAATATATCTTGAAAGAAAGTTATTTACAAATTTAACATTTTTGTAATAATTTTAAGAATTTCAGCACTTCTGATGCCAACCTTTGTGAGACGAAGTGTTACAAAGGCATTAAACTTACTTGTGTAATTCCAATTGTGGGGTATGGGAGGAGTTCTATCATAGTATAGGCTGCATCTCGTCATCAATGCTAGTAAAGATGTATTTATTTCAGGAAATAATAAACTTCACAGCCTATATCACCATGTTTTCACAAGTTTTAGGTGCATCTATCAAAATATTGCACCTCAGTATACCAAGAAATAAAGTTATATTTCACCAGGATAATGTCCTATGATATACACCCAGACTCACCATGAGTTAGTTGGGAGAAATAAGAATTACCATTATGAAGTGGCCTCAACAGACCTCATACATAAATCCAATAGAAGACCTGTTCGGAATGCTTGTAAAATTAATAAGAAAGACCGCAACAACAAATGGAAGTGTTCGTTAGAAAAAAAAATGAAATCCTTATGAGTTGTTCCCAATAATCCTTTAGAGAAAGAATTTAGGATTTAGACAAAATTATTAATTGTTGGGAAACCTTTTTGCATGTATACTCATATATTCGGATAGTAATCCTATATTTAGTAAAATGGTCTTAGATGTAATCCACAAAAGAGTCAAATGGAATTCCTACGAAAAGATAGACCAGGAAAGATTTTTGATGTACATATAAACCGAGAATCAATTATATTGCCCCCTTTGTTAATATAATCTAGATAGACTTGTTTCGTCTATGGACTGTTGACTATTCTCCCAATGTTGCAATTGTTTAGCTGATTTATACAACTTTTATTCAAGAAATCAATTTATATATATATATATATATATATATATATATATATATATATATATATATATATATATATATATATATATATATATATGCCTCCAATATAAGAAACAACAAAAGTTTGCATCATGCATGAAAAGAAATTATAAGTTCGCATTATTCATATGGTAGGGAAGAGGTATTTTCACAGCATTTAATTCCTACATTGCTATGATATCCATGAAAGATAAATCTTCAAGTGAAATTATACGTTTAGTTATTTTTGATAGATTATTTAGATATTTAGGTCGATTATATTGATTCAAACATTGCAGTGGGAAGCAATGGAGGGAAAACCTAGTTTGGGAGATAAATCCGCTTCCAGAAGCTCTATAGATGGTGAAGCCATAAAGTGACGAGTATTTGGGGTAAAAAAACAAGCGAAAACTAACAGAGCAATTCTTTTTCATAAGATGTTGAAAGAGTGGGTTATAAAGTGGTGAGGTTAATGGAAGTAAAAATGTGTGGTGGGAACATATTCCGTATAAGTAAAAGAGGAGACTACTGTGGGTAAGCGGTACGTAAGAGGGCATTAACTGCATTGTACCCAATTAGTGCTGAGAGCAGGCCATTATCAGACAATTGGAGAAGAGTTATGGGCAAAGAATGGAGAAATGACAAATCCCATTCCCCCATATATCTCAAATAATATCTCGTTATTTGGTTAAAATTTGGTAATCGAAATAGATTAAAATATTCTAAAGAATGAATTAACATTAAAAAATTTATTTTGATAGAGAACCACGATTTTTAATTTATTAGAATAATCCTCATATCTCATTCTAAGGCCCAAGCATCTACAGTTTCATTCTTAGGAAAATCGATTATTTGTAACGGTGGAAAACATCCGTATCTTTGCAACTAAAGCAGTGAATTTCTTGCCTTCATAAATGAACGAGTCTTATTAACTTCTCTACTTCAGAAAAATGTCATAGCTTGGTTTATAAAGGCTGAAATATAATTAATAAATAAAGTTTATGAATTTATATTTTGGGGGTGGGTGGGGGATTCGTCATCCATTTACACTGATTTGTTAAGCCTTTCTCAGTGGCGTCCTACTCTTTAACTCCTTTGGATCCAGGTTATACCATTGTAGTAGGTATTTTGTTGGTATTCTTGGATGAATTTTGATAGACTGTAGGATTTTTTCTCATCCTTCAAATTGCCTTATGTTGTTATTCTGGCCTCCCAACCAATGGCCAGGACAACATATGCCAAGGGTCGCAAAGTTAACTCTAATCGAGTCCCCAACCAACGACTTTATCCACACGGTTTTGGTGGCATGGATAAGGGCTGTTGTGTGAGTTCTCATCTCATGTATAATACTTCTTGTCCTTTTCACTCTGGTCTATGGTATGGAATATTATGGTAGGTTTAAAAAAACTAAGGTCATTTAAATTATGACTTATTAAATGCGTTCTTCTTAACAATACACGCACACCCCCGCCCTATTTGACTCAGGAAGCAGTAAGGGAAGGAGGTTAAAATGTTCTTCAGCATCTGCCACATACAACGAACCTTGCAACATCACCCTAATAAAAACCGAGTACGACATATGTTCGTGTAATCCAATGTTATGGCAGAATTGGTTGAGTATGGTCGTGATTTAGTTGGGGCATCAGTTTCTGCTTGAAATCATGTGTAGTCAGCGGTGGATTTCGGTCCGTTTTTAAGGTTGTAAAAAACATCCGTGACCACCGTTGAGGCAATGAACGTATTAAATGCTGTTATCTCAATCGATATAATTATTAGATGCACACTATGACAATATGTTACTAGCACAATATTCATGTGTTTCATTTTGATTTAAAAATTTGGCGACACTTACAATAAGGTCGTTTCTTCTGTGGCCACGGAAGAGAATTCCAGCTTTGAGAAGCAGACATTTTTGGGAAAAGGTGAACTAATACGAATATACCAAGCCCATAACTACCCATATTCTGGGATAATATTTCTGAAAACCTATCTTTATTTTCATTAGGAGGGACGATTCATTATACATTTCAAGTACTACTTCATCGCCCCAATGCGAACGGCTATTCTTATATGAAGGTTCGGAGATGGCTGGTAATAACGAGGGCAACTATTTGCTGATTAGATTTTTCATTTAGTATTTTTGTTTAATTTTATTTGTTATTATTTGTTATTGATAATAGAATGATCAGAAAGAAGAGGGGTTATTTTTAATAAGCAATTCACTAAATGAATTTTTAAAAATTCCATGAATATTTGATAATTTGTATAAATCTTAATGCATAGTTTTCCTGTAATATCTAATGGTTATTTTTCTTTTCATATTTACTAACACGTAATTATGACCTCGGTAAATTACAGTTTTTTATTTGATCAGGAATTATAACTAACTGCACCCTCTCGGTTTGAGAGACTTTTCTTATGGGCAAAGAGGACTACTCAGTTTTCTTCTTGCTATTTTAGGTAGATGCTGTCCTCTTTTTTTGGCTCACCAGATGACCATTGCATGGTCAGTAAAACCAAAGGGAAAATTTTCGGATGGAAATTATTTAAAGTAAAGAAACTAGATTTAATGTATTAGGTAATTCCGAAAATAAAAGGAAAATTAAGTTTGTCAAAGGTGCAACGTCGATAACACTGTACAACAAATTTCAGTGTCAAGAAAAAGTATAGATCTTTTATTATGAAGTTAAGTTGTGTTCAATTCGAATTTAGTGGCAAAAGTTTCCCATCACCGAACATTTTCTTGTAAATTGCCGATTTAATAATTATGCAATTGATACCGATTTCCACGATACCATAAATGTATTTCGCTCCCAAACTCAGATTAAATGTCCATTGTAATTAATTCATGAATATATAATGAATTATCATCTTTGTTAGCATTATATAATGTATTAATCTACATTTTAGTGTTTATTTCTTCGTTTGTAAGTCGCCTCAGGTGTGTCACGCTTCAGGTTCCAGTAGAATTCAGCCAGCATAGCTGGGCTCCATTTTCCCTTATACTTGTTTTCCATTGACTCTATATTTTGATAGAATCCCTCTCCATGTTTATCATTCACATCTGCTGCATTATTTGGGAAGAAGGACAGATGAGAATGAAGAAAGTGTATCTTCAGTGACATATTGCATCCGAGATCATAGTAGCACTTAAATCGGCTCTTCACTATACGCTCTAGCTGGCCCCTTGGTGCTTTTCCAGAAGTCCTTTGCATACATCTTTGAATGCATGCCAGGCCGCTAACTCAGTTTCATCAATTGTCGCCTCGAAATCTTCATCAGTTATAAGTTGACGAATCTGAGGACCTACAAATATGCCTTCTTTAATCTTGGCATCACTTATTTTAGGTTAGATCGTTTTAGGGTACTGTAAACATGGCTTGTTATGTTGCAGTGCTTTAATAAATGCTTCATTAGGCCTAGTTTTATATGCAGTGGTCACAAAATGATTTTCTCTTTCTTAACTAGTGGCTTATGAATTACATTATGGCATTCAGGCATCATAGTTTCCCGAAGTGACCATTATGAGGTTACATAATGTTCTGATCTAGCCCTACTGTCCCACTTGCAAAGGAAGCACATAAACTTGGTGTATCCAGTTTGTAGCCCATTAAGTAGAGCTAATACTTTCAAGACAGCACAAATTACACACTCATGCTCCTTGTAACTTCTGACACCAAGCCTTTTACCTTTCATCCAGGCAGGGAGGGAGGGAACTTAAACACCCGACACAACATATCTGAGTTGCCCATCGTTTGTCTTGTTCACCCACTTTACATTCAAAATACAGCTCATAAAGTTTCTTCATATGTTTAGTAAATTGTCTCTTGTATTGTCTTAATGTAACTGATGCATATATGTAACAGAAACTGTCTGGGGAATTTTTGCATTCTCTAGGCACTTTAGCTCTGTCTCCTATATAGAAAAAACACAGTGTATGTGAAAAATAATATAAATAGTAACATCAACAAATGGATAAAAAAGTATATATAGAAAGCATTCATAGTAAGTTACAAAATTCTCAAGCGTTACGTAAGAGTTACCAAAGATTTGGACCCATATGACTAAAAGAATATTGAGTATACTTTCATAAATTTCATAGCTTAGGTTGACAAAGACCTTAAGAACACTTTTAAAATTATATCAAAATCCGTTTATAACTTTTAGAGTTGTCAGTTTCGGCCCAATTCTGTTTGCATTCAATCCCTACGGAACCATCAGCGTATTTAATGGATAAAAGTGATTCAAGGAGACAGCGTAGAAACGGTGTATAAAGTTGAGATAAAAGATCAAAAACTGAGCCCTTGAATCGGGCTCGTCTGGTAAAATATTAACGTAAGTAAGATGGTATTTTACGAGAAACTGTAGGGTTTCTGGTCAAGCATTGTTTAACATAAACAGTGTTTGAGAGGGAGGATAAAGTAATTAGAATGAGAAAGATGCAGGTAAATGACGTAGTTATAATTGATAACAAGCTATATTTAACTGGGCATTTTAGATCTGTATTCAAGGAAATCCTTTGCGCTGGATTTATTAGGTTTTGAGGCGGTTGAACTGAGCCCCACTTAAAAAAGCTAGTTTCGCAACCACAAAAGATAAAAATTGCTGTAGTTTAACAAAAGCGAAATTTGTTCTCGAATTTTAAAAGAAAAAAAATTATTATACATATATATATATCGCATTATTTATTTTGTAAGAAATTTACATGGTGTAAATTAAGTAGATAATGATTAAACAAGAATTAAAAATAAATCATGGCTCACAGGATTATTAAGCTTTGTTCATTTTTTTCAGGAAGATTATTCTACTTTTAAAGAGTTTGTGGAACTTGTTCCTGGACGTATATGATACTCACTGAAGGCTTCAATACTTAGGATCGCAGAGGTTGCCGTTTTTCTCATCCATAAGCTCTTACAATTCCTGCGTTTTTAATTTATTCATATTTTTACTCTATCTGTCTGTCTCTTTCGCTGACATCTGACGATCGTCATTACGAGTTAATCTACATAACATGATGCTTTTTAAGCAATTCAATGAGCCTCGAATAGAAGCTTTTCACTACATCTTCCTAACCTCAATCCATTCATTTTAGCGATGAGTTTGTGGAATTTTTTCTATTTTCTTTTCTAAGTAGCTCTCAAAAAATTAAGTTATTATTATTATACCTATTTTTATTATGTTAAGTTATCAAATTTGAGTTAAATCAAATGGGAGATTATAATTCAATCATAATAATTCGATGGTCTAAAACTTTTATTTTTTCAATTTATTTTAAAGACACTGCCCATTTAGTGTGTTTGGGGTGCTTTCGTGCCATAAAGGGGGGGGGGAGCAATAGAATTCAAAGAGTAGTTGATAAAATAAATGTTAAACCAAGATAGGGAGGAGAATTCTTCAATCGATCGTAGGTCCCTGAACGAATTTAAGGTAGGTATTCTTATACAGGAGATCGACTCTAAATCAGCATCTTCGTCCTCTTCATACACAGACATCGTCATATCTATTCACTTTTATGACGGTCAGACTCTCGAGACCCAGTGGTGGTATTATTCTTACACTGGATCTCTAAGACATGACATTCTTTAGATAATAGAATTCATGTCTAACGTCCTGAAATCGTCATCTATCGTACTTTGGTTTGCGTAAATTTAATATAAACTTTGTGTTTACCAAATTTCTAGATAACCCGTCATAAGGCAATAGATCTTTTTCTCGATAAGCTTAACTAAAGGCCTCTTTGGATGCAACGTCCCTGAATATTGGACCAGGACGATAGATTTAAACCCGAATAAAAACGGAGACTCGCAACTGATTATGAGACTTTTTTAATGTTTACAACCCATGTATATTTACATACATAAAGGTATGTAGGAAGCACCAAGTACGGTTGCTGAAAATAATGTTTATGTTTTTAATAAATTTGAATATATACACGGGAGCATCGTAGGGTATTTTCGGATTTCATCTTTCCTCTCTCCTGGATGGAGAAGTTGGTGTGTCTCTGGAACGTCTTTCGGGAAGTAGGAGAAACCCTGACGCTATTTTCTCTGGTAGAAACTGAAAACGAAACTTTTTCTCCGTATCACTTCGCCCCCTCAAAGAATTCTCAGGGAGTTTCCGCTTCATGAGTTTCTTTCTAGAAACCCATTCCAATGTCCATTATTTTGTAATGATTCATTATTTTCGTACCATCTTGAAATTTAGTTTTCGCGTTGTTTTCTGACGTCTCCCATAAAACGTCCCCTTTCCACCACTTCCTTGCCCTCGGAGAATACAGAGTCCCCTCACACAAGTCACACAGTTCTATTATTTCGCCCTCTTTACACATCCAACCCATTCGTTCATTCCCTATTTGCGGTTTGGAGTGTGTTTGTCATATTTGTGGTGAGACGACGCATCGTCGTCTTTGGGAAGAAGTGCGGGACCCCTGAGTTGAGGGGGGGGGGGGGTAGATGAAGAAAATAGGTACTTGGATTCATATGTTACTGAAGTTCTATCTCACACTGTAACATATTAACATTTTGTATCCTTCTGCAAGAAAAGAAAGTTTGCCTAAAAGGTATATTTATGTACATATATATTTCATACTTTTCTTGTCTTCACATTTTTGTATATTTATTCTCTCCGCTGCCTTTTAAGTTTTGTTAATATTTTATTCACATTTATTATTGTCTATTTGATCTGTTTACTTGTCTCTAAACAATCCCTATTCCTTTGTTTATTTTTGTCTTGCAGGAAAGTTAACCTAATGGTGCAAAGTAATTTAAATAAATTATATTTTGGGCACGTAAGGGATAGATGGCTATTAACATTCAAAAATTCAGTTATTGACATGAGAAAGGATAATAGCGAATTTAGTTATGGAGTATATGAGCAAAGAATGAACTCAGTAGGTCAGGGCTTTGCAAACCTTTTCTCACTATCGCCCCATTTTCACTATTTTTTAAAGTAATATATTAAAAGAAGCGGCCTTCACCTAGGTGGTCAACGAATTTTAAGCATAATTAAGCTAAAAACTGGTTTGGAAATCGGATACTTAGTTCTTCCTCCAATGTCGATAATTATTCTGAGTAATTTTTATTCGTTCCCTTCTGAAAGATGTCTAATTAATTCTGTTAACTCAGGCATACTATTAAAATTTTTGATTTTCTATATTGATTTGAAATAATCTTAATTTTTCAGTAAAAGCTTTCAGAACACGCGTACAATCTACATAATTTACCTTGAAACTGGAGTGAAACTTCATTAAACTATCGAAAAAATTCCTGCCCCCAAAAATGGATGTCACTTTTGTAGTTTCTTATTTCCAAATCTTCCTCCGTCATTTTCCAGGAAGTTAGCAATTGTATCAAATAGGCTTATAAATCTTGTTAAGCAGTTGCTCTTTGGAAGTCAGCAGACTTCCGTATACAGAATACGTCTCTTCGCTATCACCCTTTGAAAAACCCTTCATATTTGCTGTGAGATTTAATTTTATTCACCCTTTTAATAGCTGCTGTCGGTGAGTCCTGAAGATCCGGACTAATATTTTTTGGTAACTATTTGATGGCGGTGTAGAGTACAATGCACTTTTATTAGTTGACTTGATTGAAGTATTTTAAATAAAATCTTGTGGATGTATTTTATAATGGGATTTTAAGGGCTGGGTACAGTAACTGGTTGAATGACCCTTAATAAGCTTTGTGCTCTTTGAGCTCTTTTTATGTTATGTGTATGGTTACAAATTTGGGTTCACATGTACGTTTGTTTAAATCATAATACCTTACTCTTTAATTATTCGGGGGGGGGGGGAGATGTCGTAAATAAAGGCGCAAAATTGCTTGAAAGTATATATATATTTTTATTTTCCTGCGAGTAATCTTCATTCTTAGTTTCACGAGCTAAATAAAGTTCTAAAGTATCTAGAGTTCGTTTTCGGATGGGGCATTTTTGGGCAGTGAATGCACCCCTCAGGCGCTACTTAGCGGGTTCCCCACAGGGAGAAAACAAATAACAAGTGCATGTCAGCCAGCATTTTTTTAATGACATTGCTCAAGTGGTGACGTTGGGAGAATGAAAAGAAGTGTGCAGTAAATATATTTTGTTCATTTACTCATAAATATACTAAAATATACTAAAACTGAAGACTTATGTAATGCTGTTGTGTTATGTAGATTAGTGTAAGTAACACTTTTAGGAAATGTAAATTGGTGTATGTAGTGCTGTTTTTGTATGGGGATTAATTAGTGTGTGTTGCTCTGTTATGTAGATTGGTCTATGTAATGCTATTATGTAAATTCGTGTTTGTAACGATGTTATGTAGATTGGTGTATGTAGTGTTATTATATTATGTAGATTGGTGTGCGTAGTGTTGTTATGTAGATTGTGTATGTAAAGATGTTATGTTATGTTACGGCCTAACCGAGTGCAAAGACCACTTCCAATTTCAGTGATGTTAAGCCACATCGGCTGTGTTTAGTCGACGAAAGAAGTGCCGTTTTAGGTTGACTTTTCGGCGGATACCATACGCTGTCGAGACCCATGGTTCGCATCCCCCTTAAAATTCTGGTCACCACCAAGAAATAAATTTCCATCGAAGGAGGGCAAATCGGGAGTGAAACGGGAGAATAAAACACTTAACAAATTAGAGGTAAAATGATTGATGCGAGGTAAGTTATAAGTTTTCAATTTCGTCCTTTTAAGTGCTTGTAATCTTTGTTACAAATGGCTCCATTAGTTAAACGGCACCCTTTTCTTTTTAACTCCAAAGCAATTGGACACTGCTCTAGTTACAGTTACATTTTCTATCTAAATATAAAAAAATAATTTCACATCACCCTCCTCTACTTTTAATTTCTGTGC
Source organism: Ceratothoa steindachneri (assembly GCA_963969495.1). Taxonomy (NCBI): domain Eukaryota; kingdom Metazoa; phylum Arthropoda; class Malacostraca; order Isopoda; family Cymothoidae; genus Ceratothoa; species Ceratothoa steindachneri. The sequence goes on from OZ018335.1 coordinate 97,661,565, forward strand.
CGTGTAATAATAATAATAGGGATGTTTTGTTGCCTGTCAGGTAATAATAATAGCAATCTTTTTAAAAGGACGATATCATCTTGGATATTATATTCTTTTCTTTTGATCTTCCAGTTTTTTGTGTTAAATTTCTAGATTTCTAAAGGAAATTAACAGAAGGCTTCAATTTTGTAACTTATATTTAATCTAAGCTTTCGTCATTTACCTATCACATTGATGGGATTGGTCCTTGGTCGATTTTTGCATTGAGATTCGTGTTTAACTACGATTTGTGAATTATCGATATTTTATGTCTTGGAGAATCCTGTGCGAATTCATATATTAGGTGCTTCACGAAACCTAAAGGACAACGAATACTAAAGTTTGATGTCAAGACCGACCAAGAACCAATCTTTTCATCTTACCACCACGCCCCCTTTTAATTGGCTATATATACTTATTTGTAGGAAACTATAAAACCCAGATCCAAGAAAAAGAACCATTAAGTACAGAAGACAACGAAGAAGAAAGAAATTACTACGAAGGAGTACCCGTCACATTGAAGAAAAAAATGATGAAACAAGGGGTGTCTATTCGATTGAGTAGATGTCAACCTTAGGATGTTCAGCTCGTCCCTGAGCAAGCCACCACAAGAGAGCTTGAGACAAATGCTCCAAGGAATCAATTCAGGGAGGTTCAAATCGACATTTGAGGGTCTATACTCCCCAAAAGAATTCAAGGGTCTGTCTATCGAAGGGCGCAGTATACATCCCTGCATCCTGCGTTCACACGGTCAACATGTAGCAGACCTTCAAACAAATAAGAACTGGACAGAAAACATCGGGAATCGAATAGAAATGAAATACTAAAAAATTGTTGAAGTGCAAAGTGAAAAATTATAAATTGCTAAAAGTAAAATAGTGACATAATAAAAATGAATATTACAAAATGAAGTAAATTAGAACGCTATAAAGTGTTAAAATAATAAAGTGAACAATATTAAGTTAATTAACATGAAGTGTCTAAAACTATAAAAAATGACGAAATTTAACAAAGATAATTAATATAAAACGTATAAAAATTTAAGAGATTAAAGTAAAAATGAATTAGCGTAAAACGATAAAGTTGTGTAAAATTGAAATCTTAATAATAAACAAGAATGCAAATAAACTTTTCTAGGACTAATTAGAAAATAAATAAATAAAATTTCAATAATAAATTAATAGTACTTTAAAATAGTCATAGTGTTTACAAGTGCAAAGTAAGAAGTTATTCGAATTAAACAGAAACTTTAAATAATAACAACAAAAATGTAGAGCTAACAAAACTTATATGAATATTTTACTTTCAATAATCATTTTAAAATAATAATTCTAAAATGTAAAACTGTAAATATTCAACTTTGAATATATATATATATATATATATATATATATATATATATATATATATATATATATATATATATATATATATATATATATATTCGAAATACTATCATATAATATCTAAATAGCTGATTTTCACTGACTCCTGGAAAGTTTACTACTCCTACTTCGACTCAGCTTTTTCTTCTCCACACAATTTCTTTTTTCCCCACTATTAACTATCCTTATATTTTGCAATTGCTTATGTTTTTGGTAATTAATCACGTGATTAATGTAGAATATACTTTTTGTATTTTCATTATTTAATAAATCTTATCTTATAAAATCAAATTCTCTGACGATGTCATAGGCAAATAAGGAAAGCTTAGATTAAACATAAGTTTCAAAATTAAAGCTTTCTGTTAATTTCCTTTTATAAATTTAATACAAAATAATGGAACTTTAAAAGACAAGCCGCTGTTCTCTTCCTTAACAGGAAGAGCTTGGTTACACAGGCACCCCTGCGGGGCGTGGCCTACGGCCTTATTTGCTAATCTTAACCGCCTTTTTTAATCCCCTTTATAGACTCTTTATTTTAACACACTGAACACCCTTTTCTTCTTCTTCTTCATCTTCATCTTCGTCTTAATCTTCTTCTTCTTATTCATCTTCTTCTTCTTCTTCTTCTTCATCTTCATCTTCATCTTCTTCTTCTTTTCAAATCTAAGGATGTAATTTTACCTTTATATAAATCCCTTGTGCGGCCACTTCTCGAATACGCTGTTCAATTTTGGGCTCCATATTTAATGAAAGATATCGCGCAATTAGAAAGAGTGCAGCGTAGGGCTACGAAATTAATTCCAGAGCTGAGGAATAGATCATACGAGGAAAGGCTCAGGGCTTTAGATTTGCCATCGCTAGAAAGCAGAAGATTACGTGGCCAGCTAATAGAAGTATTTAAAATACTAAAGGGTTTCTCAAACGTGGACTTTCGCAATCTGTTCGAACTGGATCATAGGGGAAATACTCGTCAGCACGGGTTAAAATTAGTGAACAAGCGTTTTAACACTAGTATAGCCCAAAACTATTTTACATTTAAAGTTACTCAAAATTGGAATCGGCTGCCCACCCACGTAGTAGATAGCACTTCGGTTAATATGTTCAAAAATCGTCTCGACGTGCATTTGAATAGTTTAAATATAACGTAGTTGAGCACTGTGAATTTGGACGTCCTTGCAGAGAGAGAGTTTGGAGCGGAGGTTTAAGGATATGAAATTATGATGACTAAAAATGATGCCGGCGATTCTCTGCATGTGTAGCTTAGATGTCCCATTTCTTTTCCGCCTATCCTATAAGTAGTCTCTATCCCTAAATGAGCTTTTCACCACTAGCAGTCGAGTGGCTGCGGAAGATGAGAAGAAAAACTTTCTATCTCCCCCGACCCCTAGTTTGATTAGTTAAAATTGCACGATAATGTACACATGTAGATAAGTGTGTACAGTAGATAGTATTAAAAAAAAAAAAAAATAGCATGTTAGAGATACACTCGTAGATAAGGGTGTATCGTAGTTTTTGATTTAGTGTAGCGGACTAGCCTCGAGCGGACCTTAGGGTCTTTGCTGGTCCTAGATTCTGTAGTTCTGTAGTTCTGTAGTTCTTATTCATCTTCTTCTCCTTCTTCTTCATCTATATCTTCATCTTCTTCTTCATCTTCATCTATATCTTTATCTATATCTTCTTCTTCTTCAACTTCATCTTCATCTTCATTTTCTTCTTCATCTTCTTCTTCATCCTCTTCTTCATCTTCATATTCTTCTTCATCTTCATTTTCATATTCATCTTCATCTTCTTCTTTATCTTCTTCTATATCTTCATATTCTTCTTCTTCTTGATCTTTTTAACTATTTCAATCCTTCGAATTTCCAAAACACCCGAAGTCATTTGTCAACTAAGCAAAAAAAAAAACATTTAGAAATTTTCCAAAATTCCCCATCTTAAATTATAGCGTTATAGAAAAGAATATTAATAATAGGGATTTTTCTCTTTGGATCTATTCAAGGACATGATGCTTCGTCACAAGTTCCGTCTATCAACGAAGTAAAGGCCCGTGAGACACAGTGTGTCTTCAAGGAACGTATGATGGAACAAAAGGAGGGGCATGGATGTATTACAACAGGCAGTTCATTCCACATTCTCAGAGCAAATAGAGAGAAAGCACTATGAGAAGAAACCTGTTGGCACTAAACGATAGAGGAATTTTATCCTCAATTAATGCCTTTGTCGACTCTACCAACAGTTGAGGTATTATTTTAAAAACTAAGGCCACCTTGATTTATTGCTTCACAAATATTGCCATTATACGAACTGAAGTAAATTGCAACAAGGGGGGAGGGTATATTGATAAAAAATTTCGATAATTATATTCATTATCTATAATATTATTGAAAAACCTCAGAGCTTTGGATTTGATCGAGATAAAATTGAATGACTATATTTGATCATTTTTTTTTTATAAAATCTCAAAATCTTTGTAATTTGTTACGACAAAGGCACAGGGATTATATTCCTTTAATTATTTTCAACTATTTGTGATCGAAAAAAATTCCGATGAGTACATTATATTCTGTTAAAGACCTTGAAACCAAAGGATTAGAGAGAAGCTGATAATACAGTGGTTGCGAGGAAACCGTTTTCTTTGACTGGTCTAAATGTTGGTTCCATCTAAATTATTTTATGTTATTGGGTACTTGGTAAAATAAAAATAAATAATGGGAAAATAAAAAATAAAATTTGTTCACCTTTTTGATACAGGTGAACCCTGATTCTGGGTACAGAAACTTCTGGTTGTTACTTTGCCGTTAGTTCCAGAATGACGAAACAAGGCAACGAATCTTGCACCAATTCGTTTGTTTCGGGAAATCTGATTTTCGATGTGATTAAGTTCACATCCAAACTTTTACGCTTCTTCCAAGTTGTGAGGAAATGAAAGAATGGCTCGTGTGAATATTTGCTCAGGTTAAACGTTAAAACTTTACTTTCTACAAAGCATAGTCAAACCCTGATTGTAATTATAGATTCTTTTAGCAAGATTTGGAATTCTCCACATGCCTATGTCTACAGAAATAAACACACTTGTATTTCTATATTATTTAGTCTTACATACGAGAGAAGTTTTGAAAAAGAATCAATCAAGGAATTTTTTGAATATAAAATACTTCCGAAATTTTAATATATTTAATAAGTTTAGAAAGATGTGAGGAAGAAGATAAAAATTACGAATTTGGGAAGAGTTGGGTCAACAAACTTAAGATATCGGTGTACGAGGTTATTACACAGGGCCCGGATCTTAATTAAGATTAGAAAGGTAAAAAATTTCGTCAAAAAAGATGACATCCAGAAATGATACCTAATATTTCCACTTGACTCTGGTCATTCCAGAGAAATAGGGCATGGTACGTATATTTCATCGATTTTGTAACAATAATATGCAGGTTCCAAATTTGTTATGTCACACTTGACTCCAAATTTCATTCAGAGTGACAATTTAATATTTATTTAATAAATGAATATATTTTTCTTTAATTTAAAATCATCGATATCACAAAAATATTCGCATTAACATTTAGCTATTTAGATTTTTTGCCCTATGATTAATTTTCTAACTAACGTGCTAGGAAATATATTACTTGGCAACACAGCATAGCAAAGCCTAGCGGCACTCATCCCAAACTATTTGAGGATTTTGAAAAACATAGAAAATAATTATTATATCATAGTTAACTTACTTTTATCGTAAACATTTGGAAAAGTGTGACATGACTAATTTGGGTAATTGTACATAAATAGAAAAATAGAAAACAACAAGCAGTTAATTCAACGGCAAAGTTAAAAGTCCCCAAACTCCCAAGAAAACATCATACAAAGACCTAAATCCGACTTACTCCCTACTGTTTCACGAGCCAATTCAAGAAATACAACTGCAGTTTCATAGAGAAAAACAACTACCGATGTTCACTCATCAGCAGGGAAACTCGGAGCAGCAATGGACCCCCAGAGGTACGACGTGCAGGCCCACCAGTGTGTGGATACGCCATGGAGACTACCAACCATTGCACCCTCCCCTCATTGCCTTATGGGTTCTGCCTTTTTAGGCAAAGACTAGAGGAAGGATACCTCGATCACAAACCAGGAACAGGAGTGCTTATAGGCAAGCACCAACAGACCGGTGTCTCGGCAGCTCCCTGCAGCCGAGGATGAAGCCTGGTCGTCTCGAGTCTCTCCTGCCACCAGGCTCCTTCTCCCCTCGGTCAAGGTACGGGTCCGAAGACTGCACACATTCATACTCGTTTAAACCTAGTGCAGGTTGATGCCCTCAAGAGGGCATCCGTCATCATCGATCTCGATGGAATTCCCAAAGCAAAGCACATAAACACAAAAAAGACACTATATAAAGATTATACGTTAATCACTCATCTATCAGGGTTTGGAATACAGTTAATCTAAAATCACTTAGTGATTAAAAATGAAAAAGTTATTTACCACTTCTTGAATGTTTGAAACTTCTAAACTCCCACGCTAAACTCTTCGCAACCAACGCGAAACTTAATGGTTTACTGATAATATTCCATTAAAACTTTCATTATATTCCTCTTGCATTTTATAATTCTCTGGTTTTTGTTTCGTAACATCGGAACCCTTTGGAAAACTCTCCCGAAGCTAAAGACTAATTGACATTATTTAAGTTTTCATTTATTCCACCAGATTGACTCTGAATTTAGGGAAGGGAGAACGTTCATCTCCAATTTGAAACTTCTTTTTATAATCACTCCGGAGTGACCAGATGGAAAAAAGTGGCCAAGTTATTTATTATACCATTTTTCCCTTTCGCCCTTATTTAGGCGATTTCTCCGTCCTTTCTTTGGCTTAACGACGCCAAAAGAAATCGAAAGATTTATTCGCGAGTTAAACCTTTCGATTTAGGTTGAAAGATATGAGAAAAGCCGAAAGATCTCCCCCACCGCTAAAACTCATTAAACGTTATTTATAGAATTAAAAGATGGCGTATTTTTGGATTCAATATTTGAAGTCAAAGGAAATGTACGGGGGAAGAAGGTGTAGGAGAAAATCATCAGGTATTTTTTTGTGTATGGGTGAATGCGAATCTTTGCTATGCAACCAGCGTTTTTTTGACCGAGTTTTAAGTATCATTGTTTATTGTTAAATGTAAGTACAATCGTATTTAATGAGGTAGAAACTTCCCATAATTAAAAAGCGTTTGACCATTCGGACAATGACTGATATCAGAGACTAAAATGTTTGAATTAAGTTTCCTAATAAACGGACTAGTTAATGCTAATAAAAGCCACCCAATACAAATAAACCGATTAGTTGTAGAGAACCCGTGTCTCAATCTGAGTGAAGGATCGTCCCATTTACATGTTGAATTCATTCATTACATGGAATAACTATTCGCAAATTTTGATCAGTAACTTAGCAAAAGTACATGTCAACAAAATACGTCCATTTAGTCGAAACAGCAGAAGTGGTCGCAAGTGAAGATGAGACGCTTCTCTTCGCAAAATCCTGAAGAAGCAGCTTAACACAAAATTCCGATCTCGAATTCAATTTCGTGGTCTTTTAAGGACTTCGAATCGGATTTTGCGAGTCTCAAAAATCGCGATGGAAACATTAGAAGGAAGACGTTTTTGTCTCGCCTTAATTTGAGTTTATTGAAGGTATTCTTCCTCCACCGATGTTGTTCGAGATGAGGGAAGCAAAAATCTTTAGCAGCCGTTCACAAACGATTAATGACTTTTAATAGACGGGAGATTAGTAAATAAAACAATATAAAGCTAAGGGTATATATATATATATATATATATATATACATATATATATATATATATATATATATATATATATATATATATATATATATATATATATATATATATATATATATATATATATATATCTTAAGAGAGCAGAGGGGTTGCGCGTTGCCAGGCGTATACGTATTTTTAGGATAAATAAGTAGGCTAAATTTAGGAAGTTCATTACTATATTATAACTTCTTGTTACTGACGTTTCGGGCAGGAACCCATTCTCAAGGATGTGAGATTATAAATATATACAAACCTAATTTTTTTTTAGAGAAGTTATCAAATATTTATAAATTAATTATTTTTGGAAATGGGAAGCAGCAGAGGTGGTAATATTCAAATTATAAAAATGCAAAGCTTTTAACAATTAGGGAATAGGAAATATGTTTTTGTTTTTAAATAAAACTGAGATTAATTAGTTTTGGGTGTCTTCATTGTAAAAAGGGGGAGATAATAGAAATATTTGAAAGATAGGGGTTGTTTGGGGGGGTGGATTTGGCGTGTGTAATTTGTGGATGATTATAGTTGTAGTAAAGGTGGAAATGAGCTTGTGTCAGAGTTTAAAGTGATGTTTTAAAATCTAATATTACGAGATTCCAGTCTACGTATTTGGTTTTTGTTGTTTGCTGTGTCTTTAATTGAAAAATTAATTGAAAAATTGGTATAAAATGTGTTGCAGGAAATGAATTCTTAAGAAATGGTGAGAGTTTGGCCCAGAGAAGTGAATTGAGGGGTCCTATATATGGGAGAGGTACAAAAACCATTTCTTTATGGATGTTGTATGAGGGATCTTTCGGGGTAAATATTTTATTGATAAAATTTCGAAGAGTTCGGTCGTATAAGTTTGAAGGATACCCGTTTTGTTGGAAATAGTTAGTGAGGAAAGTGACCTCGTTGTGGAAATTGAGGTATGATGTGGAGAGATTGTAAGCGCGAGAAAGTAAGGTTTTGATAGAGTTTAATTTGATTTTAGTGGAACAATGACTAAGAAAATAGAGTCCAGAGCCATTATGTGTAGGTTTTAGGTGAATTGAAGTGGAGAAACCGTCGGTTGTGCGTGTTATTAGAAGGTCTAAGAAAGGAATGGAGTTGTTGTTTTCCTTTTCTTAAGTGAATTTAATATTTGGATGTAACTGGTTTATGTACTCAGGGAATTTATCAGATGAACTTTTAGAGAGGAAAAGGGCGATCGTATTGTCTAGGTATCTCCTGTAGAAGATAGGACGGAATTGTAAGGGGCATTTGTTAAGTCCTTCTTCTTCTAAGTTACACATGAAGAGATTTGAATAATGACGTTTTTCAAGCTTTTTTAGGAAATGGATCAAACTTTTTAAAACGGCCAATTTTCCAGGTTTTCGGTTAATATTTCTTATAATCGAAAACAATAATTTAATAAGTTTGAAAATCTGTGCATTATTCAAATCTCTTCATCTGTAACTTAAAGATAAATGCCCCTTACAATTCCGTCCTATTTTCTACAGGAAATACGTAGACGACACCATCGCCCTTTCTCTCTCTAAAAGTTCATCTGATAAATTCTTAGAGTACAAATTGTTCAATGTTACGTTGGTCTGAAATGATTTCGAAAATCCAGATTTTTTTTTTAAAATTTAAAATATTTTTATGGTTCTTTTGAATCTATCCTTTTATATGATTATGACTGATCCTTTGTCTCTTATCACCATCATCACTAACTCTATAATTTAAGAAGCAGATTTTTTTGAGTATTTGAATACTAATTTTTCATCTTGGTCTGGTTATGACTTTTTTTTATCAAAGTTATTTCTAATAATTATTTTATAATATCAAAAAACAAAATGGTGAAGTTCAGAAATAAATATAAGTATCGAAATTTTGCGAATTTTTTAAAACACAAAGAATTAAAAATGGTGAAGTTCAGAAAATTTATTTTTATATATCTTCTCTTCTATTATTCTTCTTCTATAACTCTATATTTTAGCAACGTGATAAAAGGGAGGAAATTTAGTTTAAAGTTCCTTTTTAAAATTTTTATAACTGGGGAAGCCATTGCCTTGCTGGTATATATATATATATATATATATATATATATATATATATATATATATATATATATATATATATATATATATATATATATATATATATATATATATATATATATATATATATATATATATATATATATATATATATATATATATATATATATATATATATATATATATATATATATATATATATATATATATATATATATATATATATATATATATATATATATATATATATATATATATATATATATATATATATATATGTCGTAGAATTAGGCAGTTATCGCCTATTTCTCGATTCCTTCCTTTGTTCAGAGAAGGACTACGACATCTCAAAATAATAAATGGAATTGAATTTCATTGAGTGCGCGGGTATTTTGTTATTGGAAAACTTTAAATATGGTTGGCCGGGATTGGTCTTATTTAATTAGGCTTTGGTGGTTGGAGGACTCAAACAAGAATTGCAAAAATAATCTTTAATTACAAAACGAAACATATAGTACCAATAATTACACTCTCTAATTATTAATTAATTCAGCAATGGAAAAATTATCAATAATTACCAATAATTACTCATTCCCCGAGGGCTCAATACTCTCAGTATTAACTCGATAGTGTTTAGGAAGAAATACGAATGGAATCCTATCCTTAGGGGCACAAAAATTCACTTTCGTTATAGGAGATGACTCGGGTGGAGACTACGTGACGAGTCTTAGTCGGAGTTTTTTTTTTGGGGGGGGGGGGGGTACCACAGGTAGACGCTCGGGGAAGATTCTCCAAGTAGATGCTCAAAAGGGGAAGATTCTCATTTAGACGCTCGAGGGGGAAGGGGGAACCTGTGGGGCTGAGACTGTGAGCTTCTTCTGGACTGGTCCTCGATCCTGCCGCCGTCGTTCCAAATAAGATCCTAGCTGCGGGCCGGTATGACACCGTGTTCTATCGCTCGAGGATATGCGCCGTCAGTGGATGATTCCACAGACGCCTTAAAAGAGGCCGCCGAATACCTTCATTATTTTCCGGCTTGACTCACTCAGGAGCAAGGTAGAGACAGCTCACCACCACGACCTGGGGTCTTCTCCATGGGGAGGAGGGGTATGTCTTCGGGACTCTTCGTTGGACGGATTCTGACGGAATACCTACACGATTAATTTTGTGACAGGAAATATATAGGCGTTCGACGGAACTCTTATATTTGCTAACGAAAGCAATTGAACCCTGCCTCACCGCCTCGGCGTTTATAGCTCGGCGGATGGGTTTTGTTGATCCAATTGAACCCAAGAATTTCTCGGCTAATCTCGCCGGAAATTTGCCGATGTGCGTTGGGCATTGTTATTCCCGATAACTCTCGTTTCACACTCCTTTAAACAAAATCTTACTAGATCTCTCTTTCTTCCTCCCAGCTCCCTCCTCAACATGGAACGCACAAGGAAAGTGACATCACAACTAATAGTAATTAAAGATGTACACCGAGTATACCCCCGAGAGTCGTGTCAATTACAAACAAAAACATATACATATATGCAATGGTTTTATAATAATTACACTCAGGATTTTAAGAAAATATGTTCACCCGTTACTACGATACCAAGGGCAATAAATAATTCAACCAAGGTATAGCTACGATTACATATAAGCACATTCACACACAAAAAAAATTCATAGTACCTAAAACTAAAGTTCATGATAGACATGGCCAAGGTAAATTACTCAACAACTTAAAAATTCCCCCAAGAGATTTCAGCAGATACACATCGGGCCTCGGTTACACCAGATAGGGGCGTATATTTACAATAAGGGTCCTAACAGGGACCGAGCGTTAGTTATACCTATGTACATGAAATAATCACACAAGAATTAAGGTATGCTTAAGTTTCGTTGGGCCTAAAATCAACGGGGTTGCGACTTAGGCTATCTGCTATACAATTCTCTGAGCCTTTTAGATATGACATATAGAATCCACTTGGAAAGGGCAGCAACCCACTAGTTCCTTACCTTAAACCTTTTAGATCTGAAATTTTGAATTGAAATTACTGAAAAAGTAGGCTCCAATGCATCAGTCTAACGTTATTATTTTTCATGTTTTTCAAGTACGCCAGCGGCTTGTGATCTGTTTTAATGGTAAACTCTTTGCCTGATAAATAAGTCTTAAATTTTTAGATTCTTCATACAATAGCGAGGTCTTCGCGCTCAATTACAGCATAATTCCTCTCACGTGGTAACAGCTTTCGGCTAGTGTATGCAATGGAAAAACACTTGTCATTAGGTGCGTATTGGACTAATGCGTAACCTATCCCGTCTTTGCTAGTATCTGTCCTGATGCTAAAAGGCTCAGCTGGAATAGGTAACCGCAAGATCGGGGCAGACACGAGTTTACCTTTAAGTTGATTGAAGCTGGCAACTAAAGAGGGGGTCCAGGCGAGTCGATCGGGGTTCCTCCTCTGTAAGAGATGGCATAAGGGGACGGAAAGCGAGGCAAAGTTCGGAATAAATCTCCTGTAGAAGAAGGCAGAGCCCATAAATAACCTTAATTGCCGTTTGTTAACGGGCAGCAGCATTCTCGAAATGGCTTTCATTTTTTCTTCCTGCGGGGCTAATTGTTGGTTTCCTAAGTTGAATCCCAAATAGTTGATTAAGTCGAAAGCAAAATGACACTTGTTTGGCCCGATAGTAAGGTTGTGGCTTCCTAACCTTTGTAGTAGAGAATGAAGGGCAGTCAGGTGGGTTTCCCAATCGTTCGTGGCAACATATATGTTATCAAAATAGAAGGAACATTAGGCAATCCGTCTAAAATTTGTCTCATCATCCGGTTGTAGTTACTACTAGCGGTAACGAGGCCACAAGGAAGCCTTCTAAACTGCATTAATCCTTTTTGGGTAGGAAATGCATTAAATCTCTTTACACTGTCCTTCAGAGGAATATGATAGTGCGCTTTGCATAAATCCAGTTGCGAAATATATTTCGCCCGTTCAAACAAGTGCAGATTTTGGTCAATTAGTGGAATAGGCTCCGTGTCAAACACGGTGACCGCGTTCAATTTCATAAAGTCAATACACATTCTGTATGACTCATCCGGTTTTCTTACCATGACCACGAGAGAACAATAGTCAGTTTGGAAGGCTCAATGAGTTGCAGCTTTAATAAATTTTCCATCTCTCTATTAAATTCTTCCCTCAAATTTAGACCTAACTACTTCTTGGGTCGTCAACTGAATATCGTGCTCGAATTGGGTAGCAAATCCAGGCACGTCGGAGATGACGTCACGGACAACCCACAGGAAAACCAGGGGAAAATTTCCTTCGAGGGCTGATTCTTCATTAATTGCTACAATGTGATGAATTCTTGCACGCCAGTAATACATCTTGAGGAGGTTGATATGGAAAAGCCTATTTCCGCTTGGAGTTTCGATCAGATAGTCTACGGCGCCACGCTTCTCAACTATCCTAAAGGTACCTTTCCATCAGCTCACCGGATTTAAACCTCCGATCTTGAGATTTTCCTTCGAAGTAGGCTTTATTCTTGGCCAGGTTCATGTCGACATTTTAGTAGGCCAACTCGGCGCATTCTTCTAATTTCTTACGGAGCTCGATCAAGTAGGAATACTAGGACTGTATTTCCTGGTCTAAACTAACATTGGTAAAGAGCTCCTTAAGGACACTCAGGGGTCCACGAACATTCCTACCACATAATAATTGCGCGAATCCCAAAGTACCATGTAGTATCTCACTATGAGCGAAAAGAGCCAATGATAGATAACTATGCCATTCGCTCGGTTGCTCTACGCACAACTTTCATAAAAATCGCCTTGAGATTTCCGTTTAACTTCTCACACATTTCATTCCCAGCCAGGTGGAACGCAATGGTAAATAAAGGTTTTATCATGAGAAGTTTCCCTACTTGCTCCATTAAATGAGGAGTAAATTAACGGCCACGATCTGACAGAATTCCTTGGGTAATCCAACGCGGGAAAAAATTGAGATTTGCGCCTCGGCGCATGAGACGCTGCCAATCCCCTTTTAGTGGGACGGCCTCGGGGAACCTGGTGGCGAAATCAACTAGGGTAGGATGTAACTATACCACTCGCTAGATGGCGGGGGAATCGGACTAACTAGGTTGATAGTTACACTGGAGAAAGGTTCAGAAATAATAGGACCCTTTTGTAATGGGGCCGGCTTAACTCACCCCTTAACTGCTGTTTTTTTTTGTATACGTCGCACGATCGACAGTATTGCAAAATTTCTTCGGCCGCCCCAGGCCAATAAAAATATTTAAAGATCTGCTTAGCGGTCTTCGTGTGACCAAAGTGACCAGTGAAAAGGCTGTAACGTGTGGTCTGGAGTATGAGGCACACATATGAGCACGAAACGCACACTGTCTGGGACTCACATGAGTCTCCGTGGGAGCAAATGCGATAGATAAGGTTATTATTAACCCGAAAAGTGACCAATTTGCCACCTCTTACCGCTTCTTGTGTTCCTTCACGGGCTTTCGCCCACAGGGGTAGAAGGAAATCACATTCCTTTTGCTTTTCTGCAAAGTCCTCATTGACTAAGTTTCTACAATCCGGGTCTGCTGTTGCGGGAGTTTCTAAGGTGACGGGCGCTTCGGAATCTTTCTTAGCCTGAGAGCGTGTGGTAACTGGTTGAGCCACCGAGGTCGATGCAATCTTGGGGTTCTGCCCAATTATAACGGCACAAAACTTTATGGGGGCCGTCACTACTTCTTCCCAGCTGGTGAAATAGGCGCAATCGATGTGGCCCTTTACTATGGGGAACCTATAAGCACGTCTCAGATAGTCATGGACGATGGCAAACTGATCGTGATCCGGTTCTACTGGTGAAAGTAACTTATCCAAGACTACGATACACGTGCACCCTTTATCTCGGACGAGGGTGGATATCTGGCATCCATTTACCGCACCTGATTCGAATCGGAGGCCCCCAGGGTTACTTTTATTTAATAAAAAGTTCACCTGGTGGCCAGAAGGACCGGCTTCACTTGACGAGGTCGAGGATTCTGAAAGCGAAGTGGGCTGAGTGGGCGTCGCACTCACCTGGTGCACCTGATAGGAGAAGTTGTTTTTCAGCTGGGTGTTCTGAGGGCAATTGTATTTAACGTGTCCATCAACTTCACACGAAAAACACACGATGTTTCTTCTGGGGAGTGCTGACGGAAGGGGATTGGAAGAGAACGGCAGATTTTCTTGCTTGACTGGAAATTGCTTGAGTTTTTACACAACCGAGCCGATTATCTGGACAGATTTTCCTTTATTTTTAGAGAGGAAAACGCGATTCTGAAAACGCGACTTGGGGGACATAGGCTTCATTTTCTTTGCTTCATTGGGATAACAATTATGGCTGGCGGCATATACGTCAGCTTCTTCTACACATTCCTTAGTAGCTGTTACATCCTTTGTTCTTGATGAAGGATCGTATTTCTGAAGGAAGAGATGTTAAAAATTGGTCCTGCAGGAGGAAATCAATGAGGGCGTCGTAATCTTTAGGTACTTTCGAGGCATCTAGTTAAGGATTAGTAGTTTTTGAAGAGTAAATCCAAATTGTTTAAAATTCTGTTTGGTTTGAGTACGAGAAGCAGAGAGAAATTCTGCCTTTAACGTGGAGTAATCGTTGGTTGCTTCCAAGGGGGGTGAGACAAAGATATCCCTCATGGAGATGTTTTGGAGTGGCAACAACCTCGTTACACCGTTCGACTCAATATCCCAGTTGTTGACCTCAAAGATCTTTTCAAAATGAGGTAAGTAGGCGGAAAAGTCTTCCCCATCTTTAAATGTGGGTAATTTAACGGACTTATGTTGATGAGTCTATGGTCCCGAGGTGATTGATAAAGCCTCATCCCTCATTTTCTCGATTTCGATTCCATGTGCCCGAATTCTGTCCCATTATTCTTTTTCTTTCTCTTCCCTTCTTTCTTCTCTTTCTCTTTCTGTTTTTTTCTTTCTATTTCTTCTTTTTCTTCGTCTCTTTTTCTTCTCTCGCAGTCCTTTGCCTTGTCTGTATGTAGGACATCAATTCTCTCCCACTTAATCCTAAAGATTCTAGTTGTGTTATAAATATGTCAAACGACGAAATTCTGACTTGCCTTGCCCCCCGAAAAAAATACACGCACTCAAGGGAATATAAAAGGGTTTTATTAACTCGAATTTTACGCTCAGGTAATCATTTGTGGGGGGGGAGGGGAGCCGTGGCGACGAGTTTTAAGGAATCCAAAATACGCACACCGAAAGCAATTGAACACGTGAGAAAGGAACTTGCTCCAAACGAGGCAACTCCTAACGTTGACTGTTATCAAAACCAATTAAAATACTCTGAACCCTATTTAAAATTGACCCGGACGTTTGCCTACCGCCGCAAATAATTTTGTCTCTTGATATCCTCAAACCACCACTTTGAAAACCTTTAAATCCTCATTAATGACCCTTAAATACCTGACACCTGTTTAATATAATACTATATATATATATATATATATATATATATATATATATATATATATATATATATATATATATATATATATATATGATGAAAATTAATGCAATATCGCAAGAAAAGATGAGGAATTAAACCACATTCTCCGAAGATAATTTGATTCAGAACAGTTTCGGTGTATCTCACACCCTTTTTCAACTGACACTGGATAGAAAATATAAGAAAAGTGCTTACAAACATAACACGGGGTCAGGTCGTGAAAGATCCCCTCTTTTTTCCCCCAAGCCCCTACTTGTGGCTAATATATATATATATATATATATATATATATATATATATATATATATATATATATATATATATATATATATATATATATATATATATATATATGTCGTAGAATTAGGCAGTTATCGCCTATTTCTCGATTCCTTCGTTTGTTCAGGAAAGGACTACGACAGTTCAAAAATAATAAATGGAATTGAATTTCATTGAGTGCGCGGGTTTTTTGTTATTAGAATACTTCAAATATGGTTGGCCGGGATTTGATTCAGAACAGTTTCGGTGTATCTCACACCCTTTTTCAACTGACACTGGATAGAAAATATAAGAAAAGTGCTTACAAACATAACACGGGGTCAGGTCGTGAAAGATCCCCTCTTTTTTCCCCCAAGCCCCTACTTGTGGCTAATATATATATATATATATATATATATATATATATATATATATATATATATATATATATATATGTCGTAGAATTAGGCAGTTATCGCCTATTTCTCGATTCCTTCGTTTGTTCAGGAAAGGACTACGACAGTTCAAAAATAATAAATGGAATTGAATTTCATTGAGTGCGCGGGTTTTTTGTTATTAGAATACTTCAAATATGGTTGGCCGGGATTGATCTTATTTAATTAGGCTTTGGTGGTTGGAGGAGACTACGTAACGAGTCTTAGTCGGGGGGCGCCCACCGCCTCGACGAGGAAAGGAAAGGTGTAAATATCTTACTATTTTTTTTTTGGGGGGGGGAGGGGGAGGTTCCCACAAGTAGACGCTCGGGGCAAATTCTCCAAGTAGACGCTCCAAAGGGGAAGATTCTCATGTAGATGCTCGAGGGGGGGAAATCCTGTGGGGCTGAGACTGTGAGCTTCTTCTGGACTGGTCCTTCGATCCTGCCGCCGTCGTTCCAAATTGGATCCTAGCTGCGGGCCGGTATGCCACCCTGTTCTATCACTCGAGGATATGCGCCGTCAGTGGATGATTCCACAGACGCTTTAAAAGAGGCCGCCGAATACCTTCATTATTTTCCGGTTTGACTCACTCAGGAGCAAGGTAGAGATAGCTCACCAACACGACCTGGGGTCTTCTCCAAGGGGGGGAGGGGTATGTCTTCGGGACTCTTCGTTGGACGGATTCGGATCGAATACCTACACGATTAATTTTGTGACAGGAAATATATAGGCGTTCGACGGAACTCTTATATTAGCTAACGAAAGCAATTGAACCCTGCCTCACCGCCTCGGCGTTTATAGCTCGGCGACGGGGTTTTGATGGTCCAACTGAACCCAAGAAATTCTCAGCTAATCTCTCCGGAAGCTTGTTTACGGGCGTAGGGCATTGCTCTTCCCGATAACTCTCGTTTCACACGACTCCTTTAAACAAAATCTTACTCGATCTCTCTTTTTTCGACAATATATATATATATATATATATATATATATATATATATATATATATATATATATATATATATATATATATATATATATATATATATAGTCATGGGCCAAGCTTTGGACACTACAATATGTTTTCATATCTCATATAAGAAAATCAATAGAACTAATTAAACGTTGAATTTTGTTTTACTCGTAGTATGTATGCATCATAATTTGAAGGTGAAATATGAAAAAAAATTAGAGCCATACCGAATTTATTAATAGATTATTCAATTGATCCGCCAGTCGATATTTGCAATGATGTCCCTTGTTCTTTATTCATTTTGGTTCGAGGGAGACCAGATTTGTAAGGATATCTTGACTGATATTACTCCATTTTTGTTCAATTAGCACCCGCAACTGCTTACAATTGGATGTCTTCTGTTTATCAACCACCCGTTTGATTATCGCCGACAAATTCCCTATTGAGTTAAAATCTGGCAAATTCTCGGGCCAAGGTCCTCACAGGTTCGATGTTATTTTCAGCTATGAACTTTGTTATTGCCTTTGCTTTGCGACAAGGTGTGCCATCATACTTAAAATTACAGTTATCCCCAAATTGCTTCTCAGCTGTTTGGAAAAAATGCTGATGAAGCACGTTTTGCTTCCAATTTGAGTTTATGGCAGTGTTGTGGGGAAGAGTTGTTAATGCTCCAGTTCTCTTAGATAAGAAGCAGCGCCACACATAAAGATTATTCGGATGCTTGACCGTGAGCACGACAAAGGACGCGTGGAAGTACTCTCCTTTTCTCATCCTAACAAGGGATCTTCCAGAAGCGCCAAACAAGCGGAATGGAGCTTCATTAGAGAATATAATTTTGTCCCAGTTTTCAACCAAATATTTCCTACAAAAGTGGAGACTATCCGTAAGGTTCTTCTCGGTGAGATGAGGCTTCCTCGCAGCCCTTCTCGATTTGAAATCTTGATCAAAATGTCTCTATCTGAGTGAGCACGCTGAACCGCACAAACCTGCTCCTTTCCAATCGTGAGCAAGCTTAACAATGGAAGCAACCCAATGCATAAGCTAGGAACTTACTAGGAGGCGATCTTCGCGTTCATTTGAAGCTCATAAAACTTCTTCATAGGACTTTTGCAAGTCTTTTTAAAGTCTTTAATTACCCTACAGATGGTATTCCTTTATGCAATACCCTTAGCAACTATTTTCTTACAGTTGAGGCCACTTTAATGCAGAGCAACAATAGTTGCACGCTTTTCATTGGAAATAACCATTTCTGGCATTAAGAAAGATTCAAACATTCGTTTTCACACAAAAGTATTACTAAATAGATTATAATTACACATCATTCATTTGACCCCTATTTGTAATCATTTACCGTTTTGTTCGAATAGCAAAGCTCCATGGCCTGAAAATCACCTCTTACAAGAACAGGACGAGAGACCGATTTGGAAGTCAGGTTTTCAAAAAAAACCTTAAATAATTTAAATATTAAAATAATTATTTATTTCACGTTAATTTTAAAAACGAATAAAAAATTAAAATCTTTTTTAGTCTCGAAACTTTTTGCCCATGACTGTAGTTGGCATCTGGGGGTGGAAGAGCAGAGAGAGTGGTAATACTGTGATTTTATACTCCTCTTGCGAGCAAGAGAAGCCATATGGCCCGAGGGAAAGCCACCCTTTACTCGTCAGGGATCTGGAGATATCAAAAGCCCTCCTGCTTGTTTCGAGATGGAGGTGTGATGGGTAATGTGTATGCGAAGGTGGAGGGAGGGTGAAAGAGAGAGCAGTGTTGTTATTTGCTACACGTGTGACTTCGTACCCGATCCAGAGTTACCTGGGCATATTATCCGACACGACGCACCGCCTCATAGGCAGCTGTCTCTAGCGAGTGGCCAAGTCCTCTCTGGCCGAGAATCAAACCCGACACCCAGGCGTGGTTATCCAAGCCTTTATGCCTTTTTAAATATACTTTAATCACAATAAGGTAATGGTGTTTCTTTTATAAAGATCTTCCCTTGTTTCTTGCCTTGTTTCTTTCATTGTTTGTTTCTTGTTTCTTTCCTACTTTCATCACTCGTTTCTTCCCTTGTTTCTTTATTTGTTTTTCTCACTGGTTTCTTTTCTCAATTCTCCCATTATTTCTTTCCTACTTTCATCACTCGTTTCTCCCATTGTTTTTTCATAGTTTCTTGCTTAGTTTCCTCCAATTTTGTTTATTTCTTATTTTTTTGTTTTTACCAGAAATCCCGATCGACAAGACAGACATTTGATAACACGGTGTTTCGTGCCACTGTTTATATTAACTTGACGAGGTTTGCTATGACATTCTTTATCATCTTTAACATTACTTTTTAATTCTCTTCTTTTTGTTCATCCACTGCTTTCAATTCTCTATCCACTCTTTACCCTTTGTCCAAGCAAAAATGCTTTCGCTGTTCACCTTAGCTTTCCTTGTTTTCTCAATTAAAAGAATGCCCAAATTCAATATAAATAAGGCCTCTTTGTTTGTATTCTTTCCCTTTCGTATTCGTAGACTTAAAATTAAAGCAAATAAAATATATTCGTTTGCAATAGTCAGAAGGAAACAACCGACGATGCAGCTGTTGCAGCTTCAATGAAAGTTGGCCGCCGTAAGGCTATAAATTATGCCAGAAGAGCCGAGACCGCGAAAAGGTAAAATAAAGCAAGAGTTACGATGCTTTTTGCATCAGCGATGATTTTGGCTAATACGAAAGTCCCCGCGAAAACGTGAATTATCCCACTGAGGCGTTAATAGCCGACGGAACCTCAACTCGTACTTCTCTTTCTCCTAACTTCTCCCTCGTCTTCGCTCGAGGTTCATCGAGATAATCACAATTAACGACAACGTAGCGCCTTTCATCGGCGTTGCTAGCAGGAAAAGCGCCTTTGCTTTACTTCCAATATGCCTCAACTTCCTTGTCTGTGAAGGAGGAACGAAACGTTCGTTTTGCCTGAGTTTCACGCCAATTTGAGGTCTTTTGGGAGTGATTTTTCCTCCTCGAAGAGATGTCTGCCCAAATGTGCCAATTAAAGAGGTGGGCAAGAATGCATAAGGCGTCGACATTACCTGTAAATGGAAATAGATACCCCACCAAATTGGAGCCAATTGTAAAGCATAATTAAAAAGACGCAGGTGTGACTTTTAATAAGCAGAAAACTCCCTTTATACCTCAAAAACATTACCGTTAAATACTGCATTTCAGACAAACATACTTTACAATCCATTATTTTTCCTCATTTCATAGTTTATCCTAAATTTCTGACTTCAATTGCAATAGAACTTTAGATAATCAGAAGAGCGACGATTCTTTGAGAAAAGGTCCAGAGTTCCTTGGACCTTAAGCAGGAGTACAAAGAATGAACAAAACGAGAAAAGAAATCCATAAAAAAATATTAGATACCTTTTGTTTACCATTAATTAAAGGATTTAAAAAAATAAATGGAACATAAAATTTAGCCAGTTTCTAAAATAACTTTGTTCTTGAATCTTCAAGTATATCTACTTAAAAAAACAACAACTTTCAATTGCTGATGCAAAATAGTGGTTTAATTGAAATGCAAACAACAAATGTATTAGAAGACTGCAATATTTGTCTGTTTAACCCTAACCCCACCTAGAACGAAAAGAAAAATTAGATTACAAACCATTCTTATGGTAACGCACATTACTGATGTTAAATTACAATCAAATATAAACTAAATGGGGAATAATGGCAGAATATGTTTGATAAAGT
This sequence comes from Ceratothoa steindachneri, assembly GCA_963969495.1. NCBI lineage: Eukaryota > Metazoa > Arthropoda > Malacostraca > Isopoda > Cymothoidae > Ceratothoa > Ceratothoa steindachneri. The sequence continues at coordinate 97,682,712 of OZ018335.1, forward strand.
ATGAAAATAAAGTAAAAATGTGGGGAAAGATTCCCAGCTAGAGTATCAAAAGAGGTAACTATTTGGGGCGATAAGGGCCGGGATAGAATCTGCTCATTTTTCATAGCCAATGTAGAAAGGCGGAGGGAGACTAGATGATAGTAATATCTCCCCTTCGTTTTCTAAGTTCAAACAACTAACCAAATAACGGTTTTATTTCTCACTTTTGGGTCTATCGCCTAAACCAAACGATAATTAGACAGATGCTATTTTAGTTCGAATTTAAAAGGAAGAATTATATTGAAAGCTATCCCATATTTATTAAAGATTCTTCATGAATTTTATAATCTAAAGTTTTAAATATCGATTATTCGAATGGTTCACGTAGGCTTTTACGACCAGCATCTGACCGTAGACCTTTGGAAGGCAGGGTGGTTCATGTTTTGTATGAGGCAGCAAATGGTATTGTCACATGTCTATTTTTAACAATATTTAACCTTTATTTTTAGTTGTTTTATTGGGAGGTGAGGCTTTTAGATGATACATCTAGGTAGAATTAGTGTTGAATGGTATTTTGGGATGTGTCTTAATCTTTTGGTGTAATTCGAATTAAAAAGAGGTAACATTTGATAATCCATCAAAATCTTATTAAAATGAAATGTTTGCATTATTTCACTAAATATTTCTTTTCTTAGTTGTATGTACAAAGTGACCAGGAGAAAATGGTGAAGTTAGGAAAAAATAAATATGGTTATTGAAATTTTCGAATTTTTTCAAATGACGAATTGTGAAGTACAGAAAATTGATTAAAATTAAGAGATGGCTGTTTATTTATCATCATCATCACTAACCCTATAATTTAAGAAGGGGATTTTTTTTGAGTATTTGAATAATAATTTCATCTTAGTTTGGTTATGACCTATGTTTTTTTAATCGAAGTTCAAAAATAATTATAAGTATCGAAATTTTGTGAATTTTTAAAGACCCAAAGAATTACAAATGGTGAACTTCCTAAAATTTATTTTTATATATCTTCTTCAATAACTATATTTTAGCAACGTGGTATTTTGAAAGGGGGAAAATTTAGTTTAAGGTTCCTTTTTAAAATTATTATAATTGGAGAAGTTCAGAAAATTTTTAAAAATTTTATCATGGCTGCGTTTGTTTAGATTTTAAATTTTAATCTTAGTAGCGAAGCGCAAGCTTTCCCTCTACGGGGACAGCTTGCGCTTCGCTACTAAGATTAAAATTTAAAATCTGCTTTTTATATATTCGAATCTTTTATCGTACTTCTTTCTAAAATAGATTTTCCATTTTAATCTTTATCAGGAGGAAATAGCTACTATCTAAAAGGTAAAGGAAAATGAAAATATAAAATAAATTTTAGATGGGAAAAAAATGAGCTCTCAATGATTCTTTTTTCCGTACTTCAAAAGAATTCCGATAGGTTTGTTTTTGCCTTTAGCTCTAGAAAAGAAGGATCGATCTGAAAAAAAACCAAGAGTAAATAATTATTAGGAGACAAAAGATAGAATTTCATATATTAAATGTTTTTATACAAGTGCTTTGCAAGTTTATTTATAGACCGAACCAGGCAATAGGTTCGCTACTAAGATTAAAATTTAAAATATAAAAAAGCAGCCATGGTAAAATTTTTATAAAATTTCTGAACTTCGCCAATTATAATAATTTTAAAAAGAAACTCTTAACTAAATTTCCCCCCTTTCAAAATATCACGTTGCTAAAATATAGATTTATACAAGAAGAAGATATATAAAAATAAATTTTCTGAACTTCACCATTTGTAATTCTTTGGTTTTTAAAAGTTCACAAAATTTCGTGACTTATATTTATTTCTGAACTTCACCATTTTGCTTTTTGAAATTATAAAAGAATTATTAGAAATAACTTTGATAAAAAACATAAGTCCTGACCAAACTAAGATGAAATTATTATTCAAATACTCAAAAAATGCCCTTCTTAAATTATAGAGTTAGTGATGAAAAATTAGAGTGCAGGGCTGGGTTGGGGGGGATGGGATTTAAAGCTTTTCTTAAAGTTATTTCTAAGAGTTGATTTAGAATTTAGAAAGCAGCCCTTAGGGCTGATTTTTCATATATATGAAGTTTTTAGCCATTGCAGAAATTTCTAACTAAGAGTTACCCTTTTTTCTCACCTTATACTTTGAAAACTCACTAATTCTAAGAATGAAAAAAATAATTATAAATGGTGAACTTCATAAAATGAGTTAAAATTAAGGCATGGCGTTTTTGTTAGGTGGTATTTCTTGGCACCCCCAAAAATTTGCCTGAAAAAACGAGCTGAGGATTATTTTTGCAGTATATAAAAAGAATTTAGCTTAAAGTTTTTCTTGAGTTTAGCCTTAGAAAATAAGTATGGTCTGCGAGAATGGAATTTGATAGATAAAGATGCCCGGATTATAACATTCAGGAAATGCTCGTCAGATCCGCAGCAATTCTAAATTCTCCTTAATGGTCAACCATCTTTGCTTGTCCAATGATATCAGAGGGCTCTTTGACGTTCTTGAATTGAGCTATAACCCAAGATACTGGAGGTGGTTTAGTGATGTATCACATTGCAGCATTAAAGCTACTTAGCCACTGGCGGGGAGGGGGGGCAGCCCAACTAAGTGCCAGACCTAAGCCCGGATGAAGAGGGAGGCTTGGAGTCCGGCATCGGTCTGTAAAGTCTCTGCCAAAACCTGAATGGGTGAGTCTAATGGATAAGTAACATGACTCATCAAGAACGACGACCCCGAGTAGGAAAAAGCCCAGAAGAAGAAGATGTAATGGAAATATTTGAATTTTTTGGACCAAAACCCTGTTGTTAGAGGGAGATAGGCCATATACCACAGACCTTCTGAAGGTCTGTCTGCGAAGCGCAAGCTACTCCTGTTTATTAATATTTCAATTAAATAAAATGTAGTTTAATTATTTTGGCTGAAAATATGCATTTTGCCTGTGTCCAGTTTTTAGGGGCACCTTGTATAATAGAGTACTCTAATTCATTAGAGAATTACGATAGAAATCCTGAGTATTGAATGAAACTCATACACTACCCTTACATAACTCATGCTAGATCTGACAATGAAATGCATATACAGGGTAATCAATAAATACTTCTGGCGAAAGAATATTCAATTTAACAGGGTATAAAATTAAATAGTATAAGATGTATGGTAACTCATCTACCATAGGAAAAAATGAAAGAAATATCTACTGTAGCTATTATTTTATGCGTCCAAATTTTGGAAATTATTATGATACTTATAAGTTCAATTTTGAGAAGATGTGAGAGACCTACCATGGAATAAGTTAAATGTTTTAGTAACTTTCATATTTACAACAAGGGAGAGTTTTTAGAGTAACTTGAAGATCGTTTCTCTCACTTGTTGGTCAAAATTCACTTTTGAGAATAGCAATAGAACCAAAATTTGGTTCTATCATCCAGTCAAAGGAATATAAAGCTAGTTTAAGAGAACGCTAACTGATGGAAGTCAATCTGGAATTCAAAGATCTTTTCAAAAAACATTCATCTCAAAGTTCAGAAGTGGCATCAAAACTCAAAATTGTTACATAGATATAGTTAAGCATCTTAGATTGGTTAATACAAAGGGGAGAAACTAAATTAATCAGTATATATTCATGTAGTACGATTAAGCTGATCCTGTCAGTGAAAGGTTGCCACCTCTTTTGAACAGTTCTTTTTATAGCAAGCAAATTTCTTTTAGAATTTTCAGAAAATGCGTCAGTTTGTAAAATATCTAACATGCATTTGATATAAAAAGGACACAATAGTAATCCACTAACGCTTGGAGAACCATTTATAGCAAAATCAATCTAACTTAGTTGACTTTGTTAGCAACAATTAAATAAAATATCGTTTTTACCACCAACTCCTATGACCCGAGGCTAATTTGAGTGGCAACAGGTTAACGTGGGATACGAACCAGGGATATTTTTGAAAAAATAGACCAACGAAAATATTCTCAAGTCGTCATCCTGAAAAAAATGGACCTGCCTATTCGTGGAATGTGGAGTTTCTTATCGCACTGCAAGAAGAAAGAATAATCCGAACAAAGTAATATAAAACAACTTCTTTGGTAGAATCAATTTCTTGATATGAACTCCAGAGAGCGAGGATTGATGCCGCACTGAATACTTTATGTAAAATGTCCCCCTGAACAGTATGGAGATCAGCCATAATTTTTTAACATTTTAATTTAGCTAAGATTTATATTTTCTCTGCTATGATTTCTCAGTCTATTACCGGGTTTTGCAAAAGTTCTTTTACACTCGTTCGAGAGGTTTACATGTGCGATAAAAAAAGTTATACCAAACGAACTTAAAGTTCTACTTTTCCAGCACGTGCCATTATATTGTCTTATCCATTGTGTTCAGTTTTGTCGAAATGCAAGTGAAAAGAATCGAGATCTCTGCTTTCCTGAGGTCGGGCCGGCCACAAGTCTGCCAACGTCAGCCGGATGAAGGTCCGAGGCTCAAGAACGGGGAAGACTTCAAAGATCGACGACGTTCAAGCAGACTTAAAGTTTTCAACCGTTTGGCTGCGAGGAAGGCCTTCAAAAAGGCCCCGAAGCTCAAAATGACTGCGCTCGCGAAGAAGACCAGCTCGGTGGATACTGTGTCCAAAGCCCTTAAGGAGAAGGGCGGCAAGAGCTTGAAGTGCGTGGAAAGGCCTCTGCTCACCCACCGTATGCAAGAACAACGTTGAAAGTGCTGTCGTCGCTTTCTCAACGACTCGAAGAGTCATGGCAATCGAATTCTCTTCTTTTTTTTTTCTAATGAAAAAACTTCACGGTCGATCCGGTCAACAAAAAGCAGAACTTAAGTTTGATTTTCTTAGAAACTTGAGTATTTTTGATTTTTGTACAAAGGAGTACTGGTGATTTTTATGGACACTTAAGCACTTGTGATTTTTTTAAAAACTTGAGGACTTGTGAGTTTTTATAGACTTGAGCACTTCTGATTTTTGTACACATTTGAGCAGTTGTGATTTTTGTACATACATGAGTACTTGGATTTTTTACACACTTCAGCACAATTTTTGTTTGTACAAACTTGAGTATTGATATTTTTACACAAACTTGTAACTGGAGGCTTGTAAGGACGTTTGTCTAGCCTCAGTATACATGAGGTTTATGTTTAGACTCTGTTACCTTTATAACCACATTGTTCCAGCTATAGTTATATTTAACTGCGCCCCCGTCTCTTCCCAATCGTGAGCGAGGTCTCCTAGGGAGATAATTAAATTCACATAAAGATCAGAATGACAATCTTTGGCAAGCTTGTAAGCACCACAGACCAGGCCTCTTTGGAGTGAAATTGTAGAAAGGGTGGTAGTCACCTACCAGCAATAAGAGACCCCCTTCCCCAGGCCCAAGGTAGAACCACCCATTTCGGTATCACGGCAGGGTAGCCATGGAAACATCCTTCCGCAGGTCCCAGGAAGGGAAGTGTGATGCGTCTCTGCGGGATAAGGGGGGTGAGGCAGTGGTATGGTCATTGGCTGTGTGTGTGTGTGGCTACGTACATGCCCGGAGCTTTAGACTCGACGCACCGCCTGAGCGGCAGCCCCCATCGAGAGTCGAAATTTTGCGTCTGGTCTCGCCCAAAATAAATCCCGACACACAGGCAGGGTAATCCACGCATGGGTACACTATTGGCACTCGCTCCCTGGATATGCTCTCAATGCTCATCCTACTTTCCTGTATTTTTTTCAGTTGTCTGTGAGGATGTTATAGAATATTTAGGAATGAGGTGTTATAATTATGAATAGCATAAAAAAAGGTGAATATCTCAAATAAATGAATTATCCACGAATCAAACAAAATATTCTGGAGAATTGTTTTTTTTGCGGTTTTCTTTTTCCCTTAGGGAGAATGAAACGCTCTCTCATAGTGTCACGGCGTCAATCTCGTCTTTCCTTTGCTCTTTAACCCATTGGAAATAACTTCGAAAATCTCGTTTTCATCATTCATTCATTAATTCTATTTTATTATTCTATTCACCATTCATTCATTTTTCATTCTATTTCATCATTCATTCATTTTTCTATCCATTTCATTATTCATTCGTTCATTTAATTTTATAATTCATTCTATTTTATCATTCAATTTCATCATTCATTCTATTCATTATCCACCCTTCCATAATGCAAATGTTTATGCTTTCCGTCTTAATTTCAAGATAGAAATAAAAAAGAACCAAGAACTAATAAATATAACTAATAATTAATATATAGAACTAATAAGTAATAAATATAACTAAGTCTATTAATTATATTTTGAAGGGGCTAACCTTAATTCAAGAACCTTTACCTTAGAAAGGCCGTTTCCAATCAGCGATCCGATCGGGATGAATTTTACGAGGGAAGTTTTAAACTGCGACGCAGCGTCAATTATTGAAGGAGTTTATGTCCAAAATCCACTTCTGTTTCGGAGAGAAATCACCCCTAAGGATTAAGTTGCCCCTCCCACATTATCGACCTGTTCGGGTCGCCATTTTCGACAAAAACGAAAAACAAAAACCGCATCGATTTTCGTGGAGACGCGATTATATTGTAGCTCCATTGCACTAGAAGACCTTTTTGTCTAAGTATTTATTGGGACCATTTGTCGCCATATTCCTTTGGGTTTTCCTAAAGGGTTAAAAAATCAACCTATTGTTAGGATTATTGGTTTCAAGGTCTTTGGCCATTTTATAAAAAAAATTACCAACTATCTTTCTGTCGAATACAGTAATAGAAGTAAATCCAAGATATTATTACACTTACTCTTCATCTAGCTATGCAGTACGGTCCGAAACTAGCAAACAATAAACCTAAAGCTGAATTTTATTGAAAATACGCGTTTAATTTTCATTAAAATAGCACAGAATATTCTTTGGAATTTTCCTCTGATTTTATTCAAGGTTAGTTTCATAGAACAGCCATTAAAACATATGGATGCGTCTAATACTAGAGAACTTATCTTAAAACTGTCACTTTACAGATAAAATTTCATAAATTATGTACATTCATGTTAAAAAAATTTGAGACTACTATATTTTGCATAGAGAAAAATAGATAGAACTAATCAAACATTGCATTTCGTTTTAGTATGTTTGTATCATAACTTGAAGATAATATATACAAAAAATTACAGCCCAAATCCATTTTATTAACAAATACAGTCAATTGATGCTCTAGGTAAATATTCACAATGATGTCCCTAGTTCTTCAAGACTGCTTCAATTCGTTTTGGTAAAATCTCACACAACATAAAAACCAAACACCCTAACAACTACAGACTTATTGTTCTGTTAGAACACCTAGGCAAGATACTTGAACATATGGTCAACACTCGTCTCCGGAATTTTCTGGAGGAGAGGGAATGGTTCTCCAGGTGCTAATATGGCTTCAGGAATAGCCGGTACACTCAAGCGGTGTGACCGTGGTTCACAATAAAGAGAATACGACAAACACGACATAAAAAACTCTCCACTAGTAAGGACTTAGAGAGGGCATTTGACAAAATATGGTATAAGAGACTCTACTCAACAAATCGGAGTTCCCTCTCTGCAACAGAAAAATTCTCTCTCACTACCTTAAAGAACGGGGGTGCCCCATAAAATACAACCACACAACATCACACCCATTTACACCACGTACAGGCGTACCCCAGGGTAGCTTACTGGTACGTACACTATAAATAATGTACACAAACGACGCCCCAATCCCCACCGAAAAACTGCAGACACACATACACACTGTCCAAGGCCGACAACCAGACCATTCCTGTCTGCGGCCAAGGACCAAACAGAATCGCACGCTACGTACAGATAATCAAGGACGAGAAGACAGAGTATGAGGATAAGGGGCTCATACTTACGAATCCTCAGAAGACAGGTGGCACTTTATGGTGCACGCGATCACAACATTCAAATACACACACACAAATACCAGACGCCAAACCATCTGGACCCAACATGACACACATACACATCTCCTACCAAAATATTAGGAACAACATTCGAGAAGTTCCTAAGACTCCACACAGACCAAAACATCATACAAATAAGAGCAAAAAACATCAACAGGAAGCTGTGCAGGTTCTATCCTGCCAGCACTAAACTACAACTACCCTTAGCTACTCTCTAATCACACTCGTAGCTGCGAGTCATACAAAACAGAGGGACGCACAACACATTCACAACTCTTCTCTGAAAGGCACATGTCACTCTCCCATGTACACACGAATGACCACACTTCATGAAAACAAGAAACTAACACCATCCATCACATACACACACACACACATTCGTCTCAAGCGATCAATGGGGAAACTTTCCAGAAACTTCACAAGCATAACTTACACACAAAACAATATGCTGCAATACGCAACCATCGACCACCCCCAGCCAATTCTTATTCACACATAGGTTGACGGTAACATGAACAACTCGTTTCCTGGAACACACGCCTCTCCTTCCACCCCAACTCCCTTTCATCTCTTGCCACTCCAGTTGTACCCAATACCACTACATACACGCACAAAAAAACAACCCATCGGTGTCTAGCCACCGACCTGTCAACTCCTCATATCCCTTCTAAAGTCTTTTCCGAACCCTTTCCTCTTCTCTAACACGACATCTTGTGGTCCTACGTAGTGATCCCTCTTATGTGATTTCTATTCATTACAATTCCATGGCATGCTGAAGACCAAATTTGTGATGGTCCATGTTTGTTTAATAAGCACACGCAACTGCTCACGATTAGATGGCTTCTGTTTATCAACCATCAGTTTGATTATCACACACAAACTCTCTATTAGGTTCAAATCTGGCGAATTCCCAGGCAGAGGTGCTAAAAGTTCGAAGTTATATTCAGCTCAAAACATTGTTATTGCTTTTGCTTTGGAATAAGGTGAGGAATCATGCTGAGAAATACATTCATCATTCACAAATTGGTCCCGAACCTTTAGGAAAAGGAGATTGTTATTGCTCCAGTTCCCTCCGATGAGAAACAACCACATACATGGAGATTGTCCGGATGCTTCACCTTGGGCACGGCACAGGACTCTTGAATGTGCTCCCCTTTTCTTTTCCTAACGAGTAGTCTTCTAGACACTCCAAACAAGCTGAAGGGCGCTTTATCAGAGATTATTATTTTGCCTTAGTCTTCACCAGTCCATTCTTCATATTTCCTATAGAGGTGGAGCCTATCTGTAAGTTTCTTCTCGGTGAGGTGAGGCTTCTTTGCAACCCTTCTCAACTTGAGATTTTGGTCGCAAAGTCTCCGCCTCACTGAGTGCGCTGAAGCGTTCATACCTGCTTTTTTCCAATCGTGAGTAGGCTTGTCACTGGAGGCAACCCAATGCATAAGCTAAGAACTTATCAGGAGGCGATCTTTGCGTTCATTTGAAGCTCGTGGTTGAGGATAAGACTTCTTCACAGGACTGTAGCCAGTCTTTTTAAAGTATTTAATGTGCCTAGAGATGGTGTTCTTTTATGCAATAGCCTTAGCAACTATTTCTTACAGTTGAGGCCACTTTAATGCAGAGCAACAATAGTTGCACGCTTTTCATTGGAAATAACCATTTCTGGCATTGAAAAAGATTCAAACATTCGTTTTCACACAAAAGTATTACTAAATAGATTATAATTACACATCATTCATTTGCCCCTTATTTGTAATCATTTACCCTTTTGTTCGAATAGCAAAGCTCCATGGCCTGAAACTCGCCTCTTAAAGAAACAAATCCAGTGGACGATTTTTTAATCTGCGAAGGAATGCGCTGTTTTTTCTTATTATGTTTGAAATGCTGACTCTTTAATAAACCTGTAATAATTTAAATATTAAAATAATTATTCCTATCACGTTTTTTTTTAAGGAATTAAAAAAATAAAAATATATAGTAGTCACAAAACCTTTGACCATGACTGTGCGCACTAGGAACAAGGCTCACACAAAACCGCATGACCGCCTCAGCTAACAAATCTAAAGTAACGCGTTTCATCTTTGACTACCACCATCCAACAAATACCACAAAAACATACTAAAATCTCACCTGTCACTAAACATTTATCACGTTAATTTTAAAAACGAATGAAAATACTAAAAATATATATTATCCTCAAAATATTTGGCCGTGACTGTATATCTCAACATTGTCTTACGTGGATTGAAGACTGCTAATTTTGGTATTACTCATATATCAGGATGGTAAGAGGAGTAATGTCGGCAAATCCTTCAGAAAGCAGGTTTTCCAGTGAACGAGTGAAGGAATGACAGACTGACATTTCATGGCATTGTAATGGACAAAACCGGTGATTCAAGCATAACAAAACTCCATGAGGATACTGGGTCCTGCGAGTCGACCTAGAAAACGGGTCACCTTTAAAACAACACTCAGGGATTATTGTGTAATATACAGGATGCCGATGAAGGACCGATTTGACACAGCAGCCTAAGTTGCCGAGAACATGCATCTGAATGTGTTCAGCCAGAGTGCCTCATGTCGCCTGAGAGACGCGGGACACAACAGCTTCCCCTGCTAAGAAATCACTCATAGTATAAAAGAATAAAGCGACGAGGTCTGCCTTCATCACTTGCATGTCTTCTGGAGAGGCGAAAGGAGAGAAAGGTGTTCAACGACGGAATCAAATTTAATTTGTTCTGACCGGATGGAAAGATGAATGTAAAGCGTTATATAGGTGAAAGATTGAATATCATATGCATGGAGAAAGAGGGTTAAATTGGAAGTTGTGGCGTTACGGTGTAGGGAATGTTTTCAAGCGATAGAATCTGTCGGCTCCTCCGTTTATATGGCAAAGTAAAGGATGCGATATAAAAGTATCTGCTTCAGGAACATGCCAAAGAGGAATGAATTCCACAACTTATACCATCATGTTTTCACAGGTTTTAGAACCATCCATTAAGAAATTGCATCTCACAATACCAACGAATGAAGTTATATTTCAGCATGACAATGACTCAAGCCATAGGCCCTCATAGAGTGGCCACCAAAGAGCCCAGACTTACATCCAAGAGAACACTTTTGAGGTGCGCTTGGAAAAGAAACAAGAGGTATGACAAGTACAAATAAAACTGAACTGTATAAACGATTACAAGCCGAGTGGGAAAAGCTAACGTCAGAAATTGGTGAAAATTTGGTGAAAAAACAATGACACAAATAATTAGGGCTGTAATTAAAACATAATGAGGTCCAACTAATTATTAAAATATTTAAAAGTAAATAAATAAATATATATATATATATATATATATATATATATATATATATATATATATATATATATATTACTGAATTCAATTACAACAAATGTCTAATTGCATTTTAGGAATAACTCAATAGGGGGCTTTATACTCTTGGCTAAGTCAGTATTTTCAAGAAAATGTAGATTTTTGTACTTTGTTCTCTAGTTATGGTCGGCATTCGTCTCGAATTACAAGACTAAAATCATCGGTCTCTGCAATTGCAATGCTCTCCTAATCGCACGCAGCCTATGAACTTTTTATGAGGTTAAGTTACAATACTTTATAAATCTTTCTTCTACTTTATTATCGCTATGAATAATTACACTTCTTTTATTTTCAAAGAGCTCATACCAAGTGTCTATCCTAATGAATTTCTAACCAACGAGAGCATTTCCACTCAAGGAGAATGAGTTGAGAGACAGCGAGATGGAGGGCAGCGTGGCTAAATAATAAGAGTGAAAAAAAGCAAGAATGGCTAAAAGAATCAACTTCAAACCTCACCATCTCTTAAACCTTTGTATGTAGGACACAAAACAACCTCCTAGGTATAGGTTCTTGCAAAGAGAACAGTCGCTCAGGAGTACAACTTCAAACAATAAGAGAAAAGACAAAGATAAAATCGAACTTTACCCAATGGATACCTTCTTTATACTAGCATTTTTTATGCCCGTTATTTAATCATAACTATGTGGTCGTAGTCTAAAACAGATTTTATAAGATTTTAAACACGCTGTTGTAACTATTACAACCTGTTGTAATAACAAAACTAACCCAACATTGCAATTGCCCTGTTGTATTTTTGGGGTAATTATAACAACCTTGGTGAAATAGCAAGATTCTCAAATAATTTCCTGTCCTGTCATCAATTTACCACTGGCTGATGCCTCTCCCACTAGGGGGGAATCTTAACCCTGTATCTAAACCTCAGCTAGTACAGTAGACGCCCCCAAATCGACACCAAATCTTGACTCCCAACCGGTGACTGAACATAGTCAGTAATAATTTTATTCAGTGTAGAAAGCTTTCAACTTAGCACTATCTCAAGTAGTCCATTAAGTTCGTTGAATATTTAGTTCATACTTTTCTCAGTCCTGGTTAGACCAAAACTTGGGTGAAAGAGGGCGTAAAACGCTTAATAAAAAAAGAATAATACTTTTCCCTGCGAATTTTGTTTATGCACATATGTAATTCCCTTTCTGGGTCCAAGGCTGTCTAGTTAAGATTTATGGCATGGATTCTTGTTACTACCACTCATTAATTCCCCTTTGCCACCCTTAAAACTTCCAGATTTATTCTTTTGTCTAGTCTCTTTTTTCCATCTGCCTCCGTGGGATTAGATTAGTTTTTTTAAATTATTAAATGATTAGAGTTAACAGTTGTGAAGCGCCAATTGAGCCTAAAATTAATTTCTGGATAGCGGCAATCGCTTGAATTGTTCACAAATACTTTAGGAAGTTCTAAGACCCCAAATGATGTCATTCTTAATTCAAAATATCCAAAAATTTAATTTCTGATCATTTTCAAGGAGTAAAGGAGTAAATGTCGTATACCCTTGTGCAGAGTGTATATATATATATATATATATATATATATATATATATATATATATATATATATATATATATATATATATATATATATATATATATAAAATGCCAGCAGAGCCACAAAATGAATTCTATACGACCATAAAAAGCCCATAACTGCACCATAGAACACTGGAATTCTTTGTCATCCTAATTAGGTTCCCAAATGTGCGATATAGAAAACTGCAAACAACACAAAAGATGCGTCAGAGGAAGTTTTTGCTGTCACGTTGCCAACCTTAATGCATTCAAAACCCTCCCTTGCAATTGCAGAACTCCAGCGATGGCCTACAAGCGGTCTGCGCCTAGGCATCAGACGCGCACATGTAACGAGCGAGAGAGAGAGAGAGGTGGAGGGGAGGGGGCAAGGAAGGGGAACGAGGGAGAAAGACCATCAAAGAATAAGAAAAGTAAAAAAAATCGATGAATTATGGGCGATTTTTCGGCTACATTCGAATGCATTTGTTTTGCAGCGAAATAAAAAGGGTCGGGAGAAAAAAACGGCCGGCAATGTATGTTATCTGGGTTTATGTTCCGCGCAACAATGGATGACTTCTTGTTTTTTACCTTTCTTCGAATCAAAAGTTTTTGAATTAAATGGAGCGATTTAATGAATCTTTGAAATTCATTTATTTTTTTCCTAACTCTTCGGGGCCAATTTTTGCCTCAAACGTAAAAGAGTTTCATTTGGCTAAAAAGAAATTGAATTATAGGCAAACTTTATTTAATATTTTACGCCTATTATGTAAAGAGAAGTTTTTGATTCTGACAGTTAGTGATTATATACACACATGTATGAATATGCTCTATACCTATAGGAATAATAAATGACTGATTCACATATGCTTTCGTATCACATTATTCCAATGGCTTATGGCCAAAAGATTAGAGCAGCCCTCATAAATTTATATATTCAACATATTTAATAAAATTTCTTTAAATTTATCATATTATTATTCCTAAATATGTATTTATGTTTGACTTACTTAGTATTTCAGTAAAAAGTGTGTAATTCATAAAATGGTATGCTTGCAAAAAATCATCAAGTTTAGTAAAATTTATACTGTTTCAACTTAAATTATAACTGTTGTTCTAAATAAGTAATCTCAGAACCGGTAGAAAGAGACTCAAATTCAAGAGCCTAAAGGATGCAAAGCAAGGACGAAGCCAAGGATTTCTCTGGTGAAGAGAATATAAACGTCTTCAGTGGGCCAAAGATCACAACAATTAGACACATGAATAATAGACTAACGTTACCTGGACAGATGAAATTATTTAATAGGTATGTAAGTAAGACTATTTGAGAAAAGTTATTTAAAATTTAACTTTATTTTAACAATTTTGCATTTTTCAATACTTTCAGGGCAACTTTTGTGAAAAGAAGAGTTGGAAAGGAATTCACGCTGTTTATGTAGTAACAACGTTGAAGCAAGGAGTTGATTCTTTCATGGTATGGAGCTGCATGTCTTTATCGAGTCTATATATATATATATATATATATATATGCGGTTAAGAAGGCAATGTTGTAGCTAACTAAGCTTTCATCAAGCCCACGGAAGGAGATCCTCTCACAGTCATGAGAGGATAGCGCATAAGCCAGCCTCTCGTGACTTTAAGAAGAGCTCCTTCCGAGAGCTTGATGAAAAGCTTAGTTAGCTACAACATTGCTTTCTTAACCGCATAATTATGATTGAGCAATTGCAAATAATTCTCGATATATATATATATATATATATATATATATATATATATATATATATATATATATATATATATGTATATATATATAAATACATACATTTCTATTAAGATTATTTATTTATTGTAGTATTACAAACAGTTGTCAGTTATAGAAGTGGATCGTGGATGAGTTGAACCCCGTTGGCTCATAAAAGCCCGTTTCCATCGGGGCGCAAATAAGAAATCGTCCATTGGATTCATCAAGAAAGATAAATCACTTGGATTACAGAGGCATAAAAATGTCACCCATTCTTTAGAGTCTTTTCATTAATGTCTGAGATTAATGATGATCACACATTGACTTGTATTCGGACTGCAGCGAGGAGGGGCGTAGCGTGGATGCAGATGAGACCGACGGGCAAAGGAAGACCGGGGCGCTGCGAGGAGAAACATTGGGGTCTTTTTTCGCAGCCCCGAATGAAATTACGATAAGTTGCGAGGGGAGACGGGCTGGCGGCTGGCGCTGTCGGTCGACCGCGGGTTGCACGCGCGTGCAACAGGATTGGGGTGGGGGTTAGTTGCAGTTCGGTTGCGGCCTCGAGAGCGGGACGCCGCTGGCGAGGTGCCCCTTCAGTAAAGGCCTCGAGATCTGCTTACTCACTCAACTCACGCGACCACCCGAGGACGTCTTTTGGTTTCGTGTTCACCCTGTATATTCTCATCCCGACCAAAGGATGATGATGTGATGACGAAAGTGAAAAAGAAGACGATGATGACAATGAAGATTAAAACTGAGTTTATGGAAATGATGATAGCCAACCTTTTAAAGTTAAGTATCTAAGAAATTGAAGAGGAAGATGATGATCATGATGATGATGATTGCCGAAATGATGATGGTACATTTTCAGCTACAAATGACGATGATGATAACTTAGTGATGTAAAAAATGAAGTTTCATTTCTTATCACGATGGCCATGAATTCGAATAAATCTTGATACATTAATGAATTAAGATAAAGATATGAAGAAATTATTTATGATAAAGATGGTGATTGGAATGAAGATGCTAAATATAATGATGATGAATTCGATGAGTATGATGGAATGAAAAAATGCAGATGATTAAGATGAATATGAGCCTGAATATAATGAAAATAATGAACATAATGATTATGATGATAATAATATAATAATGAACATAATGATAATGATGATACTAATATAATAATGAACATAATGATTTTGATGATAATGGAGATAATGAAAACAATGATTCTGATCATAATGGAGATATCAATGACAATAATAATCAAGATAATTTTCATGATGGCACGTATTAAAGGCGTGAGTTCGATGCCATTCGGACAATTGATGCTCCATGGCCACTGACACAACTCCATTGTACTTCGGATAATGAGGTCTGCCGCCTTTTCGGATAAATTCGCAAACTCATATGATCGAAACTTGTTTCTGGTCGAGGTAGAGATCGTTTAAGGACCTACTTCATGCCATACTGACCATTTAATTTGAAAAGTGATGGTTGAATTAAGATACGAGATGCCTTCGTTTGTTTGCTAACAAACTAGCCTACATAAGATTTCGCTAATAACAAGATACTTGCTAGAAATAACTTTGAATTAGTATTTTAGAATTTATGTATTGAATTTTATATATAATTTTAATATTATTTTGCATAATTATTTTACGATTATTTTTTTTTCAAATATTTTTTATAGTATTTCAATAGTTCTTATGAGGTGGTCCGCGAAATACCAGATTGAGAACCCCTTGTCAAAAGTAGCCAATAGTGCCCTCTTTGGGGTATAATGGCTTACATAACTGAAAAATGAATAAAGCCAAATCCACCAACCAACGAAGGATGAACTTGTAATGAGTGGTCTTAGTATTCTTCCCCTATCCCTTTCACTACTCTTTTTAGTCACTTTTTTCCTTACTCCTCAGCCACAGTTGTGTAACATATTTGTTTGGTGTTCTTCGTTTTACCATTACGATCTCACCACGGCAATGACCAAGGAGGGCATGATAGAGGTTAGCGTTAATGCTACACTCCATAGATAGGGGTCATTTGGGGGTCACTCCCTATATGTATGGGCAAATGGGAAATAATTGACCCGTCAAAACCATCTTTTCCTTGCCCGTCTCTTTCCCTTTTATGACTGTTCCCCCTCTATATTATAAAGCCCAGATTGAAGACTTGTACAGGGTTTCCCTAATGTCTAGACACACAGACAATAACACAATGGTCTCCTAGTTTACCATACCTTAACCCTCCTCCCCCCCGCCTTTTGACTTCTTTCTCTCGGGTATGCTAAAGGAGGAGTTGTACTCACTGGAAATTAAAGAGACAAGACAACTGCGGGAACGAATCATGAATGAATGTACTCAAATTGACAGAACTCACATTAATGATGTATGTTATTTATTAATATTTCAATTGAATAAAATGTACTTCAAATTAAATAAAATGCAGTTCAAATTTTTATTGAAAATAGGCTTTTTACTCAAAGTTACGGAAATTTGAAGTTAATGCATCGGGTTCATAGGGTGAATCTTGTAAAGCGCACCGAACTTCGCATCACAAATGGTGGAAGTCACATTGAAGATGTTTATTTATTAATATTTCACTAAATAATATGTAGTTCAATTTTTTTTATTGAAAATATGCATTTTACCTGTGTTCAGATTTTAGGGACACCCTGTGTATCAATTCCGATGAAAATAATCCTAAGAGGCAACTGTATACGAACTCTCCGCAACCAGCAGTCTCCTATTTGGTTTAATCTGGCTGGTTTCATTCGCACGTTTTCATTTATCCTCACTTCCCCAATTAAGAATTTCATTTCAGAAATCCTTCTTCCAGAGACTCTTTTATTATTCTTGGCGAAAGAGTTTGACGATAAATATACTCTGACCAAAACACAGAATAGGAAAACCACTATTTTGTATTAGTTTCGTTTATATCCTTTTTTCAACAATGTGAATGACACTGATAGAAAGATGGAAGTTAAACCACATTTTTTTCATCATAGTAATGGTAAAAATGGGTTTATTTCGATTCCTGAAACCTCTTTCGCTCTCCGTGCAATGAAATTAGGGAAATAATCTTAAAAAAATACAGAAGAGCCTTTGTACTCCTTTAATAAGCACTATTCCAGGGAAAAAACACAGACAAATTCATACTTTTTAATTGTAGCAGTACGCACACAATGTTAGCCTCATTCAGTGGTTGTGTGTACATAGGTCTACATATGAAGGGAGAGGGTATTATAGGTGGTTATAAAAAGGCTACCAGTATTTGAATGAAAGTTTAGATCTTATTAGCATTATTGTTATTAAAATAAATAATTTTAACTTGTAAAGAGTTTATGGACAGTCTGAATATCAAAGGGGATTTCAAAATAGGTTTAATAACGCATTTATTACGTTATCAAATGTTTAATCTTAAAAAATACTGCTAATAAATTCCTCCCCCTCTTTTTCTCTCCCAGTATCTTATTCATATATTTGGGCTAAAGGTTGAATTCCAATAAATTCATTCCATTTTGAATTTTAAAAAGGAGTTTTGGTACTAATGTGTAGCGAATTATTTTTCAAATATTAATTGTTTATATATGTCATCCAAAATAAGTTGACAAGTACGTCTTTCAAACCACTGAGAATACCTTAATCAGCAATTTCGCAGGATGGTTTTAGAGGAACAAAAAATTAAATGATTCGGAGATTTTATAATCTTTGATTTTGTTAGATAAATTTTTCTCTAATCTTTTACATGGATCCTGTTTTCCTAAATGGAAGGAACCATGAAAATTCCGTTCGCCATACTTTGCTTTTTATTCTTGCTGATTTTACATTTAATGCATTGATTTTCTGCACCATTCTGGCGTTTATTTGGTTCAATTTAGAGTTTTAAATTATTTTTTTACAATTGTAGGTTCATATATATCAGTTATTTTATGTCTTCATTTTTTAAATGATTGTAGTTTCTTATTTGTTTCATGTTTATTTCTGACATGATTTATGGGAGAATAATGTAGTAGTGAGAATAATAAACAAACTGATCTGGAGATTGTTCACAGTTAGTGACAAATATAAACAAAATAATGTAGAGATTGATCACAGTTAGTGAAAAATATAGACAAAACTATCTGAAGATTGTTAACTGCTACTGACAAATATAAACATAATGATCTTGAGATGGTTTACAATCCACTAGTAACAAATTTTAAAATAATACCTAAGGATCCTATACATCTACTAGTAAGTATAATAAACAAAATGATATAGAGATTGTTCAAAAACCAGTAGGGAAAAATATAGGACAAAATATATAGGGTGAAATGATCTGGAAATTGTTTCCAAACTTATGGGAAATATATCGTAATAGATCTTATGAATATCATAATAAATCTTAGCATTATAGGCTATTAGTACAAATATCTCAAACCAGCTCTAGTTGAACGAAAATAGATTTAATTTTATTTACCATATTTTTATAATAATGCTAAATGTAGTGTAATTGGAATAATGCATATATGGACTAAATAGCAGAAAAATTTACGTTTCTTTCAAACTTTTGTTATTACGGAGTATGGTAGAACTTTTTGGAAATAATACTTATAAAAAAATTAGGGTGCAAACTTATGAATAGAATATAAAAATATAAACGCGATCTCCAAGACAGACCTCATGGTGTAATAGTCTTATATATAATTTCTTACCATATAGAATTCAAGTGTTTCTCATATTGATTATTATTTACGAAGTTTTGAATGTAGAGATGACTATTAAATTTATCAGATTTATCTTATTTCTTATATTAGAAAATCATTCACGGGAATTCAGTTGAATCTTTTTCTAGAATCATTATGGCTCGAACTTTGTGCAAGAGAGCGGTCTACTATTTCTAGAGTTGGTGTAACAACGAAGACAGCTAAATACAGAAAAGTAAAAATATCTAGAAAGTGCCTGATAAGAGAGGTTAGAAATAAAACTTTCAAAAGGAATTAAAAGGAAATGGTGATAAAAAATGTTGGCGGAACCTAGTTTTTTCTCACAATTTAGACAAAAATAGTATCGAGTTCGACCTTGTTTTTTTACAAAGGAAAAGCTAAGTTAAAAACATTTAAGATGCAAGAAATGATTAGGGCGTGAATCAGTAAATTTCACTGTAAAATGTACGCCGAGGAAGAAAAAGCATCATGGACATGGATGTGAAAACAGGCAGGAAAATGAGCGTGAAAAAGGAAAAAACAGCATCATAGATGTGAAAACAAGCAGGAAAATGTGCGTGAATAAAGAAAAAAACAGCATCATGGATGTGAAAGCATGCAGGAAAATGTGCGTGAAAAAAGAAAAAAAAACAGTATCATGAATGTGAAAGCATGCAGGAAAATGTACGTGAAAAAAGAAAAAAACAAAATCATGGACATGGATGTGAAAACAAGCAGGAAAATGTGGGTGAATAAAGAAAAAAACAGTATCATGAATGTGAAAGCATGCAGGAAAATGTGCGTGAAAAAGAAAAAAAAACAGAATCATGGACATGGATGTGAAAGCATGCAGGAAAATGTGCGTGAATAAAGAAAAAAACAGTATCATGGATTTGAAAGCATGCAGGAAAATGTGTGTGAAAAAAGAAAAAAACAGAATCATTGACATGGATGTAAAAGCATGCAGGAAAATGTGCGTGAAAAAAGATAAAAAAACAGAATTATGGACATGGATGTGAAAGCATGCAGGAAAATGTGCGTGAAAAAAGAAAAAAAACCAGAATTATGGACATGTATGTGAAAACAAGCAGGAAAATGTGCGTGAAAAAGAAAAAAACCAGTATCATGGATGTGAAAAATGCAGGAAAATGTGCGTGAAAAAACAAAAAAAAACAGAATTATGGATATGGATGTGAAAGCATGGAGGAAAATGTGCGTGAAAAAAAACAGAATCATGGACATGGATGTGGAAGCAAGCAGGAAAATGTGCGTGAAAAAGAAAAAACCCCGCATCATAGATGTGAAAACAAGCAGGAAAAGGTGCGTGAATAAAGAAAAAAAACAGTATCATGGATGTGAAAGCATGCCGGAAAATGTGCGTGAAAAAAGAAAAAAAAACAGAATTATGGACATGGATGTGAAAGCATGCAGGAAAATGTGCGTGAAAAAAAACAGAATTACGGACATGGATGTGAAAGCATGCAGGAAAATGTGCGTGAAAAAAGAAAAAAACAAAATCATGGACATGGATGTGAAAGCATGCAGGAAAATGTGCGTGGAAAAAATTAAAAAAAACAGAATCATAGACATGGATGTGAAAACAAGCAGGAAAATGTACGTGAAAAAGGAAAAAAACCCAGTATCATGGATGTGAAAGCACGCAGGAAAATGTGCGTGAATAAAGAAAAAAAACAGTATCATGGATGTGAAAAATGCAGGAAAATGTGCATGAAAAAAGAAAAAAAACAGAATTACGGACATGGATGTGAAAGCATGCAGGAAAATGTGCGTGAAAAAAGAAAAAACAAAATCATGGACATGGATGTGAAAGCATGCAGGAAAATGTGCGTGGAAAAAATAAAAAAAAACAGAATCATAGACATGGATGTGAAAACAAGCAGGAAAATGTACGTGAAAAAGGAAAAAAAACAGAATCATAGACATGGATGTGAAAACAAGCAGGAAAATGTGGGTGAATAAAGAAAAAAAACAGTATCATGGATGTGAAAAATGCAGGAAAATGTGCGTGAAAAAAGAAAAAAAACAGAATTATGGACATGGATGTGAAAACATGGAGGAAAATGTGCGTGAAAAAAGAAAAAAACAGAATTATGGACATGGATGTGAAAGCATGCAGGAAAATGTGCGTGAAAAAACCCCCCAGAAATATGGACATGGATGTGAAAGCCTTCAGGAAAATGTGCGTGAAAAAAGTTAAAAAACAGAATCATGGACACGGATGGGAAAGCATGCAGGAAAATGTGCGTGAAAAAGAAAAAAAACCCCGCATCATAGATGTGAAAACAAGCAGGAAAAGGTGCGTGAATAAAGAAAAAAACAGTATCATGGATGTGAAAGCATGCAGGAAAATGTGTGTGAAAAAAGAAAAAAAAACAGAATCATGGACATGTTTGTGAAAACAAGCAGGAAAATATGCGTGAATACAGAAAAAAACCAGTATCATGGATGTGAAAGCATGCAAGAAAATGTGCCTGAATAAGAAAAAAACAGTATCATGGATGTGAAAGCATGCAGGAAAATGTGCGTGAAAAAACAAAACAAAAACAGAATCATAGACATGGATGTGAAAACAAGCAGGAAAATGTGCGTGAAAAAGGAAAAAACCAGTATCATAGATGTGAAAGCACGCAGGAAAATGTGCGTGAAAAAGGAAAAAAACCCAGTATCATGGATGTGAAAGCATGCAGGAAAATGTGCGTGAAAAAGAAAAAAACCCCGCATCATAGATGTGAAAACAAGCAGGAAAAGGTGCGTGAATAAAGAAAAAAACAGTATCATGGATGTGAAAGCATGCAGGAAAATGTGCGTGAAAAAAGAAAAAAAACAGAATCATGGACATGTTTGTGAAAACAAGCAGGAAAATATGCGTGAATACAGAAAAAAACCAGTATCATGGATGTGAAAGCATGCAAGAAAATGTGCCTGAATAAGAAAAAAACAGTATCATGGATGTGAAAGCATGCAGGAAAATGTGCGTGAAAAAAACAAAACAAAACAGAATCATAGACATGGATGTGAAAACAAGCAGGAAAATGTGCGTGAAAAAGGAAAAAACCAGTATCATGGATGTGAAAGCACGCAGGAAAATGTGCGTGAAAAAATAATAAAAAACAGTATCATGGATGTGAAGGCTTGCAGGAAAATGTGCGTGAAAAAAGAAAAAAACATAATCATGGACATGGATGTGAAAGCATGCAGGAAAATGTGCGTGAATAAAGAAAATAAATAGTGTCATGGATGTGAAAGCATTCAGGAAAATGTGCGTGAAAAAAGAAAAAAAAACAGAATTATGGACATGGATGTGAAAACAAGCAGGAAAATATGCGTGAATAAAGAAAAAAACAGTATCATGGATGTGAAAGCATGCAGGAAAATGTGCGTGAAAAAAAAGACAGCATCACGGACATGGGCATGAAAGCAAGTGGGAAATAAATCTTTTCTACTGAATCAGAAAGGATCCCGCAGGAGACCTTTCCTCTAGGGTCTCAGAAACTTAGCGGAAGGAATTACCACTCATACCTGCCATTAGTACGGTAAAGAGCATATATAAGGGGTATAGGGGTACGGATCACCTACGTGGATCAGGGTGAGAGGGTGGCTTCTCGGAACTGCTTTGTAGAGATCTCTGCGCAGATTTTTCCTGGAGATGTTGAATGCCGCTTTCGATAAGTTTATGAGGTATTCAAGGGGAGGGGGGGATATGTTTCTTGTCTTTGTAAATATCTCTTACACTCAAATCACAGTGAGGTTGATTGAGTTTTCAGGATTTGTTATGTTTCATCTTCCTTTACTTATTTCCCTTCCTTATTCGCTTTTTAATGTTGCCTGTTCACAAACCAATTTTTCCAAGGAATAAATACATCTCCGATGGATTGGAAGTACTGAGGTTTCCTCGTAATGGCTATAGAGGAGAAGATTTATATATTCAATAACTAATTTTGTTTATGTAAAAATACCGTCCCCCCAAAAAAAATCCACCGTCAAATCTCAAAATAACTCATGACTTCGAACATATATTTATATTCTTAATGGTGGGGGTATTATCACTGATCTACACTCAATCAGAATACCTTTTTCCTTCAGTGTGGACCTACTGATTAACGTGGAATCCGAACCATAGGTATTTACCGCGTATGACAGCGACTCTAAAAGCGACTTGACTTCCTAGTCTGCCCAGTTTAACTACTTAACTTCGCTGAAATCGGTAGCGGTGTTTCCATATGGCTAAGTGGTTGACTATATATATATATATATATATATATATATATATATATATATATATATATATATATATATATATATATATATATATATGTATATATCTCAAAGTAGCACAAGAGAATGATGGAAATGAATCCATTAAACCACATTGAAAGATAAAACGGAATATTTTTTCCTTGCAGTAATATTTTTATTACCTTTTTTCGAAAAAATCCGTGCAGGAAAGCGATTCGAACCAGGCACACTGAGGCAGCGAGCACCGCTTTGATCACAGTTAAAAGGTAATAAAAATATTACTGCAAGCAAAAATTATTCCGTTTTATCTTTCAATGTGGTTTAATGGATTCATATATATATATATATATATATATATATATATATATATATATATATATATATATATATATATTAAAATGCCTTTATCTACATATTAATCACATCTTTACTAGTGTGTGAAGGTAAAAGCTATTAGTTTTTAATGCCATATCTGGGTATCTAATTTCATTCACATCCTGTTTCGAGCCCATTTCACAATTAACTATTAGTGATAATTTGCATATTCATTCCAAATAGTTAATTTTACTTGATTTTACTTCCTACATTTCGCTGTTTATATTTATGATTACGTACACAAATAAAAGTGAGTTCCGGTAAGAAGTCACGATTAGAAGTTTGAGATCGATTTTCATGTCAATCAGGGTGAAGTGATCAATGTGGGAATGAAACTCGAACCCACGTTCATGTCAATCAGGGTGAATGATATACGAATTAGGAATACCAGCGATTGATTTTTATTCATGGGCTTAGGTTGCACCCCTCCTTGTTAAGGTACGTTTCTCTAGTAATCTCTGAACTTTTCGATCTTTTATAATCCAAGTAAACGATTCTTTAGCTTTAAAAAACTTCGTCCCAACCATTTTCAGGGAGATTTCTTTAGTTAAATGAAAAAATAGAATAAAAAACATAATAACAAGGAGACTGGAAAGATAAAGATCAACACTTAAGGTAAAAATCACAGAATTTCCCTGCCAAGAAAAGAGATAAGAGTCGACGCTACCAGAGAATCTTTCGTGATGGATTGAGTCTTTTGAAAACGACATAAAAGAAAACCAAAGGCAAAATATCAAGATCTAAAAGAATGTCATCTTATTGAATGCCATCGACTCACTTTTGCATCCAGTCCTAGCCAAAAGGCACCAGTTAGCCTTTATTTAAGGTTCACAGACTGAAATATGGTTATTTGACGTCACCTGGCGTTGACTCAGATTTAAGAGGTCGCAATTGGGGTAAACTAGAATGAAATGTTGTCAACTCGCATCCACGAGCTTTACTTCACTTCAACTGGTACCAGACATTATCAACTGAAGTTAACTAGCCTCCCCTGGCGTCCACCAAAGGTCAAACTATGTCACATGCCCTCAACTAGTGTCAAATAAGTAAGAGGTCGCAATTGGGGTTAACTAGACTGAAATGTTGTCAACTCGCATCCACGAGCCTTACTTCACTTCAACTGGTACCAGACATTATCAACTGAAGTTAACTAGCCTTCCTTGGCGTCCACCAAAGGTCAAACTATGTCACATGTCCTCAACTAGTGTCAAATAAGTTCGATAGAGTTTCTAGAGTCAACATACAGAGACCAGCGAGGTCTTACAAGGGGAAAAAATATATAACAAAGAGAATAAATGAATAAAGATGGGAAAAGTGAAAGAGGCAACAAGATGACAAAAATCCTCTAAGTAATCTCTTTGGAAAGGAAAAGAGAGGGCTCTAAGCTAACAAGGGAATGGGTTGTCATTATGTTAAGTATGGGTAGTATAAGTAAGAGAAAAAGATAAAACCTTAAAGTGTGTCTGGGAGGGGGGAGGGAGGCAAAAAGCAGCGAAATATTGGGGATGAAAAGATTGTTGCAATAAATTTATCAAGCAAGATGATTGGGTGGAGAAGGCACATTTGAACATTCCCCAGGAGCTAATTTGTATATTGAGGCCCGGCATTTAGATTGGAGAAGCTCCCATTAAGAGATCCCATACATAATAAGTGAAAAAAAAATCTCAAATTTAAAATATATACTTGGAACCCAAATTTCCATTTGGAATTGGAAATTTTTTATAAGAAATTACTATTTTGAATAGGGAAATTTTCTCAAAACCACCCCCCGCTCCCCTTATGTGCCATCGAAGTTTTCTCCTTGTGCCTCTAAAACATGTTCAAGTTCTTCTTGGCTTCTGTATGTTAGATTTATGTTAGGATCGTGTTAGGATCATGTTAAGATCATTTTTGAGTCATGTTAGAATTGCGTTAGCATCGATTCAGGATCATGTTATAGTTATGTTAGAATCGTGTTAGGATCATGTTAGAGTCATTGTTAGGACTCTGTTATGATTAAGGTAGAATCGTGTTAGGATAATGTTAGGACCTCGTTATAATCATGTTAGGATCGTGTTAAATGTTTAGATCATGCTAAAATCCTGTTAGGATCATGTTAGAGTCATGTTAAGATTGGTTGAATAATCCATTCATATTTAACAAGTCCCCACCTGTCTCGCTCTCCCTCACTCCGAAAGCGCTTTTCTCCCAGGACTCACCACACGAATTAACCCCTTCACCCTTGTCACCTAAAGGGGGCTGACGACCCACTAATTCATATCTCTTTGGGGTGCCGCTTCAGGGGCATTTAGGTTCATTAATCGATTATTTTGGAAGGAAAATGGCTTCTAACTAACAGGGGAATTTTCGCACGTTGAAGTGAGGGTTAGGCAGAAAAAAAGGATACGGTACAACAGGGAGAGTGAAAAAGAGTCAGGTTGAAAGATTGTAGTAGTACAAACCTCGCTCACACTAATTACGCTGGACGGGGGGTGTATTTCAAACCTCCACGAACAGGTTCGTCGCGAACAAACGTACAAACGTGCGCTTTTCAGTCTTGGAAGAAGGAAAGCGCGAGCAATGCCTGCCTCGCCTCAAATTGGGACGCTACATCGACACTTTCGAATAATTTAAACCTTGTGTGTTGTGAGATGTCGCACTCGAAGTCCTATTAGGGGGACGAATACTACTCTTATTTCTTAGCCAATATCGAGGTCAACGTGTATATTGGAGACTAGTCTCCATTAATTCTGGCTCTCTAAGCGATCATTTTATATCGTATACTTATTTTGCTGCAGGTAACATTCTCGCCTCTCGTCAACTTCCCTTTTCCTGCGATGATTATGACCAGGGTAGCGAAGCGTTGCCTAATAAAAATCGAGGATGAGATATGGTAGTGTTATCAGATTTAATGACAGAATTGGTTGTGTGTGGTTGTGTTTGAATCGTGGTATCAGTCTCTGCTTTAAATCATGTGTGGACAACAATGGATTTCGGTCTGTTTTTAAGGTTTTAAAAAACATCGGTGGCCGGCGTTGCGGCCATGAGTGTGCCTTACGCTGTTACCTAGGTCGATATAAATATCAATGACATGACACACGCAATAGGGCTATAAAATAGATAATACTTGGTCGTAAATTCTGTGGGGATGGAAGAGAATTCCATCTTTAAATTACGCACCTTTCTTGGAAACGTCAACTATAATTTGACTATACCACGGCCATAACCGACCATATTCTCGGATA
The DNA here is from genome assembly GCA_963969495.1 of Ceratothoa steindachneri. Taxonomy (NCBI): domain Eukaryota; kingdom Metazoa; phylum Arthropoda; class Malacostraca; order Isopoda; family Cymothoidae; genus Ceratothoa; species Ceratothoa steindachneri. The sequence goes on from OZ018335.1 coordinate 97,709,841, forward strand.
ATACTTCTAAAAAATCACTCTCGAGTTTTATAAGGGCTGAAGTGAATTATGAAATTACCTTCACTGTTGGAGAGATCGTCCATAAAGCACCGAATGACTCCGAGTTGCGAACGATTACCAGCTTCGTGATTTCACGCGTCCTTGGCAAATGCATTTACTGATTTTATTTGCCACTGAATAAATTATAACGATTACGTACAACTTCTCCTTCAGAAGGTGGAGATTAACTTTATTAAAAAAGTGTGCGTATGTGTGCGTATGTCTACTACTTGGTGATGAAAAACAAAAGGGTAATGAAGGAAACTAAATATATTCAAAATAATATATTAAAAATGCGTAACTTGAACGGAAACCAATGAACATAAATTATTTGGAGACAAAAATAAAGATACAAAATTAAAAATAATTAATGAAAAGTAATATGAGTGGGAACTTAATAACTAATTAATAAAAAGATATAACGTTAAGCAACTTTAACTAACATCAAATATCACATATTAATTACTTTGCAAATTAAGGAAAAGAAAAATGCGGTTGAATTCAAATAAATTAATTAATTTCGTTGAAGTATCTTCTCAATAGATATAAAAAAAGATATACATTAAAATCTACTTGAAATCTTTTTGATATCCTCAAATATATAAAAGAACAGTAATATTCCAGGAAAAAGAACGCGGTAAAATCCTTGCTAGGGTGACCTAAAGGTTAGCAAATGCATTGTGTGTGGGGGGGGAGCGATATTCTTCTACACATCTGGGGGCAGCTGCAACAAACCGGTGGTCAAAAAACCGACGCAACGGCAGCACAAAAAGTTGGGTTTCACGAATGCATTTCCTCGTTAGAGTGAATTTTCTGCGACTGAATTCTTGGCTTTTTTTCTGTGAATTAAGCGAATTTATGATTTAGAAAGAAGCCAAGTTATAATTGAGTCACGAATTAATTCCCAATTTAATTGATATTTTCTATATAAACACTCATTAGAAGCAAAATAATGACTTGAAACAAATTCATTTTAAAATTTATACCAAACCTATAGTGGTGTCGTATAATTCAAAGGGAGGCACGCATTATATTGGACTCGAGTGTCTGTATAAATATATATCGATTGAAGGCTGGGTGCATGCATTATAGGGAAAAAATTCCAGAGAGCAGCTGCAGTCTAAAGATGCATTTTTATGATAACAAAAACTGCATTAAAGATCCATTGAACCAAAGAGAGGTTATATTGCGAACAAGAGGGAGGGGACTATGAGTTGCTAGCAAAACATGCATATCATAGAAATCTGAGAAACTTGAATTATATGAGTGCTGTATAGTTGAAATTTGTATAAACATAACAAAAATCACTTTTGAGTAAATAAAACGATCTATTATAAACATTCAAATAAAAACTTGCATTTCCACAAGGTTTTCCGTACGTTTTAACATGATAAATTTTTGATAAAAATGGATACAGATGACCAGTCTCAAAAAAATAACCTCTAGCGAAATTTAGGCTCCATTTTAGTTTAGGAATCACCGATATATATATATATATATATATATATATATATATATACTTTTTTCATCCAGAAATCATTTAGCTACTAGCTTGTTATTTTGAATTGTATTATTCAGGTTATATCACATAAAAAACTCACTTTAAACCTTCTCTGTCCGAGGTATTGTTAAGTATGAGCCAAAAAAAACAGTGATTGACCACGTGGAAGCCTATTATGGTTCACTCGTAATATTTTCACTTTCGCTTCATTTCGCACCACTTCAATCTAAAGATTTACAGAGACATAGGGGTAAAGGCCTACCTTAAGTTGATCCTCGACATTCATTGCCAAAAGAAGCTGGACAAAAGCCTCGAGTGGCGGAGATCCTGTAGCTCCTGACGAAGGGAATCCCGAAGCCCCCGTGGGGAGTGAAGGAGCAAAGGAAGTTGGCGGAAACGTAGGTCCTAAAGAACCAAAGGACACGCCTGGGGGTCCATATACTCCGGGTGTGGGTTGGAACGTGCTCGATGAATAATTGGAATATCCGTGAGGAAGGTCCGAGATCAGTCGATGAGGATATGGCATATCCATGCCCCTAGGATGAAAGGGCGGGGGTGAATCGGCACTCCCCTTAGGGACAAATGGTAAATCTTGCATCCTCGATGGTAATGAACCTGTTACATTCTTCGAAGGAAACATGGGAGAACCCAAGGTCTGTGGTGGGTAGACTGGGGAATTAATATGTCTTGAAGGCTGGTCCTCAGCCTCCGAGGTAGATGCGAGGGGGGTTGGTAATTCGGGAGGAGGCATTCTACGACGAGATGTAATTGCCACAGATGCAAAGTCGGATCCGGGAGAAGCCACGTTGATGGCTGATGAGAAATCCGAACTGACGCAAGAAATGCAACAAAAGCCGAGGAGAGCGAGGCAGACACTGAAAGTAAAGTATGGTGCGTTGGCGCTGCGGAGGTGCAGAGGTGCCGAGTGAGATTCGTGGCGGAGACGGGTCAAGTGAGCCACATCGCGAAGGATCTCGCAGTTGGCTGAGGTGGTCGCTTAGGCGCTCCTCTCCAAACGAAGCTGCACGCGCCACAAGTTGGGAAGGAGTCCGCGAGCGAAGCTGGCCGCGCTGCGTTCCAAGCTCGAGTATAAAGAAGCGTTCGCATGAGCTGTGTTGCACAGGGTGCCGCTGTTGTTGACTTCTCATGGCACACTCGGGCAGCAAAAGACGTGTTTTTGTAGCATCGATGCCGAAAAAGAGGCTTATTTTCGATTCGATGCCGAGGGGGTGGGGGGACGTCCAGCTTCTCCGTTTTTTCCTTGGCAGACGTCCTCGTGTTTGGAGTCCCGAAGTATCATCGATGAGGATGACTTTCATGGCTAGTTTTTTCATCTCGCGATTCCAGCAGCCCAGAATACTCACTGAAGGAACGGCGGCGGTAGTGGTAAGGACCGAATTCCTATATGGAATTCGGTCCAAATATGAAAAGCATGACTGGGAAAGTCGATATCGGGGATCGTATGAATTCATCTTGCCCAAGTAAAGCAAAACTTTTCCTGTCACGGCCTTTTCGGATAGACCGATTTCACACCCGTTCCTTTTTTAAGTCGTTCCTTCCAACGCATATCCGGAAGGTAACATGTAAAACGTCTATAAAACTCGTGGGGATGCGAACGGTAGATACCTGACGAAGCAGTTACCTCGATTAACAAGGTGGGGAAGTGTCCTCGATCACACAGCACTATGCTTCCTCACCCTCCACACGATGGACACTGGCTATTCGCGTTGCATCTCGCCATGCACACCCGCAATGCACACTACTTAAATCTTAATATGATAGAAAGGACGCCCTTTAACGGTCACTTGCGAAACGAGGGGATCAAAGCGCACTAGAACCTGAATGAGGGGAATTTGTGAAATGGGGTTGGGGGGAGACAAATGCGTTCCTGCTCGTGCAAACTTTTGAAGGTCACATGTTCGTAATAACATTGTATAGTTGCAATTCGCCCTCCATTCAAAATCCCCCCACCCCCACCCCATCTGTTTATAGGAAAGGATTCATGGCATAAAGCGTGACGTATTTCCATTCTCGTATAACTCATGAAAATCATTAAAATAAGGATCAGCATTGGCATTCTTTTCAGACATTGCGTCATCGTCCATAAAAAATATAGTGCTCAAAATTTCTAATTACCCTAACTAGAAACTCATGAACGACGGTGTGGGCGGAGCTTAAAGCACGTGCGCAACGCAGAAGTCCCGCCCACAAACCTCGTTAAGTTGACTCTTCTTAAATTTATTGAACTGGTTCTTCATCTTAATGGCCTATGTATGGCTCCTGTGTCCTTCTTTGCACTTGGGCGCAAGAAGTGGCCACCAAAGGTTCCTATGGCTTGCTCCATTTCATGCTCTTGTTCTTCATTTTAGAGGTTATCCTTCATCTATGCTTGGAATTTAGAATTACTTGGTTCGAACACCGGTTCTGTGTTCTTTTCCACATTTCAGTTTGTGGCAGCGCCAGACGAGCAAGGCAGTTTGGCAGCTTCAGGTCTTCAGAAATGTTTAATCGCGCTGCATTTCGTGGCTTTCGGATCCCTTTCTCAATTCTTCGTGTTCGCTCCTCATTTTTTCTTCAATCCCACCGTAAACTGAAGGCAATCACTGAAATAGTTATCGGATGGTACAAATTGGTGATGAGCCATATTAAAGCACATATTTTCATGTACATGATCATAGATATCATTGATTTTATTCCATGTGTTCCTGTATAGATAAAAAACAAAAACAAGAATGTGTATGACATTCATCTATTAAAATCCATACACACACACACACACGATCATGAATTTAGCTTCAATAGTTTTTAGGTTTTGATTTTAAATAAAAATATTACCGTTGTAATACTCAAAATGTTTCTCTGGATCCTTCTCATTTTTTTCTACTCAGATCCAAGTATAAATATAAAAGATATCTAAACCACATCCAAAGAAATCACCGCTACCAACCCGGACCAGTATATTTTGCTATAATTCGTATGTTTACCTAATTATCCTATCTCCCATGAGGAAAAGACCAAAATATATTCTCGCAAGTATTTTGGTAACTGTAAATGATTTTTCGAAAAAATATAGATATTATAACATCCAATTGGCTATTTAATTAAAAAGTATTCCTAATTATTTTTTTTTAATAACAGCTAGTTTGAGATGGAATGAGATTTATTTATAATTGGATAAGTATTATAACATTTAGTTGGTCCTTTTAAGACTTATTCATAAGTGGATAGTTTTTAACGACATCCGGTTGGGTATTTTATAAAATTGATCAATAACACTGTACAACATTGAAAAAAACCCGGGAAATGAGAATAAACTTTTCTAGACTATTTTTTGCGTAAATCACGAATATAACATCCGTCTCTGTGCGACCCTCCACTTTCTGACGTTAAATACAGTGCTGGTTCCGTAGGGATTGAATGCAAACAGGATTGGGCCGAAACTGACAACTCTCATTTTAATGCGGTATTCCTAAGGTATTTTTCAACCTAACCTATCAAATTTATGAAAGTGTAATCAATATTCTTTTCGTTATATAGGTCAAAATCCGTTTTAACTCTTACGTAGTGCTTGATAATTTTGTAACTTGCTATAAATACTTGCGATTTTTACTTTTTTATTTAATATTTGCCTAGAGAATGCGAAAATTCCCCAGACAGTTTCTGTTATATATGTGGATCAGTTACATTAAGAGAATACAAGAGACAATTGACTAAACAAGTAAAGAAACTTTATGAGTTGTGCTTTGGATGTAAAGTGTGTGACCAGGACAAACGCTGGGCACCTCACATAAGTTTACATGTTCCCTTTATGACTGGGTGAAAGGCAAAGGACTTACCTCATGTTTAGCGTACTAATGATATAGAGGAAGCCAAATGACCATTCAATGGATTGTTACTTCTGTTTAACAGATATTAAAGGTGGGTATTCGATGTATTTTCTTTCTTACTTAATGGGCTACAAACTGGATACACCAAGTTTATGTGCTTCATTTGTAAGTGGAACAGTACGGCAAGATTAGAAATTTATGTACGCTCAGAATGGTCACCTCGAAAGTCTATGACGCCTGGATGCCATAGTGTAATTAATTAGCCACTAGTTATGACAGATAAAATAATTTTGCTACCACTGCATATCAATCTAGGCCAAATGAAGCAATTTACCAAAGCACCGTAATATAAAAAGCCATGTTTCCAGTACTTCAAAGCGATCTTCCCTAAAATAAGTGATGCCAAGATTAAAGAAGGCATATTTGTAGGTCCTCAGATTCGTCAACTTATAACTGATGAAGATTTCGAGGCGACAATGGATGAAACTGAGTTAGCGGCCTGGCTTGCATTCAAAGGTGTATGCAAAGGACTCCTGGGAAAGCACCAAGGGGCCCAGTTAGAGTTTATAGTGGAGAGCCTAATTAAGTGCTACCAAGATGCAATATGTCACTGAAGATACACTTTCTTCATTCTCATATGTCCTTATTCCCAGAGAATGCAGATGTCACTGATGAACATGGAAGAGGTTCCATAAAAATATAGCCTCAATGGAAAACAAGTATAAGGCAAATGGAGCCCTGCCAGGCTGGCTGACTTCTGCTGGAACCTGAAGCGTGACACACCTGAGACGACTTACAAACGAAGTAAATACTAAAATGTAGGTTAATACATTATATTATGCTAACAAACATGCTTATTCATTATATATTCATAAATTAATTACAATGGACACATTTAATCTGACTTTGGGAGCAAAATACATTTATGGTATCGTGGAACTCAGTATCAATTGCATAATTATTGAATAGGCAATTTACAAGAAAATGTTACGTGATGGGCTATTGTTATTAAAAAAATCGAATTTAGCATACTCAACTGCATAATAAAAAGCACATGATATTTATGTTTTCTTTCTTGACACAGAAATTTGTTGTAGTGTGTAATTAGATAGTTATTAAAACCATCCAGTTAGGTAATGTATGAGATTTATTCATGAGTGGATAGTTATTAATAACATCTAATTGCGTAATAAATGAGATATATTCATAATTACATATTTATTAATAATATTCAGTTGGGTATTCTATGAAGTTTATTCATAATTGGATAGTTATTAATAACATGTTTTGGTATTTTATGAGATTTATTCATAAGAGGATTGTTATTAATAGCACCCATTAAGGTATTTAGTGAGATTTATTTATGATTCGATATTTATTAATTCTCAACTGGTTATTTAATGTTTTATTCATATTTGGATAGTTATTAATACTTTTTATCTTATGGGATAAAAATCCCATAAGTAAATCCCATAAGTATCTTATGGGATTTATTCATAAGTAGATAGTTATTAATAACATTCAGCTGGGTACATTATGAAATTTATTCATAATTGGATAGTTAATAATAACATACAGTTGGCTAGTTTATATATTTAAACTGCTAAGAAGCAGACTAGTAAAAACCCACCCCAATAATAGAAGACAATCTTTAAAGTTTCAACTTTAACAACTACTCTCACTCGACAAAGCTCTACAATATCTCAGGACTAATATCACACACGCATCCCCTAAGGTCAAAAAATAACATACAAACACAATTTCCCCAAGAAAATCGCACATTTCATAGAGCAACATAACATTCTAAAACAATCAGTGCCCCTACCCCCCTCACAACAAGAAATACAAAACATCCAATTACTCAACACCCACATCACCAACCTAATAACAAAACAGAAAACTGGAACAAATATCTCACAACAATAGACCACAAAACAAACAACTCGACTCTGGAGAACCATAAATAAAATCTACACATCACGTATCCCTCCAGCCCCCCCCCCCCCCACCCACACGACTCATTGGTTACCAGAAACAACCAATTGCAACATCTAGACAACACCGTAACATTATCATGAAACACTACTCGAACACTAGCTTCCTACAAAGGCACATACAAAATAGAGAAATCCACAAAAACATTCAAGAGCAACACATATCTAAAGACCAAGCACTCCCCTTTACCACAATAAACGTCCAACAAACTATCAAATCTCTCAAAAACTCTAAAACCACTATTCCATATAACATCTAACATCCATCTCAAGCACTTCGGGGACACAACAATTTCAGCCATCACAGAATTTTCAACCACTTCTGGCTCATCAATACAATCACACTCATAATTCTACTCAAACCAGACAACCCCCACGCACAAGCCAACTTCGAGGGATTTCCAAAAAGTCTTGTTGCATAATGAAAGGAATATTCATTAAAAATTAAAATAACACAAGTGTCACTAATATTTCTCAACATAGTTTCCATTTAGGTCAATGCACTTCTGAAGTCGATGTTCCACCATACAAGACCCTCTCTGAAGAACTCCTGGCTTTTCGAATTGCACCATGTCTTAACTTCACGCTTTGCCTCTTCGATTGATTCAAATATTGTTCCTTTTAAATGTTCTTTAAGTTTAGGAAACAAGGAATAGTCCAAGGGGGCAAGATTAGGGCTAGGGGGTGGATGAGGTATGATTTGCCAAGCTGATCATCCCGCAACGCTTTCTGCACCCGACGGGCAGAAAGCTTCCTGGGACCAAGATGTTTTGTTAAAATTGCATATGCTGATCCTTGAGAAATATCAACTATTTTCGCAATAAATTCAACGCTAATCCTAAGGTTTTCAAATGAGAAGTTTTTGAACGGCGGCCACCTTTTCTGCATTATTTGATGTGCAGGGTCTCCTTTCTCTCTTGGTGTCATTAAGGTCTTCTCTTTTTTCTTTGAAACGTTTCATCCACCTCCAAACATTGTTTCTATGTGGCGTAGACTCACCATAAACATCCTGCAAAGAATCGACAATAGGAGGGGATTTCCAATCTCAAAAGTTTGCTTTTTCCTGGATAAAAAAAGCTAATTTCTTATAAGCACTCAATTGCTACCTTAAATGCGTCAGAGGAATAAAGGATGGTTTTGAAGGTATCAGCACAAAGCAAAGATATGATCAAAACTTGCTTTGAATTGAAAATTTCCAAAAATATTTTAAATTAAGGCTTGCACCATAACCTTTTGAAGATCCATCGTATTTCTACCTAATCTCACTTATGTGTATATGATAAAAAAAACATCTGAAAAACTAATACAACAAAGAAACAGCCAAAATATACGTCTGTCTTAGACATAGCACGGTTTCAGAAAAGCACACTTAACCAAGACCCTCCTCACCAACATCACACAAGAAATAATCTATGGCTTCAACCAGTCCTTAACCCCCTGACGCTCAATTCTTGCTGCAATAAACATAAATAAAGCCTTCAATACACTACCTAAACACACCCTAGTACACAAAATCCTGAATACCAACCTTACCAAAAGTGGAAAATAAATTGCATTTTGGCAGACAGGCCAATGTTACCCACCGAACCTTTAAATCATGCACTCGACCACTCTAATATGGATTTCCACACCTACACCTACGCAGGCGACATCACACTTATAATATAATTCCTATCGATTATAACAGCAAGCACACACTCCAACAACATATAAAACAGTCATAGTCAAAAGTTTTGAGACTATATTTTTTCATATAAGAAAATTAATAGAATTAATCAAACGTTGCATTTTGTTTTAGTTTGTTTGTATCATAATTTGGAGGTGAAATAAAAAAAAAAAGTGGAGCCCAAACGCATTTTATTCTCCAATGGGGTCGATTTATGCGCAATCCATATTTACAATCATGTCCCTTGTTATTCAGGAAGGCTTCAATTCGATTTGGCTAGATTGTTCCATTTTTGTTCCATTTTTGTTTATCAAACACTAGTTTGATCATCGCCCACAAATTCTCTATTGAGCACAAATATGGCAGATTTCCGTGCCAAGGTCCCAAAAGTTCGATGTTATTTTCAGCCAAGAACTTTGTTATTGCTTTTGCCTTGTTACAAGGTGCGCCATTATGCTGAAAATACAGTTAACATTCCCAAATTTGTCCTGACCATTTGGGAAGAGGAACAGTTGAAGAAAGTTTCGCTACCATTTTGAGATCATGACAATGTTCTTGGGCAAAATTGTTTGGTGTTTCAGTTACCTTGTGGCACCAGCCACAAATTTGGAGGGTGTCCAGATGCTTCACCGTAGGCACGATACAGGATTCGTGAAGCTGCTTCCCTTTTCTCCTCCGAAAGAGAGATGTTCCAGGAGATCCAAACAAATGGAGAATACTGCATTGTAACAGTCTTTAACAGTCTATTCTTTATATTTCCTGCAAAGGTTCTTCTCGGCTAAATAAGGCTCCTTTGCAGCTCTGGTCGACTTGAGACCTTTGTCGAAAAGTCTGCGCATGGTTATGCGCATAAGAGCGTTCACACCTTCCTCTTTCCAATCATTATATACAAACTTAGCTTTGGAGGCAACCCGATCCTCAAACTGGGAACTTACCCGCTGACAATCTTGGCTTTAATTGGAAACTCTTGAGCCTCCAGAAAGCCTCTTTAAAGGAGTGTAACCAGTCTTTTTAAAGTCCTTAATGACCCTAGAGATGGTGTTCCTTTATGCAATAACTTAGCGGCTATTTTCTTACAGTTAAGGCCACTTTAATGCAGAGCAACAATGGTTGCACGCTTTTTATTGGAAATAACCATTTCTGGGATTGAAAAAGATTCTATCATTTGTTTATGCAAAAAATATTACGAAATACAAGGGGCGGTCAATAAGTTTTGCGAATCAGTAGGGCAAAACAGATCAAGGGGGATGGCTGTTTGTGGGGGTGTTAGGAAAAGTTATGATAAGTCAGGACTTGCAGCCGCACGCTCCTGCCTCGTCTATTTAAGAAGCAGTAGCTGATCGCAGATCATCAGTCACAAATTTTTCAACAATGGAGAAGGTTGAGCACCGCGCAGTGATCAAACTTTCGACCAAAGAAGGCAAGAATGCAAAAGAGATTCATAAATGCATGCTTGAAGTGTACACCGACACCGCCCTTTCCTATGCATCCATTTCTCGCTGGAATAGGGAGTTCCGCCATGGTCGTGAGTCCCTTGAAAAAGAACCCCGTCCAGGACGCCCGTCAGACTTGCCTAACGAAGACAATGTGGCCCGTGTGGAGAGGATCATCCTCGAAAATCGACGGGTGAAGGTCGAAGAAATCGAGCGAGAACTTAAAATATCAGCATCCACCACGACAATTTGGCCATGACCAAGGTCTCTGCCCGCTGGGTCCCTAGAAACCTCACACCTCATGATCGACTTTAATGTCGTCAAAGGCCACAAGGCCAGAGTTTCACAAGCTGCCCTGCGTGAGTGCGGATTCAAGGAGCTCAACCATCCCCCCTCCAGTCCAGATCTGGCCCCCAGCGACTACTTTTTATTCCACCAGCTCAAGGCTGCACTGCGTGGACGCCGGTTTGGGGACGATGAAGATGTCCAACTCGCCGTCCAGGAGTGGATTGAACAGCAGTCGGGAGATTTCTGGTTTCCGGGAATTCGAAACCTCAGAGACAAGTGGCGCAAGTGCATTGAAGTCGAGGGTAGTTATATTGGAAAATAATAAAGCCCTTTTCCTCATATCTCGTTTCCTTATATCAGAATTGCAAAACTTATTGACCACCCCTCGTAGATTATGATTACCCAACGTCATTGATTTAATCCATATTTCTCATCATTTTATCCTTTTGACCGAATTGCAAAATTACAGGGACTGAAGCTGACCTGCTGCGCTAGCAGGACCAGAGCGCGGTTTTAGATACAGCAAATGAATGCATTGTTTTTCTTATTTTTTGAAAATGCTGATTTTGTAATAAATCTACAATAATTGAAATATTATGATAATTATTACTACTACGCAAAATTGAAAAACAAATAAAAAAATTAAAATATATATTAGTTTCAAACTTTTGGCCATGACTGAGAACACTGGCTCACACAAGACCGCCTGAGCTAACAAATCAAAAGGAACCCGTTCCACACTCGACTACTACAATCTAACAAACCACAAATTCATACAAAATGGAGAACACCTGCCACTAAACATCATTTTAACTCTTTTAATACCTACACGAAACGCCCACATGATATTCAAAACCCATAAAACAAACATTACAAACAAGGTCACAAAGAAAATCAACGCACTATCAAACATTACATTTGGACAGCAGAAAGAAACTCATACCACTTTGTACAAATAATTCATCCGCACCACCATCAACTAAGCATCACCAGTACCCAACCACAGTCAAATTCCGCGCGAACAAACTCTAAACCACCGAGAAAAAGGCACTCATAAAATCACTGGATGGATTCGCAGCAAGACCACCACACACCTACAGGCTGAAACAAAAATACTCCTAATCTTATATCTACTGTAACTTCCCTCCCCCACTACATAACCTCAAATTAATGAAACCCAACCACACTATCTTCACCCAAAGATACTTGAACACACTACCACCAAACAACATCCTGAACGAGCGCTGTCTTAATGAACTAATCAGAGGAATCATTACACAGAACACACTGAGTAATCCTTTCTCAACTCAGGTCACTCCACTAAACTACACTGGCCCCTCCACTATACTCCAACAATACAAACAGGGAATCACCATTTTGCCTAACACCAACATGCATCAGATGCAAGCAAACATAGGCAACATCCACCACCTACCTTACACTGCTCAAACCTCACATACCCACGCACTACACACATCTCCTATCTTAGGGGCCTGTGTACCCATCCAGTAAGCGTAGTGGCCTACCTAGAGACCGCCTACCTCTCATAAGATAGGTAGGGGCGGAGATATATAATGAGATTTATTTATGAATGATTGGTAATTAATAACATCCAATTGAGCATTATTTAATGAGATTTATTCTTAAATGGATATGTATTAAAACCATCCAATTTTGATTTTATGAGATTTATTCATAAGTGGATAGATATTATTAAAATATAATTGGGTATTTAATTAAATTTATTAATCATTGGATAGCTATTAATAACATCCAGTTGGGTATCTTAAAAAATTATTCATAATTGGATAGTTAATAGAAACATCCAGTTTGGGGCTTAATGGGAATTATTCATAATTAGATAGATAATATTTACATCTAGTTTGGTATTTTATATTTATTCGTAAGTGGATAGTTTTATTAACTAAATCCACTTGGGTATTTAATAAGAAGGATTCATAATTGTATAGTTATTAATAACAATCATTTGGGTATTTTATGAAATTTATTCAGAATTGGATAGTTATAAATAATATCAGACTAGGTATCTAAAGAAATTTATTAATAATTGAATAGGTATTAATAACATCCATTTGTATTTTATGATAATTATTCATAAGTGGATAGGTATCTATAACATCTAGTCCAATATTTTATCAAATTTACTCATAATTGGATAGTTATTAACAGTTAGGTCGATATTTTATGAAATTTATTCATAATTCCATAGTCATAAATTGCATCCACTTGGATATTCAATGAGATTTATTCATAATTGGATAGCTATTTACAAGGTATTTTTCGGGGTATGTAATAATATTTATTCATAATTGGATAGTCATTATTAACATCCAGTTGATATTCTATTTCTTATGAATGGATATTTATTGATAACATGCAATTAGTTATTTAATGAAATTCATTCAAAATTAGATGATTATTAATAACATCCTTTCGGGTATTTAATGAAATTGTTTCAGAATGGATAGATATTATTAACATCCGTTTTGGTATTTAATTAGATTTTTTTTATAATTTGATAGATTTATCAAAACAATTTGGCTAATTTACAAAATTTATTCAGAATTGGATAGTTATTATTATGATTCTAGGAGACTTCAATGCAAAAGTTGGAGAGCGAGAACATGTTAACTGACCAGAGGTAGTGAGAAAGTATGGTTTCGAACAAAGAAATGAACGAGGAACTATGCTGCTGCAATTTAGTGCTATAAATGGTTTAGTCATTACTAATACCTTCTTTAAGCATAGACCTTGTATGAGGGTAACATGGGTGTCTCGTGGTGGCCAAATAAGATATCAGATAGACAACAAAAGGATTTCCTTAAAAATATTAATAATAGTAGAGTCTACATCTCAGAACAAGTTGTTTTTCTAGGAAGATTACTCACTGGGATGTTTGCGTCTTAATGACGCCAGACAGAATGAAGGGAATATTATTATTGAGTTAAACACTGAATTAAGTAAGCACTTCTAATATTCGAGGGTATGGGTCGGGATGAGAATTCTAGTTCACAAATAAACTGGTGAAATTAGGGGAGGGGATAATTCAATTTACGATACCTTTGAGTTCGTACGTATTTTTGAAAGAGGGGGGGGGGGTGAAGATCTTCTTCTGGTAACGATGATCGCACCTAGTCCGGCCGTCCGAGGTTACCGAATGTGAGGGTAATCCTAGACCGGTGATATACTGATCCTATGCCGGATCACGAAGGTGAGCCAAGCGGTGACTCAATCGGACTTCTTCCTCTAAGTACCTGTCCGATTATTCGGCTCCTGGAGTGTGTAGCCAAAACTGATTACCTAGCTACGTCTAGGGTAATCCTCAGACGGAGGTCCTGTGTAACTTCAGGCTCTGAAGGAGGAAGGGGGGTAACTGCGAGAAGTTTGGCACCTACAAGTACCGTGACGGCAACAACCAATTTCCTGAGAAGTTCCTTCCTTGCAGCGGGGGAACGGTTTCTTATGTGATCAAGTTTAACAAATTCGACATAGGTCCAAGGGCTTCTGCCTGATTCTAGGAAGAAGTCTTCCTTTTATTTCTCTCACGAGCAGAATCGAGAGAGAGAATCGAATTCTCGTAAAATCCGTATCGTCGCGCGAAAGACCTTTTTTCATCTTTGGGCTGACGATATGTCATTCACGGCTTCGAGTCATCTCGGATTTTACGGCGGTGCGAAAAAGGGCGACGGAGAATTCTAGGCGAGAGGTGCATTTTAGGGATACGAGAGTGCGAGCAGCTTTGTGTCGGAGTGTTTCTGTGTACACTTATGTACGCAGTATTTAGACTTCTACAATATTAATAAAATCTAGTTGGGAATTTAATGAGACTTATTCATAATTGGCTACTTATATATAATAATCATTTGTGTATTTTATAAAATTATTAATATTCGGATAGTTATTAATAACATCTAGTGGGGTATTTAAGAAAATTTATTCTGGATTGTATAGATATTAAGAATAGCCAGTTGAGGTTATCCTTAAATTTATTCGTAATTGGATAGATATCAATCCATCCAGGGGGTATTTAATGAGATTTCTTCACAAGTGGATAGATATTAATAACATCCAGTTGAGCATTATATGAAATTTATTCATAATTGAATAGTTATTTTTAATATTCAGTTGGATATTTAATGATTTTTTTAGTAGTTGGATAGTATTTTAAGAAATATATTCTTTTTTGTATAGTTGTAAATAACATCCAATTGCATATTTAATGAAATTTCTTAATAATTACATTGTTATTAATATCCCCTTGTGTATTTTATGAGCTTTATTCATAAGTGGAAAGTTATTAATAAGATCCAGTGGATATTTACTGAAAGTTATTCATCATTGGATAAATATTAATGAGATACTATTGGGTATTTTATGAAATTTATCCATAATTGTTTAGTTATTAATAACACCCACTGGTTATTTAATAATTTATTCATAATTGGATAGTTATTAATACATTCAGTTTATTATTTTAGCGCATGTATTCAAAAGTGGATATTTATTAATAAAATACAGTTGCGTATTTAATGAGATTTATTTAGAATTGCATAATTATGAGTAAGATTTACTTTGGTATTTTATGAGAGTTTTTCGTAAGTGGATAATTAGCAATAACATCCATTTGCTTATTCATTGAGATTTAATCATAATTGGATAGATATTAATAAAATCGATTCGAGCATTTCTGTATTACGTGTAGGTTACATTTCTTCCCCAAATCTGCTACTTCCATTTAGAAACCACTATAATTTGTTAGTTGGGCTCTGTACCCAAGTCCCGGAAAACACATTGTCCGTAAGAAATTATTGTGTCGCTTGATGCCGAAAAATAAGCGAAAAACCCCCCACAGTGAAATAAATAGTCGAGGGCTGAAAATGAAGCAGAAATCTATTCCAACATAAAAAGACTGAACTGTAAGAAATATTGCCATTAAATTTGGAATATAACACTGAAATCTATTAACTTTAAAATAGTATTTCAAGCAATTACTAATTTTAGTGTAAGTTACTGTAAAGACATGGTTTTCTTGGGGTTGATGTCTGGTTATTTACTAGGTAGAGTCCACTTTCTCCAAGGAAAACTTAAATGATTTCCAGTAAATATGATATAAAGATGACAATTTCTTTTAATATAAACATAATTTGCTAGTGTTTTTTGCCTCAAATTTTAATAATTTAGGGGTCTTTTACTTCTCCTTAGAGACCTATCATAAAGTTGATTAGAATCAGAGTCACATCCAGGGTCATTTTTTAATAGGATTAAAGATTACAACAAATAGTTTTAATTTAAAAAGTCAGTGTTAATTTTATCCTGAAAATTGAGTTTAAACGCGATTTCGCTTTATAAAAATATATCTAAGCAATTTGAACCCAGACAATATTTGCTCTATATTTGGTCTTTTCCTCAAATGATGATCTAATTCTTTCATAAAATCCACATATTTTACGTTTATCAAATATTAAATACTTGAATAGTTCATAGTCAACGAAGTAACATTTATAAGCCCCCCTTATTAAGTATATAAATGGAATTAGGTTACCATCGCAACCCACCTTGACACCGCATCGAGCACCCCTGAGGGACGCTCTTCACTGTCTGGTGCACTGTAAAGGTGGTACTCATTGCTCTACCCACCACATACCATCACTGCGTCCATTGCCTTGGATAAATATTTGTCTTCGATCCCAATCATGTTCCATTATTTGGCAAAGTTACAAAAATATTGATAAGGAAATTAAATGCCTCGTTTATTTACACATCTCCTTTGGACATTTGGAGAGGATTCTTCTTCCTCTAAGGCATAAAATATGAATTTTGAGTCGTCGCTTTTATATCCGATTGGGAAAAAATTAATAAATAACTCATGCATTAATAATAATAATAATGATAATAATAATAAACTCAAAATAGCGGTTGCCACCAAGGACATAAACGGTCTATGGCAAACAATGAAACCACTGTTACCTCTATCAAATGGGAGTGTCATGTATAACATATGAAACCTTGCTGCGACCGACATCTTGAGGATTGTGTGCCCTACTAGCCTCAATATACACAGTTTGCCATCCCAGTCCTAATGCTTAAAGCAAGATGTGCGGATATACAGTATATCTTTCACACTTTTTCACTTCAACATGACTTATTTACAGCAACACTGGTTTTGCATACCCCCTCCCCCCCGCCTCCAAAAACCGATATCCTACAACCCCCGAATGATTTTAGTGCTAAGAATTCGATATTTGAAGGAAATAAAAAGGAAAATGAGTGATTTTTAAGGATAAAGATTCAAACTTGAGAAAATCAGAATGGAAAGAATAGGAAAATCCTAAATTCTAAACTATAAATAAGTTGTGTTTGAAGAGGCAAATTTAACCTGTAGCTATAATAAAAGATAACTTATGTAAACTAAATTAAGCCCTTTACAGGCACTTATATATATAAATTACCTATAAATGATAAATCTATTCGAATATTTTATAATTTTCCGTATTTCTTTATATTCACTCATTTTAGAGTCCAAAACCCTTTACTATTGAGTCCATAAGGTGAATGTCCAGACTGGCTGCACTGCCCTACACAAATTTTCTTTCTAGGTACTCAAGATATTTATACAAACGGAACACCCGCAAATTTGAGGAATATCAACATTACTATAAGTTAATATATTTTATAGACATCATATATTGATAGTTTTATAAATATGAATGATCATTTAGGAGAAGATGGCGGCGATGTTAGTCTTAACAGTGTCCAATATGTTGCATAAATCAGAAATTCCTGGACGTCGTCCCAGGAAGACACCTTTATTCATTTTAGGGCCCGTCTGAAGTCCGCTTACGCTCATTTGGAGAAAGATTTCAATCTTTAGAGCGTCAGATGAATGGGGCGGGGTCTTCAAAAAACACTGTTGCTACAGTCAGCACGGTTGGATCTATTATGCTACGGGACAGTTTCTTTATAACAGGCGCTGTCACACCATCGAATCAACAGAAAAATAAATAAAGAATACTACAAATATTTTGAAGATGATCTAAAGTGAGAAATACTCACAAGTTTACTCTTGGAAGAAATTGGGTCTTTCAACGCTACAATCACTCCAAAGGCATATCATCGAAATTGGTTTCTA
The DNA here is from genome assembly GCA_963969495.1 of Ceratothoa steindachneri. NCBI lineage: Eukaryota > Metazoa > Arthropoda > Malacostraca > Isopoda > Cymothoidae > Ceratothoa > Ceratothoa steindachneri. The sequence goes on from OZ018335.1 coordinate 97,727,739, forward strand.
CCTGGTTGAAGGAAGCTAAATTAAGCTTTTGAAATAGTCATCACAGTCGCAAGACTTCAACGTAATAAAAGATTTCTCTCATGAACTAAAGATCAATGTCGATGCAAAATACTCGCAAGACATCGATGAGCTGAAGAAGTTTTGAAAGAAGAGTGAGATAAAATTCCATTAAATGTTTAGTTGAATTTAATCAAAACCTATATAATCATTTGAGCAGTGTAGATAAGCAAAAATGTTATACCATTGACTATTATTATCAAATTGTATAGTTTAAGAATACTTTTTTATTGTAAATTTTGGTAAAAAGTGTTTTATATTTGTATTTTTCTATCCTGCTTGTTGCAGTTTTGTGTCGAGTAATAAATACATTCTTCAAAATACTGCTAAATTACGCTACCCTGCTACAAATGTTCATGAATTATGGCGAAAAATTGTGGTTTAAGGTAGTGATGTCAATATTTTCTGGAATAAGTGTATACAGGGTGTTCCGGCTTAATTCGACGAGTTGCATAAAAAAAAAATAAAACATTATCTCAATCCTCCAAAATATTTAAAAAATTCAAAAACTTTCAACTAGATTATGTTTGTGAGATAACAGTTTGCTCAAACAACGGACTTCACGTTCCACTACGGCCCCAAGATGGATACGGAACCTGGCGTATGCGTTCCTACTTGTGTCTTTGGGAAGATCTGTGGTATATTCTTGATTTTGACCATCACTGCCTCCTTAATGTTTCAAGCCGAGCGGTTGGTGTTTTTCTCAACCGCGCCTCACAAATAGTAATAGTATAATGTGGGTAGAGAAGATGATGCAAATGCAGATATTATTAGGTTCGCGGGTGAAAATCTGGTACTGTATCGGAGTATGGAAGAGATAATTGGGAAAGGAGGTAGAAAATAAAAAGTGGTGGTGATTGTGTTACGGAATGTGTCTGGTGGCTGCGATATAAGGCACTTCGAAGTGGAAGAGTTCCTGATAACTGGAAGAGTGCAGTAATAGTGCCTTTGTATAAATACGAATGGGAAAAAGTCGCTGCAAGAACTGCAAAGGGATAACTTTGTTGAGAGTTGTGTATAAGGTGAATGGAAAATTCTGATAGGGAGTAGAGAAAGGGTAACTGAGGGATTGATGGCGAGGAGACGAACACGGGGAGAGGTGTATGTATGGTGTGTGTGGATCAAGTATTTGCACTGAAATAGCTAGCGGATAAATCAAGGCTAAAGAAGAATAAAGTGTATGGTGCGTTCATGGATCTAGAGAAAAATTATATTCATGTAGATAGAGAAGCGTTATGACAGGTGCTAAGAAAGTATTGAGTGAGTGGCAAACTATTGGATGGTGTGAAGAGAATTTATGTTGGAAGTAAGAGGGCTCTAGGGTGAAAATAGACAGAGTGAGTGGTTTGACATACCCGTACGTGAGGGGGACAAGACAAGCCTGAGTGTTTCACTATGGCCGTTTAATACTTTTATGTATAAACTATTAAGATAGGTACTATTAGGAATGAAGGAAAGGTGTGTGATATCGATGATGAATGGTAGGTGATGAGTTATATCTGTATTGGTAAAGGCTCATGACGACCGAATGTTGGTAGGCGAATGAGAAGAATTTGAAATGCTGATCGAAGCTTTAGAAGGAGAGTGAGATAGGAGGGCAATAAAATGGAATGCGGGAAAAAATGAGATATATTTGGGAGTAAGAGTGTGGGGGAATGTAATTATACGAGTCCGTGGTGTCACCAGTGAACAAGGACGAAGCTTCAAGTACATATCTATGATTCATTGTAAGTGGGAGTGGTGCAGATGAAGAAGATTGTGGCCACAAGGTTTAAAATGGAGGAAAAGACTCAATAAAGACTCAATTGGTTTAGCGTCTGTGAGGAGGTTAGGTTTAGCAATGATCACGAGGACTTTAAATATCCTCTTATTAACTCCCCCTCTTTTTCTTCTCCGTTTTTCCAATTGACTCTCTGCTTTTCTTCCCTATTTATACCCCTCTCTTGTCACTCATTGAGCCCTCCATAAACACCCATTGAACCCTCTCTGGAAACATTGAGCCCTCCCATAACACCCATTGATCCGTCCGAGAGGGGAAACTGGTTCTCTCTTGCATGTCGTCTTTTGCACTATTAAATCCCCAATTATGTTTTCATGCACCATTTTCACCCATTGAGACATTTCGTATCATCCACTCCGCCCGTATAATCCATTGAGCCTTCCAGTATCACCCATTGAGGATTCCAGGAATCCAGCAACACCCATTGAGCTCTCCCGTACTCCTGATTTACACACCTCGCAACACCCATTTTATGGACCAAAAATCCTTTATTACCTAGTGCGCCGCCTATAACACCCCTTAAGCCCCCAAAATCCTTTATTACCTCGTGCGCCGCCTATAACACCCCTTAAGCCCCGAAAATCCTTTATTACCTCGTGCGCCTCCTATAACACCCCTTAAGCCCCCAAAATCCTTTATTACCTAGTGCGCCGCCTATAACACCCCTGAAGCCCCCCAAATCCTTTATTATCTAGTGCGCCTCCTATAACACTCCTAAAGCCTCCCAAATCCTTTTTTACTTCGTGCGCCGCCATAACACCCCTAAAGCCCCCCACATCCTTTATTACCTCGTGCGCCGTCTATAACACCCCTTAAGCCCCCAAAATCCGTAATTACCTCGTGCGCCGCCTATAACACCCCTTAAGCCCCCAAAATCCTTTATTACCTCGTGCGCCTCCTATAACACCCCTTAAGCCCCCAAAATCCTTTATTACCTAGTGCGCCGCCTATAACACCCCTGAAGCCCCCCAAATCCTTTATTATCTAGTGCGCCTCCTATAACACCCCTAAAGCCCCCCAAATCCTTTTTTACTTCGTGTGCCGCCATAACACCCCTAAAGCCCCCCACATCCTTTATTACCTCGTGCGCCGTCTATAACACCCCTTAAGCCCCCAAAATCCGTAATTACCTCGTGCGCCGCCTATAACACCCCTTAAGCCCCCAAAATCCTTTATTACCTCGTGCACCGCCTATAACACCCCTTAAGCCCTCAAAATCCTTTATTACCTCGTGCGCCGCTTATAACACCCCTTAAGCCCCGAAAATCCTTTATTACCTCGTGTGCCTCCTATAACACCCCTTAAGCCCCCAAAATCCTTTATTACCTCGTGCGCCGCCTATAACACCCCTTAAGCCCTCAAAATCCTTTATTACCTCGTGCGCCGCCTATAACACCCCTTAAGCCCTCAAAATCCTTTATTACCTCGTGCGCCGCCTATAACACCCATTAAGCCCTCAAAATCCTTTATTACTTAGTGCGCCGTCTATAACACCCCTTAAGCCCTCAAAATCCTTTATTACCTCGTGCGCCGCCTATAACACCCCTTAAGCCCTCAAAATCCTTTATTACTTAGTGCGCCGTCTATAACACCCCTTAAGCCCTCAAAATCCTTTATTACTTAGGGCGCCGTCTATAACACCCCTTAGGCCCCCCAAATCCTTTATTACTTAGTGCGCCGTCTATAACACCCCTTAAGCCCCCCAAATCCTTTATTACCTCGTGCGCCGCCCATAACACCCCTTAAGCCCCCAAAATCCTTTATTACCTCGTGCGCCGCCTATAACACCCCTTAAGCCCTCAAAATTCTTTATTACTTAGTGCGCCGTCTATAACACCCCTTAAGCCCCCCAAATCCTTTATTACTTAGTGCGCCGTCTATAACACCCCTTAAGCCCCCAAAATCCTTTATTACCTCGTGCGCCGCCCATAACACCCCTTAAGCCCCCAAAATCCTTTATTACCTCGTGCGCCGCATATAACACCCCTTAAGACACTCAAAATCCTTTATTACTTAGTGCGCCGTCTATAACACCCCTTCAGCCCCCAAAATCCTTTATTACCTCGTGCGCCGCCCATAACACCCCTTAAGCCCCCAAAATCCTTTATTACCTCGTGCGCCGCCTATAACACCCCTTAAGCCCTCAAAATCATTTATTACTTAGTGCGCCGTCTATAACACCCCTTAAGCCCTCAAAATCCTTTATTACCTCATGCGCCGCCTATAACACCCCTTAAGCCCCCCAAATCCTTTATTACCTCGTGCGCCGCCTATAACACCCCTTAAGCCCCCAAAATCCTTTATTACCTCGTGCACCGCCTATAACACCCCTTAAGCCCTCAAAATCCTTTATTACCTCGTGCGCCGCTTATAACACCCCTTAAGCCCCGAAAATCCTTTATTACCTCGTGCGCCTCCTATAACACCCCTTAAGCCCCCAAAATCCTTTATTACCTCGTGCGCCGCCTATAACACCCCTGAAGCCCTCAAAATCCTTTATTACCTCGTGCGCCGCCTATAACACCCCTTAAGCCCTCAAAATCCTTTATTACCTCGTGCGCCGCCTATAACACCCCTTAAGCCCTCAAAATCCTTTATTACTTAGTGCGCCGTCTATAACACCCCTTAAGCCCTCAAAATCCTTTATTACCTCGTGCGCCGCCTATAACACCCCTTAAGCCCCCCAAATCCTTTATTACCTCGTGCGCCGCCTATAACACCCCTTAAGCCCCCAAAATCCTTTATTACCTCGTGCACCGCCTATAACACCCCTTAAGCCCTCAAAATCCTTTATTACCTCGTGCGCCGCTTATAACACCCCTTAAGCCCCGAAAATCCTTTATTACCTCGTGCGCCTCCTATAACACCCCTTAAGCCCCCAAAATCCTTTATTACCTCGTGCGCCGCCTATAACACCCCTTAAGCCCTCAAAATCCTTTGTTACCTCGTGCGCCGCCTATAACACCCCTTAAGCCCTCAAAATCCTTTATTACCTCGTGCGCCGCCTATAACACCCCTTAAGCCCTCAAAATCCTTTATTACTTAGTGCGCCGTCTATAACACCCCTTAAGCCATCAAAATCCTTTATTACCTCGTGCGCCGCCTATAACACCCCTTAAGCCCTCAAAATCCTTTATTACTTAGTGCGCCGTCTATAACACCCCTTAAGCCCTCAAAATCCTTTATTACTTAGTGCGCCGTCTATAACACCCCTTGAGCCCCCAAAATCCTTTATTACTTAGTGCGCCGTCTATAACACCCCTTAAGCCCCCAAAATCCTTTATTACCTCGTGCGCCGCCCATAACACCCCTTAAGCCCCCAAAATCCTTTATTACCTCGTGCGCCGCCTATAACACCCCTTAAGCCCTCAAAATCCTTTATTACTTAGTGCGCCGTCTATAACACCCCTTAAGCCCTCAAAATCCTTTATTACCTCGTGCGCCGCCTATAACACCCCTTAAGCCCTCAAAATCCTTTATTACTTAGTGCGCCGTCTATAACACCCCTTAAGCCCTCAAAATCCTTTATTACCTCGTGCGCCGACTATAACACCCCTTAAGCCCCCCAAATCCTTTATTACCTCGTGCGCCGCCTATAACACCCATTAAGCCCTCCAAATCATTTATTACCTAGTGCGCCGCCTATAACACCCCTAAGCCCCCCAAATCCTTTATTATCTAGTGCGCCGCCTATAACACCCCTAAAGCCCCCCAAATCCTTTATTACCTCGTGCGCCGCCATAACACCCCTTAAGCCCCCAAAATCCGTAATTACCTCGTGCGCCGCCTATAACACCCCTTAAGCCCCCCAAATCCTTTATTACCTCGTGCACTGCCTATAACACCCCTTAAGCCCCCAAAATCCTTTATTACCTAGTGCGCCGCCTATAACACCCATTAAGCCCCCAAAATCCTTTATTACCTCGTGCATCGCCTATAACACCCCTTAAGCCCTCAAAATCCTTTATTACCTCGTGCGCCGCTTATAACACCCCTTAAGCCCCGAAATCCTTTATTACCTCGTGCGCCTCCTATAACACCCCTTAAGCCCCCAAAATCCTTTATTACCTAGTGCGCCGCCTATAACACCCCTTAAGCCCCCAAAATCTTTTATTACCTAGTGCACCACCTATAACACCCCTTAAGCCCCCAAAATCCTTTATTACTTAGTGCGCCGTCTATAACACCCCTTAAGCCCCCAAAATCCTTTATTACCTCGTGCGCCGCCTATAACACCCCTTAAGCCCTCAAAATCCTTTATTACCTCGTGCGCCGCCTATAACACCCCTTAAGCCCTCAAAATCCTTTATTACCTCGTGCGCCGCCTATAACACCCCTTAAGCCCTCAAAATCCTTTATTACTTAGTGCGCCGCCTATAACACCCCTTAAGCCCTCAAAATCCTTTATTACCTCGTGCGCCGTCTATAACACCCCTTAACCCCCCATATCCTATATTACCTCGTGCGCCGCCTATAACACCCCTTAAGCCCCCAAAATCCTTTATTACCTCGTGCGCCGCCTATAACACCCCTTAAGCCCTCAAAATCCTTTATTACCTCGTGCGCCGCCTATAACACCCCTTAAGCCCTCAAAATCCTTTATTACCTCGTGCGCCGTCTATAACACCCCGTAAGCCCCCAAAATCCTTTATTACCTCGTGCGCCGCCTATAACACCCCTTAAGCCCCCAAAATCCTTTATTACCTCGTGCGCCGCCTATAACACCCCTTAAGCCCTCAAAATCCTTTATTACCTCGTGCGCCGCCTATAACACCCCTTAAGCCCCCAAAATCCTTTATTACCTAGTGCGCCGCCTATAACACCCCTTAAGCCCCCAAAATCCTTTATTACCTCGTGCGCCGCCTATAACACCCCTTAAGCCCCCCAAATCCTTTATTACCTCGTGCACCGCCTATAACACCCGTTAAGCCCTCAAAATCCTTTATTACCTCGTGCGCCGCTTATAACACCCCTTAAGCCCCCCAAATCCTTTATTACCTAGTGCGCTGCCTATAACACCCCTTAAGCCCCCCAAATCCTTTATTACCTCGTGCGCCGCCTATAACACCCCTTAAACCCTCTCACAATACACATTGTGTGCTCACTTAAGAGCTTTTGCACCTACCCATGACACCTATTAAAGCCATCCCATAGCACCCATGAAACTCTCTCGTAATGCACATTGAGTGCCCCCTTAATAGCTATTGCGCCTTCCCTAATACCTATTAAAACCCGCAAATAATGCCCATTAAACCTTCCCGTAATACTCATTGAGTGGTCACTTAATACCTAATACACCTTCCCGTAATACCCATTGAAGTTCTCTAATAACACCTATTACGACCCCTTGTCATACCAATTGAGTGCTCCTTTAATATCTAATGTGCCTTTCCTTAATACCTATTGAAGCTCTTCTATAGCACCCATTAAGCCATCTGGTAATAATCTGAGTGCCCCTTAATATCTATTGCACCTTCCAATAATACCAATTGAAGATGCTACATAACACCCATTAAGACCTTTAGTAATACCCATTGATTGCTCCTTTAATAGCTATTGCCCCTTCCTATGATGCCCATTGAAACACTCTCATAAGACCCATTAAGCCCACTTGTAAGACCCATTGAATGCTCCATTAATAACTATTGTGCCTTCCCATAATACCTATTAGGCCATCACATAAATCTCATTAACTTCTTTACTAATACTCATTGAGTACTTACTCCCTTAATAGTTATTGTGTCTTTTCAAAATACCTCTTGAAGCCCACCCATAACACCCATTAGTTCCTCTCGTAATACCCATTGAGTGCTCCTTTAATAGCTATTACGTCTTCCCATGGTGCATTTTTAAGCACTTCTTGGAACAAATCACTGCTTGTGTCAGAAATTTCAGCGATCATCGCCCCATGTAGTCTGGGGCGTCCCTAACCCCCATTAACCCGCCCCAGGAACGCCATTCTGCTCTCTAGCTAGATTTGTTGACCCATACTTTGACCAAGGCACTTTTTTAGCAGAAAAATACCCCTATGGTTCGTGGATCCTTCCTGAACATCTCCATATTGTGGACTCCTTCAACACACATTAAATCCTACAGGAACCAAACCGCCCTTTTAGCGGAGAAAGTTTGGCGGTTGGGGCCTACACCTTTTCTCTTTCTACTGATCCCCCCTTCCTATCTTTTATGCATCACTATTAGATGTGATGGAACATCTGGAGGTTCGTGTGCCCTTTCGGCCACAATACATGCAGAAGGAACGAAGTTATATATTTCTCACAAATTTGAGCTTTCTCTAGCTTCACTACTTTCTCTATTGATTTATCTTTACAAACATTCCTATGATACGGCCATGTTGCAATTTGAAGAAAAGGTGGGTTCTCACTCTAGACACACTGAGCTTTTCCTGAATATCCATTGAACTCTCCCTGAAAAACTGATGAGTCTTCCCTAAACAAACATTAAGCTCTCCTTGGACACCCACTTAGCCTTTCATGCCTCGTAGAGGTTTATCATGTGCCGATTGCTACAACTGATGTTTTGAGGATCGGTATTTCCTTCAGGCCCGGGTGCCCATAAGGAAGGCCTGGCTCAATAAGTTGACTTCAACTGTTTGACGTAGACTGGGGAAGCGGGTCCGTTCACCAGGTTCCTCTATACACCCTGTTCTCTAAGAGTATCCCTTATTTGCGCTTCATTCTTCCACTTAGGTTAAATGATCTGACAAGCTACCTCATTATGTGTCAGAAGTCACTTTGGATCTTCTAAAATTACGCCCTCTAACGCTGGCCGATGGCAAGAGACCAATGTTAAGAAGTCCTGAGAAGTGGTGAGTGAATGAATAAATGGATGTACGTTTTTTGCCCTAATAGACCATTCCTTGCGACTAATGGGCCATCCCCTGAAGTGGATGGCCAAAAGTAGACCCCTTCAGAGACAAAGCCCCCGAAACCTAAAGAAAGAAAGAGAACTCTCATATTTCTGGTAAAGTTCTACACAAGGTCAGGTCCTCCACAATTAAAGGGAAGGACCAGGCCGAGGCTTGCTCATCCCATGTCGGGGTTTCCTTGGTAGGGGAAGATGGTACATACACTGCCCTTCTCCTACCAAATAAAAGAAAACAAGAAAATTCGGGCATCATCTCATTCAGAAGGAGCATCGCGGAACGGATGCTCCCATACTGATCCGGCAGGTAACCAGGCCTCGAAGTGGTATCGAGCGGAAATAAGCACGAGGTAGGCAGGGTCTCGATGACGTTGGGGTCTCTCATTGAAAGGCTGCGTTGGATCTTCGAGCTCGTCGACTTTAAGTGGTATTGGGTTGTTCGCTCTACTGGTAGGAGCATGTTCTCAAGGAAACATGTTTCATTATCGTTGGAAATTATACAGTTTCATAATGAGTGCTGTTCAGACGCTCAAAGGCTTGCCTCTACCATGGACTCTATAGAAGGAGTGGTCTAAGACAGGGAAATAGTTGAATACTCCATAGAAGACATGATAAAATAACAGCCCAACCAGGGGATATTAAAGGTTTAATGCTTGATAATAAAACAGGGAGTGTCCTGGTCACCCACTCCCTCACGCTTTGTCCCATTCGACCGTGACACGCTACTTGAGTTGGCATGAGCTGGCTGTTATGGTTACAGTGTGAAGGCATTCTGGGCGTTAACACTGAGGTGTTACCACTGTCACCGCTTCGGCCATAACAATAGAACTTGTGGGCGCACAAAGTCAGGGAAATAAGAAATTTGTGTGAACTGGTAGAAGGCCTTACATGATAAAGCTGTCTCGCGTAAAGCCAAGTGTGTAGATTATGGCGAGCGCACCCTGGCTACTCAGAGCAATGTGACACATATTCGAGTTGAACGTCCTGGTCGTCCTGGTCGTCCTGATCGTCCACGTTGCGAGCACTATATCATTCAGAAAGGATAAAGAATTGCAAAAAGCAAAAAAACAAATCAGCCCAGCGCCTTTTCTGAGCGATTAGATTCACAAATTGAAAACCTCCGGTAGGTGTGGGGTGGGTTGGGTTGGGCTTGAGGTGGGGAATGTATACCATCATCGGGGATTCTAAAATCTTCACTTAATAGAGGTTAGCATAAGAGAGATTCTGGTCCCTCACCTCTATACATGATTGGAAGGATACCTTGGAAAGTCGTGCCCCCCCCCCCCCCAAAGCACGAGGATCTCAAAACCGCAAAGCCACTCCACCACCCAAAGGTTTTAAGGAAGGAGACAAAATGTCGTGCTCAGAGCAAATCCTTCTTCAGTAAGCCTTCGAAAGCACTACGCATTTATGACTCTCTGCAACCACCATTCACAGGTTTGTGTCTCCAGGAAGGATACGGCCATTCTGGTGAGGCCCTTAACTTCGAAGAGGGATCTTGCATCTATTTTTAATTATGGCTGCGGAACATTTTTCTTCAAAGTAATTGCCCTGGACCCCGGACAAATTGAGAGGAGCTGTGGAGGCTTCTCCCAATTAGCTGTTAGGCACTTAGCCCCTGCCCACCTTCTCGGAGTATAATTGTTTTACAACCCCAACCCTAAGGGAAGGGAGCCGGATAAGTGAATGCACAATTTACCCCCGACATGATATCTTATCATTGGCTCTCAATACCTACTTTCAGGATGTTCTATTGCAGCTACACCTGGGAATGAGGTACTATGTCGTTTGTGTGTATAATTCAGGATCACGTTTGCCGATCCTCATTCTTCTCTTCATGAATATAAAAATTAAGGACCCCATATGGGGGGGCTATATAATTAAATCAATCTTAGGGAACACGTTCTGGCGGACCTGATCGAAGAGCTGGAGATCGGTTTCATAAATGTGGATAAATTCATCTATCACTGTCCGAGAGCAGCTTCATTTTCTTGGCTCGATCTATGCTTGTGCACTCCGGGCAGACAGTATGATTTTATATGGGAAATGTCGATGACCTTCATGGTAGTGGTCACTTTTTCATGAAAATATATTTTCCGGACCGCTGTTGCCCGAGAAACAACTTCAATAGTGCTTAGATCAGGCGTAGTGGCCCTTACTTAAGGAAATGACTGATTTCTCTATCTTATTTGAGGAGTTTGGGTCGGTTGATGAGACCATTGAGTTTTTGTCTGGCACCTATATTGGCGTGGGCCTGAGTACCATTCCTCGATATTCTGGCTATTTTGCACACCGTCCACTTCCGTGGCAATCAACTGAGTGTGAAGTGGCTCTCAGAGAGAAGCGATATGTCTGCATGTGCTATAAGCGCCACCCAAACTATTTAAGCTTGCGAGAATTTTACGTAGCGAAGGCTAGGTTTATACATGTTTCAAAGCATGCTTGCCGATCTTCTTGCTGGGCATAAGTTTCTTACCTTAACAAGAAGAGCCTCTTGCAGAGGTGTGGAAGCGTGTTAAAAAGGATTTAAGATAATTTCTCGGAAGGATTCCCACTTTCTATCCAACAGGAGGACAGGACGTAATTCTCTGGCCAGTCGTCTTTGGCATATTGCTGTGCGATTGCCTTTTCCCATTCTCTTGCTGTGATGCTGCTCACCAGATTTTAACCCAACCCATCTCATTGGTTTGTGACGCCACCGACTGGACTTCCCTCTACAGGTGGGTAACCATTTAAAGGCATGTATACACTAAACGAGTGGCATTCCGCCTCTTATCCTAACGATATCACTTACGCCATGCTAGGAAACTTGGGTGAGCGTGACATTTCTTTTTTGTTAGCCTTGTGGGGGGGGGCAAGATTAATTTAGTGCACATATGCCGCCATTATTGACTTTACTTCACCCAAACTTGTTCTTAAATGGGGCTCACATTGATGAGGTAGAGTTGTATCTTTTTCTTGGACTTAAATTTGATCGACGCTTCATCTGGAAGGCAAAACATTTCCAGCCAAAATATTTATTGTACCAGCGCCATTGACATTATTCGTTCATTGGCGTTCAACACTTGGGACGCTGATAAGGCTACTCTCTTACTTTTTACCACCCCTTCGCCTCCGCAGCAGAGCGTGAATAGCGGAAGGTAGATTCGACCCACCACAATGAGTTCTTTCTGAGAACCGGTACTTTCCGAATGTCTTACATAATGAGACTCCTTACCAATACTGTGGAGATACCGCTTGCTTGACGGCGTGCACAGTGTATCATGCAATCGTACCCGCTATTTTGGCATCTCTATCGGTCTCTAGCGGCTTTCGTTTCATCCACAGCCGATATCGAGGGTGCTTATGTCGCCGTGGGACACTAATCATACGCGAAACCTTTTGACTTGCTGTTGCTGTTGGTTCGGTGGCATCGCTGGTTATTCCAAGAATGACAACCCTGGAAGGTACCATCATTGAATGTTTTAGCTACGCCTCTACTTCCAGAGCTATACCGCACCAAACGTACTGCGTTTATATTTTCTCGAGCGCACGTCGTACCACTTTCGAGAGGAACCAGTGTACACGAATGGATCCAAATCGAAAGTGGTGGTCGGTTTTCCTGCCCTATCACCATTGTTTCTAGCCAGAGGGGTCATTCCAGCTGCTGCCCCTGTCTTCACATCGGAGCTGATTGCATTTTAAGCTAGGTATGGGAAATTGAGCGCCGTGCCGTGCCAGTTCGGAGACTGGATTGTGATTAATAGTGACGGACAGAACGAACCGAGTCAGCTCGAGACATTTTAATATTCCTTCCCTTGTGTTTGTAGTTTTCGTCACGCCATGGCTGCCGTGAGCCGGGAGTATGGCGAGGTTGCCTTCTGGTGGGTTTCTGGACATGTATGGATGTGGAAAATGAGCGGGCCGTTGAGGGTGCCAAACAGTTTGCAAGGACAGCGACAGGACCAGCGCTTTGCTCTTATTCACTCTGACTAGATCGTAGGAATCAGTTCAGCCTTTGTGACAGCATGACAAAGAAGATGGGACACGGCCGAAAGGAATCTAAAGTTGAGTACCATTACGCTGCGACTTCTCCCATCGACAATCCATCCATCGACAATCCATCCATCGCCTCTACTTGTGTTTCAGTTACGTTCTATATAGTTCGTCTACAAAAGGTTGCATAGAAAGAGAAATGTATAACAAACACGTACAGGTGTGCAACAACCGCACGGTCCTATCCTTTGCTAACATCAGCACTTTTCCATCCTACAAAAAACCAACGAATAACAAAGTCCTTTATTGCGCACCTTATTCCACGCACAAATACACCCAGCGCATATTTCTTTTCAAACGAATATTTGTCAAAGCTTCGCATCCGACACGCATTAAACACTTTTAACTCACTATTTATTGTTTTTATTCCTTGTTCTTCTCTATTATCAGCGAATGTTTTTATGTGCTAGCCTTATTTTCTCTTGTCTATTATCATTGATCCAATTTTAACACTCAAACAATCACTAGCAAGTTCAATGACACTAGAATTGTACCTTGTTGGGCAAGACGAAGGACGCGAAATGGTGAACGATTTTTCGATCATGCAGTGAACAGCGATATTTTCGTGATTCAACTATATGACACTCATTTATGGGTGTGGGGTGTGTAGAATTGATATAAGAGACACCAAGTTCGTGTTGGTTGTTGTATGTGTATAATATATAAGAGGGGCGGTCAATAAGTTTTGCAATTCAGATATAAGGAAACGAGATATGAGGAAAAGTGTTTTATTATTTTTCAATATAACTATCCTCGACTTCAATGCACTTGCGCCACTTGTCCCTGAGGCTTCGAATTCCCGACAATCAGAAATCTCCCGACTGGTGTTCAATACACTCCTGGACGGCAAGCTGGACATATTCATCGTCCCCAAACTGGCGTCCACGCAGTGCAACCTTGAGCTGGCGGAATAAAAAGTAGTCGCTAGGGGCCAGATCTGGACTGTAAGGGGGATGGTTGAGCTCCTCGAATCCGCACTCGCGCAGGACAGCTTGTGCAACTCTGGCCTCGTGGACAGGGGCATTGTCGTGGAGGAGCAGGACACTGCATGGAAACTTGCCACGCCGCTTCTGACGGATGCACTTCTTCAACCCAGCCAGTTCATCAGCGTAATATTGGCCTGTGATGGTCCTTCCACGAGGCGCATAGTCCACCATCAACACTCCCTCAGAATCCCAGAAGATGGTAGCCATGATCTTGCCAGCTGAGGGTTGGGTCCGGAACTTGATGGGGGTCAAAGAGCCCCTGTGGTTCCAGGCCATGCTTTCGAGCTTGGTCTCGGGATCCCAGTGATGGACCCACGTTTCATCACCTGTCACTATGTGTGACTCGAATCCCGCCTGGTCTTGGTTGTACAAGAGCAGCAGCTCCTCCAAATTTTGATGATGTCGAAGTCGATCATAGGGCGTGAGGTTTCGGGAGGTTTCTAGGGACCCAACGGGCAGAAACCTTGGTCATGGCCAAATTGTTGTGGATGATGTTGATAACACTTCCATGTGATATTCCAAGTTCTCGCTCGATTTCTTCGATTTTCTAGGATTATTCGCTCCACATGGGCCACATTGTCCTCGTTGGTCACGTCCTGGACGGGGGTCATCTTCAAGGGACTCACAACCATGGCGAACTCCCTATTCCAGCGAGCAATGGATGCATAGGAAGGGGCGGTGTTGGTGTACACTGCAACCATGCGTTCATGGATCTCTTTTGCATTCTTGCCTTCCTTGGTCAAATATTTTATCACTGCGCGGTGCTCAACCTTCTCCATTGTTGAAAAATTTGTGACTGAAGATCTGCGATCAGATACTGCTTCTTAAATAGACGAGGCAGGAGCGTGCGGCTGCAGGTCCTGACTTGTCATAACTTGTCCTAACACCCCCACAAACAGCCATTTCCCTTCCTCAATTTTTCCATACTGATTCGCAAAACTTATTGACCACCTCTCGTATTACCTTAGACCTTTATTCCTCTTAACTCACATTAATGGATCGGTGAACTTCATTGAGCAATCCTCTCTAGCTCCTTTAATTTCATTAGATATAGAAACAAAACAAAATTCCTCACCCCCATTGCTAAGGTGGTAATAAAATTAATATTATCAAAGCAATTACTAATCACTTAACGGGCACTGTAGGGGATCCACCCTCTTTGAGCAAGGTGAATGACGAGCAGTGGTGTCTTATTTGGTATTCAAGCAGTGAGCATAGAACTCTTTGCTGTCTAATAGTGTGCCACTCATTTTGGGGTACGACTGTGGAGTTGAGCTAAGAGACACCGCCTTCATGCTGCATGTAATGAGGTGTGTGTGCACGTATATTACTTAAACCCCTATTTGGGTTGAGTTAACTGTTATAGGTACATTTTGTCTGTATATACAAACATGTATACACAAACATGCATCGGAGAATGCAGATAAATTACTGAATATAAATGTTAATTAAAAATCATATTATACATAAGCAGATAAGAAAGTGTAGGCATGAAAGAAACAAGAGAGCAAAGAAACTAAAGAAAATTAGCTTTATAAGCTCAAAACTGACGAGGATTACAGGAAAAATATGAAGTTTTTTTACTTATTCCCTCCGCCCCCTCCCTTCCCCTATTCCCATAGCATGGGTTTTGAGAATCGTGCGATCATTAGTTTCCTTACAATATTTGTCGTTTAAACGAGATATCTGACGGTACCTGCCTGGCCAAGGCCCCAACATTCGCTCTCTTACTCTTAGCGCAATAGTCCCCTAACCTCTTACCCAGCACCTATGTCTTCTTATGTAATAACGTTCTCTCATAGAATGAATAGCCGTTCCCATATCTGAGAATAGTCGCCTTTTATAGAAATAGAAGGTGAAAGAGAAGAAGAAAGGTCTGCTAGAGACAAATGTAAATCATATATAATAATGATCAGGCTACTTTTGTTGTAGGTACCTTCTACTTATATACATCCTCTCGATGAGTTTGTACAACAAAAGTAGCCTGATCATTTACATTTGGGTCTACAATTGAGTGTATGCCCGAGTAACTTCAGCTTTTATATGTCGCGTGGAAAGGAAAATCAATTACTAACGAGAGCATTCCATGCACCTCTTACTTTTAATATTTCTACCAAGGCCATGCAATCCAAATACATATTAAATACTGATGTAACTACATGTGCTAGAATCGACCCAATTTCAATTTATTTAAGTGTTAGGTCTTCCAAAGTGGCCATCCTGAACTCCTTGAGAAATATTGTTTTTTTTTTATTACGATTGTTTTTATAAGTATTATTCCCGAATGTTACAGAAATCGGGTGGATTTTGGTACATGTAGTTACAGCAGTGTCTAATGTTTATTTAGATTACGTGGCTTTGGCAAAAAATCAATGTAAAAGGGGGCTTATATGCACGGGTTCTACTTGCGTGTGATATAAGGAGAACGAGGAATTCCCTCGTTAGTAAGCGCCTTTCTGTACGAAGGATAAGGTATGCTGTTAGTAGGACATACGCTTAGGTTTTGCATATATATAGTAGGAATATGAAGACCCAGGTGATCACCCTAATCATTTATTGGCCGGACGTTTCGGACCTTCACTAGGATGATCTTAAGCAACTGTATTAATGATAACAGTTAAATAGTTCGAAGCATGCATTATATAATGGCTAAAAAAGCGAGTGAAGACATTGAAAAGAAACTGGCTAGTGAGATTAAGCATAACCTCAAAGCATTTTGGAAATATTCTAATAGTATACTCCGGACAAGATCTAGGATTGGTGACTTAGACTGTGGCAATGGTAACAGAGCACGAAATGATATTGATAAAGCGGCAACATTAAATGACTTCTTTACTAGTGTTTTCACTGAGAAGGATCAAAGAAATATACCACAGTTAGAAAACAAATATGTTGGCAGTAACACATTAGATCATGTGGTAATTAGTGAAGAAAAAGTGAGAAGAAGGCTAATAAACTGAGAAAAAACAAATCAACTGGACCAGATGATTTTCACCCCAAAATGCTTAACCACAAGGAGTAAAAACAAGGAAAGAAGGTACCCTAGGAGACCTTACGGTCCATTCAAGGAGAGTACCTTTGGACTAGCAATCGAGCGGGCACATGGCTGCTCAATTATTTTGCGTCCCTAAACGGCCACTTTTTAAGACTTTGTCTAGTCTTGACTTGAACTGGCCAACAGATTCACTGTTGACAACTTCCACTGGAAGTGCGTTCCACTTCCTGCAGGCGGGCAGTATTTCCATTCTTTGCAACGTTCATACCAAGCTTGGTATCGTCGGAAAATTTGGAAATCTTGGCAACCATGTCACCGTCCATGTCGTTGACGTAGATGATCAATAGTAGTGGTCCCAGGATAGAACCTCGAGGCACCCCGCTAGTAACGGGCACCCACTCAGAAGCCTCTCCATTCACCACTACACGTTGCCGTCTGCCACTTAGTTAGTTCTTGATCCAGCCTGCTACTTTTCCATCTATGCCCAGCACTCACACTTTCCGGAGAAGGCGGTGGTGTGTTACCTTATGAAAGGCTTTCTGAAAGTCTAAGTACACCACATCCACCGCCTTGTCGCGATCGTGCTTACTGAACACAAAGTGGAAGAATTCCACAAGGTTCGTTAGGCATGACCGTTGCCTTCGGAAGCCGTGCTGGGAACTCCTTAGTATCAGGTTTGACTCTAAATACGACGTCATTCTGTCCACCATCATGCTTTTTATAAGTTTACCGACTATCGAAGTCAGACTGATAGCTCGGTAGTTTGACGAATGGCTGATGTCTCCTTTCTTGAAGATCGGAGTCACCTCCGCCTCACGCCAGTCTCTAGGAACGCATCCAGTCCGGATTGACATGCTAAAGATAGCGCACAGATGTCGTGATACTTCATCGCAAACTCCCTTCAACACCTTGGATAGAAACCCGTCTGGTCCACTGAACTTATTCATCTTTAGGTCAGCGATCTTTTTCTTTATTTCTCCTTCGGTGAAGTCCATTGCCTCCAGCTTTTCCCCCGAGTAGGAATCCGTGGGCTGGGGGATGGTACCACACTCTTTAGTAAACACTGAAGAGAAGTAGTCATTGAGAAGGTTAGCATTTTTTGCATCTGAGTGAGTTAATGCACCCTCCTCGTCCACTAAGGGCCCAATCCTACGATGGATGGGTTTACGGCTATTTACATAGCCGAAGAACTCCTTGGGATTCTCCTTGCAGAGTCTCGCCACTCGGAGTTCCTCAGTACGCTTAGCCGCCCTTATGCTGGACTTCACTCTCCTGGCTAGCCTCCGGTACTCGTCAAAGGCACCCGAGATCTTCAATCGCCGGTACACATTTCTCTTCTCCCTAAGCAGTTGGCCGATTTCTCGATTAAACTACTTTGGTTAAACAGAAGACCGACGAAGGCATTTCAGAGGGATGAAACGCGTTTAAAGACTCATGAATGTGGTTTTGAAACTATTCCACAAATCTTCAACATCATCGCACACTTCTAGCCTCGCGTCAGTCAACCCAGCACAAAGGCTTGCAAAGTCTGCTCTTCTTAAGTCAAGTTTCCTTGATTGACTGGCAACAGACCTTACCTTCGGGGTCTTGACGCTAAATCTAACTAGCTGGTGATCACTGCCACCGAGCTCTTCGCCTACAGAGACATCCTCAATGATATCATCCTCAGAGGTGAAGACCAAGTCGAGGATATTTTCCCCTCTCGTCGGTTCTGTGACATATTGAGTGAGGAACTCGTTGTTGGCGAACTCCAGGAGTAGCGCGCTATCGCCACAGGCTGCTCTGGTTTCCCAGTCAACTTGTCTGTTGAAGTCGCCCATAACGATGCACACTCTGCCTTGAGCAAGCTCACCCAGCAGCTGGTACAGTTCCCTGACCTTCTCACTGGGTTTGGAAGGGGATCTGTAAAGTACCACGGTCCTGTATCTGACAGGACCTATCTCTAGGTCAACGCCTAGGAGCTCGTGCTCGGATATAATGTTGGAGTTCGTAGATTTGATTGTATCCTTGACATACAACATTACACCACCACCCTCTCTGTCTGGCCTATCTTTGTGAAAGAGTTGGTAGCCAGGAACCGTGAATTCGCCTTTAAATTCTCGGTTTGAGGTTTTTATCCACAATTCTGTTATGGCTACCATTTCGGGTTCTTCCGTCGCTACGAGGCCACGGAGCTCAGAAAACTTGTTCCTGATTGACCTCGCATTGAACAGAAGAACTTTCGAGGAGTCCCCGACTGTAGGACTCCCTAAGCTCTTTCGTTTCCCGGCTTGTTTGTTAGGCGAGACACCCCTCTTTGCGACCTCTGAGAAGGTCGTTCCAAGAGTGACACGGGCGTACTCGCGTACGTCCACCCTAACTCTGGGCCGGATACTTTTTTGGGTCCTCTCTACGACATTCTGGATGATGTTCGACAGAAAGGCCTTTCCTTTGAAGGAAAGATGTACCCCATCCCTTTTCTTCTTCTCATTGGCTTCTCCGCATGGCTGAAGTGGGACTGCCGATGCAGTTTCACCTCCTTGAGCTGGAGTCACATCGACGGAACCACCCAAGTCAGTGGGACTTTCGTCTTGAACTTGATCTGACTGGGACTCTAGGTAAAAGGCTAGCTCTAGGATTTTTTCCTCAAGACGCCGAATCTGAAGCGCGTGCTGCGTTTCTAGGGTCTGTAATTTAATTTCCAGTGCCCTAGATTTTTCTTCAGAGGTTGTGAAGAGATTCTTGAGTTCATTGCAGTGTCACTGCCTCTCGGAACTCTCCTTTAAAGATGCATTCGGTGCATATACTTCCCGGGTGGCATTTCGAAAAACATCCTTCCGGGAAGTCAACGCACCACTTATCCTTCTGGCATATCGCACATGTATATTTGAGTGCAGCTGGACCTTTTTTCTCTGTCATTTTGAACACTTTCTCTCTTTCAAAACTTTGCGACCAATCAATAGAAAAAAAGGGGGCTGGTGAGTTCTCCCCATGTGAGTCGCTCCCGCCTATCGATCGGAGACGTTTCGAATCTTTCAGAAGGCACGCTCCGTGTGCTGCTGTTCGTCCGACCGAGTCGTTAAGCCTCGGCATGCCGTGGCTCCCAACCAAGCAGCACAGACGATCCCCGAAGGGGCCATCGATTTGTCACCAGGTGAACAACAACGAAGCACGCCCCGTACTAAACTCCTACTAGTTCCCTTCGCGACGGCCAAGATCTCGGAGCAGCGTTCAATGGATATCCCGCCACACCAAGAAACTCGAACTAAGGCTTTTTGTTGACCTGGCAACCAACATGGGAACAAAGGGCCGTTAACACGGACCAATGCTACCAGAGGCACCTGTCAACGGTCAATGCGAATGGTCAATAATTATGCGCCAGGAAAGGGGTTAACGGGGAACTACCCTCTTTCCATCCATCGTGCCCCAACGCCTAAGACCCCTCAAGTCCTAGTCTCTCGCAACCAGTGAGCGTCGATTGGCGTTGTTTATAGAGGTTCCAAAGCCTCTCTTCTGACGCATGAGGTGGCTGCCAGGTCCTTATATGTAGATAGATGAAAATAGGGTAAGAGTGACATGATAGGAATAGGGGTTGTTTTTTTGGTTGCTTTTTTATTTTTGTATAAGTAGAAGAAATAAGATTAATGTAAAAAAAAAGAGGAAGGATAGAGTAGGATAAAGAAAGACAAAGAAAGACAAAGAAAGGCGCACTTAGTCTGGAACCTAATTTCCGACCAAATCGACAAGGAAAACCCTGCTAGGGGTGCCAGAAGATAGGTACCCCCGCCGACATAGCTCGAAAAGTCAAGGGTACGCACAAGCTCTCTTCCCGCGACAAGGGAGCGTCACCTCTCTCTGTACTTTCTTTATGAGAGAACCTAGTATTAGCCTACCATTAAATATTATTTACAATAAATCTAAGGAAACTGGTGAAATTCTACAAGCTGGAAAGATGCCAATATCCCCCCAATCCATAAAAAAGGAAGTCGACGGCAGCCTGGGAATTATAGGCCAATAAGTCTAACAGAAGTCGTGTGCAAGGTTATGGAGACTTAAGTAAGAGACGTTATTGTCAAACACATTATTGATAATGGTATTTTTGCTGATTAGCAACATGGTTTTGTCCCGGATAGATCATGTACGACTCAGCTACTCTTATATTTGAAGGAATGGTCACTGTTTGTGGAGCATGAAAAGAGCTTTGATGTTGTGTATTTGAACTTCAGGAAAGCTTTTGACTCAGTTTCTCATAAATGACTTTTAAGTAAATTGGAAGTTTATGGGATAGAAGGAAAACTTATTATTGTATAGAAAGCTTCTTGACAGGCCGAAGACAACAGGTAGTCATGAATAAAGACAGATCTAATTGGACGGCAGTGAAAAGTGGCATAGCACAGGAAAGTGCTCTGGGCCAATTTTGTTTGTGCTGTTTATCAATGATCTACCTGATGCTGTATTAAGTACAGTTAAAATATTTGCTGAAGACACGAAGATTTACAAGAAAGGAAACTCATCACAAGATCATCAGGACTTGCAGGGAGATTTAAGGAAGCTAAGTGAATGGTCTAATCTGTGTCAGTTGAGGTTTAACGCAAAAATATATAAAGTGATGCAATTTGGATTTCACAATCAAGACTATGTATATACCATGGATGGCGAAATAATGGATCAAGTTAAAGAAGAGAAAGATCTAGGGGTAATCATTGACTCTGAATTGAACTTCCATGCACACGTGTCCGCTGCAGTTAAAAGTGCCAACCAGATGTTGGGAATTGTGAAAAGCACATTTGCAACATTTACCAGAGATACCTTGCCACTGTTAATAAATGCATTAGTTCGTCCCCATCTGGAATATGGCAACATCATTTGGCACCCACGATTCATCACCGATGATATGAAGGTGGAATCCGTACAAAGAAGAGCAACAAAATTGGTTCCGGAACTAAGTGATCAAGAATATAGCGAAAGGCTGCGCCAGCTTGGACTCTTTTTCATAAAATATAGACGCCGTAGAGGTCATATGATTCAAGTTTACAAGCTTCTAAATTGATTGGAGAGAATCGACCCTGGCCTATTCTTCATACCTCAGGAATATTCAGCAACGCGAGGTCATTTCAATAAACTATTTAAATGCTATAGCCAGAAGATGGTGAGGAAAAATGTATTTGGCCAGAGGATTGTCAATGACTGGAATTCTCTGCCAGATCAAGTGATCACAGCCACAAGTTTCCAGTCCTTTAAGAACAAGTTGGATAAACACTGGGGGGCCAACTGGTATAGCTACACGTAGCCAGCATCATAGAAGTTTTTACAACAAGGATCGGGCGACTACAGGATTACCTCATGAGCCCGTACCATGCACATCCATGTTCATTATACAATTTGTCCAGGCTATTTCCCCATGCTTCCATTCCATTTGTTCGTAGTTACCTTTAAAATAGTTGTATCTTTTCATTTCCCTTTTCTGCATATTAGTATAAAGATTCATATTATATATTAAACACACATGATCACTCATACCCAATGGTGAATCATAATCTATGTTAGTGACCATACCTTCTTCGTTTGTAATTATTAAATCAACTAGACTTGGTTGCTCATGTATTTTATACCTTGTAAACTCAATGACATGCTGGAATAAGAATGAGTCGTGCATTGACAAAATAAATCTGTTTGCTCTATGATTGGGATGTTCTGATGAGTGCCAATTTGTCCAATCTATTTCAGGGTAATTGAAGTCACCTACTATCATAATGTGGGTATATTCCCTTGACTCTGCCACTTGTCTTAATACTGTACATAAGGCTGAATTATTTTCCTCACTGCTATTGTAACCTCTATAAATACATCCCAGTAGCAGAGAATCATTACCTGTAATTTTTAAGCTGCACCATATACTCTCTTCAAAATCAGTGTTAATTTACATATCACTTGCATCGATATCATTATCGATATACAAAGCAACACCCCTTCCATTTTCTTTTTCCAAGTTTGTAAATAAATAATAACCATCAATTTCGAGTTCAGATTTTAACATTGTTCTCCCAGGATTTTTAGGTTTAACTTCCGTCACTGCTATTAGTTTTGGGTTGTGCGACTGAATTTTAATCTTCAACCCATGCATTTTATTAGGTAATGAATCTGCATTGGTGTATAATGCATTCAGTTTGTGCATCAACTATTTAATTCTAACTGTTCTATTTACATGAATTTTTACAGTAGAGGTTAATCCACTAGATGCTAGAATTTTCTTCTGTTGTTTTTTATATTTTTGGCGAGTTAATCGAGCTAAAATTTGGGGGTAAAATTAGCACTTGACTAATTTAGTGAAAAGGAATTGTGTTTGGCTTTTTTGTGGTTGGGTATTGTAAAAATCTAAGTGAACATTGGGTCTACGTCGTTGTCAATGAGTAATCTGGTGTTTTTAAAAAGTTTTGCGTGTCCTATGTCATCAAAGTCCATGTGCTTGAGTACAAACTCGGGAGGGAGGCGCCGGTGTACAGCGTCCCAGATCTTATTTGCTCTTCGGTGAAGCTCCACGTTTATGGGGGTACTCCAGTTCACCATGGCGCTCACTCTGCTTTCTTTGCTCTCTCTTTCCGGTTCTCGTTATAATTAAGACCGCCTTATTTTAGATCCTTTGCAGTTTAAGGACTTGGGTCTCGGTACTCGTGTTTATAGGGACCGGCAGATACAGGAGTTTGGATCGAATGCATGCATTATAGATCTTTAGTTTGTTGGAGGTATTCAAGTTTAGGAATCTGAAAATTTCCCCCAAGCCCCTCCGTGCATTCAATGTAGCTTTAGCTATGTGACTCCTATATCCACGAGTTGTAATCCGGAGTCCCAGAACCCTGCCCTCCGTGCAGTATGGGATGCGTGCACCCCCCTACACGGATGTCTGCGACGGTCCGTCTGAATAGTGGAATTACACGGAACTTTTGGGCATTGGTAGATATCTTCCATCTTCTCTCAAAAGAATTGATGTTTTCGATTTCCACCGCCGTACTCTGTACCATGCAATTCACATTCCGATAAAGTGTCGTGCAGATCATCGTTATATCGTCCGTAAATTGGACGTATAACGAGCCTTCAGTCAAAGGTTGGGGAAGGTCGATGGTGTATATGTTGTATAGCAAGGGACTTCTACACCCGCCTTGTGGTACCCCGGCCTCGAGCTCGAACTCTGGGCCATTGAAACCTTTAATGTTTACAAACGTCCTCCTCTCCATTACGTAGTCGCATAAAATCCTTTCAAGTATGGGATTGAGGCCCAGTTGTAAGATATTGCATTGCAGGCCTCTCCTCCATACTTCGTCAAAGTCCTTTTGACGTCGCTGAGTACTAGATTTGCGTGGCTTCTTTCATCATATGTTTTGATCATGAATGAAAATATGCCTGCGGAGTTAACTTTCTATTAGCTCAACTATCAGGAGCGCCCTGTGCTATTTTTAGGTCGTTCTTATCTGAGATGACACATGCCAGTTGGATCATGTATTTAGGACGCGTATCATAAAGTTTTGCTCCCACATTATTTTATATATGCACATTTTTACATGTTGGCAACCCTGCCTATATATGAATGCTGTGGCGATGTTAGCTTTTCCGAATATGACATCTTAATCCTGGTATTTTTCAATTTTATTGTACAGCAACGTAATTTCAATGACACTCATTGCAGAAAGACATAACAATGCGTGACATATCAGACTTCCATAAAGGGCAAATCGTTGGAGCACGATTAGCTGAAGCCACTGTAGCTGAAACAACTGTATTGTTTAATGGTTCAAGAGCACGAGTGTCCATGGTTATGACAGCATAGATTAAACATGGTAATACTTCATCTGCGAAGAACAATAGTTGGCTAGAATCGAAATTAACGGACAGGAGGCGTCGACCACTAACAAAGATTGTTACCAAACAATACAAAACTACTGGATCAAAGGTGACAGCAGAACTCAATAGCCATCCGAACGACACTGTTTCGATAAGAACTATGTATAAGAAACCTCACAAACCAAACATTTATGGATATACAGTAATTTTTAAGCCTCTAGTATGCAAACTAATGCCAATTTACGAAAGAAATGGTGTCACGATCATAAAACATGGACACTTGATGGCTGGACGAATTTATAAATACGACAAATGGTCGTATTATAAATAGAGAGCGACAAAAGAATCCTATATTTCGGACTGGCTACTTTGAACCCTTAAACATATGGCACGACCCGTAAGGGTTTGGCCGGCTATATCCTGGTATTCAGCCGGTCTCATCATTGCTGCTATCAATGGTAGGGTTACTGTTAACAAATATCTAGACATTCTCAATGACTATGTTTTTAAGATTACTGGCAAATTGTTTTTAGACACCACCATTTTACAAGATGATAATGTGTACGTAAACACAATCAAATAGGGTGTCTTGGTTTTAAGGTTATCGGAATGTAATCTAACATCTTTCCTGGCCAGCACATTCACTTGATCTAAACATTATCAAACGATTATGGACATTTTCGAAGCAGACATACCGAAGCAATTGAAAGACGTTTTGATTGAAAAATGAAACAACATTTGGCCGAAAATAAAAAAAAACAGGGATTATGGGATTCTATTCCTCCCCAATATATATTTAATATATATATATATATATATATATATATATATATATATATATATATATATATATATATATATATATATATATATATATATATATATATATATATATATATATACTAGCGGCCATAATATAAAAACCAGTAAGAACAAATGTATTTAAATATTTATTATAGAAGTTAAACAAAACGTTGAGACTATATATTATACACATATTTAGATATATTTAATATATATCTTTGCGCATAATCGTAGTTTGTGCGGCGACTTATTGTATCTTCTCCAAATGCTTGGTTGATACGACCTTGCGAATTGGCAGCGTTTAGGTCGGACTTTTAATCATGCAATAAAAGAGTTCGTTGCTGTTCACGAGAAAGAGTCATTTGATGGGTAATTTTTGAAAGTTTAGATATCATTTAGGGTGTCACACTAATTACTTTGTAGTGGCCTAGGCTATTCTAGTAGGCTCTAGGTCACTGTGCACTTTCAAGCGAGGCATAGGAAAGACAGGCCACTACACATTAACTAGCCATACACCTGTATAAATCTATAAATAAATAAACTTTTAAATAAATCTATAAATGAATAAACTTCTAAAAAAATGACTGTACGGGAATTTTGTCTCCAACCTAATATTTGAGGAATTTTGGTGATCTTAGAATAATATAAAAATTCAATATAAAGTAAGCTGGACTCTAAACTAATCTCATTACAAAAACGAACGCAGAACAAAGGTCTATAATGTATTAGACACCATAAGAGCATCTGAATTGTCAAAGAAATCTAGAGCAGAAAATTTTAAAAATCGAGATCGGGGGTTAGGAAACACATAGTATAAAACAATTTTACCTAATATAAGTAAGTGGGTAAATTTGATTAATAAAGTTGAAAAATAAGGAGGGTACTTAGAATTTAAATAGGGTAGCTTATTTATATTATTAAAATTATAAAATTGGTCAAACAAATGTGGAGGTTTAGTCTTACCTCGGCCTCAGGCCTTCAATAATACTTCCTGTGCCTAGTGTTTGAAGTTTTGAATGGGTTTTATTGAGGGATGAGTTATATAAAGGTCACAATAGTTTTCGGAGCAAAAGAGAAAAGTGATAGGGCGAAGAAGGTGAAACGAGCTGCGGCCACTGGTGGACTGCTATACAAGATGGGGCTTCGATGGACAGGGTTTGTAACAGTTTTCATATCGGTTCACTACAAGAGATGAGCTGACAGGTATGTAGCACTTCCTGTTCAATTCTTGAGCGGGTACAACAAGCGGGAATACATATAAATGAATGCAGTCGCAGGGTAGAAAAAGTCCCATGATCTAATTCAGACCTGACGGAAAATAAATAACGTGAGTTGAGAGGGGGTATGCTAACACTTTGATAATAGCCCATGGGAAAAATTTGTACACTGCGTCAATATTATTAGCACGGGAGGAAGTAAATTATCATGGGTTTGATGGGCAGAGGGACTCAGAACTGTGGACTTAGGATTGCCAGCCTCCGCGCGAGCTAGCTCAGCCTCGAGACGAGCCGGGTGGTTGATCATAGTGGTCTTTAAGCCATAATTAAGGAGGGTGAGGGATCAACAAGAGTGTCATATTCTTTACAAGCATGCATGACCTTTATTAGCAGGTACTCTTTTTCAAACGTTTGTTATAGTGTCATATTCATTGAAGCAAGCTTTAGTTAAAATTTTGCTGAATTCTTCCTCACTCTTTACCTCCACAACTATTTCTCATTCGTTAGGTTTCTTCCGTGGATGAACGCCTTTAATCCCACCCGCATATTTTCGGTGGGATTCAGATCTGGGGTTCTGATGGCGTTTGAAAACGATGTAGGAATCTTCAAACAATTTCTTCACAACAGATTCTTAGGGAGTTTTTTTATTTTAAAGCTGTCATTTTCTGACTACCAATGAGGGAGCGGCCGCCGAAAAAAAAGTAATGAATTAAATTAAAATAATAAATAAAGAGACAAAACAACAACAACATAAAAACTAAAGCGGTGTATGCTCGCAGGATAGACCTACCTCTCTCAGTGTGCAGACAACAATTAAAAAAATTAAATAGTATTACTACAGAGACCCTATATTCTGAATCATCATGTTAAAAGTAAAACTTCAACTCAACTTCAGTTTTTATGTCGATGGTGGAAATCTTTCCTACACAATAGACACAATCCTTCTTCATAGTTTAATCGATTTTGATGTTTTCCTCTACCATTAGTAGCAAAACAACCACATATAAATCACTATTCTCTACCATGTTTTACGGTTGCTACGATTTTGTATGGAAGAAACGCTTCACCACCTTTCTACCAGCCAAATTTATCACCTGCAATTATGATACAACATTTGGTTGTTTCACATAATTTTTTACATCATGACAGAAAACGCTAAAATGAATAATTTTCTAAGTTAATTGCATCTTCTTTGCAAATTAGATTTATATTCAGTGCTATTGAATGTTTTCAAGCCCTTACCCACATCCAGAGCAATAGAAATTAAGGTAATCTACAAATACGAATTCAAATTGGTACATACTGCTTTTCATGTTGCTGATAGCATCATCAAATCATTTGGGGTAAAAAATAAAATAGTAATAACTGTCAGGGTATGTTTAAAAAATTTAGAATTTGAAACATGGACACCGATACCAAATATCGAAGGAGTACCAAACCTGTTATTGATGAGGAAGAGGTTTGTCTGTAGTAGCCAGCCAATAACCAACAAATAATAGTTCAGTAACTTACCGAAGAATTTAGAATTTCATCAGCATTCCATCACGTCATCTCAAGGCAATTCCGAAGGTTAAAATATATGACAAGTGGTGCTCATTTGTATTGAATGGGACTCAGAATTTGCTAAGTCTGTTCAACGCAGAATAGAGATGAGACAGAATAGAGATCAATTACTGAAGAGAATTGTGATCTGTGATGAAAATTGGATCATGCACAATAACAGGAATCTTGCTGAATGGTTAGCCAAGAAAACAACAACAACAGAAACATGTTATAATCCAAATACATTGTTTCACAAAATCCCCGTTATAGGTACAGGAAGAATCATTCATTTTCTAGTTTTGAAACCATGGGAGACAAAAATAGATTAATTGCATTCCTGACAGATTGCTCAAATGGATTTAAGATTGATCCCCATACAGTCTTCATTTATCAATAGGCAAGAACCAATCCTATATCTTGACGATGCTATGTAAAATTTATATAGATAGTTCAGATGTATGTGCTGAAGCACCTCTTGCATCACGTATCACGTTTTATAATATATAAACAATTAGGTGGATTTAAACCTGCTTCAAACTGTATATTTGTTAGCAGAGACCATTCATATTTTTGTGTATTCTCCTACCCATGTAAGAAACCTGCCCTTCTTTTTTTCCTTCTTTGCAGAGAGGGGAGGGGGGCTACGTTCGGGAGAATTTTGCAGCCCTCCCTATCAACAACAGCCTGTGTAGTCAATTGAGTGTTCAAAGTTCTTCGAGGCTTCGAGACTATTGATGACTAAAAGTTGTTTACTTTTAGACTCAAAAGGAGTGAGGCGGGGTTGTAAGCTTGAATTTCTCGGTTCAGAATTACTTCGGGGGGAAACTACGTTCATATGCGATACTTGGGACGAGCTACCTGCAGAGATAGCAAATACTGTAGTTCCAGCGGTTAGAAGTTCAAGGGTAAAATTAACCAAATGGTTTTTAGTGGGAGGTAAAATTTATTTGCATATTTTTTTTTCGAATAGTCTATTTAGCATTTTCTTTTTATTTCCTGTCCTAGACAAAAGGTTCTTCTAGAGCGCGGGGTAGCCTAGTCGATAAGTCGTTGGACTTCTAACGTCTAGGTACCGGGTTCAATCAAAGCGAGAGCAACCCCAAAATTCACTCCACGTAGGGAGTTGCCTCCTATTGGCTGACGCGCTGAGCTTGCTCGTGATGGTCGGCAGCTCCTGACACACATTATCGCGAATTTAGCTCATCACAACACCGTTGTCTTTTCCTTCCCTCGTCTTCACACACACACACACAAACAACATACTCACTCCTCCACCCCATCCCTGACCTGGAACAGGTTGGTTGGTGCTAAAACAGTAGTATCCAGCACCTACTCGCAACCGATGAAGGGCCCGCGATCCCCTTGGGGCCCTCAGGCAACGATGATTGTTATTGTTATCTTTATGTGACTTTTATTATCTTATGGGGATCTTGTGAGGTTTGTAAAGGGACGAGTGGGATAACTCATTCTCACCTGTCCATACCTGGTTCAGGGTAAATGGTTTTGGATTGAGAGGGGTAGACTTCATCTATACTACCCAAGTTGCTCACTTCGGTGCTTCGATGGTAGGGTGGCAAGGTTCCTCGAAATACCTCACCTTTTTCCTGTGACTCCTTTGGCAACTCGATTTCAGTACCAACCATCCTCTTTTATTTCTCTTAACTTCACCCCTTAACGAACCTCTTTCAAACAATTTCGGGAAAGTTTGCCGTCATTAGTTTGTGTTTTTTTTTATAAAGAAACAAGGCTTTGTTAGTTTAGACCTGTTTTTTTCTTTTCAAATAAGCAATTAAAAAAATAAAGTTTGACTAAAGATATCGAATCTTTAGTAGATAGATAAACAACTGAATTTTATTAGGGAGATAGATAAATTGCCATTTTATTGGTAGATAAGAAAACTCACAAGTTTATTGTTAGATAGACAACTCGCAATTTTATTGGTAGATAAACAACTCATAATTTTATTGGTAGATAGACAAATCAAAATTTCATGGCTAGATAGATAGGAGACTCCCAATTTTATTATTAGAGAAAAATGACATTTTCAAATTCATTTCGACTAGAATCACTCATTCAACAATTCGTTCTTCTGAGAATATCTAAGAAAGAAAATTACATACACATCCATTGCAAAGAAAGTGCTGAAGACAGAGTAAGTGAAAATGTGCAGACTATATAGCTACAGATCCCCCTGCTCACATTTAAGCAAATACGGCACATAATCCACTAGATGTCAGCTGCCGCATGCTGATATCATTCTAGTTGGTGCAACAACACATAATATGACGTGGACCTTTCCCACCAAATGTAAGATCGGTCTCTGGTGCTTTCGGACTCATCTGTGATTCTCATTCTGATTTTGTGCACTTCATTATTCGGCTGGGAAAGCTAGTCCATGGTGATGGGCGGCGCAACTTACCTAAATGCGAGTGTCATTCTGATCTTTATATGCCTATTGTTATTTGGGCGGGGAGTCTCGTCCATAATGCTAGGGATGGATGGCGTTATTTACAGCTGTGTCTTATTATTCTTTGGATATTTTATGAATATATTGGTGTAGATTTGCATGCATGGGTCCAATACTTTTGGAAACCAAAATAGAAGTACAAACAACTTTATAACTTTTTCGACACCTAAAGTGACAATGGTATTGAAATGTATGAAATCCTGGTATCAGTATGCGATAAGTTACATTTGAATGTCTTCATGTATTTACCTTGGATTTTTTGTTTAATATGAAATTTCCTGTCGACAGGATCTGATAATCATCTGATAATGGCGAAAAGACGTAATTATATGGTAGAAGATAAATGTCTGATACGTCCTCTGCACGAAGAGGTGTCAACTGTGGACAAATCGCCCGGACGGCGAGTTGATTACATTCCCGTGTTGCAGAAGTGTTGAAGAGGATTCGAAAAAGTGGGAACAACCAAAAGGACTTCGTTCTGGACGACTCAGCTTTAGTACGTAACGTTGTGGCAGATCCCAACCCGAATGAGTCTCAGAGGTCGTAAGAAAACCGCTGTTAGCTGCAACATGATTGGACAAAGGGTGGCGAGATTAATGCATCCGTCAGGACAGTCCGTCGCAGACTGCTTTTGAACTAAGACTGAAATAATGTGAAGCAAGCCAGAAGCCGCTGAAGAATCTTCAGCAAAAGAAAAAGTCAACCCGCTTGAGCATATGACCACCGCAACTGGTCTATGCATCAGGATGACGTGTCATATGTTCCGAGGAGTCCAGATTCCAGTTGTTCGCGACTCCACACCACTTTAGAGTGCGTGGGAGGCCAGGTTATCAGTGGAATCGATAATGAATCGTGCCAACATTAAAGTATGGTGGGCTATCTGCAATGGTATGGGGCTGCATGTCAAGTTCCCAGGGGCGGTTCGTCTCCAAATTTGTGATGGCACCATGAATTCAGAGAAGTATCAAGCTGTCTTTAGATATTATATGCTGCCCTCTGCCCGAGACCTGTCCAGAGATGCCCAGAATATGATATTCCAGCAGGATAATGTGGCTAGTCTGCGTTCACCATACACTAGTTTTGGGATAGTAATATCACGGTAATGAACTGTACACTTCATCTCTGGATATGATTCCACTGGCAAACCTCCGTCAGGACCTGATGGCAGTCGTGGGCTACCATCACACACTTTAGTGTCGGACCCTCGTGGATAGCCTGCTTCAAGGCATAAATGTTCTCGTCACCTGCCAAGTAACTCTCAACAGACTACTGAGCTTCCTCTATCAGTTGCTGATGTTACAAGTTTTGAGCAAATTTTGTTAATTTTTGTTGATTGTTTGGGGCAAATATAACTTATTTTTATTGATTCCTCCTTATTTCACTCTTATATCCATATTGATATGCAAATAAAAACTTTCCGAGTCTGTATTATCTAATTTTCTAAAATTTACGAGGTGTCCTAAACTTTTGTCCACGGCTCCAGGTCAGATGCACTTTATCGAGTACTCCTCTTCACACAGTACCAGAACAGCAAATTCTGTTCTAAGGTAACTGCCACTTGAAAAACTACAACATGACAACTGCCACAAGGACAAATGTCACCTGAATAACTACTATCTAGAAAATTAATACCTGCAAACTCGCCCCATGATACTATTATTCGGTCAAATACCACACGTTTGCAGATATTTACTCGGCAGTCATCCCAGAGACAGTTATTCCGGGTGGCACTTATCCAGGATGGAAGTTTTTCAGGTGGTAGTTCTCCTCATACCGTATATGCATATTGACTGAAATTTTGTACAGAAAAATAAAATCCTTTCCTTCCAAGACGGGTTACAAGATAAAATTTAAAAGATAACTGCTGAAAATTGTATTAATATCAGACAACAGCCACTAAGTAGAGATATGTAGATATTAGCGAATTCCATTCTCTAGAAATGTCTGTTCTCTTTTCCCAAGTCCGCGTCTAAGCTTAGCATTGCAACTAGTTTATATGTATGAAACATTTTCAGCACCATTATTTTTATGCACAAATTTCAACACAAGCAAAGGTTGACACTGGTGATTGGCAAAAACTCAATGGTAAAATATATTATTAAATTAATAGTTTTTTCTCGTATTGGCTTTAATTCCAAAGGTGTTATCTCCCCGAAGAAGCCAATCGTTGGACAAGATTAGTTCTTGCCGTTTGCTTGAATTTATGTGGAAGAAATCTTAACGACAGGAAAGAGATGGAAAACCCTGTAGTTCATTTATATATATATATATATATATATATATATATATATATAAAATTAAATTCCAGTTTTAGAAATTCACAATATCGATTCCTAGTCTAATCCAAACTTATTGTTGAATGTCCTATATAGAGGGTGTTCCGTAAGTCAGAGCAATAACGATTTCTATTTTTTTTATGTTGCAGGTAAACCATGTCACTGACTAGAGAGAAGAGAGTTCAAGTTATTTTGCTAGGCAGGACCCACAGTCACTGGAATGTGGCCACACAATTCGACAACTTGCATCCAAACCGCACATCAATCACACACATATTTGTTAGTAAGTTGATTGCCAAATTTAAGTAAAGGATCGGTAACTGACAAGCCTTGCAACAGATCTTTAAGGACTGTTACTGACGACGAAAGCAGTACTAATGCGTTAGCTAGATTCCATGTGTGTCTTCAATTATTTTTGCCACACAACGGCGGACATTAGGAACATATTATATAATAAATTTATGGCTATGTTTCAATTTTATTGATTTTTATCTATGAATCCTGATTACGCAACAACCTGTATAATAATGAAAAAACTCACTCGCTATCGTGGACAATGATGATTGGACCTAATGATAAGATGTATTCCTATCTTAAGAAGGTTTGTTTCGTATTGGCTTCAATTCGAAGCAAACCCTCTATCTATAGCTTTAACCAAACTAGTTCCAAATCATTATTTCCATCGCTGAGGAGACACGAATACCTTAGGGATTCCAATCCAATCTCAGATGGGGTTCCTATAATGTCTGTCTGATCTTCAAGCGAATGCACACGATCGCCTCGTGGATATATCGCGTAAGTTTAATTACGTAGTCTGATAGGGGTCTTCCAGATCCAATTTTTGACTTAATAATTATGTATATAAGCAGCATGTTACATCAAGGCTTTTGCTCTCTATTGCTATTCAAGTCCTATTTATTCCAGGGGTATTACACGGGACCGCCATTATTATGTTATTTAATGCCTCCCCACCTTAGCTGTCTGTTTTGAGGAAGGGCATATTATTGTATTGAGATTATATTCGCTTCTCAGAGAATATTTGAAAGGCAATTTCCGAAGGCGTAGCATAAATTAAGACGAGTCTTTATAATTAGAGTGTAATGAGGTGCAAAACAACGAATATTGGAATTTTTAGTTCATAGTTATGTGACAATATACTTTTACTATTCACCTATTTAAAGGAATATTCACATATACCTCCCCTTGTATAAATAAGGTTAGTTAAATATAAATAAACTTTCTAAATCTTGGAGTGGGGCAGAGTTATACTGCGCTATCATATTTGCTTGTTATCCAATTCTCCCTTTATTGAACAGGATTACTTACCTATTCTTCTTATCTTTAAACTTTTCTCTTTCTCTATTCTATTAATAATTTATTATATTCATCTCTTTATCCGTCCCTTAAATCTTTTGGGGTAAATGAGCCCGTTAGTACAGCAGTTTCCTTTTTTGTGGGCAATTATAAATTAAATCGCTCTTTTCATTTTTCTTAATCCTTTTTTGGTCATTTCCTTCACCCCAAATCAATTTGACAAGTCTATAAGACGCATTTCTAAGAGGAAGATGACTTACCCTTTCTCTCATCCAGCTCAAGTCACGACGGCATAAATGGTCGCAGATGGAAAGGTTAAAAAGAAACCCCGCTCCACAAACAAGCAGGAAAAAACTACCCGTAATTTAAATTAGCAAATACCAGCACAGGTGGAATTAGGGGAAAAAACTGACTTTCATAGTAAATAGCATCCCCCCCCTCGCTTCATGGATGAGATCCCGACACTGGAAATTCACATAAAGATCAGAATAACAATCGCTGACAAGTCATTTTCAATCATGGACGAGATTCTTTAACGGGATAATGGAATGCAAATAAAGATCAGAATAAAAATCGCTGATAGGTACCTTTCGTTATCCGCCCCTCAAATTGGGAACGAAACTTTCAAACCGGATCATGAAATGCGCATAAAGATTAGCCTAACACTCGTTGGCAATCCCGAAGGCACCAGTGATAATAGAATCTTTCCTTGTTCTTCGTTGAGAGTACCTTCATAGAGGACATTAGTACTCCACGTCGGTATGGGGGTATGATTACCCCATAGGAGGACCCCAGTTCTCCATCAATATGGTTTCGGACCATAGAAGAGAGCAGGTTTGTTTGGTTGCAAAAGTGGTGTCGTGGTTGACTGCGGGGCAAGGAGTGAAAATCGGGGTATCTGCCAATGGGCGACCATCTCGTGACGCCTGTAAAAAACTTTATGTAGCTGCTTGCTGGGATCGAACCCGTACCTCGATGCTAGAAGTCCAAAAACTGTATCCATTAGGCTAACGAGAGCTCCTCACATTTTAATTACCATTTAGGAACTTTTATTCCCTCCCCCATGTCAGGGTTGGGGGGGGATGGTAAAATTCGCATTGATGGAAAATGTTAAGTAATAAAAATTTAATGGGGCATTAATGGAAAAGTTAATAGGAATTCAATGGAGAATGAATGGAAAGTATAATAATGTAGAAGTTCCTCTATCTGGTTTACTCCAATATCCTGAGATTTTGAACACGAAATGGAGACCTATGGGAAAACTTCAATCACACTTGAGGTCTGGAAGAATGCCAAGCCCCCATGCCCTCCAGCCCCAGCGTGCACTTAGATATGGAGTGGCAGATGTAGGTACAAAGTCACAGACACGGCCAAATGTTTTTGGACAGCTCGGAAATTTTAGGAAATTCAACAAGAATGAATAAAACTCAAAATTTTCCAAAAAATGGAACATCCGCAACATATAATAGATATGCAGATGGGAAAATTACAGCAACACTAAACTGATAGAGACAATTTATTCCTCAAAGCATGCTACCCACGATGGTCCGACACTAAGGCGTGGGGTGGTGGCCCAGGACTGCCATCAGGTCCTGCCGGAGGTTTTCCAGTGGAATCATATCCAGAGATGAGGTGTACAGTTCATTACCGTGATATTACTATCCCAAAACTAGTGTATGGTGGACGCATACTTGCTACATTATCCTGCTGGACTATCATATTCCGGCATCTCTGGAGAGGTAGCATAAAATATCTAAGGAGAGCAAGGTACTTCTTTGAATTCATGGTGCCATCACAAACTTGGAGACGAACCACCCCTGGGAATTTGACATGCAGTCCCATACCATTACAAAGCTTTCCATGCTTTATTTTTAGCACGATGCACTCTCGAATTCACTGTTACCCTTAACTCCTGCGGAGCCTTACGTTGACTGGGGTCAGGAACAACCAAAACGTGGACTTATCGAACCATAAGACATCCCTACTGACGCATGGACCAGTTGCGGTGATCACGTGTCCATGCTAGTAGACGTCACTTTTGCTGAGTATTATTCAGCGGCTTCTGGCCCACCTTTCGTTATTTCAGGCTTTGTTCAAAAGCAGTCTGCGACTGACTGTCCTGGCAGATTCTTCAATCTGGCCGCCCTCTGTCCAACCATTTTGTAGCTGGACCATGGTTTTCTTATGATCCCGAAAACTCATGCGACGTGTAAAGCTGCCGTAACTTAGTGTACTGACCCTGGGTCTCAAGAATGAGGTCGGTCTTAGATGCTTCCAGTTTCTCGAATCCTCTTTGACACTCGAATGTGATCCGCTGACACTTCGGGTAATTTGTCGATAGCTGAGACAATTCGTTTCCCGTGCATATCATACTTCTTTCCTCCACGATATAGTTACGTATTCTTTCTATTATCATGTCATTATTTGATTCTATCGAGATGGAATATCATATTAATTAACGAATATGATGTGTTATATGAAGATGTTTTGACTGTAACATACTGCCTACTGAAACCAGGATTTTACACATTTTAATAGCATTGCTTTTTATTTTAGATATTTATAAAACGTCATGAGGTAGCTAGTACTTATATTTTTCTTTCAAGATATATTGGACACATGATTTAAAAACTACAACAACATATTCATAAACATATCGAAGGAATAAGGAAAAAAATCCACGTTTTCCTGAAACGTTTGGCCGCGGGTGTATAAGCCTAAGAAGGTAAATGTTTAATTTTTTCCCCGGCACTGCCCCGGCTGCCACTATTGAAGACATATGCGCCTAAATATACAAAAAAGAATATTTTATAAACTAATTAAAAAAGTAATTTAAAAAGTTAAATAAAAACTACACTAAAACAAAACTAATTAGAGACTCGCCCACGTGCCCCGAGCTACCTAAGTGAGCAACTAACCTTTTAAAAAATTCAAATGGAAAAAGAGGACCACCTCCTTCTAAAACCGACCCTTTGCATCAGGAAAAAGCTGTATAGATCTCGCTCGTCACACTAACTGGCCAGGGACTGCGCACAGTCTGGGATACCAAGCACTATTCGCAGGGGAGCGCACCTTATGATGGTGCTCCGTCCCGTGATTCAGAGGCGATAGAAAATGACTCGATACTGCCGAAACATTGCACGTTAGGTTCACGAGAACGTTGTAACACAATATCACGCAACCTAAAATGCTGGTCTGTTCCCTGCCATTTACTCAGAGTGGGTAAGAGCAAAACGCCGGTTTAGTTGCTCAATTTGTGCAGATAGCCTGAACACGTCACTACTGCATTTGTTTCAACAACCCTTACATGTTGATGAATCCATGATAAGAAAGTTTCGAAGTCCTCTCGACTTGCATGACTCCTGGCACCAGGAGACTTGCAAACCACGGAATGTCGAGATGCTATACTTTACAAAGGCTTAGCGCACTATGTGAGTCATTATATATTACAAAACTGTATAAAAACTGGACACAACACCTAAACCTCCGTATATTGTTACCAGTTTGGCCGCGAAGACGGAAGCAGTGCTCTAGAGACACCCGCCGACCCTTCAAACAAGGTAGAGGTAGCATGAAAACCAAACAATGATGCGACATGGAGCCATCTATATACACCGGCAGTGCCCCAACATGAGAACATTCATGTTCCAAGAGATTCACGGGCAATATTTTCGATGGTGTAAAAAATGTGAGAGTAGAAGCATGGCCATAAAATTTCAAATATGCTATGCTTTAAGGTGGCGTCTTGGATTGAACGTTCTGTATAACCAATTCGAAAGTTATGGCAAACTATTCAAGGAATTTTATGGCCCTAAATCCGAGAGGTTTATGTCCAAGTTGACTTCTTCAGCACTATAGGTACCATTGAGCTCCGCCGTTGACGAAATGAGAGCCGTTTGCGCCTTCGGAAAAACGCCGAATCCGTGCGTTTTTAGGACTCTATGTTAGGGGCTGGCGGAAAGCACCAGTTGCCAATGGAAACCGGTGTGGTGGCTAAAATTCACCATACCTAATTGGATTTTGGATACAGAGTAGTAAATTTGGCACTCATAGATAAGTTTGAGCGACCAAAAGAACTAAAAAAATAAAAGTAGGGTAGCCATAGTATCAGTCTATGGTTGAACACCAAAGAGGGGAAAATCTCCAAGGGTAAGCACAAGAGACCTTATGGGTGCGAGTGTGCGCTTCTCTGTTGCAAGGTGCCGGTCGAGTTGAATACTAATGAATCGGTGGGAAACAAACTTTAGGTGATCTCCATTTAAGAACATCTTGTAGTCCTGGTGATGCATACAATGGCTGAAATAATGTACCAGACAGCTTTAGTCTTAGCTAAAGAAAATTTAAACCTGTGCATTCTGTCATGATAAAGACTGTTCACGACTTGTGAAGATCGACGCTTCAGGGTAGGCATCTGAACCGTGCCGAAAGAGATCGACAAGTCATCTACATTAAACGTGAAGAGAGATCTTACGGAAGAATGAAAATGGTACTGTCGATGATGATGGCAAAGAGAGTGACGATTAGTACACTTGCTTGCGGGATACCCTCTTCTTGCCATATTGGCTATGGGGAGGCTCTCTCCAACCGTACGAGGTAATTGTCGTCATCAGAGAAACATAAAAATGGAAAGGTGTCTGATTTCCGCCATAGAATGGAATGTCTTCATGGTATCCCATTGCTTATAAGTATCAAAAATCTTCTCTAAATCAAAATATACCGTGGACAAATGCTCTCTTTAAAAGAAAGCCTCGCAAAAAGTGCTCTCCAGCTTGAGAAGAGCATCCAACATGGAATGGAATTTACGGAAGTCGCATGATTAACGCGATTCGAAGTAAGCCACTATGAATTCGATTAGGACTCCATGGCAGTGCAAGATAACGGCAGTGACACAGGAAAGATCTCATTCTCTTCTGCTGCTAGCTGCTCGAAAACTCACGCACACAAATCAAAGGATTCTCCTTTTATCTCTCCTGAATGTGTTTTTCTGCTCTCTGTCTCTGAGTTCCAAAGTTATATCTCTCACTTTATCACAATTTCTACCCTACAGAATCATCTAAGCCGCCATAACAAAACTGGATTAGTTATTAAAATGTATATAGCCTCGATGTCTTATTTTCATTTAACACCACGCGGCATTGGTGAACCCTGTCAATCCGTGAACACTTGATTAAAATCAGTGAAACCGGTCACAGATACATTTGTGACCAAGTCTTTTTTTGTGAACGCTGCCTGCGCAATAATCTAATCTCAGTGCACGTACAATATCAACCATGCAGGAACTTCAGTTAAAATCACCTCGCACTTAGATACAAGAGAGATTTTTCCGAGCAGTAAATAAACTGAAGCCCCAATGAGAGGTCAGTCTACCGTTTCGTTTGGTGTTTCTGCGCCCATCAACACTCTAAGTCTGGGACCATCGCTCGCTCGCTCCTGCCATAAGAGACGCTATCGATGCAAGTTGCATCGTCGCGCAGCCGAGGTCAGAGTCTTGTAAAGTTTGTTTACCCTCCAGTTTCACTATTCCATTTGGCCCAAATCTACCCGAACCTGAACTCAAATTTTCCGTAGGGCTTGATTCACCAAATCACTCTCTTCCTGCGAGTACTGAGGGCTCCAACAACAACTTTCAGCAGGGTTCACGCAAATTTCCTCTGATGAGAGCTTTCGGACCAATCGTAAACGCGGCGGTCTCATTGAAGCAGTCGAGGAACTTAGTTGGGAACCTAAGGGCGATGAAGTTAAAGCTCATACGGATTCTTATTCTCACCGTGATTTTCGACCCTAGGTATCCCTAGCCCCTCGCCAGATCCACCTCAGTGACGATTTATTTCGGGAGCAGGCATTGATAACATCGCACCTTTTATCAGTAAGCCAGAAAATGTGTTCTTCCCTGCAAACTTTGTTCCGTGGGAAAGAATCAACCTACCTTCGTATCTACTGTGGTGGTAAATCAGTTTACGAACCCTACTTATTTTTCCAGGACCTAGCTATGAGATTGTGCTTTTTTGATTGAGAGCGATCCGACAGTCCGAATCATCCTTGCGTTACAAAAAGAAAATAATTAATCACCTACGCCTCATATCTTCAGAATGTATTAGGTCAGCAAATTCTTACCCATGGCAAAAGCTTTTTTCATCCCTCACTTTATCCCAGCCGCACTCTCCTTTGGCTATTCTTAATTTCAGCTATCAGCTACCTCATCTTAACGGCCGATTTGCTGCAACATTTTTCACTCTTCCTTGATATGAAAAACGTGCTCTTAGAGGCCGTGTCTGGGTGATTTATTCACGGCACTTCAACTTTCGATGCCCACGTGCCACTCTGACTGTTCCTGCACACCTTATCTTGCACACAGATTACATGAAATTCTTGCATCTCTCTCTGACCTAAACTCTCTCTGGACAATGGTACTATGAGCCTGCTTAGCTGTGATTTGCTCACCGCTCTCCTAACAAGGCTTATAACTACTTCTATCCTCGTACCCCCCCCCACCTACTAAACTAAGGGCAGCCAAAGAGGAATTTACGAAAATGCAAAAAGATGGTATCACTAGGTAGTCTCGATCCTTATGGGCGTCACTATTGAAACTACTGTCAAAGCCGGTTTGCAATTTTTGTGCTTTATACAGATTATCTCTGATTTTACAGCACTTAATGCAGGTGCAAAAGTCTTTACAAAGCTCGGTCTTCTCAAAGCATTTCATCAAATACCTTTAGAAGAATCAAGCGTTGACAAGACCTTGGTCTGCAACCCCTTTGGCTCACACGAGTTTCTTTTTAATTGACTTGGTTTGAGATCGTCATCTTAAACGTGTCTAAGTTTTTTAAATGAAGTTCTAGGTAACTTCCCTTTATCTATACCTTTTTCGATAACATTATTTCTTTTCACCTGATCATCTGACACATCTTTCAAATATGAAACAAATGTTCGAGCATTTTCTTGTTTAAGGTTTAAAACTTACCCGTATAAATGCCTATTGATGGTAAAGAGGCTCGAATTCCTTGGGTATCTAACAAAGGAAGGCATTTTACCGATCTATGACATAATTGAAGCGCTAAAACTATCGCCACTCTGAGTAGTTATAAATCCCTAAGAGAATTTTTAGGTCCTTTAAAATTTTACCGAAAGTATGCCAAAAATGCCTCACTTCTAAGGTACCTTAGCAACCTCCAAGGGTGCACACAAACGCACCAAATCCGTCTAAATTTGACCCAGATTGCAAACGACACTTTAATAGAAAAAAGAATGATGGATTCTTGCTAATCCATCCACTAACTAATGGTCAATCAAGATTTTAATGATCGCAAGTACGAAGGGAATACGGGCAGCGTTCGACCTGCTACATAGCAATAAATGGGCTCCATCACCTTTCTTCTTGAAACGGTCTACTCCATCACAGAATATTTTCCATCTTTTGTCCTGAACTCAGTGCAACAT
Organism: Ceratothoa steindachneri; assembly: GCA_963969495.1. Lineage (NCBI taxonomy): Eukaryota > Metazoa > Arthropoda > Malacostraca > Isopoda > Cymothoidae > Ceratothoa > Ceratothoa steindachneri. The sequence continues at coordinate 97,769,346 of OZ018335.1, forward strand.
CTTCAATTACCAAATTTACCTCCTACTTCAAGGCTCAGACGTGATCCTCGTCACATACCAACAAACCCTTGAGCTTGCTTTAAACACCCCCATTGCAAATCACACTCCAATGATTTATCAATCACGTAGTTTGTTTCAATGTTACAAAAATGTGGCTTCTGCCTCTCTTACGAGAACCATAATAACCCAAGACAACAGTTCACAACCGCTCACCACGAAATTCCCTCTGTCCTCTGTCCAGGTTACCGCTGATCACAGAACACTCTTGTTACCAGACCATGTGTCCAAAGGCACGAATCTTTGCATGCTTTTATATGCATTATCTTGCTTTTGCCAGGGATCAAACACTTACCCACGACTTAAAAAATATAGCTCAAGAGAACATAAATTTAAATCTTTCTACTTTCGCTCTAACTAACGCGAATACAACGATTCTCTTTAACTCGTCTCTTGGTCGACAGCATACATTTTCATGAGGCATTCAAAGAACAAGTCTTGATTCGACTACATGTAACAGCCCAATTAGGTTTAAGAGCGACAATCTCTCTTGTGAGTAAAAAATTTGTCTAGCCACCCCCTGTAAGGATACAATACATATATCTTCTTCGTACTTACATATCATCCCAGTAAACACGCACGCAATGGCAAAATGTTATTTTCTTGCTGATTCTACGCCAGAACAATGGTACAATGGACCTCCTTTGTTGCTATTTGCTTACCACTCTCGGAATAAGGTTGATGTGTCATTTTATCAGATTTAGATTATTGCATTATTGAGCTTGCACTTTAATATAGGTTTTAAAATTATTCCATGTACTGATTTTGAATTTGTTTATAGCTCCTTAATATGGGTTTTATAAATAATTCTAGTTTGTTTAAAACCTTATGATCATGCTACCATATGAGTAAAATAGTTGCTTCGAAATGATTTTCAGTTTTGCTCTATGTAAAACATAGATAAGAAAACGCAGAGTGAATATTTCAAGACAATGAACATACGAGTATACTCGTAGGAGATTCACTATAGAAAGAGGCACAGAATGATCGTAGGGATCCATTTTTAACACTCAAGATAATTCTGAACTGTGCAAAAGGTCTTTGTTTTCCCGTCTCTTTCCTCGGAGCTCCTGAAATAACTCGGTGATTCGAAACTCTTTGGTCGCCATTAGGATACAATACATATATCTTCTTCGTACTTACATATCATCCCAGTAAACACGCACGCAATGGCAAAATGTTATTTTCTTGCTGATTCTACGCCAGAACAATGGTACAATGGACCTCCTTTGTTGCTATTTGCTTACCACTCTCGGAATAAGGTTGATGACTTGATATGTTCCTCACAGGTTGTCTATGGCTGCTATTTACGACTTTCTTCTCTCTTTTTACTACAAAAGACACCTCAATACCCCTAAATAAAATTCCAGAACTTAAGGTACACATGGTAGATTAGCGTCTAGTTTTTTGTCCTCGCAAATTCCCTAACAACCAAAGGTTCGCCTTCGAACAATGGTACAATGGACCTCCTTTGTTGCTATTTGCTTACCACTCTCGGAATAAGGTTTATGACTTGATATGTTCCGCACAGGTTGTCTATGGCTGCTATTTACGACTTTCTTCTCCCTTTTTACTACAAAAGACACCTCAATACCCCTAAATAAAATTCCAGAACTTAAGGTACACATGGTAGATTAGCGTCTAGTTTTTTGTCCTCGCAAATTCCCTAACAACCAAAGGTTCGCCTTCCTATAAAGACCTTAGAACTTGTTCCCATTTGTTAATGCACCAGTTAAAACGCTCCCGGAAATTTTCTAAAAAAACCTCACGGTCCTTGTCCCTTAAAACTTAGGAAGCAAAAGTTGTTGACCATAGAAGTTGCCCCGAAATCCATCCGAACATTGGCGACGTATATTATGAGTCTGTCAGTCCCACATAAATGCATTGACTCGTGGAGAGAAAAATAACATTTGATTTTGCATCTAGCTGCCCAACCAAAATACCTCGCTGATCACACACACACACACACACACACACATACACATGTACTTTTTTCTCTCTCGTTGCACGTGATATTCTGCTCTGTGTCGCTGAGTTCGTTTTCTCCCTCTATCTTTTCATCACATGGACTACTATGGCAGACCGACCTAACAGCCACCATAGAAATATAATAATTATTCAATTGTATATAGCAGCGGTGTCGGTCAAATTTCAGAAGATCTACGCCGTAGTTTTAGTGTTATACAAGTACTCACGGACTTATTAAGCATTCCAGTCGGCAGATATGGTTTCAGTATGGCGCGGAAAGTACATATTTTTAAGATATTATACCTAAAGGGTTTAAATTTGACACTGAAATACGGCGAGCCTTGTTTTATTTTAATGTAAAAATAAACCATTATTTTCACACACTGGCAACCCTTAGTTCAGCCTTATTTCAAACAGTGGCAACTCTAGAGGCAAGCAGTTAAAAGAGCGCGATCCATGCGACTCGGGTTGGTTGGACTTCAATACGCTTTTTGCGACAGGAGTGGAAAAGAAACCCGGCTCGATAATAATAGTGAAAGGTGCAGATGGTTAAGCTTATGTCATGAAGTGATGATTTATTAGGTAATTTAAGACGACAATAGTGCCGCCGACATTTAGTAATCGTCTTTTACATTCAAATCTGGTGTTTAACCTTTCGAATTAGGAATATTACGAGTTTTTTTTAAGCTGGTGCGCTTTCCATTCGCTCCGTCCCAGCGCTACTTTTCTTTTCCTTTTTTATTCTACGACTCTCCCCTCGACCTTTTGTCTACATGCACTCGGTACCAGGTAGAACTGATCTCACGTGGACAAATTGCAAGCTAGGCACGCCCCACTACTGGGTTGAATTGAACTCTATGACTGGGCCTTGGTAAGTTGTTGGTGCTCTTCTTCCTTGCTCTCTATCGGCATTTCTTTTTGTCTATCACTATACCCCTAACCCTCTGCCTAGGCTTAAATACATGACCAGCCACATCATGCCGTGTTAGAAGAGAGGCTTTGAAACCTCTATAAACAACAGCATTTAACACCAGGGCAGTGGGGGTGCGAATAATGGGAATACTAGTTTGGCTCCAATAACCCCTTTCCTGCATGTAATGGGCTGACCAACTCGCTGTGGCTGTTCTCGGGTGCATAAGGCTGTACTGCTTGTGGCGGGCAGGCTTTACTCTCTTGTTGGTTGCCATGCCAACTAAGTCTCGCGTCCCGTCTCTAGGTCTACGTCCCAGTAAGGATATTCACCCTGTCGCCCTGCTTTTCGGGGTTTCCAGTTCGGAGCTAAGACTTATGGTATGGGGAACGACTGGCCACAGGGTAACTTATGGTCGGTGTGAATCGCTGTCCTATGTTGCGAACGCACCCCGGGCGGAGCACTGAAAAGTCCGAAAATATCAGAAGAGATAGGCTGAGGTGGATATACGTGGGATATAGCCTACGGACCCCCTTCGTTTTTATTTAGGGGTCACAAGTTTCAGAAAAAAACATGTGTTGCCAGGCTTTCTAGAGTAATTCTAGTTTCGCCATCATATATGATAACGTCCTTCTCTCTAAATACTCGCCTGACCTTGGTGTTGGGGCGGACTAGAAGCTAAATGAGACCACCACTCCGACCAGTGGAGGAGCTCCCCTTCTACCTCCCGAATATTGCAAAAGTGTTTTTCCTTTTGTCATCTTCGGAGCTGCCTCTAAGTAGATCAAGGCCTGGGACAGAGTTGGACCCCACATTGCTTTCTCAGAGCTACTCCAAGACTCTTCTAGCGGAGAAGGCACTAGTCCTTCTCTTTTATGACGGGTTTTGAGGTTTCCCTCTTATCCGCCTTTCAGAGTTGCCTCCGGGTGACTCTGCACTTACAGCGGGTTCCCCTTTGCTTTCTGAGGCGACGCTAAGAGCATAGCGAGATGATGGATGCACCACCTCGGTCACCGCCCTTCTCTTTGGGGTCAGGTGGTCTACCACAAGCCCCTTAATGGTGAATGAGGTGGCATCGTTTCTTGAGCCTTGCCCAAGCACCTTTTGTAGCCGAAGTTTGCCAAGCTGAAGGGAGCCGACATGCCTTCTCCGCCTCCCCTACCAATGCGGGTAGGCATACTGGCGCCAGTGATGAGCCATAGCGCCTATGATTCGCCAGTCTGACAACATGACATCTTGGGTGGGGGGCAGTTCGAGGACCCTCCTGAGGTGGAGATGCTCCCGGAGGTGAACTCACACCAAATGGCAGGGTCGTCCAAGGGGCGAACATTGGCTCGGTGCCAGACACCAAACATCGGTCTACCCCTGCGCAAGGCCCTCCTCAAGCGGCTCGGGCCCCAAAGAGTCTTAAGGAGAAGAAAGACCCAATTTTCCACCTGGTGCTCTTTTGAAGGCCAAGATCTCCATCTGGGACAAAGATTTGGCCGAGGTGGTACGTCCGGCTTTAGGGCCCCTTCCGGGGAAGGAGATAAACGGCTTGACTTCCCACCCCCCTCCTCAAAGAAGAAGAAAAACTAAAAGAAGATAAGGGATTCCTCCCGCGGGGTTCCAGGGATTGACGGGTCTGCTACCGTTTCCGCAAGCAACAATGCCAAGACCGGTACGTCCGGCACAGAGGGGCACTCGAGAGGGACAACTAGACTAAGACCAAGACTAAAGTTCTTCTATTTCAGGTAGTTGCAGTGCAGCTACACCTAGATAGAAGGTATACTGTAATTTCTAGATACATTCCACTGTCCGACAACTTCAACGCGGGGGATTTCCGCCATTTCATAGCACAGGGTTGCCTGGGTCCTATCTTATGCTCTGGGATTTTAATGGTAGACACCCTCTAAGGAAGCTGAAAAATCGAAGCCATTATTAATGGTATATAATTTGGAAGTAAAAACTTATCAACTTTATAGGAAGGAAGAGTGTATGCAGCAAGAATGGGACGAAGAGGGTATTCACTTAAGGAAACTACTTATAGAGATTATTTTAACTAAAGCCTTTTCAGATAAAAATGCTCTCTTTAATGGATTCAGTTTTTCACAATCCCCGTAGTTATTGCAGCTAGCCATCATAGAAAACTATTTCACTTTGAATAACATGGTATATCATCAAATTAATGGTGCTAGAATGGGAAGCCCACTAGGTCCGATTTTTGAAAATATTTTCGTGTGCAATTTTGAAGATAGTCTGTTTGGGCATTGCCCTGTTCAATTCTGTCCCCTACTATACAAAGGATAGGTTGACGATACCTTTGCTGTGTTTTTTCTTCTAGTTTGTGTTCTAAAAACTTTTCCCGTTTTAACAACAATTTAAACCCTAATATTACTTTCACTCAGGAACCTGCGGTTAAGAATATTTGCCATGCCTAGATATAAATATCTCTTGAACCTATACTGGGATTCAAACTAGTGTCTTAAGAAAACCAACTTTCACAGAACAGGGTTGAAATTTCTTTAGTTTCTGTGATATAAAATGCAAAATTGGTGCCATTAAAACACTTCTCTTCAGCGGTTTTAACCTGTCTTCCACCTACCTTAGTATGCATTTTGAATTTATTTTTTTTTTAAATGATACTTTGTAAAAAAATGACTACCTTTTATCCTAGGTCGAAAGCTGTATTAGGAAATTTCTTTCCAGGCTCTATAACGTCTCCCTTTCTTCTAGTGTTCCCAAAGAAATTTGGTTTGTCATATTGCAAGACATCAGCCCTTTTAATGACTTGCTCCAGAAACGTTTAATTGCTCTTTTAAGGAAATTTTATTGTCAAATCAATTTTAAACATATTCACCGATAAAAAAATATTTGAATTTTTTTTAGTGTGAAAGAGAATATTCCCACACCGTTGATTTAGTACATTGTATATAGATTTACTTGCCCTAGCTGTAAGAAGGGGACCTATATAGGAAGCACAATACGTTCACTTCAGTCGCGATTCCTTTCTCATATGTGTATTAACTATAGAATAGGATAAACATTGAATAATACCGAATGAGTATTCTTCCATCAGGAGGTATGCGATTGATTGTAAAACAGAAGTGTAACTAAAACGATTTTTTTCTGTCTTAAAATTAACTAAATCTTTATCCACTTTCCGTATTAAAGAATCTCTCTGTATTAAATGCAACTCAAATTTAAATAATGACAAGTCATCCTTTCCATTGTTTATAATCTAACAACCAACCTAGTTGTATTGAATCTTAAAATTCCTTCTCGTTTGCATGTTATTGTGATCCAACCATGTAAGGTAATGTTTATTTTTTTGTATTCAGTTTTTACTATATTGTATATGCATTCAATTCTCTCGAAATTTTACATTTCTTTCGTTAAATTTCGTACTGTTCCGTTCATTTTAGTGTTTGCGTTTGATCGATATAATTTCTTTTCAAATATTTTCTGCTGTACTTTACCTTACTATTTTTTTGTGTTTGTTTTTAGTCGCGTGTGAGTCTACATCTCACTATATCGGTCGGTATGTCCCCTAGTTCCTTTTTTTGTTTTTTGTAATAACATCATAACTTTTCGGCTGATTCTAGCGAAATTTGAAACTCTTATGTTGTTTTACATTCTCTTTCTCTGCCAAACTCTTTCCGAGCTTAGCCCGGGAATTATTTTGTTGTGGCAATAACATCATAACTATTTGGCCGATACTCTGCTAGACTAGACTATGCTATAATATACTATACTCTGCTGTGCAAGCCTAGAATAGGCTATACTAGGCTAGGCTATTATAGTCTAGGCTATACTATTTTAAGCTATGCTAAGATATAATATACATGGGTAAGATATACTATGCGAATTCAGGCAATAAAATGCTATGCTAGCATAGCATATAGTATGCTGGGCTAGACAATAATAAGCTATGAATGACTAGGGTATAATAGGATAGTATAGGCTATACTTGTCTAGGAAAATTAATGCTACGCTAGGCTAAGCTATGCTAAGCTATGCTAAGCTATACTAGGCTCGACAGGGCTATACTATGCTATTCTAGGGTAGGCTAAAGTATAATTGGCTAGGGAAGGCTATGCTAGGCTATGCTAGGTAATACTATGTTAGGCTACGATAGGCTAGCTAAGCTATGCAAGGTAATTCTAGTTTAGGGTTTGGTATGTTATACCAGTCTAGGATATACTAAGCTAGGCTATAATATAATACGCTTGGCTATATTATGTTAGGTGTGGTTATGCTAGGATAGGCTATACCAAGCTAGCCTATAGTATGCCTAGCTAGACTAGGCTATCGTATGCAAGCATATATTGTCTAGGCTATAGTATCCTATTCTAGCTTGGCTATACTAGGCAAGGCTACTCTAGGCGACGCTAGGCTAGGCTCTGGTATTTACTGCTAAGCCATACCAGGTTAGGCTAAGCTAGGCTATAGTAAGTTAGTCTACGCTAGGCAAGGCCTATACTAGGCTAGGCTACGTTAGGCTATACTATATTATGCTAGGTTATGCTAGGGTCTACTAAGCTAGGCTCGTCTATATTAGGATACGATAGGCTAAGGTATACTAAGGTAAGGTAGGATAAAGTAGGCTATACTATGCTAGATATACTAGACTAGCTTGATTTCACTAAGCTACGCTAGGCTACGCTAGGCTACGCCCGGCACATCTAGGCTATTCTATTTTAGGCTAGACTATCCTATGTTTGGCTAGGCTTAACTATACTAGGCTAAAACAGGGTAGGTTTATACTATGCTATACTAGGCAAGTTTAAGCTAGGCTATTCTAGGCTATGCTAGGCTATGCTATGCTATGTTTGACAATACTACGCTATACTATGCTATGCTTAATTATGCGGCTATACTATGCTATTTTAGGCTAGGCTAAGTTAGACTATGCTATGCTATACCTTTTTGTGCTATGCTATGCTATACTATGCTATGTTATACTATGTTATGTTATACATACTATGCTGTGCTATATTATGCAATGCAGTGCTATATTATGCAATGCAGTGCTATGCTATACTATGATATGCAATAATATTCTATAATATACTATGTTCTAATCTGCTATGGTATATTATGCTATACTATGGAATATTGTGCTATTACTGTGTGTTAATCTTTTCAACGTTCTACTCGTAATTACATAAATGAGGGCTGCTCAAAATTAGCAGCCCTACTTATGAATTCTAAAGTTATTTTTTTTATTATAATATAATTTTAGTTCTATTTGGTTAGCTACTTAAAAGTTTTGACTTATTTTTGTCATCTTGGGGAATTAAATGACTATTATTATATAATAATTATATCTATTTCACTTTTTTTTCTTATTTCATAGTTTGAAACATATTGATCAGTGTGCTGAAGATTACGTGGCCTTCAGTACTACTATCCAACCAGTGGGATTTGACCTCCAATTGCTTTTAAAATTAGGACAAGACTGGCGACATTCATACATTTGAACACCTAAATTCAAAATAGCACAGTTGTTACCATCTCAATTTCAAACTCTGGTTGACGTTCTGAAATGTGGATGTGAGAAACTACCCAGCAGCCAATCTTGCAAAGGTTATTTATTTACTTTAAAGTGCTTCAAAAGTGGGAACGAGGGAACAGTTCTTTTCTAGTCCCTGTTGTAAATTCAAGGGTCACAATCTTAAACAGATCCAAAAGAACTGGGAGCAGGCCAAAAACATATCGCTTGCTAGAGGAGAGCTACAGCTCTAAGACACTTTCATTACAAAGCTAGACAACCTGTTGATATCCCCAGGCGCAAGTGTAAAATTGTTTTTTGCTGTTAATTTGCCTGCCCTGGTTGCAAAACTCAAATTAATTTAAACCCCCTACGGAGATGAAGATCTCTGGGAAGGAACTTGCTTCCATTAAAAGTGAGAGAGAAATTATTACTTCTTTTGGACCACATCAGGTTTGCTTTCGAGATTAACCTGAATAAAATAGACAAGTCAATAAGTAAAAGCGACAAGAAGACGAAGGAATAAGAGTTGCTTACTATAAGTACGCCAATGTTTCAATGCCATCAAGTAAAATAATTTTCTTTCCTGAAGAAAATGAAGAACAAATAGCTGATGCTCAAGATCGAAAGGATGGAATTTATGAAGTGACATTAAAAATACCAACCACATCTTCAAATTCTATTTTAAAGCAACCCGGGAATGTTGGGGGGCAATAACATTATAACTATTCGGCTGATTCTAACAAAATTTGAAAATCCTATATTGTTTTCAAATAATATAATTGCCAAAGTCCTCCCAAGGTTAGCCCGGGAATTATTTTGTTTTGCCAATAACATTATAACTATTCGGCCGATTCTAACGAAATGTAAAACCCTTAAGGTGTTTACATTCTCTTTCGAATGATATAATTGCCAAGGTCCTCCCATGGCTACTCCTGGAATTATTGAAAGGTTTGAAGGTCGTAAGGTCATAAATCAGAATAAATGAGGGCACGCGACTTTTTGGTATGCAGACCTTGTTTTATTAACATAACGTTCATTTTAGTATTTATCGTCGTTAATGTGTCATTTTATCAGATTTAGATTATTGCATTATTGAGCTTGCACTTTAATATAGGTTTTAAAATTATTCCATGTACTGATTTTGAATTTGTTTATAGCTCCTTAATATGGGTTTTATAAATAATTCTAGTTTGTTTAAAACCTTATGATCATGCTACCATATGAGTAAAATAGTTGCTTCGAAATGATTTTCAGTTTTGCTCTATGTAAAACATAGATAAGAAAACGCAGAGTGAATATTTCAAGACAATGAACATACGAGTATACTCGTAGGAGATTCACTATAGAAAGAGGCACAGAATGATCGTAGGGATCCATTTTTAACACTCAAGATAATTCTGAACTGTGCAAAAGGTCTTTGTTTTCCCGTCTCTTTCCTCGGAGCTCCTGAAATAACTCGGTGATTCGAAACTCTTTGGTCGCCATTAGGATAAGGCAAAAGACGGGAGACAGAGATAAAACTCTTATCAGTCTGATCGTGATGAGAATAGAGAACTTCGCCTTAGAACAAAGAGCAAACTTTTGCTATATATTTACTCGTTTTCTACGAAATTCCTTTCATTCATTTGCATTCTTGATTTGTCTCTTACAATAATTCTTTTTCGATCGTATGCGCTTTCTCGTTCCTCTTCTAAACTCATTTTATGTGTCAGGCGACAAAACTGCCTCTTTGAAACGAGAATTCTATTGAAAACGGCTTTTTCAAGAGCTCTCAAAGGAAGAGAAATGCCTCTTACGTATATTTCGTTATTTTTTTTTTAAATGTATCGGTTTTTATGCTATTCATGTGTCCCCCTGAAAATACTTTTTATCCTCCAGCGTCTCTTCTTTGTAACTATTTACATATAAATGAGTTTTCTTGAAGAAGGTGAAGCAAGAGCCCTAAGAGATGTTTTTTCTCTCTATTTATTCTCCACCTACCCTACCCAATATAGGTTCTTGAATTGCTAAATGAATTTATTATGTCACCAATGAATTTCTTTTATCACCACTCAATCTAAACCTGAAATATTGAAGTTAATTTTCTTTCCATTTCGTCAAAAGGATTCGAAACAATTGAGCTCCGTACAAATCCTAAAATTCTCGAATTTGGGAAATTTTATGAAATTGAAAGTCCTCTTCGGGCACTTTCAGCTTCTCTTCTTAATTCAATATTGTGTATGTGAATCTTTGGAATGGACGGAGTAATATTCAATATTGGATTTTTAGCTCGAATTTCGGAAGGATATGAATAGATTTTGGATTTTGTTTGGAGAATCAACCAAGAATTACACAAAGAAGTATTTTGGTGAGCGAGTTTGGTTGTTTTTGCTGTTGAATTTACCATGTTTACATTTAGTGCGCCTACTCGGCTAAATTACAGATAGGAGCGGATAAGATTTTTTAATAATTTCTCCGATTCAGAAACGAATGAAAGAAGCGAGGAAAATTAAAGCAAGATAAACGTTTTCTCTCGTTCTAAACCAGGTAGGTCTCTACTCAAAGTTTAGCAACAAATAAATACTAATACTACAAGGTATTATAAATATATATTAGCAATATGAATAATAAAAATGATGATAACGCGAACAATATTTTTTAAGTATTAAAAACCCCGGACATCTTTAAGTGTAATGTTGAAATAATTCGTATTACTAAACTTGTTGATATTTATCGATCGTATCTGTTGTTGCAGACTTCATCTTCATTCCACAGTTCTTATTATGAACTTGTCCGTACAAAAATCAAAGGAACTCAAAAGTGAGAACTCCATTCCCGTGTCGAGAGGGACTCTTAACAACATTTCCCCCTCCTAACCTATTGATGATTAACTAGGAAAAGAAACACCAATTAAAGAGGGAAGAAGCAACGTGATTCTAGCTATGAAAATTCAGTTTTTACCTTTCGCACGATTTTTGCTGCAAATTTGCTCCTTATTGATCCTATCTTATTAGAGACCAAGTTTATCGTGGGGTCAGAATCACGGATCGCTACAGCATACGGCAAGTGTGGCAGAAATTAATTGAAATTACTTATTTAATCTGTAATGGAAATTTACACATAACAATTCTTTGATATTTATTTTGCCCTTGTTTTGAATGACTTAAGCACATCTTTGGCAGCATAAATTCCTAAATTCGTCGCATTGTTCGCGTATGATTGTATTCCATTCTTCTTCTCATCTTTGCCAGATATCTTCAGCATATAACAGTTTTCGAGCCATAACTTCCTCACCGAGTATCTTCCATAGTTTTTTTATCAGGTTTAAATCAAGGCTTTGCGCAGGCCAGTTTATCATGTCGATATTTTCAGCATCCAAGGAGTGATTCGCCTTTTTTTACTGTGTATCACTGGGTATTGTACTGCATGAAAACATGCTCACTTACATCCGATGTTCGGAGATAGGGGATTACATGTTCCTGAAGTAGATTGTTGGGTACTACAACGTTCACTTTCACGTGCAACCCGACAAGCGGACAGACTCCAGCACTTAAAAACATCCCACACACCAAAAATATGCTCAGTAGCGAAGATCAGCATAACCGTTTGATTCGTTTTATTTCTGAGTGATTTCTTAGCTAGGGAGTGTGCAATCCACCCTCTCTCGAGCGACGTGAGGCAGTCTGGCCAGACACATTCAGATTCACGTTCTAGGAAAACTGATGTAAAATACTCTCTAAGTTTGATTTCGTATAACAGCAGATAAAAAAGTTATCAGGAAAGTAACAAGGTCTGCTAACCAAAGTCGCGTGCTCTCAGTTATTTTGATTTATGACCTTACGACCTTCTAAACTTTCAATAATTGCCGGCTAACCTTTGTAGGACCGAAATTCTTGGATCTTGAGATTTATAAGATCTTTGAAATAGGTAACAATCTTTGATACACTCAAAGATTTCTTGCAGGATGCCTAGATTTGGTAGAACTCTCTTGTTCTACCGTTTTCTGAGTCCTTTTTCTTGCTTCCCCGCCTCTTGAATAGGTTAAATATTTTTGTCATATCCAAGTATCAGTCTACCATGTAAAAAATGTTGATTCATAATAATAACAATAGTATAGTGGGAGTTTATTCGGTCGATTGTTCAGTTTGCCCTAAGCAATACATTGTGCAAACCGGTAAATCATAAAGCGTACACTTGACTCAACCTAAATACAATATTAGGAAGGGGGAAAGCAGTAACGCTTTCTTTGTCCATTTATCTGAAAACAGTCACCTATCAATGGAATTCTGCTAATTTATTTAAAAATCTGATGACTTTGTTTAAAGAAATATTGTCGAATGCTCATTCATCAATTCCTCGCCTAATTTTAATATATCCCCCGGTCTCTTTAAACTGGCCCCTGTTATTATAAGGCTTATTTATAACGAAATTGTCCATTTTACATCTTAGCCATTTGATTTATTAATGTAGTTATGTTTCTCTCGTTTATTTCTATGTATTTACAATTAGGTGTGTATGTATTTAGTTTAGTGATCTAAATGTCTACATTCTTTGCTCACAGTTGGAATTTCCGAAAGTAGACCATATCTATTTGGTTTTATACTTCATATCCGTCTTTGATAATATTTTTTTATTCAGTTTCCTTTTGTTGTACATGGGCGGGGCTTTACTCTGTTGTTTCTCATATATATTTACCACCTTTATAAAAATACTTCGTTATTCCTTGAGAATGATTTGAAAAATTTCGAAAGTACTTGGAATCCGCCTTTCATTTTCCTGTGAGATTCTTTGCGCATATATATATATATATATATATATATATATATATATATATATATATATATATATATATATATATATATATATATATATATATATAAAGAGAGCAAAAGCAAAAATAATCGAATTTGAAACTAAACAACTCTACTTTATCCCTCCCCCTCCTCCTTCACTCATTTCCAATTCAGCCGAATTGACGACCCAAAATAAATGTTGGCTTAGTTGAATAAATTATTCGATAAATAAAACAAAAGCGCGATGCTTGCCCGAGACTTGTTTCCGTCTTATTTCGCCTCAATTTGTCATCGCACGGGTGCCACTCCGCCACACTTTATTGATGAGGCAACCGACTTGGCACTCACAGTGCCAAACCGCTGCTTCACCTTCAACAACGCAAATCCCTTGCTCTCACCGACGTGGCCCCGAATGTTCGCCGTTGCTTGGCTGTGTGCGAGATGGACGAACCGGTGACAGCCGGAAGGTGATAATGGAAGGTTGGCGTCTCTCTTTCGATCGCGTCTCGTAAAGAAACGAGAATCTAATGAAAGTTGCCCCCGAATAAAGTTTGGGAGTGAAAACTTGCAAATTCGCCTCCTTACTTGAGGGTCGCTACGAATAATTAACGATATTTTCGACCACCTTCCATTTCTAAATAATCGGGACTTGGATCTATACCTATCTGTCTGTTTACCTTTCAATTTATCTTTTATTTATTTATCGACGCGTTGGTTTATCATGATATTTCTATTTTATTTTGGACTACTTGGCTATAGATATAAGGATGGATGCTCAGATACATTGTTACTGATCATTGTTTATATTTAGAGGAGGAGACCATAGTGCATACAAGATTGGTTAAAGTTAACCGAAGGTGTAAAGCAAGAGAAAAGGATGACGAGTGACGTCCTTTTATGAGAAAGATATCTGTCAACCCCTTCGGCGGGTGATCCGTTTGAGAAAAGTGTAGTAGAATAAGTCAAAAAGTGGCAAGGTAAATTTAATTATGCAGCCGCCACTGTTGAATTCAATTAATCACATATGTATATACATACGCCATCCTTTCTATTGCAAACAAAAGTTTGTGTATCAATTAACTATTTTAATTGTAATCGCTGCTTTCGAAGAGAATATAAAATTCACTCACCGAAAACCTTAAGAGAATGGCTATTGTTATTTCTTAAAAGTGATGAAGAAATAAAGAGAGAAATAACAGAATTGCAACAAAGAAAATATAGGCAGGACCCCCTAGACAAGAGCAGAAGCAAAGAATGTAAAAAAAAATCTAACGAAACACGTCAATATATACTTGTATTGCATCCACAACTTGAAAATTTAACATGTATTTTGCATTCACACTTAATGAATATAGCGCACCCAGGACCATACGCAACAAAACACAATATAATGGTGAAAACAAAAGGACTTGAGCTGATGAAATTTCAAGAGAAATCGACTCATCTACTACTTTTAATATCAAAATATCAGCGTAAACAACAAAAGCACTAATCGAGCAATCGAAGATAAATGACAACCGGAGTGAAAAAAGAAATGAAACCAAAACGGAAAATAGAACCGATCAATTCAACCAATAGGGAATACGCGCAACCAGACGGAAAATCCTAAAACAAAAACAAAACGGCACAATTCGTCGCAGAAGACAACGACAGCTATATCCATGACTACGAACAGTAAAGGGAAAAGAAAAATCATCACATGAAGAGAGCCGAAAAGAGAAAAGGGAGAGAAAAAGTACTACTAAAACCAAACCACAGGATTCCAGTTTGCCAAGGAAGAACCGCTTCCATAGAACATGAAAAAGAGAAAGGGTAGAGAAAAAGTACTCGTACTACTAAAACCTAACCACAGGATTCCACTTTACCAAGGAAGAACCGCTTCCATAGAACATGGAAAAAATAAAAATAAAAATATTACAGCTAAATAAATATTCATGGAATGATAAAAAAAAGATAGGAATTATTTGCAATGAGCTCAAGTCAGACGTAATTCTGATCTTTGAACTTGGGATAAACATGACTTAAGAGAAAAAATAATGTAGAACTAAGACTAAATCACCACCAACTCAACAGAAGGAACATCAAGACAGTGCGGCCTTAGCTATATAAAAGTAATTGACTACAGAAACGCTACAATAACTAACTAAACCCGACCTCTCAATTGAAGTCAAGATGTAATTAACCAATATAATAATTGCTACCTGGTACCAACCACCCCGGCACCCCAATATTCCGTTAACCGACTTTGAGAAACTATTTAATAAACTTCCAGTCATCTCCATAGGAGATATAAACCTGATTTCCAGACTTTTTTTCAAGCACTACAACAAAATAAATTACAACTTACATTCAATTATCATATGGAAACGATAGATACTTCTTTAGAGACCAAATAGTAACACTATTGACCGTAAACCAACAACCAATCCAGATTACCGCAAAGAAATCGAAGGGGTTCCACCAAGCCGACTATGAAATATAAACGAGAACTAAGAAACTATGTACCAAACATTTCTTTCTTCTCATAAACTGATCATGGCTACGACTGAAAATGATAATGGGCGGGGGCATATGCTTATCAGGTGTATGCAGAAAGGCTTCTTCTTCTTGCCATCTTTGAAGCCGCCTCCGGGCAGCTACACCTGAGAAAGGAGGTGGCCCGCCCTATGCTTTTTCAGGGCCCCCTGCAAATTTATTCAATTCTAGTGGAAAGAGGTTTGCTCCTCTGCCATACCTATGGGTGAAATGACTTCCGACTCAGCCTATTCTTTGGAGTCTCCCATGGATGACTCTATCTCTACACCAGTGGAGGTACCCATTGCTTTTCACAGTGAACGTCTAAATAAACAGGCTGGTGGCCAAGAATTGGCCGCTTTCGGTGGGAGCCTCTCGATTGGGCCAACTACTTTGATGGGCAAGGATAGCAAGGCCCGTTGGGCGTTTCGCCTTCAGCCCTGCGCCTCGAGTTTAAAGGGGATCAACGTGCCTGCCCCTTCTCTTTACAGATGGACGTTGGATCGACAGCCAAAAAGACTAAAGAGTCCTAGATAGGGATCCATGACAGCTTGGGGGTGGATGGCCATATTGAGACCCATTTAAGCTGAACAAGGCATCGGAGGTGACCTAATTCACACATGATCTTCTATGGGGGCAAACCCAGGCTCAGTGCTAAACACTTAAACTGAGATTGCTCCTGTTTAAGATTATCCTCATGCAGCTTGGAACCCTGAAGACTTGCAAATATAGGAGAGACATCTTCCCCAGACAAGTGCTCCCTTAACAGCCAAGCCCTTCTATATCTCAGAGGAGGGCCCCTACTGAGGTGGGGAGCATCGGGTTCACTCCTCGTCCTTCTATTATAAAAAGAAAAAGAACAAGAAGGTTTAAAAGGAATAGGGTCCTCTCCCTCAGTGAAGGCTGAAGGAAAGTACGGGTCAGCTGATCGGCAAGCAATTTGACCATGATCCGCACGTCCTGTCTCGAACAGTCCTCGGGTGGTGAAGCCTAGACAAAGACAAATGTTGACCGTGAGTTGAGTGGAGCCTTGATTACGCCGGGGCTCTTTTATTAAGATATTACTTGGCGTTTTCGAGCCCGCTAACTTCAACGCTTTCTAGTTATTCACTCCAACATGGCAGCATGTTGGATAAAAGCAACATGAACTATCAGAGGAAAGCATTATCTAGTTTGATTAGTAGC
Organism: Ceratothoa steindachneri; assembly: GCA_963969495.1. Lineage (NCBI taxonomy): Eukaryota > Metazoa > Arthropoda > Malacostraca > Isopoda > Cymothoidae > Ceratothoa > Ceratothoa steindachneri. Next base: position 97,786,228 of record OZ018335.1, read on the forward strand.
GAACCGAAGGTGACCCATTTCTCGGATGGGAGCCTTCAGGCAAATGCGTTGGAACCACTCGAGGCGGCGTGATTAGTGCTGTTTCAAAACTCAATTCCTTGCAGATGAGTGCGACGCAGCACTCTGCCATGAACTTCGTGAAAGGGTTGTTTATGCGTGGAATACTTCTTAGAAGACATCACCCAACAGCTGAAACACCAAGGAGCAGTCAATGTCGATTGTGTGATGAGACAACAGAGAGCCTCGAGACCCACCCCTCTACCCTTCCTCACGTTCGATCGTGACACGCTCTCCGAGTCTGTGCGTGTAGTTTGGTATCTCACAGCGTGAAGACACCCGTGTCACTACAGCGGAAGTGCTACTACTTCCACAGCTTCGGCCATACGAATAGCTCAAGGAGAAGTGCAAAGTCGGGTTTAACCGAAATCTGTGTAAATTGCTCTAAAGCTGTACACGATAATTCCTTATCATATATGACCAAGTGTGCCAATTGCGGAGAGCCGTAGCCTCCTTCCTCAAAGCAATATTATATGTATCTCATGGAGAAGGAAATCAAGGCAGTTCAGGCTGCAGATTGTCTCACCGTTCACGAGGTTAAGGACTTGTTAGTGGCGCGACCTGGGACGTCTTTTGCCTCAATAATAAGAAATACACCTTCTGCTACTGGCAAATTTCTGCCTACGAGCACGGTTGCTTTCACGTCCATTAAAATCCCTTCTGCGGGTTCTACTCATCCTAAGCGCCCCTCTGGGTGAGTTGACGGCACAAAGTTTTCACACCCAGCCTCGGCTAAAACCAGAGCTTCCCATAATCCCTCCACTCTCCCAGGGTGACCGTTTCCCGTAAGGCGAAACAGCACGGCGTTTCTACCAAATCGTTAGACTCTCAAGAGGAAAACTCCCCTAAGGTGGTCATGAGACCGTCTTCGGAGACTCTTAAAGCTATGCCACCAAAGAAGTTTCGGGCCCTGTGCCCCCACACAAAACTGAACCGGCCGACTCGAAGACGTGGGATCCTCCAAAAGAGGGATCCCTGCATCCTAAATCACCCTACCAGCCAAAATGTTCTAGACGGAGGAAGCTAAGGACTCACATAGCTAGCAAAACCTACCCCGATAAGTCATTGAAGGCGACATGCTTTCGGCGCCTTGTACGACCAACAAGGTCAGGAGTTCTGTTTTGGGAAAACAGACGGACATCATAGGGATGGTCTTCATTCGAAGACGGCCTCCATATCTCATCCCAGCTATGGCTGGAGAGCATATTCTTGCAATGCATTTGCTGTGTACTCTGCGCCAACTGGGAGGAACTGCAGTGGCTCGTTTCTTTCCATTCGTTGTTACCTATTTTTTTAAGGCATCAATGCTGAGCACGTGGCCCATGCACACGCACCAAGAGGATAAGGGCTTTGCGATCCCACCACCACTGAATAGGTGCCGGCATGATGTTTCCATCCTTTTATTTGCTACAAATACCTCTTTCAGGCAGTGGCAGTCCAACTACTCATGGACGACTTCAACGCCCTTGACTTATGCTGCGTCGTGGCACGATTGTTGAGTACATATCTAATGCTCGGATATTTGAACTGTAGATACCCACTCTGGGGTAACTACTCGATCACTCCCAGTGGTCAGATCCTTGCAAATCTGATCTAAGAACTAAAAATCGGTGTTCTAAATGAGTTTGCACATCACTGCTCGACAACCATTTAATTTTCTTCAAACAATCTGTCCCTATGTTTCTCGGATACATAGTCTAATTTTGGGTGGGAGGTGTTCGATGGCCTCCATGTTTACAATCAATTTCACATTCAACTTTCCTTTTCTGGGCCACTGCCGCCTGAAAAAAAAGGCTTCGGTTGTGCTTAAAACGGGAACGGTGGCCCTCATTTCATGATTGACTGATTTTTCTGTACGAGTCAAGGAATATATTGTCTGGCCGTTTTGAATGCCAACAGTTTCATTGGTTCTTAGCCGAATTCGAGACGGCCCTAGGGCAGAAACATGATGCTTACATGCGTTATAATTGCCACCCGAACGATTTCAACGAGCTAGGGCTACGTTCCGTTATATTTCAGAGCACGCCCGCCAAAATATAACGTGTCTACACATAAAAGGAAGTTCCCTTTTCCAGATGTTTCGACGCGAGTTAAAAGGATTCGGAGCAAGTTCTCGCAGGATCCTCTTCCATCCTCCAGGAGAAGAAGATTGTAATCTTGGAGACCGAGTTAGTTTCGGAGTCGTTCGTAACCGCTTTCTCCGCATTCTCTAGCCGGGATGGGATGCTGCTCTGCCAGATTTTAATGCAAGTTGTGATGTTACTGAAGGCCGCCGAATGGTCTTTTCCTTCATAGGCGGACAACCCTTCAAGAACAGTTTTAAATTTAGTGAGCGAGGCATTGCTTTATTTTAGATTTATTCAACAGGATATGTACAGAGACTTTCTTCACAGACTCCTGACTATTGGTAAATCTGCTTGCTTTTCGCAAACTATAACCCGGCTGGTTTCCAACGATTTACTTAACCTCTTGCGCGTACATGTTGATGGAAAAATTGGTAAATGTTACAGTGTCGTTTTTTTCTGGAGAATGGAGGACATCTGGGCTCCGCACTTTGTGGCATCCGCAAGTTTCATTCCACCTCGCATGTTCTGCTCCGACTTGTATACTGCGGTTGGCAAGGCTTTCTTTGGTAAACAACACAACGCCAAGATATTTTGCGATCTGGAGAAAAACTCATCGTATAGCATGGCGACACGGTATTATGGAGAATCTCCACACGTTTGTTGTGAAGAGACGCCCCCGATCTTTATTTCTGAGTCTCTGCGTGATGTCGACTCACCTCTGTCCTCCTAGAAATGTTATCGCTGCGCTCTACATTGACGACATTTCGATCTCTTTTGGTTCAGCCCAGCTACCAATTCTGGACAACTGACACCAGCAGGCAATGAGTTACATCTCTCACTATGCCAAAGCGCACAGGTTTGGGTTTCCTTAGCAACTACAGTGGTGCAATTCTGCCATCAACCACGGCTCCATCCTTATCCGGACTTCTTCTTAACCGGGTTTGCCTGAAAGTGGTGGATTTGCCTTCTTTATTTGGTCTTGTTTTCGACCGAGGTTTAACCAGTGCTGCTCATATTCGCAGTCTTAGGGTCTCTTGTAATCGTGTTATGGACATGCTTTGTTCCGTTGTGTTCAACGCTTTGGTTGTTTATAGGGCTAGCGAGGAATTGCAAAGGGCTGACTTGATCCACCACATTGGTCTACATTTAGCAACCGATGCCTTTCGCACGGCCCCCTTTGAGAGCCTACTTTTCGATACCGGTGAGAGGCCACTCGCTTGACGCCTTAAACAGTGCATTATGCGATTGTACGCTTAAGTCCTTCGTCTCATCCCTTTCAGTCACCAACGGGATTCATTGCATCTGCGACCGACGTCGATGGTGCCCATACCGCCGAGAAACGACGACAGTCTTAACCTAAAAATAAAACCTTTGAGTTCTATGGTAGGAAACTCCTTCGATAGTTCTGTTAAGATTTCAGGCAGGTAGCGCCTCTAGTTCTTCCCAGGACGCCACTCTGAATGGTACCACCTTTGAATATTTGTCACTACGCCTCTGCTCCCAAAGCTTCCACAGCACCTGAAGTATTGCGTTCGGTCTTTTTGTAGCACACTTCGCATCACGCCAGATCGGTGCCAGTGTGCACGGAAGGCTCCTAGTCACAGGAGTGGATCGGTTTCAACGCCATATACAATCTGTTTGAAGTCAGGTCCAAGCTGGTTGCAATTCAATGTTCGGAATATGAGATAAAGCCTGTTGCCCCGTTCGGAGAACTTATTTTGAATTTAACGAATCATAAATCACCCTGAATTCCACTGGTTTGTGGTATCCGTGACGTTACGGGTGCCGTGAGACAGGCGCATGACATAGTTATCTCCTGCAGGGTTCCTGGACATGGGTGAGTTGTGGGAAATGAGCGTCCCGATGAGGGTACCAAAGAATCGGCAAAGACTAGGTGATCAGAGTAGGGTTTCGCTCTTCCTCACAAGACTACATTGCAGGAATCAGTGCAGCCATCTGTGTTGCTTGGTAAAGAATATATGAGATCGACAATGCCGCGATGGCTTCAAGTCGCCTTCTGTCGTCTTGGAGTTGGGCACATTCGCGGGATGCACCGCGACTTGATGAAGCAATCTTGCATCATACTGCGACGACTGCGTTGTTCCCCTTACTGTTTGGTACATTATTATTGAATGTTCCAATCTGGGTGATATTCTGCACGTTACCTGTCAGGGTAGCGGGACCAGTGGGTCACTATTGCTTGTCTTTTATATTCCACTTCTCTGCACACAAACTTGTGTATAATCTGACTTTTCGTTGTTTTTGTCTTTTTCGATTTGATTTTCTTGGGCGTAGTTGAGGGGTTTAGTGTTCTTTACTTATTTTCACTTTAATTTAGGCTAGTATTAGGCTTATTCCCTTGTCATTCGTTGTTAGATAGGCGCTATTATAAAAGGGTTATAAAATAAATGCACAGCTAAATCACAATATTTTTGTATTATGCCTAGCGTAACAAATATATAGTTTTTTATTGGTAGTTTCTATTCGAAAAGTAATGATAACTCTGTGCATTTGATATTTCAGATAGAATAGCTTGGAACAATAAAAGAAACAGCAATTCAACCATCTTTTTATATCTTATATATATATATATATATATATATATATATATATATATATATATATATATATATATATATATATATATATATATATATATGCATATATATATATATATGCATATATATATATGCAAATTTTGTTGAAAATCATGGTATATTTCGCCTTGATCAATTTCCTTTGCCAACTTTCTCTTCTTCTATCTTTTTTATTCCATCTTGTAGATGGTGGATCACTTGTCTTGTATTCATCTCTTTTTTATAAGAATAAGTTTGTTAAAAACCAAACTAAATTGCTGAACTTTCGATCATCTTCAGAGCGTCTTTATATACTCTTTCCTCCTTTACCGATGAAATATGGTGGAGTCAGAATCGGGCTGAATGAAAAGAATTTGATGATGTTCAAAGTAATTAGAAATAGATGTGGTAGAAATAGTTTTCATTTTTGTTTTCCTTTGTTTTTCTCACTCTTTTGTATCTTTATGCTGTAACAATTCTTCCTTTTTGAAAAACTCTGTTCATATATATATATATATATTCTATTGTTTATTTATATTATTTATCTTATCTTTTTTACTTTTATTATTATTATTATTATTTTATTTATTTATTTTTTTATCTATTTATTTTATATATTTATATAATTTTTTTACTTGGTAGTTTTTTTGTTGTTTTATTAAACATATATATATTTATTCAAACTTTTCTACTTACACATATATGTATTTTGTGCGTGTATACTTCTATACATCACATATATACTTTAATACAAATTCCTCCATAAACAATCTGTTTACTTTTAATTCCATATATACATTTAAACTTACATTCACATATACGTTTAATTTACATTAAATAAACATATTTTATACAGTTATATATTTTTTTAAGGCATTCATGACTTTATATTATAGTTGTGGCTGAATTAATTACATTCTCAAGTTCCTCTTGAAAAGTGGCAACATAAGTAATTTAAGACAGATTAACATCCATATATTAACTCTATATATAACTTAAGGATTTAAGTCATAAGTTGTTATTTTTAAGTGTTTTTGTTGGTGCGTTTGTCATAAGTACGATGTTTCTATTGATACTTAGGGTTAAACAATACAAAAAAATATAATCTATTTAAATCGCTCTGTCAATTCCTCAGCAGTAGTTCGCCTGCCACTTGGGAAGTTAGTCTGTCGTGAGATTTTCCCTTTTAGTCTTGTCATGTCAATGTCTAAGTCCAGGTTCAGATTCGGTTGTATTTCAGTTTCTACTTTATCCCATGTCTTCCTTACCTGCGATTGTAATAAACTGTTAATTAGTTCTAGTTCAGCTCCTCTGTGTAGTGTTCTCTGTAGTATGCAATCCTGCCAAAACCCTCTGCATTGATCTCAGCATCTTGATCCCTGAGATCCTGGTGACTATCACTTGGTATATAAGCTTGGCTCCAAATGTAGAGTTTCCTTAATGTACTCCTGCTCAGTTTGCGGAAGCGGAACAGTTTCACCAATTCTACCTTCGCTAAGTTGATCCGGCTTACAACTTGATGCTTATATCCCAGGATGGTAAGCTTAAGTCCGAGTACAGTGCCCTTTAGAGAGTCGTGGTAGTTTTGATCGCCAACATAAATAGGCTGAATGAAAAAAACCCGGTTTTTGGGGGATATTTATTCCGCCTCGCTTGAGCGTAACGTCAAAGGAAACGAGCCAATCCGGTGACTGGAATTTTTAGAACAACTTTAATGTTCGATTCCAGCTCATCGGTTGACTGTTGAGGGCCGGCAATTCTTCGCTTATTAAGATGGCTTCTAAGATGTTCAGCCTAGCTTTATTTCCCTCTTTTCTTTTAATGGCGGTGTTGTCAACTAGAATATCTTTCGTTAGGTCAATGTTGTGCGCGCTCTCAATATGATTTTTACGCCCTCCGCTTTGCAGATACATGGTTAAACGTCTCTTCACCGGGGGTGACGAAACATTGGGGCTCTGCCCAATAAGAGTGGCACATACCTTGATGGGTGCTGCCACTACTTCGCCCCATCCAGTGAAGTAGGCGCAGTCTATATGGCACTTAACGATGGGGAACTGATGAGCGTATCCCAAGTAATCATGCACGATGGCAAACCGATCGTAATCCGGAGCTACATGTGGGAGTAGCATATCCGAGACCACGATACACGTGCAACCTGTATCTCGGATGAAGGTGGAGATACGGTAACCGTTTACCGTACCTGTCTCGAATTGAAAGCCCCTAGGGTTTCTTTTTTTTAACACCAGTTCACCTGGTGGCCGGCGGGACCTGGTTAGTTCGAAGAAAGAGGAGTTTACGGTTGGGACATGGTGTGAGAGGGGATGGCACTCACCTGGTGCATATAGGGGAATAGTTATTCCTCAAGTGAGAGTTTTAGGGGCAATTTGTTCTCACATGACCCTCGATTCCGCAGGAATAACACAAATAGAGTAAAAAAGGCTGGTTTCTTGTTTGATGAGTGTTCAAACAGGGTTATTGTTGGAATGGCCTGTTATCTTGACAAAATTTTCCTTGCTGTGAGGAACGAATTTATGCATATTTTCCTTCGATTTGGGAGAAGATGGCTCCACTTTCTTCCCTTCTCTGGGGAGCAATTGTGGTTTGCTGCATAGACGTCAGCTTCTTATTTACACTCCTTGAAACTGATGCATATTCTGTCCTTGACGAACGATTTGATTTCTGATGGAAATGAGGCCAAAAGTTGGTCCTTAAGAATAAAATCGATGCGTCAAGACAGAAATTAAGGTGCCGTTGTAATGTATACCCGAACTGTCTAAAGGTTTGCTTGTTTGAATTGCTTAAACTTCACACGGTAAAAATATGGAGTCATATTATAGGCTGCAAGTATCTCGGCCTTCAACGAGGAGTAATCAATTGTTGCCTCTGACGGTAGGGAAATAAAAATATCCCTCAGGTGGGTGTTCAGTATGGGCAATAATTTAGCTACGCCGTCTGATTTTATGTCCCAGTGATTTACTTCGAAGGTCTTCTCAAGTGGGTTAAATATGAAGCGATGTCTTCCCCTTCTTTGAAGACAAGCAGTTTGACAGATGCGAGTTGCTGGATTCCGGTTTCTGAAGTGATGGATAGGGTTTCGTTTCTCGTCCTTGTCTTCTCTAATTCATGCAAATGAATTCTCTCCCTTTCTTCCCGTTCTTCTCTTTCTCTTTCTCTTCTTTCCTCTCGTACTGTTCTCTCTTCTTCGTGGATATAGGACAATATGTCCTTCCCAGTTCGACCCAGAGATTCTCCTTGTGGCTGGAAAATTTGGAACGAAGACATGATGTCTCATCTTTTCGCATTGAAAACAAAATTAATGCCCCCAACAAGAGAATGTAGCGGGTTTGTCGAACCCGAATTAACGTCTTTCACTTAACGCACTTATGAGCACTGACGGAAGTGCCAATAGGTAAACACACAAAAAAGACGCAAAAAGAACTCACTTAATTCTCACGATACAAATTCTGTGATTGGAGCAAACAAGCCTTGGCGCCTACCCCTAAGTCCGCCAGACGAACCCGAACAACTACAATTTTTCTGAATCTTTCAAGTGGTAGAGTATACGAGGCCGAAAGAACAGAGAGTCGGGCAACTCGTGCAACCCCTGTCCTGGCTTCGGCCAAATATCAGTAACCACAGCCCCGGCCCCGGCCCGGAAAAATTACGACCCCGGTCATTCTATAGCTTGTACCCATTAATATTTTTCCACGAAGAAATTATATTACACATATTAATAATAATATTATTAACATAATTGATAATAATAAAATTAATAACAATATTAATAATAAAACAATATTAGTAATAATAAAGACAAGAAGAACTACACGAATAAAAACTAGGACCGCAAAAAATCCTAGGGTCCAGTAACGGCCAGTCCAAGAGGTAATAATGTCAAGACCACCTCAACCTATACAGTCCATGCATTTAATAATTCCATATTTATCAGGTACGAACTTATCCAAGAGTGTACCTTCATATAATGAAATTTATAATTACATACACACTTATCTACGAGTTTATTATTCATGTACAAATTCAAATATGCATATTGTTTCTCGCACTCAAAGATACGAATGATCTCTTCTCTCCCACAGTACAGGATCTACTAGTGATGAAAATAATAATGACAGGAAAGCCAGAAAGGAATATAGAAATTTTTTGGGGGGAATCATGCACTACAACACCTGGCATCATTTGGGTAGGGAGGACGGGCTAGAGCACTTATGTGTATATACTCCCTCCTGATTTTATAAGGGGATCTTACTCCGTGTTCATACTAAGTTACATTTACACGCGAGTAATACTCATCCAGTTTGTTTCTAAATATATTAACTTACGTACTATCCACTACTGGATCAGGTAGGCTGTTGCACGTTCAAGTAATTTTATTGCCAAAAACTTTTGTGCTATGCCATTACTGAACGCTTGTTGACAAATTTATATCAATTTTGACAGGTATTCACTGTATAATATATCTCGTATAATAGTGAATCAATTATTTATGATGGAAAAACCTTTTTAGATTTTAATAACCTCTACCAACTAGCCGCGTAAACGCCTACTCTGGAGGGATAATAGGTTTAGGCAGCGGAGTCTCTTCATAAGGTTTATTCCTAAGTTCTGGTAACAATTTAGATGCCCTGCGCTGCACTCTTTCTAACATTTCTACATTTTTGCTAATGTTCAGAAACCAAAATTATACCGCGTACTCTAGATGCGATCGAACTTATGATTTATATTGCATCTAGAATTATACGAGAAATTCAATGCGACGTATCTTAGCTTCCACGTGATGCTTGGATCCTTTGAAGTCAACTGAAATTACGACCCCAAAATCCTTTTCCATCTCTAAAGATTCTAAGAGTTGGCCATTCATATGATAATTCGACTTCGGATTTTTGCGAAGCTAAGTATTTACGTATTTGCCATTTATCTGCACACTCGTCAATTTTGTTTTGGTTTCGCTGCAGCATTATTTCCTATTTTTGTCTCGTCAGCAAACTTGCAAATTTTACTAATTAATCCGTTATCAAGGCCAAGTCTGAATTTGTCCCATTTCTCACTACTCTCTGTGGTTGATCGGTGAGCCAGAGTTTAATCCATTTAAGAATTCCCTCCCTTTCCTTATTTCGTGCGCATTAATTTTAGGTAAGAGCTTCTCATCTGGTACTATATGAAACGGTTTTTGAAAGTCGAGGCAAATTATATTTAGTGCTCTGTTATTACCGTAGATGGAAATCATTTGGTGAAAGAATTCCAAAAGATTTGTTCAACTGGATCTACCGGTTCTTAAACAATGTTCTTTTTAAAAATAAATTTCAATTTATTACAAAGTCAACTATAAAAATTATTTCATATTTTCACGTTTCGCAATCAACAATAACTTTGTAGCTGATTTTAACAAAGCAATCTGATGGATTGCGGTACTTTTCTCCTCATAGCACTGGAATGACACTAACACTACACGAGTCTATACATTAAGATTAATTGTAATTGTAAATATTGTCAATTCTTTAGCTTGACCCCAGTAATGAAAGCTGTACAGAACAAACGACACTTCTACATATAGCCTGTATAACTAAATTAATACATCATAAAATGCATAACTTAACAGGTTGGTAGTAAATTGTTCATCACCACAAACTTCTTAATTCAAACATGGTTAGGATTAAATAATTAAAGTAATGCTGAAATCATCGAAATTGCCTCCCGTCAAAAACTGCAGCGAAATTAACATCTAGCAAAACAAGATGATGAAATGATGATGGTAAAATAATGAAAACTTAGATATGATAGATGAAAGAGACGATGAGAAGACACGATTGATAGGTAACATTAACATTAAAGATATTTTACATTGCGCGATGAATAAAAGTGCTGAATATAGGCGAGTTAGTACGGTCAACCTCATTTCTAATCATGAAAAATAAATATTGCCATTAGGTATTGGAATAACGTTGCAGAAATAACGTCTGGTCCTAAGGATTTGTAATTAACTTACAGGTATTTATGGACATTAAATAAACCAGACCGAGAAGTTTGTATTTTGAACATCGGAACACTGATTCTCACCGTTCAAGAAATTCTTTGGTTTTAAAGGACATTTCTACGGCAGAAATAGGAGGAGAAGAAGAAAAAGTTGAAAGAGAAAGAGAAGTAGAATGAGCAAAATCAAAAGGAGAAGAAAGAGAAGAAGAAAAAAATAAGAGAAGAAAGAGAAGAGGAAAAAATAAGAGAAGAAAGAGCAGATTAAAAGGGAAATAAAGAGAACAGAAAGAGAAGTAGAAAAACGAGTAAAGAATTAGAAGAAGAAGAAGAATAGGAAAAAGGACAATGAGAATGGGAAGAAGGAGACTGAATCTGCCCCCAAACCTACTGATCTCTTTTGTGGTTCAATCCCCTTAATCCCCTCCCATAAAAATCACCTCAATCATTCCATAGCCATTTGGAGATATTTTGCATGCGAACAGAGAAATAAACACAGGCGATCACATAACCTCCACCTAACTGTGTCGAAAGAGGTAACAGGAGAATAAATGGGAACGGAACTAGTAAACAAGGGAATGGGAGGGAGAAACAAGTGAACAGGACTGGTAAAAAAGGGAACGTGACGGATAAACTAGGAAACGGTACTCGTAGACAAGGGAACGGAACTAGTAAAGAAGGGTATTGGACTAGTAAACAATATAACTGGACTGGTAATCAAGGGAACGGTACTGGTAAAAAAGGGAACAGGACTGGTTTATAAGGGAACGGGATTGGTAAACAAGGAAACGGGATTGCTAAGCAAGGGAAAGGGACTGACAACAAGGGAACGGGAATGACAAAAAGAGAGCGAAATTGGTAAACAAGGAAACATGAATGGTAAACAAGAAAACGGGACTAGTAAACAAGGGAACTGGAGTGTTAAACATGAGAATGGGACTGGCAACAAGGGAAGGGGAATAGTAAACAAGGTAAAAAGACTGATAAACAAGTGAAGGGGGTGGTAGCAAGGTAAAGAAACTGGTAAACAAGGTTCAAAGTGAAAAGTACTGTGGTACATAACCCGTTAACCTTAACTGTTGGGGTCGGAGCGTGAACTATTTTCTTTGAGGAACCAGTTGGTTCCAAGGGAACAGTAAATCAGGGGTACCAATTTTAGCTCCCATAGATAGACAGATAAAAGATAGATAAAATCATAGAAAGATTGATAAACAGGTAGAGAGAGAGAAAAAAACAAAATAATAACAGTTAATGGAATGTTAGCTCTCTCCTTAAAGGTGGACTCTTTTCCGTTTATTCCCCCTCCCTTCCCCTTCCCCTATCTCACTAATTGTCCAAGTAAACAAAAGTAACTATGGATCCTTCAATTTTTCACCTGTGAAGTGCACACCCCCCTGCTAAACTTAAACTTATACTCCACACCTGACATAAATAGTCGAGACTCGCCCTTACTTCTGTGAATACGTCAGCTTTTTCCTGTGACCGTGTGTGTATGCAACGGCGCCTGTGTGCAAGTAAATACATTTTGTCGGATGTCTTCCAGTCGTTCCGCACTTGAAGGCTTCTCTTTTTCTGCTCACAGTTGTAAACCCTTCGAAATGGCTACGGACGAAGTGGTATTACGTCGAGCTCTTCTCAGTGATTGACTCTCTCAGCTGAAAAGCTAAAGGTGAAATCTATAATAATTATTGGCAAGGTATTAAGTCCATTAGCACTTGAAAATGTCCGTGTGACAGCTCGCGCTTAACGAACATGATGGCACGCAAGTTTATTTGCCACCACACGTCAGGTCAGTGGAGTATCGTATTGCAATTCATTCACAGGATACGACAATCTGTCTTTGAGTACTCCTGCAATATTGACTGCGAAGATAATATATTCCTGTCATCGATGGAGTATTCATCACAGAATAGAAAAATGGGGATTATTTGGTTACAAGGGAACAAGACCATTCATTGAATATTCTACTATTAGAACGTTCTTCCTTTTACAAAAGGAAGGAAAGCAACACACGTAAACACACACACACACACACATATATGTATATATATATATATATATATATATATATATATATATATATATATATATAAAATATCTCTCAAAGTAGCGCAAGAGAATGATGAAAATGAATTAAATTATTTTTCTTACAGTAATATATATTAGCTTTTTCGAAAAAATCTGTGGAGGGAAGCGATTCGAACCATGGATGCTGAGGCAGCGAGCACCGCTTTAAACCACAGTTAAAAATATGCTTTTAGTACACTATGCTACGCAGAAAACCAAACAATCCTCTGAATAGAAGAGCTTTTAAGGAACACTTTTCGCAAGTTCGAACGGGGACTATGAAAGAAATAGAAAATTAATTGGGAATTCAAAGAATAGTCCCCATTCGAACTTGCGAAAAGTGTTCCTTAAAAGCTATTCTATTCAGAGAATTCTTTGGTTCTCTGCGTAGCGTAGTGTACTAACGGCTTACTGTTAACAGTGATCAAAGCGGTGCTCGCTGCCTCAGTGTCCATGGTTCGAATCGCTTCCCTGCACGGATTTTTACAGTAAAAAAAAAAAAAATAGTCCATTTTCTCTTTCAATGTGGTTTATTGCATTCATCCTTATCATTCTCTCGCGCTACTTTGAGAGATACTATGTACATTTGTTTATTTACCACGCGTTTACCTATTCCTCATTTATTCTTTGAATTCCCAATTAATTTTCTATTTCATTCATAGTCCCCGTTCAAACTTGCGAAAAGTGTTCCTTAAAAGCTATTCTATTCAGAGGATTTTTTTCTCTGCGTAGCATAGTGTACTAACGGCTTACTGTTAACTGTGATCAAAGCGGTGCTCGCTGCCACAGTGTCCATGGTTCGAATCGCTTCTCTTCACGGATTTTTTCTAATAAAGGTAATATATATTATTGTAAGAAAAAACAAAATTTATTCAGTTTTCTCTTTCAATGTGGTTTATTGCATTCATATATATATATATATATATATATATATATATATATATATATATATATATATATATATTATATTTATGTATTTTTAATTATTTTAATACTCAGTTGAGCGCCGCTCTGCCTTACTTACAGATATGAATCTTCGTCGCATGGACTTCATCAAATGTTCATATATTTCTAATCCTATATTTCTTCACTCATCATGTAATTTTTCATACAGTACTTTTTTATTTGATTTAGGTCTGGGTTCTGTGGCAGCAATGAGGGACTTTTTTAGGTTAGCCTGAGATATATATGGATTCTTTCTTGATTAAGATCTTTTAACACTTGATCTTTAGTTCTTCTAACTGTTTGATTGAAACTTTTGAATTGGAAGCCTCAATGAACTCCATACCATATTCAGATGTTTTTCTAGGACTGTAGATAAGCCCGAATTATCAATCTGATTTCTCTTGCTGTTGTAAGACGTTTTCTGCCCTTTATTCCCTTGATACACAGCTCTTGTGGTCTCTTGGTATTGTTATATAGTAGTGTGGACGGTATAGCTTGGAGAAGTTGAATTTGTGCTATCTGTTCTTCTGTAAGTTCTGTAGTTTTAGTCATATTACTTCTTTAGAACGATATTGAATACACAATAGTTATAAATTTAACCTAAAAGAAGAAATATAGGTTAAATGAAATTTTAGAAAACAGAAAATTTTATTAATAAACTACCATTTAGTAAAATCCAAAACCCTAAAAAATATTAACAAAATATTCAAACATGTTAGCTAAATATACATTATTATCCATCATATTTATGAATGATATAACAAGTTCTAAGAGGTTTGATTAATTATATTAAATATATAAATTTATAAGGGGTTCTTTATATATATATAATATATGGTATATATATATATATATATATATATATATATATATATATATATATATATATATATATATATATATTGGTGATGGAGTCGTTCCTTGGGAACCTTATTCGTAGCAGGAATATGAAGACATATGCGATGGTTACGAACATTTAATTTTCCGGACGTTTCGGTCATTAACGATGACTATCATCAGCGAATTCTTAAACTGAATACAAAAAATTCACTATAAACCACAGCAAGAGAGAATCATAAGGGCAGGGCGAACAATCGAAAATAAGTTAGATCAGGGGGATATTAATAAATGGAGCGAAGCAAGTAATTCAATAAAGTTAAATGGACTTGGACTTGGATATAAAAAGTAGTGAAAAGGAAAATACATACACACACATGAGATTGCAACTGCAATCACGTGTGCATCTATGTATATAATAGTGAAAGACAAATAGGTAGGGATAGATTTCCCTGATTTTAAGTGATTGAACATTGAATGAATACGAGTAGACTAAGGCACGAAAGTTTAAATATTAAATAATCAATAATGGAGGGGCCAAAGAGGACGGCTAAAACATTAAATTATGGAATAGTCAATCATAAACTTAGATCATTTGGATATAAATGGGACAAACTAAAATAAAAAAAAAATTATCTGCACGAGCACTAACCTTATTTCGTTGTACCTGGGAGTATCAACTGATATTATGGACAGAATTAGGCAGAAGGAAATCTATTAAGGGGGATGTGGTTGGTGGTACGTTTGTCTATATAGTGAATAATTTGCGGGATGATGAATAATCATTGAGTTCCGGGTTTATTTGTTTAATGTAAAGTGATTCAAGAATTTTTAAATCCAGAGAAGAGAAGGCAGAAGATAGTATACTAAAGGAATCAGGGTCAACGTGGGTGGTTATGTTTTAGTGAATGTTCTCGTATAGAGGAGTGTTCGGGTTTGGAGATCGGAATGGTGGTTCTGTATGATACTCTGATATGCTTAGCGATTTAAAAATTGTTGAATGATCTAGTTTATGGCAGTGATAAGAACCTTTATTTTTCGACGCATCCTCCACACAAAGGTGTAATACCAATGAGTATGATGCTAGTCTACTCCTTGGTGATGATTGCCTTCAGTTACTCATTGGAGGCTCGCTGAAGACGTATTTTAGCCTCTTTCAAGTTTACAAAGATTCTCCAGTGGATTCATATCCGGAGACTGAGGTTGCCAGTCCATCACCGTGATAATGTTGTCCTGGAACCACTGTATTGTGGACGTCGACATGTTGTGTATTGTGACATGGGGTATTGTCTAGCTCGAAAACCAAATCCCGGGCATTTCTTGAAAGGTATTGGGTTAAGGACAGATTGCTACTTATCTGAATTCCTGGTGCTTCATACTATTACATGGTGGCCACCAGGATTTACTGTTGGCACTATGTTCTCTCGATTACAAGCTCCCCTGGCCTCCGAAGGCAATCATATATATATATATATTTATATATATATATATATATGTATATATTTATATATATATATATATATATATATATATATATATATATATATATATATATATATATATATATATATATATGCGCCAATTGCCGCATATGCGTCTCAATCAGACCACACTTATCAGTACCGAGAGATTAAGAAAAGGCTTGTGTGGGTGGGAGAGCGGGAAAAGAACAAATACGCAATTCTATCAAAGAGGAAATGACAGCTGCTTCAAAAGAGAAGAAAATTATTTATTCGGAGAACCCAAGGCATGATTAAATGAAACTCATCTGAGTCATGATAGGAGGAGCGAAAAAGTAGAGAAGTACCGACGTGGGATGTAGTACATCTTGCAGTCAATGAGCACGGGGTAAACGGTGAGTTTTGTATGTCCAGTATTTAGTTGGGAAGGAGATCTTAGGTCAGAAGGTATCTTTAGTTTAGCCCGGTATGGGCTAGTACGGTAAAAAGATGAGTCCCAGTAATTGAGGAAAAGTTTATTCCAGAGAACTTTGGTGAGAGCCAGAGTTTTTCATGCAGCTTACCATTGTGCATTGGGGATCTCTTTTAAATGTCGAAGAAAATCAGTGAATGGAAAACGTGTTCCCAGTTACTTGAAAAACGGCCACAGTTCTCGCTTTTCAAAAGTCAGATAAGGACCAAACTAGCCCCCTAAACTACCGTTCAATCGCTTCTAATTCTTGAAATTGCAAACTCATCGCGAAAATATTGGACGTGCGCTTGATGTGGTTCCTTAAAATAAAATCATGCATATCCTGATTGCAGTGTAGATTCCGAAAATGACATTTAACAGCGGACGCTCTCATCCGCCTGGAATCCGCCGTATGTAATGTGTTTTCCAGGAGCCAACACTTAGTGGCTATCTTCTTAGACATTAAAAAGGCGTATAAAACCTCATGGCGCTACTCCATTTTGAAAACACTCCATAACCTAGGAATGCGTGGACAAACTCATTCCGAAAGGAAAAAGTTGTTTCCTAGGGCAACGTGTTGAGCGTACTTGTATTTATTGTGGGAATCAACGGAATCTCGGAGCGCCTTAATCATGAGATTAGAGCCAACCTCTCCTTAGACGAATTTTCAATCTCCCTTGCAGGTTTCGAAATGGCAACGGTAGAGCGTTGCCTCCAGCTCGCCATCAATAACATCACGAGATGGACCTCTGCACACGGCTATCAATTCTCAACCAAGAAGATGAATTGGTTCACTTTTTCTGCAGTAGATGGTGTATTAGACAACCAGATATTTACTTATGCCAGTAGAGGAGTACAGTAGTCGAGAACTATAGATTTCTGGAATTGACATTCGATAAGACGATAACATGGAACTCTCACATCAGAAGTGTCAAAAATTCCTGAAAAAGAGGGATGAATGTCCTACGCACAGCTTCACGACACAAAAGGGGAGCGGATCGAGAAACCCTTCTCCTACTCTCCTACTCATTAACTCGCATCTAATTGGACTAAAGGGTGACAAATATACTGCTCTGCACCTGAGAGACACCCTGACTTTATCAACACAGAGGCTAATGAAAGCCTTTGCATGGCTACCGGAGCCTTTCGATCCTCACCAATTACGAGCCTACAATGCGACACGGGAGAAATACTACTGGACCTCCGTAGGGAAGAAATCACCCTACGCCTCTACGCCTCCATACAGCGACTTCAGCAACGCCCACTACGACCCCAACTCTGAAGATCAAATGGACACATTCTCCGTGGCTCATCCATCTATCTCGCGACCATTTAGAATTAGGGTATGGGTACGGATGGAAAGATCTGGGTAAAGATGAACTTCATCTATCCACTCGTTTTTTCCAGACATACCATTCTTGAAAATAACTATAAAGATCTGACATGGCAACATAGTGGAACGTCCAAAAACAATCCTTATCCATACTGCAACGCACCGGTGAATCCACATATATACAGATAGATCAAAATTCAGAGATAGAAAAGGATCCTCGCTGATATTTTGCTTTTAAATCCATTATAAAACCTTACTAAAAGCAACATTAATCCTCACCGCCGAGCGTTATGCACTGAAACATGCAGTGCAGTGGGCATATAACAACCTCCATTCAGATGAATATACGATCTTCAGTGACCTTTTCACCAGCTTCTATCCATTAGAATAGATGACGGACATTCATTCGATCTTGCTAGAAATAAGAATTCATCTATATAGAGCAGCTTACGATGGAATGAATCTCTTTCTGCTGGGTTCTAGCACACATAAGGGTCACCGGGAATGAGAGGGCCGATATAACGGCAAAGACCGTTGTCCATCGGCCAATCATCTTGCTGACATCCCAATACACTGCAAAAACTACTTCATCGCATTACGAGTCGCCATCCGAGGGGTTGAAATGGCTAGATAGGCGGAACTCTACGGATGAAATAAGATGCGACACATCTTCCCAAGCTTATCGACATGAAAGTCTCAGGGTTTTCTTATCCGCCGACAGGAAGTATCTCTCTACCGACTTAACATCGTGCATACATTTATCACACACACATAGTCCTAATGAAAAAGCATACCCCCTTTACTGCAAAGATTGAATTGTACCCTTCACAATTAGACATATCACCCTAAAATGCCCCACTTATTGAGAACTCGTGGAGGAACCATCGAAATATTTAGATCAGCATTAACAGCGGATGAGCCTAAACATCCAATACCTTTTAGACAAATCCTCCAGAAATTTTAGATATTTATCCAATAATCTGATCTGCATTCTAACAAATTTTATTTATGTCAGTCAACACCACATCTATCCATCTTTTGATCCATTCATCGCTTCTATCATTCCTGCACAATCACCTCACCACTCAGATCAACCACACATTGATTTTTAAATTTTTAACAGTTATATAATACATATACCAGGCAATGGCTTCGCCACTTCCCCATACGGGGGGAGCTTGCGCTTCGCTACTAAGATTAAAATTTAAAATCTAAAAAAACACAGCCATGGTTAAAGTTTTATAAATTTTCTGAATTTCGCCAATTATAATAATTTTAAAAAGGAACTCTAAACTAAATTTCCTACCTTCCAAAATATCACGTTGCTAAAATATAGAGCTATAGAAGATATATAAAAATAATTTTTTTGAACTTCCACCATTTGTAATTCTTTGAGTTTTAAAAAAAATCACAAAATTTCGATACTTATATTTATTTCTGAACTTCACCATTTTGTTTTTTGATATTATAAAAGAATTATTAGAAATAACTTTGATAAAGAAACATAAGTCATAACCAAACCAAGATTTTTATTCAAATACTCAAATAAATCCCCTTCTTAAATTATAGAGTTAGTGATGATGATGATAATGATGATTATGACGCAATCACCTCGCAGTGAACTACAGTGGACTTATGCAATGCATTCATTCAGTTTAGGTATCCAAGAGAAATTCGCATCAAAGATGAATTTTTGAAACCTAATTAATTGTTTTGCCGCTATGAGGTTACTGGATAAAAATTAGGTTCAATGATCGACATGTTGGTAGCAACGGTGGTAAAATAGGATGCAGGACGATTTGTGAGGCAAGAAAGAGGGTCCATTCTAAGCATACCACTCGATGGCCGCAATGATGGAATGTTCGACCTATCTTAGTAGTAGATCGCCAGGTCTTAAGCATAATGTGGTTCTAATGTAACGGGGAAGAGTGTTGATGACCGCGAACATCACAAAGGCGAAGAGAACAAAGCTTAAGATCGAACACTGCGGGACACCCTTCTCTGTGATAAGAGGCTGGTCTCAGAGGAACCGACGTGAAACTGAAATGAACGGTCGCAGAAGAATTGGGAGATGAAAAGAGATATGATTCAAGAAGTTTAGAGTACAAAGTAGAGATGATAGAAGAGTGGCAATTAGTGTCTTAGACTTAGCAGATGACAAGAAATATACAGCACTCGTAAAACTATGTTGCAAGAATGCTTTCTGGAAGTCGGAGCTAAAGCAGAAGAGAGAATCTAGAACACCTCGAATTTGACGGAGGTTAGTCTAGGAGTCAGGCAATAATGAATGGGACTCTCTGTGGAAAGTGAAGCATAAATTCCCCATTCTCCCCATCGTCTTTCATGAAGTGCAGATCATGGCTACAAGAAGCCAGGAGGAGACGTCCAAAAAATAGGAGTCCAGCGTGAAAACAGGAACTACGACTGCTATACGCTTTACCACTGGGAAACTACTTTCAAGATAGATACTTACAAGGGCCCAGGAACAAGTGGAACGCCTATGCATAGGGGTGTTGGATGAGGTAGCAGGGTTCCCGTTAAGGCGCGGACTAGTGGTTGGACAAGAGGAAAAGGAAGGGCGTGGTTCTTCAATAGAGAAGAATCGGTTATATTCCTCATCACTAGTTGTTATATTCTTCATCTTTAGAACATTCCCTTTCCAGAAGGAGCGCCGAGTTTCCTCTAGACAACGTCAAAGTACGCACAATTCTTAGCGTAAACTGCTTCAATGCACCACAGAGACCCCCAGATTACTAAACGAAAGTTGATATTGCCAGAATTAGAAGATAGATGGTAAGAAGATAGATGCAACAATTCGTAAGTTGAAGGATAGTCTCATTAACTGTTGGAAAATCATACACCCTCCGAAAATGCCAGCTCTGTCGCGCAACCCTTGGCATAGGGTAGAGGTATGGGAGAGAATTTGGGAAGTTGTCGCTATGGAAATCATCCAATGACATTGTCCATTACCCAGAAGTCCAGCAGTGCTTCATCAGAAACGAGGGAGATATATAGTCATTAAAGAGTATCGGTGGAATGGTTGCTATAAGTGTGTGAGTCAGAATTCATATGCGAAAGGATAGCTCATTCATATGGGATAAAAGAGGAAGGGCGAGGAAAGTCGAGCACCAGTCGCCCCAACTAGTCTCTTTTGTTAAAACGTCCTACAAGAAGAAAAAAAAGAGTCTAGGAGCTGTAGGATTAGGTTATGGATGGGTGCATAAGGAGGGCCAGGAGGAAGTAAGCAGACAGCTATCGCATGAAATTCCATGTATATATATATATATATATATATATATATATATATATATATATATATATATATATATATATATATATCCATTCACTCTCTAGGATGGTAGGATGGATCCACTTTAGTAAGTAACAAAAGTACGCATTTTTCTGCTAAAAGTTTCCTAATGTTACAGTTTTTAACTCATTAATTTTACAAATTTTTAAACAAATTTGAAATTTATTGTTATGATAGTTATTTATCTTAACCACTTATTTAGTCAGTTTTAAATCAAATTTAACTATTACAAAATCCTATTTTAAATTTTAAACTTATAATTATTGTACATTTCATTGATATTTTATAATTGTGACCCTTTAAAGCAATTCAATGCCTTATTGACCGCTACCTGTTCATCTTTCTTTCATGTATTAATTTTATTAACCTCGATTTTCACATGAAGATGAAAACTTGTAGCTTTTGAAACGTTGCGAAAAGTAAAAGATGTTCCATCCTTTTCTGGTTTCTTAAGATTTATCCTCAATACCAAATGCAGGCAGCCTTCACGGCCAAACCCAGTACAAATATATATATATATATATATATATATATATATATATATATATATATATATATATATATATATATATATATATATATATATATATATATATATATATATATATATTTTATGAACCTGTTTTTCCATCTTACAAACGTCAGATTGAAAAATATTTATATATACGAGGGGCGGTCAATAAGTTTTGCAATTCGGATATAAGGAAACGAGATATGAGGAAAAGTGTTTTATTATTTTTCTATATAACTACCTTCGACTTCAATGCACTTGCGCCACTTTTCCCTGAGGCTTCGAATTCCCGACAACCAGAAATCTACTGACTGCTGTTCAATCCACTCCTGGACGGCGAGCTGGACATCTTCATCGTCTCCAAACCGCCGTCCACGCAGTGCAGCCTTGAGCTGGCGGAATAAAAAGTAGTCGCTAGGGGCCAGATCTGGACTGTAGGAAGGATGGTTGAGTTTATTCGAATCCGCACTCGCGCAGGGCATCTTGTGCAACTCAGGCCTTGTGGACTTTGACGACGTTGAAGTCGATCATGGGGCGTGAGGTTTCTAGGGACCCAACGGGCAGAGACCTTGGTCATGGCCAAATTGTCGTGGATGATGTTGATAACACTTTCATGTGATATTCCAAGTTCTCGCTCGATTTCTTCGACCTTCACCCGTCGATTTTCGAGGATCATCCTCTCCACACGGGCCACATTGTCCTCGTTGGTCGCGTCTGACGGGCGTCCTGGACAGGGGTAATATTCAAGAGACTCTCGATCATGGCGGAACTCCCTATTCCAGCGAGCAATGGTTGCATAGGAAGGGGCGGTGTTGGTGTACACTGCAACTATGCGTTCATGGATCTCTTTTGCATTCTTGCCTTCCTTGGTAAAAAATTTGATTACTGCGCGGTGCTCAACCTTCTCTATTGTTGAAAAATTTGTGACTGACGATCTGTGATCAGCTACTGCTTCTTAAATAGACGAAGCAGGAGCGTGCGATTGCAGGTCCTGAATTGTCATAACACCCCTACAAACAGCCATCCCCCTTCCTCTGTTTTGCCCTACCGATTCGCAAAACTTATTGACTACCCCTCGTATATATATATATATATATATATATATATATATATATATATATATATATATATATATATATATATATATATATATAGAGAGAGAGAGAGAGAGAGAGAGAGAGAGAATGAGAGTCAACATGGGACGGATGTCAGTATGAAGGTGGTTGCTCTTTCTCGGCCAGATCTGCTCTGAGCGAAAGGGGGGGGGGGAGTGAAGTACTCGGAAGTTCTAGAATTCTTACGAGTAACCAGGATTAGTTCCCGCAGACAAATCTAGGTTGATAGGAAGCTTTCAGAATTCTGATTCTCTCACAGTTAGTCAGTTTACCACAGCAATTCCAATCGAATACTTTCTGAGAAATAAAATGGAAAATAGGAAGATCGAAAGCTAAGATTTAACGTTTGAAATCGGTAGGATCAGGCGATCCCAGAGGCTTTAGCTAGTCTAAGATTACAGTTTAGGTGGGTCTGGAGTGTTAGAATACATGTAGTTGACGGCTAATTTGGGGTATAAAAGGATAGGGGAACGAGGTTTGGGTGGGAAAGGGGCGAGTAGTAAATACAATAAATGACGGAGAGTGGACAAGTCAGGCAATGGTGTAAGGGTTAGGTACAGCAATGGAAGACAACCGTGGTGGGTTACGGGGAACTTTCCTGAACTCCATGGAGCCTAAATATTTGGGAGTTGGGGAGGTAAGTGGTAGAGTTCGAGGCCTAGGATATCTAGTGTTTCGAGGGGGTTTGGATCCTAAGGGGTTTACGAAGGTCCTAGGAGGTAGGTGTTTGGGAAATGGCGTCGAGTGTGTTCTTTGGGTAGGGATCTTAAAGTTTGAGAGGGTAGTTGGGTTTAGGGAAATGGCATGTGCGGTGCGGTTTTAAGAAGGCTCTTTGGATGCATGGAGTTGTG
This sequence comes from Ceratothoa steindachneri, assembly GCA_963969495.1. NCBI lineage: Eukaryota > Metazoa > Arthropoda > Malacostraca > Isopoda > Cymothoidae > Ceratothoa > Ceratothoa steindachneri. The sequence goes on from OZ018335.1 coordinate 97,809,795, forward strand.
GAAGGGCCTTGGGCGAAAGGAGCGGGAGAAAGTCTAGGTAGAATGGAGCTAGGGGGACTCTTTGAGGTTTTTTATTGCTTCATCTAAAGTGAGGATTTGGCCGGTTCGGGAAGGTGCTGCACCTTTACCTGGCTCAAACTGACGATGGATATTGCGCAAAACTGTTTAGGCGACATAAAAGAAATATTCCGTGTATGATGCTTAGCGGGAAGATGAACTAGAGGGCGTTAGAATGGCCTCCATGTCCAGAGGAACGAGTTGATTTTCCGCCCGGGATAGGACTTACGACGAGGGCTGTAGATAGAGTTAAGTAACTTGGTGGCTGTACCTGCCAAGGCTACTTGAGCATTTTTAGTATTCAATGCTGGTTTGTTTGGATATCACCTCAACGAATTTGAAGTGCAGATGGTGGATAAGATCGCACTGCAGGCAGAGAGAGAAGCGTAGTACCTGTTTTTTTTCGGGAGGAGTCAGATCGAGAGAGAGAGAGAGCGCTACAAGGAGCTACAAGAAAAAGTAGTACCCTAGTAGACCTTAAGGCCCATTCAAAGAGGGTACATTTGGCATAACAGTTGAGCAGGCGCAGTCCTCGAAGGTGTCAATTGACGCCCTCGAAGAACACCCGCACAACGGTTATGGGCCAAAACGGTTACTTTTCAAGACTTTGTCTAGACGCGACTTGAAGTGCTCAACAGAATTGCTGTTGACAACTTTCACTGGAAGCGCGTTCCATGTACCACAGATGCTGTGTGTGAAAACTTCCCTCAAAGATCACGGTTGTAACGCTTCAGCTCAAGTTTATAGCCGTGGTTTCTGGTTTTGTTCTCGCTATGCTGGAAAATATTCCTGTAGTCTACATTGTCGAAGCCTCGAAGCATTTTAAACACTTCTATAAGCTGACCAGGCAGCCTCCAGGTCTTAAACGAGAACAAATCTAATTCCGGTAACCCATCTTCATAACTCTTGTGTCTGATAGAGGGAATCAGTTTGGTTGCCCTGGTTGCACACGAAACGAAGGGCTCCAAAATTGTACGGCATACTCCAAGTGCGGCCAATCCAGCACGAAGACTTGCAAAGTTGGCTATTTTTAAATTAAGGTTCCTCGATTCACGAGTCGCAGACTCTACCTTGAGGACCTTGACTACAAATCTAACTAGTCGGTGGCCACTGTCTCCGAGCTCCAGCTAGGGGCTACAGAGAGCCCCTCAGCGATGTCATCCTCATAGGTGAAAACCAAGTAGAGAATATTATTGACTCTCGTCGGCTATATCACCGATTGAGTCAGGAACTCGTCCTTCGCGAAATCAGGAGCAGTACGTTCTCGCCACAAGGTTTCCTGGTTTCCAAGTCAACTTGGGTTTTGAAGTCTCCCATGACGGTACAAACTCTGTATTCAACAAGTTCACCCAACAGCCGGTACAGAACCCTGTCCTTCTCAACGAGTTGGGCAGGGGGTCTATAAAGCAGCAGGGTCCTGTATCTGGCCTGAATTATCTATAGGTCTACACTTATTAGCTCGTGGTCGCATATAATGTTGTAGTTCGTCGATTTGAATGTATCCTTAACATACGACATCACACCGCCACCCTCTCTGTCTAGCTTGTCTTTTAGAATGAGTTGGTAACCAGGAATCATGAATTTACCCTCAAAATCTCGGTTCGAGGCCTTTACCCACGACTCTGTTATGGCCACCATCTCCTGGTTCTTCCGACGCTACGAGGCCGATTAAGTTCAAGAAACTTGTTCCTGATTGACCTCGCATTAAACAAAATAACTTTCGGGAAGTCCCCAAATGTAGGACTTCCTACGCTCTTCCGTTACTCGTCATATTTGCCTCTCTACTACTAGGCGATGACGTGGTGGTATCCTTTCTAACGACCTCCGAGAATGTCGTTCCAGGAATGACACCGGCGTATTGGTGCACACCCGCATTCACTCGCGGCTGGACACTCCTTTGGTTCCACTCCACGACATCCTGTATCATATTAGAGAGTACAGCATTTCCTTTAAAGGAAAGGTGCACCCCATCCCTTTGGTAGAAGTCGTTCCTACCATAAAAGGTGCGGTAAGGCTCCATCCTAATTGTTAGTGGACTAGCATACCTATACTTCTCTTTATTACATAGCCGTCTACCCCCTTCCAAACTTGCTCTGTTAACCGCAGAATATCTGGCCACCGAGCTCATTATGGGTCTTGAGTTGAGAGACGGCGCATACCGTAAAGTACCACCTGTCCCGAAGACCTAAGGCTCACCGGCTAAGGCAAGTATTAGTCACAGGGTATGTTGGGCCGTCGATTCCACTCAATTTCTTCCAGTACACATATATGGTGGTTACATCGGCATTACCCGTTATGGTCAAAGCTCGAGGACCGTTTTAGCTGAATGGCGAACTGGGTTGTCAAGGCCGATCTTAGCTCAAGCCCATAGTCAGAGTATGAATAAATGATCAGTTTCAGGAATTCTTTGATCCCCAACGAATTGAGCGTTTATAGTATCTACTTTCTATGCATATTTTCTTTTTGTCATACCCTCATCTTCCAAATCTACGATGAAGGTGACTTCTCCCACACCCTGTTCTTTGGAGTCGCCCAAGGACGAATACATCTTTGCATCAACCGCGGTCTCCCCTTTGCTATCACAGGGAACTGAAAAAAGAACACACGTGCAACCCAGAATCAAACACTCTCGTTGGGAGTGGCTCGATAAATGGCTACAGTGGGACGTTACCCTTACTCTCCTAAAGGCATGCATTATCAGAATGCAGGGGGCAGGCGCGCCTCCCCTCTCTTTTCCTCAATGGAGGTCGATTTTCCGGCCCACACGACTAAAATGAGAAGAATAAAGAACCCTCAAAACGGATCATTGATACCTTAGGGAGATGGCCACATGGAGCCCCCTGAGCTTGACATGGTCCCAGAAGTGACTCAGTCCCAGATAACAGGAACTTCCATGGGAGCAATACCGTGGTAGGTGCCAAACAATGAACCTAAGTCTGCCCCTGATCAAGCTTCTCATCAGGCCGCCCAAACCTCTGATGAATCACAAGGAGATGAGGGATCTCCTCCCCGGTGGTGACCCCTTGATAGCCAAGTCGTTCTCCATCTCGGAGAAGAATCTTTCTTAGGCCAGTCCATCTGGTATAGGGGTGCCTTGCAGGGGGGGGAGAGAAGCAGGTTCACTCTGTGCCCTTCTATTCCCAAAAAGAACAAGAAGAAGACAAAGAGGACTAGGGGTTCCTCTGCCTCCACGGGGCTATAGGGAAGGAAGGGTCCACTGCGACTTCGCAAGCGACCAGACCAAGATCGACATGTCCGGTCCAGAGGCACCGTCGGGCAGGGAGGCACAGACGAAGAACAAAACGTAAGTACGCCAACTGGAGCTTCGATTACGTTAGGGTCACTCATTCAGATACTACCTAGTGTTTGTTAGCTCGTTTGATTCATCTATTTCTAGTTATTTGCTCCACAGATCACAGCATGTTTGCCAAAGCTTGGTTAACTGGTAGAGAGCCGAAAGAGACCCGTTTCTCGGAGAGGAGCCTTTTGGTGAATTCGTCGGACCCTTCTGAGAGGGCAGTAATTAGTACCCTTCGAACACTCAATTGCTCTCAGTTACTGTGGCGCCACACTCTATCATTAACTTCGAGAAATGTGTGGTTTATGCGAAGTAATTCGTGAAATACTCTTTAGAAGAAATCACTGAACAACTGGCTGACCAAGGAGTGATTAAGTTCGAGCCCGTGATGAGAAAACCTGAAAAGGCCTCGTGACTCACCCCACACTATTCATCACGTTTAATCGTGATAGGCTCCCCGAGTTGGTGTGTGCCTGTTGGTATCGCTATCATCAAGGCATTCACGCTATTGTAGTGGATGTGCTACTACTGACACAGCGTCGGCCATACGAATCGATCAAGTAGACATTCAAAGTCGAGTTTTTCTGGTCATACACTATATGTCATTATCGGGTATGACCAAAAGTTTCAATTTCGGAGATCCGCAGCCTGTAACCTCGAAGCAATATGGCACGTATCTCTTGGAGGTTACCACCTTTGACTATTTGTCGCCAGGCCTCTGCTCCCAAAGCTTTCACAACGCCGGGAGTATTGCGTTCGGCCTTTTTGGACCACACTTCGCGTCACGCTGCTCCGTGCCAATATACAAGGATGGCCCCAAGTCCTAGCGGAGGGCGGGTTCCATGCCTTATCCCCTCTTTTAGCAGTCAGCGGAGCCCTACTTGGCGCTGTTTCTGTCCTCACGGCAAAAATAGTTGTAATACATCACTCGTTACGAGAGATAACACGTCGTGCCCAGTTTGGAGACCGGATTGTGATCTTTATTGGAATCTCCACACAGCCTGGTTCGTCGTTTCCGTGATGCCCGCAGTTGCCGCAAGCTAGGAAAATGTCGAGATCGTCTTTTCTTTTTACAGCGCCGGGAGTATTGCGTTCTGCCTCTTTGGAGCTCAGTACGTGTCAAACTAGATCCGTGCCAGTGTACACAGATGGCTCCGAATACCAGGAGGGGGTTTGGTTCCACGCAGTATTCCCTCTTTTTGAAGTCACTGGGGATTTACCAACCAATTAGTATGTCTTCACGCTGAGTTTGTTGCAATAAAGCGCTCGGTACGGGAAATTTTGCATCATGCGCCGTTCGGAGACTGGTTGGTAAACCTTAGCTACTCACAAAGTCCTCTGAATGCTCTTGAGTCATTGGAATCTCCACAATTCCTGGTTCGCAGTATACGTAACACCGTGTTTGCCGCAAGCCGTGCAGATGTCGATACTATCTTCTGCTGGGTTCCTGATCATGTGGGAATTGCGGGGAATAAGCGCTCCCATAATTTCTCGGGGAAAAGCCGCAATCAGAGTAGCCCTTCCGCTTGCCTGACACAGAAGATGGGAGACAGCCGAGGGCAACTTCAAGTTACGTGCCATTGCGCCGCGACTGTCCCCATGGACCTACTCTCAATGCCGCGACGACTTCAGGTTGCTTTCTAACGTCTTTGAATTGGGCACACTCGTGGGAGGAACCACCATTTGATGGAGCCCTATCCCTGCACTTTACTGTGACGACTGCGTTGTCCCCCGGACTCTTCTGCACATTCTTGTTGAATGTCCCAATCTGATGATCTTCTGGCACGTTACCTTCCCACTGGGACGAGCGGGTCGCTACAGCTTGTCACTTGTACTCGGGGCAAGTTTGTGCACACTGACTTGTGGATTATTTGAATTTTTGGAGGAGACCAGCCTCCTCCATCTTATTTACTCTCTTTGGTGTTGGTCGCCTAATCCTCTGCCTAGAGGAGCGGGTTTTTACCCGACGCTGGAGCGTGCTTACTTCATCTTCTTGCCTCCGTTATGTTTCCTACCTTTTGCCTTTGTTTGTGTTGTTCTTTTATCTAGCCAAACATTATGCTCCAAAGTGATTGCGGTGACTTATGCGTTGTAGTAATAATAAATTTTTTTTCTAGCAGTGTCTCCTATAAAGTTTTTGGCTCATTTTGTCACTTTTGCCAACCTTACCTGTTCTAGTTTGGCAACCGAACCTTTGCTAAATGTCTATGCTCTTCGACTCTACTTTTCAAACATTGTTTTTCTAATGTTTTTTTCTCTTTTACAACTTTTAAAATTAAGCGCTAATTAAGTCTCCTTTTGTAAGCTTTACTGTTATAAAATCACCCTTTCATTGCGTCTCCTTTCGAAACTTTACTATTTTAAAATCCCCCCTCACTGCGTTTCCTTTCGAAACTTTACTGTTCTAAAATCCCCCCTTCCCTTTTGCGTCTATTTTCGAAACTTTACTGTTTTAAAATCACCCTCTCACTGCGTCTCCTTTCGAAACTTTACTGTTCTAAAATCAGCTCTTTATTGCGTCTTCTTCCGAAACTTTACTATTTTAAAATCACCCTTCACTGCGTCTCCTCTCGAAACTTTACTGTTCTAACCCCCCCCCCTTCCTTATTGCGTCTCCTTTCGAAACTTTACTATCTTAAAATCAGCCCCTCACTGCGTTTTCTTTCGAAACTTTACTGTTCTAACCCCCCCACTTATTGCGTCTCCTTTCGAAACTTTACTGTTCTAAAATCATCTCCTCATTGCGTCTCCTTTCGAAACTTTACTATTTTAAAATCAGCTCATCATTGCGTCTTCTTTTGAAACTTTACCATTTCGAAATCACCCCCTCACTGCGTCTCCTTTCGAAACTTTATTGTTCTAAAATCACCTCCTTACTGCGTCTCCTTTCGAAACTTTACTGTTCTAAAATCAGCTCTTCATTGCGTCTCCTTTCGAAACTTTACTATTTTAAAATCAGCTCATCATTGCGTCTTCTTTCGAAACTTTACTATTTTAAAATCACCCCCTCACTGCGTCTCCTTTCGAAACTTTATTGTTCTAAAATCACCCCCTTATTGCGTCTTCTTTCGAAACTTTACTGTTCTAAAATCAGCTCTTCATTGCGTCTCCTTTCGAAACTTTACTATTTTAAAATCATCCTTCACTGCGTCTCCTTTCGAAACTTTACTGTTCTAAATCCCCCCCCCCCTTATTGCGTCTCCTTTCGAAACTTTACTGTTGTAAAATCAGCTCTTCATTGCGTCTCTTTTCGAAACTTTACTATTTTAAAATCACCCCCTGAAAGCGTCTCCTTTCGAAACTTCACTGCTCTTAAATTCCCTCCCCCCTTATTGCGTCTCCTTTCGAAATTTTACTGTTCTAAAATCAGCTCTTCATTGCGTCTACTTTCAAAACTTTACTATTTTATAATCACCCCCTCACTGCGTTTCCTTTCGAAACTTTACTGTTCTAAAATCCCCTCCCTCCCCTTATTGCGTCTCCTTTCGAAACTTTACTGTTCTAAAATCAGCTCTTTACTGCGTCTCCTTTCGAAACTTTACTGTTCTAAAATCCCCCCCTTATTGCATCTCCTTTCGAAACTTTACTGTTCTTAAATCACCCTTTCATTGCGTTTTCTTTCTAAGCTTATCTGTGCTAATATTTTTACTCATTTAGTCTTCTTTTCCGACGTTGTCTATTCTAAATATCCTCTTTGATTCTTCTTTTTGATCCTTGACTGTTCTAACATTGCAGCTCCAATTGTTTGTTGCCCATTATTTCAATTATTTTAAACTACTTCCGTGTTTCTCTCTGTTATATTTTCCACCTTTTAAATCATTCGGTTCCTGTCCTTCTCTCAAATTGGTAAGTGTTAATTTATTTTTAATTTGTTGTTTTTTTTTCTCAATTTGTTTCTATAATTAATGCAGTGTTTAATTTGATTTGTAATTTTTGTATTGCTATCTCTGTAATTTTTACATTGTTTTCTTTCAAATTTAGTAAACTTTAAATTTATTATCATTAATAAGTACATTGTCATTCAATAATTTTCGCATTGTTTTCTCTAAAATTTACGAAACTTTAAATTTATTGTCATTCATTAATAATATATATTTCTTTATGCTTTCTAAGCTTCCTTGTTTGCTAATCATATTGTTTTGCTCCATCATTGGCTAAAGGTGAACATAGCTAATGTTCGATACGATCCCAATTACACATGTTCCGAATCCTGGTTCTGGCTTTAATTTACATACCATGTTATATATATATATATATATATATATATATATATATATATATATATATATATATATATATATATATATATATATATATATATATATATATATATATATATATATATATATATATATATATATATATATATATATATATATATATATATATATATATATATTTTTTTGTGTTTAAATACTAACGAGAATATATTGCTTCGTCTGATAGGCAATTTGTTTTCTTTTTCCTGTGTGCAATTTGCATCGATTCACCTGAAACTTCCTGCCTGTATTTGAGTCTCCTTTTCCAATTTTCTGTTTTGCGCACTTTTTCTTTTCCAACATTATATACCATTTGAGTCGCATTTTCAATCGTGTCTGTTCTAAGTTTGTTTGAATTTTTGGTTTCCTTTCCTTTTGTTTCCTTTTCCTTCCTTTAATCTTCTAATATTGTAGACTCTGAGTCTTTTGCTCCAACCTTTTCTTTCTGTATATTCTTTTTGAGTCTCCTTTTCCAACATTTTATGTCCTAACATTGTTTGCTATTTTATTCTCCTTTTCCAATCTTTTCTCTCCTAAAATTGCACGCGAATTTTTTCTTCTTTTCCTTCCCACCTTGTCTGTTCTTACGATGCGCCGGCTTTGAGTCTCCGTTTCCAAGCTGTCTGTTCTTACGATGCGCGGGCTTTGAGTCTCCGTTTCCTAGCTGTCTGTTCTTACGATGCGCGGGCTTTGAGTCTCCGTTTCCTAGCCATCTGTTCTTACGATGCGCGGGCTTTGAGTCTCCGTTTCCTAGCTGTCTGTTTTTACGATGCGCGGGCTTTGAGTCTCCGTTTCCTAGCTGTCTGTTCTTACGATGCGCGGGCTTTGAGTCTCCGTTTCCTAGCTGTCTGTTCTTACGATGCGCGGGCTTTGAGTCTCCGTTTCCTAGCTATCTGTTCTTAGGATGCGCGGGCTTTGAGTCTCCGTTTCCTAGCTGTCTGTTCTTACGATGCGCGGGCTTTGAGTCTCCGTTTCCTAGCTGTCTGTTCTTACGATGCGCGGGCTTTGAGTCTCCGTTTCCTAGCCATCTGTTCTTACGATGCACGGGCTTTGAGTCTCCGTTTCCTAGCTGTCTGTTCTTACGATGCGCGGGCTTTGAGTCTCCGTTTCCTAGCTATCTGTTCTTAGGATGCGCGGGCTTTGAGTCTCCGTTTCCTAGCTATCTGTTCCTAGGATGCGCAGGCTTTGAGTCTCCGTTTCCTAGCTATCTGTTCTTAGGATGCGCGGGCTTTGAGTCTCCGTTTCCTAGCTGTCTGTTCTTACGATGCGCGGGCTTTGAGTCTCCGTTTCCTAGCTGTCTGTTCTTACGATGCGCGGGCTTTGAGTCTCCGTTTCCTAGCTATCTGTTCTTAGGATGCGCGGGCTTTGAGTCTCCGTTTCCTAGCTGTCTGTTCTTACGATGCGCGGGCTTTGAGTCTCCGTTTCCTAGCTATCTGTTCTTAGGATGCGCGGGCTTTGAGTCTCCGTTTCCTAGCTGTCTGTTCTTACGATGCGCGGGCTTTGAGTCTCCGTTTCCTAGCTATCTGTTCTTAGGATGCGCGGGCTTTGAGTCTCCGTTTCCTGGCTGTCTGTTCTTACGATGCACGGGCTTTGAGTCTCCGTTTCATAGCTATCTGTTCTTAGGATGCGCGGGCTTTGAGTCTCCGTTTCCTAGCTGTCTGTTCTTACGATACGCGGGCTTTGAGTCTCCGTTTCCTAGCTGTCTGTTCTAAAATTCCGGCTCTTTGAGGCACTTTTTCTAAGTTTCTCTGTCTAACTATGTATTCTCTTTGAGTTTACTTTACCAGCTGTGTGTTCTAATGTTGTTTGGTCTTTTAATTTCCTTTGCCAACCTTTGCGTGTTCTAAATTTGCATTCTCTTTGACTCTCTTTTTTTTCAACGTTGTCGGTTCTGTGTTTTCTCTATAAATCTCCATTTACCCAATGTTCTCTTTGTATATACTCTATCTTCTTTTCCCACTTTTTCTGTTCCCACATTGTATGCCGGTTGAGTCCCCTTTTCCAACTATTGACCTTCTATCTGTGTATGATCTTTGAGCCTTATTTTCCAAATTCTTCTGTAATAACAGCGTAAGCTCATTGGGTGTCATTTTCCCAACCCTGTCGGTTCTTACTGTGTCTGATATTTGAGTCTCATTTTGCTCATTTTTCTGCTCTGTGTATGCTCTTTTATTCTCCTTTTTCAGCATTGTCATTCCTATTAATATATGCTCTTTGAGTCTCTTTTTCCAAACATTTCCTTTCTAACTGCGTTTATTCTTTGACTACTTTTTTGACTGTGTCTCTTCTAAGTTTTTTGCGTATATAATCCCCTCTTCCTACTTTGGCTGTTCTAAAGTTATTCGCTTTTCAACTTTAATTTTTTAGTCTTGCCTGACCTAAAAGTGCACACTCTTTTACTATTATTTTCTAACCTTGTTTGTTCTATAATTTATGCTCTTTGAGTCATCTTTCCAACTTCTATGTTCTTGGTGTATGATGATCTTTGAGTCTACTTCGCAAACTTGTCGGTTCTAATGTTATTCTCCCTTTTACTCCCCTTTTTAAACATTTTTCTGTGCCCGCTCGATCGCTAGTCCAAAGGTACCCTCTTTGAATGGACCGTAAGGTCTCCTAGGGTACTTCCTTTCCTCGTTACTCCTTGTTACTCCTTTGTAGCCTTGTTTGTTACCGATATACTTTTCTTCTCAGTTGTTACCATCGATCTGATATACTGCATGGTTTTCTCAGAGCCGAGGTTGGATTTCGACGAGTGTCTTTGTTTTAGATCCGAGAAGCTGAAGCTTACTTTAATTACTTGACCAACAATTTTATTGTCAGCAGTTGAGAAATGAAGATTTTTTTATAATTTCTTCTTTACATTGTGATACAAATTATGCGAATCAGTTATCATATATCTAGGGAAAATTTCAATCTTTTGATGTTCACGTATATACTTGTGTAACTATTTAGAATCCATCATTCGATTCTGGAGGCTATGCGCGAAAATTCATTAGCTTGAAAGTCTGTTCCTCTGGAGAACTTAATTATGTCTTGAATATCAAGGCGGTACGAGGAGACAATGTTTTAATTCGGTCTAGCTCTTGTATTGGTATTGTTGCGAGGATTTTCTGACAATTCGTCAGTTAGTCTATTGCTTGGCCTTAAAAAAACCGTCCAACCTGAAATGGTTCCACTGCTAATTTGAAAATATGCTTTTAATATTATTTAATTTATCATCGAGGAAAGTAAAGCTACAAACGCGTAAATCATCCAGTTTTAATTCTAGAACTATGGTTAGAGTAGAGGAGTATATATAAATATAGTTTGGAATCAAATGGTATGCAGTAGATTGAAATTATAAAGTATTAAAAAGTTTTTTTTTTGAGAATTTGTTATGGGTCTATGTAATTTGTCTAATTTGGAAAAAATCATCAAAATTCCACTTAAACAACCAAAGAAGGAGCAATTCATTTACATATTTCAAATGGTTTACACGGAAAATAGTGGGCCAGAGTTCTACTTCAAAATCCCTCATATGCGACATAGTAAACGAGATAGTACACTTCTCATTGTTAAAAAACGTAATTTTGTAATTAATAATTCCCTTTCACATCATGGTAAGATATTATTTGTTACACATGCTTTAATTAATTAAATGAAAATATCATATTAAATAGGAAGATTTAAATTCTAACGTTGTAAAGGTTGCGTGTTGAATATTAGTGGATTAAATAAAATGTCCTCTCTCCCTTTTCATTGTGTCATTCTCCCGAATTCTTTCTTTGAGAAAAGAAACGAAGACATGAGCAGAAAGCATACAGAGAAATAACGAATCGGGAAATTAACTCGGAGCTCACCCAGAAAGAAAGTATAGGCCTTAAACAATAGAATGTGGAGAAGGAACATAAGGAAAGTAAATTATCAATTATAAAATGGAATGATAGAGAAAATTCCAGCAATACTAAACACAGGTTGGGAGGGCTCAGACAAAACTTGCATGAGGTTTCGTTCAATTAAAGTACATTAGGGGACTTTGAAGTAAAAAAAATGACCCTTTGGCTGTAGGCAGGATATCAGTCTTAGAAATGGTGTATTTTTCATTAGTGTTGTTACTTCTGAGCGAGAGAAACTCTATTTCCATTCATCTTAGAAGACTGGAAAGGCAATTAGTAAGCAGTGGACAAGTCTTCATACATCGGTTGTCGAGGCAGCAACAGTAATGGAGTCTTTCAATGATGAATGGTGAATTAGATTGCTCTAAGCCCCTGCAAGGGAGACTTGCCTTAGGTTATTTACTAAGAACCCGTCTGCTTTGGTCCAAACAAAGAGTAATTTGCATCAACTGATGCAAAATTAAGACAGAAAAGAAACTGACGCTTGAGTATATTAATTTATTTTGATTTTGCAATTTAATTCAATGGCAAAAAGATTTAAGAAAATGTGTTATTGGATGGGCAGATGTATCAAATGCATATATAACTGGAGAAGCAAAGAGAAAAGACTACATGGCGTGCTAAGGACAAGAGTGTCTCGAAAGTCTACCCCTTCTCATGGTTACATATAACTATGTAGCGTATTATGCACTGCACGAGACCTTGTGCAATAGTGAGCCATTGCACATATGAAGGCAGGTTTGCAAGCGAAAATTTAGTTGCGCTTGTACGACTAAATTTGCACTTGCCCAACTCATCTGGATTGCGCAGTGTTGAATTTAGGGTAGCGCAACGGTTCGTGATTGTGCAAATCATTGCGCACCCGTCCATCACTATGTGTACAAACTGCCTCTTATCTGATTTATCTTTTATAATGACGTTTTATTACCAATAACTTAATAAAGCCTTTATTATATAATTATTAATAATAAAATGGGACAAGATATTTACTTACAATTTGATTGTAATGTATCTAAAATTCTTTTCCCAAGTCCCTTTAATTTAATTTTCAAAATCATTATGTGGAAAACTTTCCTTTACTACCATCGTACCTTTCTTAGAAATACTTTCACTGTTTCAGTAAGACAACTTTCCTAGCATTTGGCTTTCTAGGGTGAATGGGGCAGACGGGATGAGACAACCCTAGGTCGCCTCACCATCAAGTTGAGGACAAAGCTTGTCGCCAGGTCCACCACCACCAGCAAGAAATGGGACTGCACGTTGTTCCTTGCTCTTTACTGTGGCGTGTGGGCAGGGGTGATCCTTAAGTTTAGGACCGACATCCCCACCTCTGTAGGCATAAAGTGTGTGTTCTATCAGATTTTGGATAGCTTGAGGTTCATGAGAGGCAACCTGACCTCTTTGAACATTGGGAGTTTATTTTCATGAAGGGAAACAGTGGAGATAGAGGAGGAAGTCCTGAAGGCGGAGTCAACTACTGTCAAATGGTAACTAGCAAGACTACTAGCCCCAACCCCCCAAACCACCATTGTTTCAGCTTGTCAGTTATTAGTTATTCTTATTACTTATTAGAATTTATTCATTAGATTGCAGTTTATATTCAGGTTTCAAGGTTGTTTTCTTCAATATAAATAATAAAAATGAAAAATAATGAAAATAATAAATGAAAAATAATGAAAATAATAATAATAAATGAAAAATAATAAGTATACTAATTTAGGTAAAAATATCAATATTTTACAGTGAATCCCACAAATATATACAAATAGTTTGCGCTTGCACTTTGTGTCATTGCGCAAGGTTACGCATGGTAGTAACAAGGAGTAATGAGGAGTAACAAGCAAAGAGAGTACCCTAGAAGACCTTAAGGCCCATTCAATGAGGGTACCTTTGGACTAGCAGTCGAGCGGGCACATCTCTGCTCAAATGCTTTACGTCCTTAAACGGCAGCTTTTCAAGACCCTGTCTAGTCTTGACTTGAACTGGTCGACAGATTCACTGTTCACAACTTAGACTGGAAGTGCATTCCAACTACCGCAAGTACTGTTGGTGAAAAATTTTCCACACAGCTCGTGGTTGTAACGCTTCAGTTCAAGTTTATAGCCGTGATTTCTTGTTCTGCTCTCAACAAGTGTGAAAATATCCCTGAAGTCAACATTGTCAAACCCTCGAAGTATTTTGGAATCCGCATTACGCATGATCCTTTTTTAATACCTCTATGTTTATATATATAAACGAATCTCAATGCTCTATTTAATTACTCGAAAATAAAAGAAAGCATTAAAGCCACAAAAGGATTATATAGTAGTATGTCCTACAAAAATGAATACCCAAATTAAAATTTTAATATCGCTTCCAAAATTTGAGATATTTTAAAGTTGTTTGATTAATTTAATAGAAAAAACATGCTTTGTTAGCGTCTAAATTTAATCGTTTAAAAGATTTAGTTTTGGAGTTTTCTACTTTTAACTGAAGTCTACCGAAATGTGGATTGCTTGGAATGGGTCAATGAAAAATCTAATTGTGGAATCTATGTAATGAAAATATAGATGCATAATCGATGCTTTTACCTAATTTAAATAAAATACAAAGTAGATTCTCATTGTCCCTCATTGAAAACGTATTCCTTAGCTTCATTCTCTTTCAGCATCACTACCATTCTTATCAGTACAAATCTGGACTCGAGTTCTTATCTCTCTCATCACTTTTTTGATAAGATCTAGATTTTCTTTTTAACAAGCTGATTTCAGGTTGAATCAGCAAGCCCTCAAAAATCTAAATTAATAGTTACTGACGAAAATACTCTTTTTCTTTAATGACCCCCTAAAACATAAGCACAGTCCGGGCTCCTAGGAGGCCATTCCATTCCATGGCCTAGATCAATTATTCTCTGGTGAAAGAATTCTTGCCGACGGTTCTTTAAAGTAATTCTCCTCTAAGCAGCAGTAGCAGCAGCGGCAGCTCCTCTTTACATCCAACAAAGAATTATATTTATTCAATTATTTCCAGAACACAATGTAATATTAGATAATGATTAGACTAAATCGAAAGAGAGAATTATATGCTACAAGATAATGTAACCAATATTCAATTGGATTTCACTTTGCGTCGATGACAGCACGAAGTCCTCATATGATCTGAGCGCAAGTAGCACGCAAGTTTTAAGTTTATATTTATTCCCAGCATTATTCCAGTTTGAACTTCAGAACTTCGACATTAATGAGTATTTTTACAGGTCTTTTGCTCAAGCAAAAGTTCAAATATAGCGAACTAGAAAGTCAACGAGTCTTTGACCAAAACCCCCTAAGATTTACTTGATACCATTCTTCAAGATTTCTGCTGTTTGTGGGTGTTGCTTCATCTTGTTTAAGGGTTTCATAGGGTAGCATCCAGCGAGGAGATGATTTTTCCTTCAGCATCGGCAAATTATTATGCTTATTGCTGCCCACAAAATTGGAGACTGCGTGTTATCAAGGAGCCCTTCAAAGAGCAGTTTGTTTTTTAGACTATCTTCGTTTTGTCATGGTTGGGAAGGAGGTTTCCTTTAGCTATTTTAAATGAATGAAGTTTCAAATCATCTGTTGACAGTTTTGGCATGGCTACATTGCTTACTTTGGACTACAGAGAAAGTTTTCTGGCACTGTCCTTGGATTTCACCTGATTTTGTTCATTATGTTCTTGATGAGATTCTCATTGATTTGGGAATGGTGATCTCCAATCTTGGGAGATAACTGTTTGTCTCTTTACTCATTCGATAGCTTTAAAAATGATGAGTAAAAATCAGTCTACACTACGGGTTTCCACCTTGTATTTGTGTAATAATTTCTAGGTTTATCATTTCGAAGTAAGCTTTAACATCTAGATTGCCATCCATAAATATCGGGCCAATTAACCCTCCATTGCCGTACAGTCCTACCCAAAGAACAGCTTTTTTATGATATAATCTTTCGTCGATGTGATTTCCCGGCTGATGATTTTGAGGCGCATACTGACGGCGGAAGATTTGCCTGTTCACTCAATACTTCATAATGAATTCCGCCTCATCTCCAACTAAGACGGTGAGGACGATCTCCTTCACTGAGTTGATGTTGAATTTAATTTTGGTATGGGTGCAATATCAAATATTCACGAACTTTTAGATAAATTACATTATTAAGAGTTCTGTATCATTTCGCCTGGCAGACACTTTGATTTTTCGAGCAATAAATATCGCACATGCTGAATATTCGCTTCTGTCCTTGCAATTCTCGGGTAGCATGAACGTACTTTATTCAGATTGAAAACAGTTTCTTCTTCGTTGTGCTTCTGAAGATTCTTCAAAATTGTACATTTTGAAGAAACTCTATCGGGGAATCGTTGTTCGAAGCTTTACTGAACTTGTTTTAAGCTTTGTTTTCAGATAAGCTGTGATTATGGAAACTCGCTGCCCTCGTGTTAACTGCATCATAAGGGTTTCAAAAAACATAAATTTAGTCATTCAGATTCTGAGCTACATCCTTTGGGGAATGTGTATGGCTCGTATCTTAAATACCAAACTTTCATATTAAAAAAAGAGCGAAATATTTAGGAATAAAAAGTAGCACATTTGCTAAAGCAACATGGAACCATAACTGATTCGGGAGAAAAGACTTTTCACGAAATCCATTTTTTTATCCCCTTCATTTAAAAGCAAAAAAGCTCAAAAACTAAATCGTTGAAACACGATTAAATTTACAAGTTAACAAAATATACATTTCTCTATTCTGTAAATCAAACAAACAGTTTTAAAATATCTCGAATTTAGAAGAGATTAAAATCTAAATATGGGTATACCTTTTTATGAGGCACACTGTATAAAAGCTAAATATCTGGCACATATTTAAATTTATTTTGACAAAAGGTTGTTAAAGAATATCGTGCAGTTAGGTAAAGTAAAACTGTACCAAAGAAAGAAATTGGGAGTAAATTACATGATATGGTATGGACAGGAAGAGTTCGGAATTATCCTGGATCTGACTCGGAAAATATCATTATCAATGACTCGTTGGTTTGGGTGTTTCTTTGTAACTCGATCATCCAATTGAGAAATAATAACCTTAAAGGATCAAATTAAACTTACAGGGAAGCTCGGATGCATTTGGAAAGCAATGGAAATGGAGTGGTGAGTTTGGGTCACAAGGATTAATTCCTCTATTTTGAAAACTTCCGATATTATGAAGTGTGTGAACGATAATATAACCATTTAATAATTATGTTTGCGACGTACTTTTGTTCTTTTTTTCCTTTGAAATAGATGAACTGTTGCAGGGAGTGTGTGTGTGTGGTGTGTGTGCGTGAGAGAGAGAGAGAGAGAAAGAAATATATATATATATATATATATATATATATATATATATATATATATATATATATAAGTGAAAAGTAAACGCATGAACGCATCCTTTCTTCGTACCACCGAAAGCTGTTGGCCAGTTGTGGTTGGTGTGCACACTAGTTATATATATAATATAATGTAATGATAATGCAAATGAAATTAATAAAATTGGCCACATCATTTTTTAGACTCGCCGCTGCGAAAATGAAACTGAAGAATGCATTTCCGAAAGTCTTCTTAAATTTTGGGCGCGGAGTAATATTTCAGGAGTGAACTAACCGAATCAATTAACATCGGTTTAGGGAAAGGAATTTTTTATATGTACCGACCCGCACGCTATTTTGACTCTTGTGAAGCAGACGTACTACGTTCTTTTTTCTTTGTCTGGCAATGCATTTGTAAAAAGGGGCTACGAGAAGGGATTTAATGGTCTGGCAGACTGCAGTGTCCTTTTTTCATTATTAATTTTTTTCGGATCTCTTGCATTCATTTTCCCCCTTCTAGTTCCCCTTCTTTACCCTCTTTTTTGCCTCTTATCATGGGCAGAAACTGAATATTTTATGAACTTGCATCCCACCCCTCCAATGCAAGCCAATTTTTCCTGCGCAATGCAGTTCGAAGCCTTTCTCAATCCTTTCATATGCAAATGCAATCGAATGCAGCGGTGGGAGGCTGGAAGGGCTGGGGTTTGCACGGCGCGGATTTTTGCAAGAGGGAAAGACTCCTTCTCGTCAACGAAGAGTCACCGTAACACCGTTTTATCTCCGAAGAGATTCTTGGACTCGGTTACGGAGTCCTTTTGCAATGGTTCACCATTCAGTTAGAACAGCCGGGTGGTAGAATGCATTCCGCGTTCTCTCTCTCTCTCTCTCTCACTCTCTCTCGAGAGGGATTAAGTGGGCAACTGTCCTCTCAATTTAGTGGGCAGATAAATCGTAGGAATTGCTAAGGATATTGAAGCGGAAGTCGAGAGAAAAATGACGGGGCATTTTCGGTGTTTTACTTCTCGAATCAATCCTTTCAACTTTAAACTATGTCGATATTATTTTCTTCCTCTTTTTTCACGATGACATTTTATGTTTTCTGGTTTGAGCGACCGCAATAAACACATTTAAAACTCTTATCTGAGCATTTTTCTGTTAAATAATAATTTAGCCTCAATTTTCAAACTATTTATTTATTAAAAATAAATTATTAAGATTTAAGTTATTCACGACGAGCAAGTAACTGTCAATATAGAGGGGTTGGACAAAATAATGGAAACACGTTCAACTTTACTTGACTTTTTGAATGACAATTCCATTAAAAATCGAAAAACTGAAAAACCTTTAGGAAAATGTTGTAAGTTATTAAAGATAATTTTATGATATAACCGTCATCTTGCTGTTTTTAGAATTTAATGCTACCTTATAATAATAAGAGAACTTTCAGAATTGAAAAAGAGTAGGTTATGGAAGCTCGAATGACTGTAGCATCTGTCAAAAAACGGTTCAAATGTTAAATATTTCTAGAACTGATTCTGAGATTATGGCAGCTTATGAGAAAGAGATAAATTTAAATTTCTTAGATCATGACTGCTTATGAGAACCAGAGAAAGGCTAGCTTATGAGATTCTGACTCTTTATGAGAGACATAGAAAGACAAGCACCGATGAAAGCAATAGCGGAGAAAAGAGCATTTTGTCGAAGACACATGCAATGTGACTACAGAGCGTATACAGCATCGAACAAGTCATGTTTCGACCAAGGCCGTTCTTTGAGAGTTTTATGAAGTATGGTATTACGTAGGGTTGCAATTGCGAAACATTTGCTCACATAAATCACATTCTTCTTTAGGTCCAGAGTTCAATTATTACAATTGAACACTGGACCTAAGGTGGAATGTGACATATTTGACACAATATATATATGTGTGTACGCGTTAATAACATTTTACGAATAGGTCTTGATTGAAAAAAGTCGTCTTAATTTGGTGATATTAAATGAAGTCAATATGTTCTGCATTAATTATCGCTAAATACTCATTTAAGATATTTCGAATTATTTGTTGCTTTTCAGCATCCTTAAAGGCAAATCTTTTACAGCCGCAAACAGAAAATACAACAAATAAGTACCGTTTGTGGGAGTTATTGGTGTGAAGATTTGAAAAATGTTACGAAGCTAAATAATCTTAGGTAAATTATGAACAATGAATGCGATGGGAAGAATTCGAATTAATTTTAGAAACAAGGTCCGTATTAATTTGAGCTAAGGAATATCTCCATATCCATTCTCTTCATAATGAAAAATTTTAATGGAACTTTTTAAATGTGTTGGTTATTGCAGAAGCTCCATTTAATAGTAGATTATATATTTTATTTTTATTTATAATTGTATAATAGCCGCATTCTTAGACCAAATCGGCTGAAGATGCTGAAAAAATATTGATGCACCCTTTGAACAAAGATATATATCACAATAATGAAAGCTAAGCTGAAGAACTACAGAACTACCGAAATAAGAACCAGCAAAGACCCTAAGGTCCGCTCAAGGCCAGTCCACTTACCCATTATAACGTTAGTGTATCATGCTCTTCTTTTTCATCCTGTTTTTTTGTTATATATATATTTTTTTTAACTATTTCAACTCTACGGTACACACTTATCTACATATGTACCCTTGACATGCAGGTTTAGCGATCCCTCAAATACACTAACACGCTTTTTCGAACCAGGGAGGGGGGGGGTGATATGACAGTACTCTCTTCTCCCGCTGGCGTCGCCTGCTAGTGATGAAAATAAAGTACTTATAGGACAGACAGAAAAAGAAAAGGGGAATTCACATTCACTCCATGCATGGAGGCGTCGCTAGCATCTTTCTATTCATCATTTCATTTTAATCCTCAACTCCTTATAATATATGACGTTTTAATCTGTGCTCCTACTACGTTATATTTATGCTATTAAAGTACTCATCAATTTGGTTTTTGAACATATTAACTGACCTGCTTTCAACTCTACGGTTAGGAAGGCCATTCCACGTTTGCGTGATTTTAAACGTGAAGTAATTTGGGGCTATAGTAGAGTTAAAACGCTTGTTCACTAATTTTAAACCATTTTGGCGTGTGTTGGCCCTTTCGTCCAGCTCGAACAATGATCTGTAATCAATATTAGTAAATCCTTTTAAGATTTTGAATAATTCTATCAATTGTCCACGTAATCTTCTACTTTCAAGAGAGAGAGAGAGAGAGAGAGAGAGAGAGAGAGAGAGAGAGAGAGAGAGAGAGAGAGAGAGAGAAAGAGAGAGAGAGATGGTCAAAGCAAAATGAATGCTGCAACAATTTTTTAAAGGAAAGTACCCGAAAAGTCTTTATTTTAATCTTTCTAGAAAATTTTGGTGCAATGAAAGGTTAAGAAAAAAGCGATTAATTTGAATCGAATTGCAAATGAGTAGATATTTTAATAAAAATATTATGATACAAAGGAACTAATACAAAATAATGCCACACTTACTATCGAAATAGTCTATACAATATATCTGTGGATTATATAGGTTCGTGAAATGAAATAATATTTTTGAGGGGAAAAGATGAGAAAATCTGTAATTAAAAACCGTAACAAAAATAAAAAATAAGTTAATTTTAATGTATTTTTAACCTTTTAGGAATATTTATTGTCTATTAGTAGCTAATGAGGAAATTTGAAAGGGATAGATAAATATTACTTTAACATATAATTAAAAAAGGTTTCAAATTAATTCCATTTACATCTTCTCTCTTCTTTTTATCAATTCTCTAATTCTGACTTTCCTTTCTATCCTTTCCTTGAACTACCCTTGAGTAGACCTCTGGGTGTTTTCTGGTTCGTAACTCCTTAATAAGTGAGGAGACTTATACATTTCCATGTTAAAATTAGCTTTGACTGTATAGTTTATGCCTGCCATGTTCTACTTTGTGAACTATATTCAATTAATTTAAGTTTTTCTTTTATTTTTTTTATGTTCCTTTGTCTGCTATTTTCTGTTTCGTGTGTTTATAATTCTGTTTCTCTGGCTCTTTCGTATTCCAGCGTGGGACAATTTTGAAATAAATCTACGGGATGTAGTGACCTCGTTTCGATGAGCAGACTGTTGTAAAATCTTCTCAAAATTTTCCGTTTCTTCGTTTCTACACTTTTATTATTATCATTATTGTTAGTTATTATTGTGATTTTTGTTGTTTTGATTGCTATTGTTATTCTTTCAAATGTTTCATCGCAAACCATTTGTTTCAACTGATTGGCCCAGAAGATTATTCGATTTCCTATAAACACTAGTTAAAAACAGTAGATGGACCTTCAGGAAATCGTGACATTCAGTCGTTGATCGGGCCCTAAATTTTTGAGAATAGGTTCATTTAGAAAGTGATGAAGTGAGTGTAATCGAAAATGTGTAGTACTGTAGTACTAAAAAGAAGAAGACTAGGGTTACTTGAAATTAAGGAAGAAACTCCTGAACTCACATGCGCTAATTTTCTAGCCATTCTAGTCTCCAGGACGATTATTATTAAATATAAAATAATTAATACATCTAACAACATTACTGAAAATATTAAATACTACTTCTAATGGTATTAAAACTACTAGTAGTTAAAAGAAACAAAATGAAATATGTGAAAATATGGTACAAATGGTCAGGAATCTGACGCGTTTGATCTATCCACTGACGAGCTTCATTTGCATTCCGTAGATTTCCCTAACCTTGGCGAATGTTTTCGTAATCCGTTTTGGATGTTTGGTCAGCGAGTGAGAAGCGCGAGGGGTGGCAACTTGCACTCAAAAAACTACAACCCGAAGCCTACAAACCAGACAGTAAAATATATAAATCAAATTTTCACCCTTGAAATTACCACCTCGAAAAGAGAAAGTGCGAATTTAAGAGGGATATCTCCTTGTCCACCTTCTCTCTTTGTAAGTAGAGATACGAAATTTTAGAAGGTGTTTACGAATTTACAACTTTAAACGTCCCCATAATGATTTCCCTATGGGTATTTCCCTGTATATTATTATTCACATACATTAGTAAGAGCTTTTAAAAAATATTCTGGGGTAGTTATTTATTTTGCGAAATGTTTTGATTAAAATATCACTCATTCATTCACGCTTTTTATCTATCTCTATCTTTTTCTATCTATCTTTTTATAGGCCTCTTTTTCCAATCATCTTTTTCCATCGTTCTTTTCTATCTATCTAAAAGAAAATTATCCAAGAATAATATGTCTAAACCGTTTCGAGATTTTTTTCAGAGAAAAATATGGAAAGGAAACCGAGGTGGGTGATTCCATGGTCTCTTGGGAAATTCTCCGGATTCAGTGCTATTGCTTCCCGGATGGCCGAGTGGACGGCGTTGTCGCCGCCGTGAACGAAGTAAATCAACTGACACCGGCAAACACGACGTACGTAATTCACATCGAGACAAATAATGTATAGCGAATTGTCACCTTATGGGATTGTCGCCCCCGTAACGTCATCGACTGCACTATACAAGGTGTCCCAGAAAAAAGTTAACCACACTTGAATTAGTATAACTCAAGAGCTTTTGAGTTCTGCAAAACAAATCAAATTTAATAACTATTTATCTGTCGATTCTAGAAATTTCATTAAATTTCCTTTTACGATATTGATACACTAATGGGCTTAATGGAGGCTATCAAAATTATGTTTGCGCAAGGAAGTAAAATAATGAAACTTCGAAGTTTAAAATCAACAAATATATTTAAATCCATTTTTAACAAAAATACCTCTTCATATGGGTAATACAAATTCATTTTTTTAATTTTCTAAGCACCGTTTCCTTCCACATGTCCTCCATTTCTTTCCAAGCACAGTTGCGCCTTTGATCGCATTGATTGAACAATTTTTTTGATTAACTTGTGATATTCCTTAAGTCTATTGACTTCACGTGTGATACTATCTCTTAATTGGTTGATGCTTTGTGGTAGAGTAGATTACACTTAATTCCTCAGATATCCCCATAAGAAATAATGGTACGGTGTTAAGTCAGGGGATCTTGGAGGCCATTCAAATGCATGATTTAGCGCGACAATGTGGTTTTCAAACGTTTCTCTTAGTTTTGTTCTTACAGCAAGCTGTCTATGAGCAGGTGCGCCGTCCTGAATCCATCAAAGTCTATTGAATTGATTGCCGTAAATTTGGCGGAGTTCCGGGAAGATCCTTTCGTTGATCAAGCTCAGGTAGGCAGCACTATTCAAATTATTCTCGTAAAACAATGGGCCGACAAGATAGCCATTCCCGCATATTCCATCCACAGAGACACTTTCTGCTTCACAAATACGTGTGTCAAAGTAGAATGCTGGGGGGGGGGGAGTCAGCGGCGCATATTGCCGAATGTTATGGCTATTTACCTTACCATTCATGAAAAAGGCTCGTCACTAATCAAAATGTTTTCCAAAAAACGAGCAGGTTTATGGAGAAGCCATTCGACAAATTGTCTACGACGAGGAAAATCAGTTTCAAGAAGCTGGTGTCTTGCATGCATCTTATCGGGAGGCCATTTTAAGTCATGTTTAATAATGCGGTTAATTGATGACTTCGACAATTGTAATCTATTCTTTCTGACTGATACATGTGGATTTTGAAGAAGTGTCATCTAAACATTTTCGATATTTTCTGTTGTTCTTATGGTTCTCATACGACCCGAACGACCTTTATTTAGATTTAAGCATATTCCTTCATGTTGGTATTTGCGAACATTTTTCCAAATTGTTGGCTTGCTTGGTGGTTGCCTACCTGGAAATCTTTGTTCAAATGAATCTTGTACTTGTTTAATCCTGCGAGTCTTAATAAAGTTTGTGACTACAAATACGCGTTGATCTTTTGTTAACTGCATGATTAAACAGGTTCTATGGAAGTAAACCTTTACACAGAAACGCTTTGATTTGCTTAGTAAGCAATAAGGACAAGACCATACCACAGTGTGTCTGAAAAACCACTGTAAAATGGCCTAGGCTTTGCTTGAAGAATCGCACAGTGACCTAGGCTACCTAGGCTCCCTACGCTTCTCTTGAAAGTGCACGGTGGCCTAGCCTTCCTAGGCTTCGTTTCATTATTTTACTTCCTTGCGCAAACATATCTTTGATAGCCTCCACTAAACCCATTAGTGTATCAATATCATAACAGCGAATTTGATAAAATTGCCAGAATCGACAGATAAATAGTTGTTAAATAAAACACTTAGTGCAGGATCCAAAAATCTCCAATGGTTTTGGAGTTATGTTAATTCAAAGTACGGTTAAATTTTTTCTGGGACACCCGGTAGATGATATGTTTAAACTCAAACTACACAAACACTTTGCCTATAACTCTAGAATTACTACATTTGAGGAGGATAATATTTTGTGTTTTCGCCCTCCATCAGATGAACGAACATCAATGATCAAGGCGGCGAAGCTTAGTAAACTTAGTTTAGTTAGTGTTTAAATGTAAATTGGTAGGAATTGAATGGTCTTTTGTTGCATGTTTTTTCATTTGTATTCCTTTGTATTTCTCTTTATCTCTATTTATCTCTTTATATCTCTCTATCATGCTCCCTCTTTCTCTGCCTCTCTAACATTCTCAGTCTCGTTTTTACCATCTTTTTTTCTTTTTTTCGTATCTTCATCTCTATCTTTGTATTTCTCTGTCTCTTCTTTTCTCTCCTTTTCTTTGCGCCTCTCTCTAAGTATGTCCCTCTCTCTGTATCGTTCTCTGTCTCCGTCTCTCTACCTTTCACTCTCTCTGTCTACTCTGTGCAGTTATATGTCGCTCTATTCTCTCTCTTTATTCTGTCTCTATCTTCTGTCTCTCTCTATAAATCTCTCTTCTGGCTGTCTCTCCCAGAGTATCTCTCTGTATCTCTTTCTTTGTAACTCTATCTCTTGCTCTCTCTTTTAGTCTCTCTCTAATTTGTACAGTTTTATGTCGCTCTATTCTCTCTTTTTTCTCTTTTTCTTTGCGCCTCTCTCTAAGTATGTCCCTCTCTCTGTCTCTCTCTGTATCGCTTTCTGTATCGCTCTCTGTCTCCGTCTCTCTACCTTTCACTCTCTGTCTCTCTTTCTCTCTCTCCTACTCTCTTTCACTCTTTCTCTACTCTATGCAGTTATATGTAGCTCTATTCTCTCTCTTTATTCTGTCTCTCAACACAACCACCTTGTCGTCGGTGAGAGAGCTTGCGTGATCTGCCTGAGTTAAGCTAGCTAAGCTGGGGGACTTTTAGTCCGGTAGGGTCACCCATGCCAGTAAGGTAGCTGTAGTAGGATCCAGACTAAGGGTTGTCAAACTTCTCTACCACTTCTTTGATGCGTCTCCTTGCATCCCCCTACCAACCTCTTCGATTCTGTTAGTACTAAGTTCCACCAACTCTCTTCAACTGTCAAAAAAAACAAACAACAACAAATAACAAAAACTAAAAATTCATCTCTATTACACATAAGTTGTTTATTAATAAGGGCCTCACCAGCTCCCTTATGCCGTGTGAGAAGAGAGGCTTTGGAACCTCTTTAATTAACGCCTTGGAGCACTCATAGGTTAGAAGAGACTGAGATTGAAGGGATCCCAGGCGTTTGGGGTATGATTAATGGAGAAATGCTAGGTACCCCTTAAAAGCTTTCTCCTAACGTGTAATTGCCTGACCAGCTCCCTGTGACCGCTACTTGGTGAACAAAGGCTCAACTGCTCTTTGGTGAGAGAACTTTTGTGCTTTGCTGGTTGCCAGATCAGCTAAAGATCTCGGATGAAGTCGTGGGCACTTAGCTTTACTATTTACCTTAAGTCTGGCCATTTTTAGTTGATTAGTAGGGCTTAGTAGGAAGACAGTTACACCTCAAGCACCCCTGTCGAAAAATCAGAGAACCAGTTCACTGGGGCTCTCGTGCTGCTCAGTTGGGAGCTGTGGCACGATTGGGGACGTCCAGCATAGGGGAGACCTTAGGGTTGGTGTGCTTGGTAAAAGGGTTTCTGTTCGCCGAACGACCGAAAACCTCCTGGAAATAGGCGGATGTGATTAGTGCGAGAGAAAATCGCAACCAAAAAACCCTTTTTTAATGCGTATGGTCCGAGAGTTTTGTAAGAAGATGGCAGAGAAGAATGGTTCTCCGTTTCGAAAGCTAACCTGCAAAATATGCAAAGTCTACAGATGGAGTAAAGACTTCGGGGTCAGGAGTTGCAAGGAGCTCACAGATGTCGTCAGTGTATGTGACTTTTGCAAACTCGAGAAGCGCCTGGGCGAGAGCATCGCTCAACTGAGAGAGGAGAACTCCCTCCTTAAAAGGGAAGTTCAACTCTTAAAAACAGAGAGATGCAGATGCTCAAGCGAGAAGGCTCCGGAAGTCCAACAGCAGATTTATTCTGCTGAAGGGCTTCCTCAACGAGCCAAAAAGAAGAAAAGAAAGAAGAAAGAAGAGAAAGTAGAAATAGAACAAGAGAAAGTATAAAAGAGAAGAAGAGAAAACAGAAAGAGAAGAAAAGAAAGTGGAAACAGGGGCCGAGAAAGTAGAAGCTGAAGAAGAGAAACGGGAAACAGAAGAAGAGATAAAAAAGAAAAACAAAAATAAGAAGAAGAAAAATTTAGAGATACAAGAGGAAAGCGGCAAGTCGCTTCCGAAAGGAAAGACTAAGTCGTCTGCAGACAAATGTGCAAGAGTCACCCTTATTGGTGATATTCAAGCACGGGGTCTGGAGCCCCTGCTAGCGGCCCGCCTTCGCACTAGTGTGAAGGTAAGCTGCCTGCCAGGATTTGGTAACCACCACATCAGAGTAGAGGCTGAGAAATTACAGATTTCTGAGAGCTCAGTCGTTGCTCTGATGGTCAGTGGTAACGACCTCTACCTGAGAGGAGGTAGGGTAGGCCCAACAGATAAAATCCTCCACACGGTCATGGGTGCCGTAGACGATTGTGGGCTAAAAACCCGCAAGCGTGTTGTAGTAAGGATGCTCCCGAGGAGAGGTCCAACAGGGACCGCTCACTCGATGAACGTCTCTTTAAACAGGCGCCTGGAAGATTTGTGTACAACAGAGGGGGTCTTTTTTGTTGACCCGTACCGCACCTTTTATGGTAGAAATGATCTCTACCAAAGGGATGGTGTACATCTTTCCTTTGAAGAAAAGGCCTTTCTGTCGAACATCATCCAGGATGTCGTAGAGAGGACCCAAAGGAGTATCCGGCCCAGAGTAAGGGCGGACGTACGCCAGTACGCCCGTGTCACTCCTGGAACGACCTTCTCAGAGGTCGCAAAGAGGGGTGCCTCCTTGCAAACAAATAAGCCGGGAAACGGAAGAGCGTAGGGAGTCCTACAGTCGGGGACTCCCTGAAAGTTCTTTCTGTTCAATGCGAGGTCAATCAGGAACAAGTTTCCTGAGCTCCGTGGCCTCGTAGCGACGGAAGAATATGAAATGGTAGCCATAACAGAATCGTGGATAAAAACCTCAAACTGAGACTTTGAAGGCGAATTCACGGTTCCTGGCTACCAACTCTTCCACAAAGATAGGCCAGACAAAGAGAGTGGCGGTGTAATGTTGTATGTCAAGGATACAATTAAATCTACGTACTCCAACATTATATCCGACCACGAGCTCCTAGGCGTTGACCTAGAGATAGGTCCTGTCAGATACAGGACCCTGCTGCTTTACAGGCCCCCTTCCCAAACCGTTGAGAAGGTCAGGGAACTGTACTAGCTGCTGGGTGAGCTTGTTCAAGGCAGAGTGTGCATCGTTATGGGCGACTTCAACAGCCAAGTTGACTGGAAAACCAGAGCAGCCTGTGGCGAGAGCGCGCTACTCTTGGAGTTCGCCAACAACAAGTTCCTCACTCAATGGGTCAGAGAACTGACGAGAGGAGACAATATCCTCGACTTGGTCTTAACCTCTGAGGATGATATCGTTGAGGATCTCTCTGTAGGCGAAGAGTTCGGTGGCAGTGATGACCAGCTAGTTAGATTTTGCGTCAAGATCCCGAAGGTAAGGTCTGTTGCCAGTCAATCAAGGAAACTTGACTTGAGAAGAGCAGACTTTCCCAGCCTTTGTGCTGGACTGACTGACGCAAGGCTAGAAGTGTGCAATGCTGTTGAAGACTCGTGAAATAGTTTCAAAACCCCATTCATGAGTCTTCAATCGCGTTTCATCCCTCTGAAATGCCCCCGTCGGTCTTCTGTTCAACCAAAGTGGTTAAATCGAGAAATCGGCCAACTGCTTAGGGAGAAGAGAACTGTGTACCGGCAATCAAAGATCTTTGGTGACTTTAACGAATACCGGAGGCTAGCCAGGAGAGTAAAGTCCAGCATAAGGGCGGCTAAGGGGTCTGGAGAACTTCGAGTGGCGAGACTCTGTAAAGAGAATCCCAAGGAGTTCTTTGGATATGTAAACAGCCGTAAACCAATCCGTCGAACGATTGGCCCTTTGAGGAATGAACAGGGGACATTAAAGCATTTAGATGCAGAAAATGCTAACCTCCTCAACGAAAAACTTCTCGTTAGTGTTTACTGAAGAGTGTGGTCCCATCCCCCAGCAGACGGATTCCTACTCGGGGGAAAAGCTGGAGGATATGGAATTCACCGAAGGAGAAATCAAAAAGAAGATCACCGGCCTAATGAAGAATAAGTCACCTGGCCCGGATGGGTTTCTACCTAAAGTGTTGAAAGAAGTGCGCAATCAAGTGTCACGACACCTAAGCGCAATCTTCAACATGTCAATCCGGACCGAATGCGTTCTAGAGACTGGCGTTAGGCGGAAGTAACTCCTATCTTCAAGAAAAGAGACCGTAGCCAACCGTCGAACTACCGACCTATCAGTCTGACTTCAATAGTCGGTAAACTCATGGAAAGCATCATGGTGGACAAAATGACTTCGTATTTAGAGTCAAGCCTGCTACTGAGGAGTTCCCAGCACGGCTTTCGAAGGCAACGGTCATGCCTGACGAACTTTGTGGAATTCTTCCACTTTGTGTTTAGTGAGCACGATCGGGACAAGGCGGTGGATGTGGTGTACTTAAACTTTCAGAAAGCCTTTGATAAGGTACCACACCGCCGCTGTCTCTGGAAAGTGCGAGCGCTGGGCATAGACGGAAAAGTAGCCGGCTGGATTGAGAACTGGCTAAGTTGCAGACGGCAACGGGTGGTGGTGAATGGACAGGCTTTTGAGTGGGTGTTCGTTACTAGCGGGGTGCCTCAAGGTTCTGTCCTGGGACCACTACTATTCATCATCTACGTCAAGGACATGGACGGTGACATGGTTGCCAAGATTTCCAAATTTGCCGACGATACCAAGCTTGGTATGAAGGTTGCAAAGAATGGAACTACTGCCCGCCTGCAGGAAGATCTTGGGAAGATTGGGGAGTGGTCTGATACTTGGCAAATGCCTTTCAACGTAAACAAATGCAAAGTGATGCATATCGGTCACAGAAACCTCTTAATCTCAGTATATCCTTGAGATCACTGCTATTGAATCCACTGACACTAAAAAGGACTTGGGTGTAACTATCACGAGTGACCTCAAGTTCTCGAAAAAGTGTACTGAGGTGGAGAAGAAAGACCAAAGAATGTTAGGCTACACAAAGCGCCAGTTTGGATACCGTAAAAGGGAGATAGAACTTTGTCTGTACAGCTCCCTCGTTCGGCCGCACCTGGAGTATGCCGTACAATTTTGGAGTCCTCCATTCCGAAAAGACATCGCAAGATTGGAACGCGTGCATGCCAGGGAAACCAAACTGATTCCTTCTATCAGACATAAAAGTTATGAAGATAGATTAAGGGAATTAGATATGTTCTTGCTGGAGACCCGAAGACTACGTGGTCAGCTTATAGAAGAATTCAAAATACTTCAAGGCTTCCACAGACTGGACTACGGGGATATTTTCCAGCTCAGCGAGGGAAGAACAAGAAATCACGGCTTTAAACTTGAACTGAAGCGATACCACCGTGATCTGTGTGGGAAATTCTTTACTTACAGTATCTGCGGTAGTTGGAACGAACTTCCCACGGAAGCTGTTAACAGTGAATCTGTTGACCAGTTCAAGTCAAGACTAGATGAAGTCTTGCGAAATCGCCGTTAAGATCCTCGCGAGTGATTTTCGAGGTTGCCAACGGACACCTTCGAAGATTGCGCCAAAAGTACCTTCCTTGTATGGACCGTAAGGTCTTCTAGGGTACTTATTTTCCTTGTAGCTCCTTGTAGCTCTATCTTCTGTCTCTCTCTATAATTCTATCTTCTGGCTGTCTCTCCCAGAGAATCTCTCTCTGTATCTCTTTCTTTGTAACTCTATCCCTTTCTCTCTATTATCTGTACAGTTTTATGTCGCTCTGTTCTCTCTATCTATAACTATCTCTTCTGTCTCTCTCTCTCCAAGAGTATCTCTCTGTATCTCTTTCTTTGTAACTCTCTCTCTCTCTCTTCGCTGTCACTCTATGACTCTCTCTGTCTCTCTCTATGTCCCACTGTCTGCCTCTCACTCACTGTCTCTCGCAACCTGTCTCTCTGAATCTCTATTTCTCTCTATATCTCTTTCACTCTCTCTATATGTATTTCTCTCTATATATCTATGTCTCTTTCACGTTCTCTCTCTCTCTCTATCTATGTCTTCTGTTTAATCAAAGTGGTTAAATCGAGAAATCGGCCAACTGCTTAGGGAGAAGAGAACTGTGTACCGGCAATCGAAGATCTCGGGTGACTTTGACGAATACCGGAAGCTATCCAGGAGAGTGAAGTCCAGCATAAGGGCGGCTAAGCGGTCTGAGGAACTCCGAGTGGCGAGACTCTGTAAAGAGAATCCCAAGGAGTTCTTTGGATATGTAAACAGCCGTAAGCCAATCCGTCGAACGATTGGCCCTTCGAGAAATGAGCAGGGAACATTGAAGCATTCAAATGCATAAAATGCTAACCTCTTCAACGACTACTTCTCTTTAGTGTTTACTAAAGAGTGTGGTTCCATCCCCCAGCCGACGGATTTCTACTCGGGGGAAAAGCTGGAGGATATGGAATTCACCGAAGGAGAAATCAAAAAGAAGATCACTGACCTAATGACAAATAAGTCGCCTGGCCCGGATGGGTTTCTACCTAAAGTGTTGAAAAAAGTGCGCGATACAGTGTCACAACACCTGAGCGCAATCTTCAACATATCAATCCGGACCGAATGCGTTTCTAGAGAATGGCGTGAGGCGGAAGTGACTCCTATCTTCAAGAAAAGGGACCGTAGCCAACCGTCGAACAACCGACCTATCAGTCTGACTTGGATAGTCGGAAAACTCATGGAAAGCATCATGGTGGACAAAGTGACGTCGTATTTAGAGTCAAACCTGCTACTGAGGAGTTCCCAGCACGGCTTTCGAAGGCAACGGTAATGCCTGACGAACCTTGTGGAATTCTTCCACTTCGTTTTCAGTGAGCACGATTGGGACAAGGCGGTGGATATAGTCTACCTAGACTTTCAGAAAGCCTTTGATAAGGTACCACACCGCCGCCTTCTCTGTAAAGTGCGAGCGCTGGGCATAGACGGAAAGGTAGCCGGCTGGATCGAGAACTGGCTAAGTGGCAGACGGCAACGGGTGGTGGCGAATGGACAGTCTTCTGAGTGGGTGCCCGTTACTATCGGGGTGCCTCAAGGTTCTGTCCTGGGACCACTAATATTCATTATCTACGTCAAGGACATGGACGGTGACATGGTTGCCAAGATTTCCAAGTTTGCCGATGATACCAAGCTTGGTATGAACGTTGCAAATGATGGAAATACTACCCGCCTGCAAGAAGATCTTGGGAAGATTGGGGAGTGGTTGGACACGTGGCAAATGCCTTTCAACGTGGGGAAATGCAAACTGATGCATATCGGCCACAGAAAACCCCAATCTCAGTATATCATTAGGGGCACTGATATTGAATCCACCGACAGTGAGAGGGACTTGGGTGTAACAATCACTAGTGACCTCAAGTTTTTGAAACAGTGCATTGAGGCGAGTAAAAGGCCTAAAGGATGCTAGGCTATATTAAGCGCCAGTTTGGTTATCGGAACCAGGAGATTGTACTGTGCCTGTACAACTCACTTGTCCGACTGCACCTGGAGTATGCCGTACAATTTTAGAGTCATTCATTGCGAAAGGACATCGCGAGATTGGAACTCGTACAAGCCAGGGCAACCAAGCTGGTTCCCTCTATCCTACATAAAAGTTATGACGATAGACTAATGGGATTAGATCTGTTCTCGCTGGAAACCCGTAGACTGCGTGGTCAGCTCATCGAAGTTTTCAAAATACTTCGAGGGTTCGACAATGTTGACTACCGGGATATTTTCACAGTGAGTGAGAACACAACGCGCAATCACGGCTTCAAACTTGAACTGAAGCGTTCCATCGCAATCTGTGTTGCAATTTTTTCACTTACAGTATCTGCGGTAGTTGGAACGCACTTCCATTGGAAGTTGTCAACAGTGAATCTGTTGACCAGTTCAAGTTAAGACTAGACAGGGTCTTAAAAAGTGGCCGTTTAGGGACGCAAAACAATTGAGCAGCCATTTGCCCGCTCGATTGCTAGTCCAAAGGTACCCTCCCTGAATGGATCGTAAGGTCTCCCAGGGTACCTTCTTCCTTGTTGTTACTTTCTGTCTCTCTCTATCTATATCTCTATATTTGTCTGTCTCCTTCTCTCCTCTCTTTCACCCTGTCACTATATCTCTCTCTGACTTTCTATCTACCTCTATCCTTCTCTCTCTCTCTTTTCTCCATCTTGGTCTCTCTTTCATTTTCTTTCTATCTTTGTCTCTCTTTCTTTGTATCTATTCATACCAGAAATAATGGTATGAAAATCGCACTAAATCATTTTCGATTTAATTCATGTATAAATATTTTTCCTACAAAATTGTAAACATCTTGAACCAGTTACCTGAAGTTGTGGTTTTCAGTAGTTTAGTTGACACTTTTAATATTTGGCTGGCCAAAATAATTAGAGGCGTTAAATAACAAATGACAAGATATTTTATGTTGATAAAAAAATAAGAAAAAAGAGCATGTTCTAATTTTAGTAATCTAAACTTAGAACATACTCTTTTTTAAGATATTATTATTATTATTGGATTTTATATAATAATAAGCTATTGTATATATGTTAAAGTCAAGCTTTCCTAATAAAAAAATCTTGGAGGTGTATGTTTCTCAAAATATCCTATAGAATTGTTACCATCGAGAGTAGGATCCAATACTTCAGTTGAGACGTTTAGAATAAGACTGGATCTACTAAGAGAAGTTATTAGATAATAAATGGAAAATAATTGATATTGATAAAAACGAGCATGTTCTAGTTTAGATTAGTACGATATCTTATTATTTTTTTGGTATATATTAATATGTTCCTGCTTTCCTGTTAAAATTTCCTGGTCGTGTATATTTTTCAAACATTATCAGGTATATATTTCACTTTTCCAAGCCTGAAAACGAGTAATAGAGGTGAGTGGGAGAAATAATTTATCTTTACTATCCTATTTCTTATACGTAGTATTTTGTATATATTTAGAATTAAAACATAAGTAATCCCGTTGTAACTTTGGTTGTAACTCATTGCAACTTTTTTTGTGTCTCTCTTTCTTTATGCCAGTTTCTCTTAGTCTCTCTCTATGTCACTTTCTCTTTCTCTTTCTTTATATATATATATATAAATATATATATGTATATATATATATATATATATATATATATATATATATATATATATATATATATATATATATATATATATATATATATATATATATATATATATATTCATTGTAGCATGTTTTATTAAAAGCGCCCGCTAGTTTCGAATTAAGAATTCCTTTTTCAATCTTCTCGATTTGTCTTATATTCGCCTTTTCTTCCTTGTTTAACCTGTGGATAAGCGTACCGAAGTGCATCATGGACTGATGTTTGGTATTTTGCCAATTAATCTAAATTTAGCACTTTTTTTAATTTAACTGACGCGTTTCAATACATTGAGTACCATCTTCAGAGTTACAATGTGGAATTATTACAAAGTATTCAGTTTATATATGTTACAAAATGTATTAACAAAATTACGAACCAAGTTATACACCTGTAGGCAAGTTAGATCTAGGTGATAAAAGGTCGGAGAAGTAGGTAGCCAGAGAGGGGTAGGGGGTATTAAGCTGCTTGCCAGAGGGGATTAGTGGCTCAGGGCTGCTCTGAGTACACCTGTCCCTCTGTTTGCTTTTCTTGCGCTGGGCGGGATTTCATTGGAGTTAGACTGTATGTTTAAATTCAGTTGTTTCTCTTGGATATATATAGCTTCAAGGGAGAGCAGTTTGCGCCTGTTGGGAGCATAGTCTAAAATTTTGCTGTTTTTTTCTATCATTTTTCAGTTGAGGCATGTTCTGTATACTTCCTGTGTATGTTTTTTAGGTGCACTGTTGTTCAGATGGTATGGTATTCTTAGTGAGAGAGTGGTTTCGGTCATGCCGATATACTAGTTAGGTAGGAGCTCACAGTCTCATAGTTTACATGTGTACTCGTATATCAGATGTGTCCTTTGTTTCTGTTGTAGCGAGAAATTGGGGCTATTTTCATGAAGAATGATGAAGTACGTCTATTTTGATAGTAGATATTTAGTGCGATCTTTTTCTCGGCGCTTATGGGTTTTATTCCTCTGTCTATAATGTCCTTGATGGCTCTATCATCTGTTTGGTGTTCTGTGCTTATAGCACTCGGTGGCAGTGACCACCGACTAATTAGATTTGTCGTCAAAGTCCCCAAGGCAGAGCCTGCAACTAGTAAATCAAGGAAACTGGATTTGAGAAGAGCAGACTTTGCAGGTCTACGCGCGGGACTGACTGACGCGAGGCTAGAAGAGTGCGATGCTGTTGAAGACTCTTGGAACAGTTTCAAAACCACATTCATGAGTCTTCAATCGCGTTTTATTCCTCTGAAATGCCCCCGTCCGGTCTTCTGTTCAACCAAAGTGGTTTAATCGAGAAATCGGGCAACTGCTTAGGAAAAAGAGAAATGTGTACCGGCAATCGAAGATCTCGGGTGACTTTGACGAATACCGGAGGCTAGCCAGGAGAGTGAAGTCCAGTATAAGGGCGGCTAAGCGGTCTGAGGAACTCCGAGTGGCGAGACTCTGTAAAGAGAATCCCAAGGAGTTTTTTGGATATGTGAACAGCCGTAAACCAATCCGTCGAACGATTGGCCCTTTGAGGAATGAGGAGGGGACATTTAAGCATTCAGATGCAGAAAACGCTAACCTCCTCAACGACTACTTCTCTTCAGTGTTTACTGAAGAGTGTGGTCCCATTGCCCAGCCGACGGATTCCTACTCGGGGGAAAAGCTGGAGGCAATAGACTTCACCGAAGGAGAAATAAAGAAAAAGATCGCCGACCTAAAGACGAATAAGTCCCCTGGACCGGACGGGTTTCTACCTAAAGTGTTAAAGGAAGTGTGCGATGAAGTATCACGACATCTGTGCGCTATCTTTAACATGTCAATCCGGACCAAATGCGTTCCTAGAGACTGGCGTGAGGCGGAGGTGACTCCGATCTTCAAGAAAGGAGACCGTAGCCAACCGTCGAACTACCGACCTATCAGTCTGACTTAGATAGTTGGTAAACTCATGGAAAGCATGATGGTGGACAAAGTGACGTCGTATTTAGAGTCAAACCTGCTACTGAGGAGTTCCCAGCACGGCTTCCGAAGGCAACGGTCATGCCTGACGAACCTTGTAGAATTCTTCCACTTCGTTTTCAGTGAGCACGATCGGGACAAGGCGGTGGATGTGTTCTACCTAGACTTTCAGAAAGCCTTTGATAAGGTACCACACCGCCGCCTTCTCCGGAAAGTGCGAGCGCTTGGCATAGATGGAAAGGTAGCCGGCTGGATCGAGAACTGGCTAAGTGGCAGACGGCAACGGGTGGTGGTAAATGGACAGTCTTCTGAGTGGGTGTCCGTTACTAGCGGGGTGCCTCAAGGTTCTGTCCTGGGACCACTACTATTCATCATCTACGTCAAAGACATGGACGGTGACATGGTTGCCAAGATTTCTAAATTTGCCGACGATACCAAGCTTGGTATGAACGTTGCAAAGAATGGAAATACTGCCCGCCTGCAGGAAGATCTTGGGAAGATTGGGGAGTGGTCGGACACGTGGCAAATGCCTTTTAACGTGGGCAAATGCAAAGTGATGCATATCGGCCACAGAAACCCCCAATCTCAGTATATCCTTAAGGGCACTGCTCTTGAATCGAGTGACACTGAGAAGGACTTGGGTGTTACTATCACTAGTGACCTCAAGTTCTCGAAACAGTGCATTGAGGCGGAGAAAAAGGCCCAAACGATGCTAGGCTATATTAAGCGCCAGTTTGGTTATCGGAACCAGAAGATTGTACTGTGCCTGTACAACTCACTTGTCCGACCGCACCTGGAGTATGCCGTACAATTTTGGAGTCCTTCATTGCGAAAGGACATCGCGAGATTGGAACGCGTACAAGCCAGGGCAACCAAGCTGATTCCCTCTATCCGACATAAAAGTTATGAGGATAGACTAAGGGAATTAGATCTGTTCTCGCTGGAAACCCGTAGACAGCGTGGTCAGCTCATCGAAGTTTTCAAAATACTTCGAGGGTTCGAAAATGTTGACTATCGGGATATTTTCACACTGAGTGAGAACAGAACGCGCAATCACGGCTTCAAACTTGAACTGAAGCGTTACAACCGCAATCTGTGTGGAAATTTTTTCACTTACGGTATCTGCGGTATGTGGAACGCACTTCCAGTGGAAGTTGTCAACAGTGAATCTGTTGACCAGTTCAAGTTAAGACTAGACAAAGTCTTGAAAAGTGGCCGTTTAGGGACGCAAAACAATTGAGCAGCCTTGTGCCCGCTCAATTGCTAGTCCAAAGGTACCCTCTTTGAATGTACCGTAAGGTCTCCTAGGGTACCTTCTTTCCTTGTTGTTACTCCTTGTTGTTACACTCTTGTAGAACAGTTTTATAATATCCTCATTATCCGTATTCCTTTGTCTTTTTCTCTTTATCTCTCTGTCTTTGTTTCTCTCTCTTTGTATTTGTCTCTTTCTCCTTGTCTCTCTCTTTTTTCTACCTCTCCTTTTTCTTTCTATTTATTTCCCTCTGTATCTCTGTCTCTCTATCTATGTCTCTCTCTGTCTTTCTCATTGCTTCTCTTTCTCTTACTCGGTCACTCTCACCGTCTTTTTCTGTCTATTTATCTATCTATTTATGTCTCTCTCCCTCTCTTTGTCTCTTTCTCCATGTTTTTGTCTATCTCTCTTTGTTTCTCTCTCTCGGTCACTCTATATCTCTCATTTCTCACTCTCTTTAACTCTCTCTCTTTATCTTTTGTTTTTTCCTCGTATCTCTATTCCTTTTCTTTCTATCTTATTATCTCTCTCTTTCTCCGTCTTTGTCTGCCTATCTTTGTTTCTCTATCTTATTGTCTCTCTTTTTTTGTATTTCTCTCTCTTCTTCTCTCTCTGTCTTTGTTTATCTCTTTTTGTCCCTCTCTCTTTCTCATTGTTTCTGTCTGCCTGTCTTCACTCCCTTATTATTTCTGTATTTCTCTCTCTCACTCTCTTTCTCTTTGTGTGTGTATGTATCTCTTTTTCTTTCTCTCTCTCACTCACTCATCCTCAGTGCATATGATAGATGCACCTTTGTTTTACTCATTAGCTGACATTTTATCAAAATAAAACTTGATTTGAATTTGTTTTCAATATATACGAGTATGACGTCATCAGCATCATTATCATCCTCAGGCTGTCTCAACCAATTAGAGTAACCGTTGAGTGAATGCATATTTTACAATGGCATTTTTATAATGATGCTCAACAATTAGGTTTGCTTTCATTCAGCTTCTGTCGCTTCTCTAGCAAACATGCATTCTATGACTACCGTTGAACTTGCCTGTCTAACTATTTTCTTTGTCTATGGGAGTGATTCCTAACATTATCGATTTATATTTGTTTGAGCTTCGTAAGATTACATATGTTGCTTCTATACTCGGTGTCAAAGTTTCACCCGTATATTAAATCTGTTAACACTCTTGGTTCATCAATTTACGTCTTAATCATAGAGGCCTTGCGCTAGTGAAGATGTATTTCTAGTTCTTACCTCTACCAACCTACTTTTGATCTTTAACAGATGTACTTTCCCATTGATGATTTTAAGGTGACCAAAAGTGTAGTAATCATCTTGATCATAAATTATAGTTTCCTAATCTTCGGCAAAACTATTGGTCATTATTTTCGTTTTTTCAAAGTTCATTTCTCGAATTTAATCAAAAGTGATATAGTCCCTGTATTGGAAGGAAGGTAGGTGCATTTCTCTCTCCTTTTATATCTTTAATTTCTACTTAGAGTGCCACCTCAAATAGGATGATGTGGGAGTGAATAGGCAGAAGAGTCTGCCAATGAAGCTCTCTTTGAAATGAATCAGGGTTTATCGAATGTAGTATACGACTGAAGATAGGTTTTCACCATTCGTTATAGGATTTGTTGAATATCTTATAAATAATCATTATTACCGTAATTTCTTCAGAAACATAACTGTTATGGTGTTTAGTTGCCAGTGTGTTTGTGTTAATCTGTTGGTTACAGCTTTTGTAAATATTTTGTAGGTAACCGATAAGATACTGGTTGAACAGGTGTTATTTAACATTGTAATGTCCTCTTTAATAAAGTAAAGCTGTAACATTCGATTATGTTATTGCTATACTCGTATTGAACTAGGCAACTATCTCCGCAATATATTTATCCCCTTCAATGATATATTTTTACATCTCCTTTCACATAATTTGTTATACAATATTTTTTTGTTGGCAACAGTTTTTCGTCATCTACTTATACAAGTCTTTTCAATGTTTTCCAATAATGTATTTTACCAAAAACTTCCAACAATTAGCTCTTCATGGCCATCAGTCACTAGTGGTCTTCCTTAGGGATCTATTCCTCTATCATTCTCCCTTATTAATTAACGAGTATGTAAAAGATCTTGACATGAATTTATTATGTAAAATTTCAAAATTTGCTGATGCCAAGAAACTAAGTACTATGAGAAAATATATTTTTAGAAAAACTTAGAGTAGTCAAATGGCCCCGCCCAGAAAGATAGATGCAATCAGCGTGGAAGGTAATTCAAATAGGTTCTAATAATCTACCAAGAAATTATGGGTGGTCAAAATTTAAACAAGATCGACCTGGTAAAGGATTTAGGTGTCTCCCTCTCCTTTTTGACGGATTCAAAGTTGTTACAGGGTTGCCTCCGTGTAAATCTCCTGTTACAGTGGTTTCCCCTTTCCCCCCCTTTGCTTTCTCATGGTTTTGATAAGAACTCGCAAAACAAAGGACCCCGCCCTTCCCGCTGAGAACAAGTAACCCACCACAACCACCCTAGGGGGAAAGAGAAGGCATAATTCCTTGGTCCTTGCCCACGCACCTTGTCGATCTGAGGTTTGTCAAGCTGATGGGAGCCAGAAGGCTTGCTCTCCCTTTCCTACGAATGGATCATTTAGGGGGCGAATCTTGGCTCGGTGCCAGACACCGAACCTGATTCTTCCCTGTGCAACGCTCTCCTTAGGTGACACCTGCCTCCGAAGACTCGCAAGGAGAGGAGGGACCCCCTCCCCTTCCTGGTGCCGTTTGACGGCCAAGATCTACATCTCGGAGAAAGATCTTGGCGAGGCTGGTAAGTTGAGCCTTGGGACCCTATCGAGTGGGGGATAAAAAATGTATTCACTACCCACCCTCCTCTCCAGAGAAGAAGAAAATCAAGATGAAGAACTCAAAGAGGATATGGAATTTATCTTAATCTAGGGAGCTTCGGGGATGGACGAGTCTGCTGTGATTTCGGCAAGTGACCAGTCCGAGACCAGTACATTCGAACTCGAGGCGCCTTTGGGCGGGGAGACCGTGACGAATACCAGGACCAAAGTCACAAGTTTGCTTTTTAGCGACCTGCTTCACTGATGGCAGAAAATAGGCAAACTGGCACATGTTCCATCAAAGGAAAGCTTTAACTGCATTTAGTGGTACAGAACCTAAGGTCACCTAGTTCTCGGATGGGAGACTTCTGACGAATGCCGCAGACCCTTACGATACTCAAAAGCTCAGCGGTGTCTGTGACGCCTAATCTACCGTGAATTTTGTGAAAAGAGTGGTTTATCCGAGGGAACTCGTTGACTATTCCTTAGAAGAAATCACCAAAGAGCTGGCTGACCAAGGAACAATTAAAGTCGAGCGTGTGCTGATAAAACAGGAAATGGCCTCGAGACCAATCACCACACTCTTCCTTATGTTTGATCGTGACAAGCTCCCAGAGTCTATTCTTGCCTGTTGGCATCGGTATCGCGTGAATGCACTCTGGCTACTGCCGCAAAGGTGCTACTCCTGCCACCGCTTCGCCCATACGAATCGATCAAATTTAGAATTTACTCGAAAACTGTGTAAGTTGTTCCAAGGCCGATCACGAAATGTCCTTATTGTGTATGAGCAAGTGTGTCAATTGCAGAGAGCTGCACCCTGCTTCTTCGAAGGTATGTGGCATGTATCTCTTAGAGAAAGAAATCCAGCTGTTCAGGCTGCGTATCATTTTACTTTCGAAAGGCTAAGGACTTGGACCTGGTGCTACCAGCTCTACCTTGGACGTCTTACGTTTAAATAATAAAAAGGCACCTTTTGCTCATTACTCCTCTAGGACTAAAAGCCCAGTCGATTTTGCGCCCATTCGAAAACGTTCAGCCGGCTCTACTCAACTAAAGTGCTCCTTTGGTAGATATTGGAGCAGAAAGGTTTCACATACAGCTTCGGTTAAAACCAGGCGCCCTCTTTCCCTAGCGTGAATATTACCCGTAAGGCGAAACGGCCGCGTGCCTCCACCCAAGGTAGACATTATGATGTCTTCAAGGATTCCTAAAGCTCTTCCCCGAAAGAAGGACAGCACCGAAGGCGCTTTGATTCCTACGCCACTGAGCAAGTCTGGACCGGCGACGTGGAGGCGCTGGGACCTCCAAAGGAGGGACTTTCGTCTTCGAAGTCACACCTCCCAGCTAAGATTTGAGGCGGAGAGAGGAAAAGACTCGCATAGCGAGCCCAATCTCCTACGACAAGTCTTAGAAGGCGTCAGCGTCTTCAGCAACTTGTACGGCTAACAGCGCCCAGGAAGCGGACTGCCATTCTACTGACGTATTTGACTAGGAAGAGGGCTCCCACATGTCCTCCGAGATTGGCCTGGAGGCTCTATTCCTTTAAAGAAATTTCCGTAGAATCCGTGTCAACTGGGAGCATCTGCGGAGGCTCATCTATGTTCGTTCACCCTTAGCTATTTTTTGGTAGAAGACCATGCTATCTACGTGTCTTCTGCACACTATCGCGGGGTAAACAGGTTTAGTGACTCCACTACCACGGAGTGAGGCCCTATGGAGAGGATGCACGATTTACACCCGGCATTATGTCTAAGTTCTTCTATTTGCTATAAATACCCCCTTTATTGCATTAACAGTGCAGTTACACCTAAATACATGGTATACTGTTAAATCTGCGTACATTCCACAGTCAACCGATTTTGTCCCGGGTGATTTCCGCCTCGTCGTGGCCTGGTTTCCGAGGCCCTTTTTTCTACTCGGGGGTTTGAATGGCAGATGCCTCCTGTGGGGGGACTACACGAGAAATCCCAAGGGCTAGATCCGTTCCGATCTGATCAATAAGCTAGTCATGTGTGTCATAATTGTGTATGAGTTTACACATCACTATCCGAGAACTGCTTATTTTGCTGCCTTGATCTATCCCTGTCCTCTAAGGATACACAGCCTAATTTTTACGGGAGGAGATGGTCGATGGCCTCTATGGTAGTGATCACTTTCTCATTAACCTATCATTTTCTGTGCCGTTGCCGCATTTCAGGAAAATTTATTTCTCTATTCCAGTAGAGGATGTTACTGTAGGTCGGTGTATAAGGCTGGCGAGTTGCTTCCTGACAATCTCATTGCCGTGAGCCTAACTACTATTCTTAGAAGTTCTGGCCGTTTTGCACGCCTAACGCTTCCTTGGTGGCCAGCCGAATGCAACCTGACCCTCAGACATTAGCGCTAGCCTACATGCGATATAAGCGCCGCCTAGCCGATTTCACTGTCAGTGAATTTCGTTGGGCTAGGGCTAAGTTCTGATAAGTTTTGAAGCACGCCCGCCGTTCTTTCTGGTGGCTATAGATGTCTTCACTTAATGGGAACACCACTATTTCAGAGGTGTGGAAGTGAGTCAAAAGAATTCGGGGAATGTTCTCGCAGGAGCCCCTTCCGATCTCCAGGAAAATAGAACATCAATCTCGGACTCCGCGCCCGTGGCGGAGTCCTTCTCGAGTGCTTTGTCCGCATTTTGTAGTCAGGATGTTTCTCCGTCAGCATTCAATTCACGTCGTGATGTCGCTGAAGGCCGCCGACTGAATTTTACCTCCATGGCGAGAGATCCCTTAGTTGCGCTCTACTCTCTGTTGATGCATGGACACCTGCACTGGTACTGACGATCTTCCGAATGCCATAATTCGAAACCTATGTGAGCGAGGCATGGCCTTTATGTTCGATATGTCCAACAAGATCTAGAGAGAGGGTATCCTCCCAGACCTCTAGTGAATTGCTACTGTGCTTGCTTTTCGTAATTCGGGAAGAGATCACTCTCACGCCGCAGGGTTCTCACTAATCTCTTGCTTGTACAAGTTGATGGAAAAATTTATAAATGTTAGAATAGTCTTTTTATGGTGAGCGGCTTACACAAGTTCCTCTACACACGGATGCTCTGCTCCGACTGGTAAATGCTGTCTTCAAGGCCTTCCTTCATATACAGAACAACACCACGGTGTTTCTCGAGTTGGAGAAGGCATATAATACCACCTAGCAATACGTTATCATGGAGACTCGCCACACCATGGGGGGAGGGGGACACCTTTCGATCAATATTTTTGAATTTGTGTGAGATCATCGATTGCTGGTAGAAGTGAGGGTATCCCCCTCCGGAATAATTGAGCATCAACAGTACCACGTGGGTACTGACGGAAGATGTCCTCGCTACGCTTTGCGTGGAAAGCTTTTCGATTTCTTTTGGTGCGACAAAGATAGCAACCTTGGAGCACCAATTACAAGGGGCATTGAATCGCATCTCTCGTCATGCCGAAGTTCACAGGTTTCGGTTTTCTTTGGCCAATTCTAAGGAGCTGCAATTTTGCCGCATCCACGGCATTACCTCGACCCAGATTGGTTCATAACGGGTGTTGCCTGGAAGTGGTGCATCATATCTACATGGTGAGGCTCATATTTACAGCCTTAGGGCTCATTCTACCGATGCCGTGGACATTTTTTGTTCCTTCACGTTTAGCACTTGGGGGGCTGATAGGGCTACTTCCTTTTTAAATTCTCTCATTGATAGCTTACTTGTCGATGCCAGAGAAATGCCACCATCTCTGCGCCATGCAGAGTGCATTATGCGCTTGTACGCGCCAGCCCGGCGCCTTGCTTAGTCGCCAATGGCTCTCAAGAAACCTGCAAATGATCTCCACAG
Source organism: Ceratothoa steindachneri (assembly GCA_963969495.1). NCBI lineage: Eukaryota > Metazoa > Arthropoda > Malacostraca > Isopoda > Cymothoidae > Ceratothoa > Ceratothoa steindachneri. Next base: position 97,853,171 of record OZ018335.1, read on the forward strand.
TGCCCATACGGCAACGAGACACCTTATACCCTAATCCATTTAGATTTAGAGTTAGTGAACTCCTTCAACAGCTCGGTGTATGGCTCAGGCCGTTGCTGCCTATCGTTTTGCCTAAGATGCCACCTTGGAGGGTACTAGCCTTGATTCTGAGGTTACCGCTGGAAGGCCTATCGCATCTTAGCTCGGGATGAATTAAGTGGCCAGGAGCTAGTCACTGCTGCTGCTTAGAATGAATAGTCCGACTTACCGAGGTTTTCACAGCTCTCCCACTGCCTAGAATCACCCATCGCTAGAACACAAGATGGACAAACTCATTGAGGCGGTCCAAAATCTGGCCAAAGAGCTGCGGGCCAAAAGCTAATTTTGAGGTAAATGTCCTGGTTTTCTCTAACGCTCTCGGTTTTCGGGTCAGTAAGGCCCTTTCACTGACGAAAGATCGGAGGAGCGAGTCAATTGCCTGGTGTTGTTATCCTTAGAGGTTCAAAGGTGATACCCATTGCTGCATCTCACTATGTGGTTTCCATTTGAAAGGAGGCCAATGACTATTTTCTCCTGCTTAATCCAAGGGGAACCGTACGTCCAACATCACCAACTCCCTGCCGGAAGTCACCCAAGAGCGTCCTGCTGAAGTCTTGTTTTCTTTATTACTTACCAGTCTCACCACTCTGCCTCATCCGGACACCACGAAAATTTGCACACTCCAACTTCACTATTCAGCAGTCTGAAAATCTATAATAACTGACAACCGTATTTAATGATTAAATACAGAACTTAACTTCTTCTTTTCAGACTTGTCATTCCCCTGTCCACACCCGATATTTTCGGCACCCTCCGGCCACGCTACATGCCTTATCAGAGGAACACGTTTCTTCGGATGACTCCACCAGCCTGCCTCCGTACTTACCATGTGGGCAATGCTGTGATTGAACACCTGCTTTTTCATCCAGGATGGAAACACAGGACAACTTCCTCGTTGGCAGCGGCTCTAAGGTCTCCATACTTTAGGCTTCGCCTCAGGACAGAAGTTTATCTCCGATTGTCCCCGCGCTACAAACTATCTCAGCTCAGCCTATCCCCGTATATTCAAAGAAATTCTTTCCATCTCTATCTTTGCAGGACGGTCTCTTCCTTGGCTGTTCTTAGTTGATAACGTCGGTCACTGAATTTTAAGGGCAGACATCCTGCAAAATTTCTTACTTTTCCTAGACTTAAAAGGGGCGTAATATCAAGGAACGAGTGTCTGGAAGCGTTATTCACGGCACCTCTTTCTCTCCAGCCCTGCAACTCACGCCTGTTCAAGGACTTGACTTGCCAAGTTTGACAGACTTCTTTTCAGCCGTGCATACAGCAATACATACAGTGGTGGCAACAAAAAAAGTGACATTGAATATTGGCAATAGAAATCGATACATAAAATCGCTTTCACGATTTTACTTGCCAACAAGCCAATGAAAAGGGGCGGGGCTTATGCCACGAGTGGATGACTCTCCTGAGCTAAGACAACAGAACTGCGCTTTATTGGAACTCACTGTCTCGTTTGAGCTCGTACAGTGAGGTTTTGGTGTACAACGCTCCAGCGTGCTGATTTCCTGCATTCGTGCCTACATTTGACGTGCTATAACTTCTGTGCAAGTGGATACAATTGGGCGGAAAAAGCTTTATATGACAGAGAAAAGCCGTGCCTTGACTCTATTAGAGCAGGGACAGTCTTTTATTGATGTAGCAGCAGATTTAGGAACCTCAAGAAATACGATTTATCGCCTAAAACGGGCAGCTGAGTTATTGCCACCAGGTACCATACCAAAGAGGAAGGAGGGCACTGGTGCAGCTAGGAAGACATCTCCAAGGACTGATAATATCCTAAGGCGTGAAGTGATGTCAGACCCTTCTGTAACCTCCGCTTCAATCAAGAAAAAACACCCAGACCTTCTCCAGAACGTCGCCCTCAGGACCATCCGTCATCGCTTACAGAAGGACTTAGGCCTACCGGCTCGCCGCGCTGCCAAGAAGCCACTTCTTACCAAGGCTATGAAGATGAAAAGGCTCAATTTTTGCAAGACCTATAAACATTGGACAGCTGCCCATTGGAAGAAGGTGATGTTCAGTGATGAGAGCACCTTTAGGCTGGTCAGAGGAGAGTCAAAGATCGTGCGTCGTCCCAGCAATGTGTCTCGGTATGACCCAAAATATACCGTGAAAACTGTGAAGCACCCTGATAGTGTGATGGTGTGGGGTGCCTTTAGTGGAAACAAGGGCAGAGGAGGTCTGTACTTCCTTCCCAAGAATGTAACCATGAGGGGGACTAACTATCTCGAAGTTTTGAAGCAGCACATGCTGCCATTTTGGGAAATTCATCGGTGTGAATTTTTCATGCATGATGGTGCCCCTGCTCACAGATCCCAGTTAGTAAAAAGGTTCTTCAATGATAATAATATTAGTGTTTTGGAGTGGCCTGGTAATTCCCTGGACCTAAATCCTATTGAGAATGCTTGGAATCTGATGAAATCCAAAGTTCAAGAGACAGCATCCGGCAGCATCAAGGACCTGATAGAATCACTGAAGAAGATCTGGGTTACGATCGACCCCACCTACTTCGCAAACCTCGCTGAATCAATGCCCAATCGACTCAGAATGGTCATCAAGTGCAAGGGCAACATGACCAAGTATTAACTTTCATGAAATATTCATAATAAAATATGTAAGTTACATTTTTCTGTTTCATTTTCCCCGAATTGTCACATGTCACTTTTTTTGTTGCCGCCACTGTAGTAAATACACTGAATTACTCACAGCATTCCCAGACCTAACCTAACCCCGGTTGTGTGGAGAGTCGGTGAAGCACTCTACCCAACACTATATACACAAAACAGCCCCCCACTCCCTACACTTGTCTACACAAGCCCGCGCCGCTTGTCCCCGAACTAACTCAGAGTCGCGATGGAAGCTTTCTTTAGAATGGAGGAGAAACGAAGGAAGGCAATAATCAAAAATCGCATTTTCATGGGCATCCCCCTCATATTAATTTCTAATAAATATGGGTTGTAAAGGCCAGTGTGGTTTATGACCTTACGACCTTCAAAACTTTCAGTAGTCCCCGGACTAACCTTGGGAGGACCTTTGCATCTATATCATTCGAAAGAGAATGTAAAACAACATCAGGGTTTCAAATTTCGTTAGAATCGTCTGAATAGTTATGAAGAATTTGCTAAACTATTCCCCGGCTATCATTGAAAGGACTTTGGCAATTACATGCTTCGAAAGAGAATGTAAAACAACATAAAGGTTTCATACTTCGTCAGAATCGGCCGAATAGTTATGATGTTATTGCCAAATAATTCCCGGCTAACCTCGGAAAGAATTTCGCAAATACATCATTCGAAATAAAATGTAAAACAACATGAGGATTTAAAATTTCATTAGAATCTGCCGAATAGTTAAATGTTATTACCAAAACAAATAAACAAACAAAACGAGGACCGACCGACCGACATAGGGAGATATAGAGTCGCACGCGACTAAAAATGTGTGTAAACCTGCCGATTGACAGGTAAGTTTTTCTGTACATGCCATTTGGTTTGAGGTCGTCTTGATAAACGTTTGTGTGTTTTCTTAACGAATTCCTGGGAGATCTTCCATTCGTTTTCGCTTTTATAGACGACATATTGGTCTACTCTTCAGACCACAAAATGCACCTAGTACATCTAAGGCACGTATTCGACCACCTACTGGCCTATATTTTAAAGTTGGCACCGCACAAATGCCAATTAAGAGTAGAACGACTCGAATTTCTGGGATAGTTTTTAACCAACGAGGGCATCTCACTACTGCCTGAAAGTGTTGCAGCCATACGCAATTTCCCTGCAGCCGCCACATATAAATCTCATGGGGATTTAAAAGGTTTAAATGAACACTAAATGACATTCCTAAAGAGTGCACACAAACGCAAGTCCTCATTGAATTGGGCGCAAAGTGCTGCGTGTGCCTTTCAGAATGCCGAACTTGCTATTTCCTAAGGCAGCGAATTAAGTCTTCCATTCCATTGCGCTCCATTTCTTATTTGGGGTGAGGCAAGTGCAAGAGGTGTAGAGGGTGGTACTTTAGAACAAAATCAGAATGAAAGGTGGGCCCCGTAAGCTTTTTTTTCGAAGCAGTTGTCTCCAGCTCAGATAAAAATGTCTACGTTTGGAAGAGATCTTCTAGCGCCCTTCTCCGCAGGAAAAAAAAGAAGATTTCGCAAGATACAAACCTAACCTATTGTGATACTCGTTAATTTATTTATTTACATATGAGTATTGCAGGTACTTATTTAGGAAAAACTGTCCTACATCTTAAATTAAGCTTCTCGAAGAACTTGGGGCTGTCTTACAGAACTTCTCGTCCTATCTCTCTCTCTAAACCAGAATTTTCCTCTAATGACTCATATTATTTCCTCTCCTCCGCCTATAGCGATATAGATTTGAAAATTTTAGAATCGTTTTATATTAAAAAACTACAGCCAGAACTCGACGATAACAAGTTCTCCATCAAACCATCAAACTTCTTACAGTACAATGGACAACTAAAATATTTACAACAAAACAATATGACGCTTCTACGTTCTTAGCCTTTCCCATATAAATATATATATATATATATATATATATATATATATATATATATATATATATATATATATATATATATATATATACATATATATATATATATATATATATATATATATATATATATACATATACATATATATATATATATATATATATATATATATATATATATATATATATATATATATATATATATATATATATATATATATATATATATATATATATATATATATATACCTGAAAGGTATACAATAAGCGATATGGCTCATACATCCGCCGAGCTTATAAATTGCACGAGTAAAACAAATACTCGTAAATAATGGTTTCTCAAACAGCATGATTGACAAACTACTCCAATCATTTTAAAATAACCATTACAAACATGCGGATAAAACTGAAAGTAATCAGGGAGCAGTCAACAACATCAAAGTGTATTACAGAAACTAGATGTCTACGGCCTATAAAATAGATAAAAAAACACCAAGGAGATTATTAACCGTAACATCAAGGTTAAAAATCAAACGGATAAAATCCAACTCATCCTCTATTATAAAACAACGAAAGCCAGCAATCTCTTGATGAAAAACAACATCCGCTTAAACTCCTCGAATCTCAAGTCAACCAACATAATTTACGAGTTTATCTGCCCCCATAAAGACTGTAAGCTTTATAATAACTCAAAATATATTGGCATAACAACCACTACACTTTCGAGACTTTTAACCATGCATCTACAAATCGGAAGGACTAAGAATCATATGGAGTGTGCCCATAATATTAACCTAGCGAGAGATATGCTCTTTGATAACACCATTACTAAAAGAAAAGAGGTCAATAAAGTGAGGCTGAACATCCTAGACGGCATATTAAATAAATGAAGATTAGCCAGCCATCAACAGTCAAGCGACAAGCTGGAATCGCACATTAAAACTATTTTAAAAATTTAACTCATAGGAGTGGCTCATTTCTTCTAGCATTACGTTTAACCAAGGCGGAATAAATACCCCTTAAAAATCGTTTTCCTCTTATTTCCTTCAGCCTTCTGCATCTAATCGTTTTTTACTATCATATTTGCACACGAGACTCACAGTGATACGTGGGACAGGGGTCACGAAAAACTGTTATTGTTATAGTTAGAGACAAGCGACACCTCGTGGTTCGGATTCTACGTTAAGCTGTAGGCCCCATGACTAACTAAGTCCACTTTTGTCTCCTACTATTTTCTTCGCTGTCCTATCCTAAAACCTTGTTCTTACTTCTCCTTCTCACGCCAAACCGCCTTACTCACAGTACTTGGAGCCTACTTTGGCTATAGACAATGTGACTATGGGGGTCTATAAAGGAGTACCGGGCCTTCTCCCATTCCTCCTTGGCCGCTCTATGAGCGCCAAAGGGGGCGAAGGAAGGGTCGGAAGAGCTGTTCTTTGTCTCCCACCTCTCTTTCCATTTCATTTCAGTTCATTTCAGTTCATTTCATTTCATTTCATTCATTCATTCATTCATTCATCCTTTCACTCTGTCAGATCCTCACTCCACTCATTACATCGGTAAAGGAGGCAATAACTTTTTAAAACGCCCTGAAGATGATCGAATAAGATCGAAAGCTTAGAAATTTAGTTTGGTCTTTACCAAACACATTTATTTAAAAAAGAGATAAATACTGGACAAGTGATCTACCATCTACAGGATGGAATAAAAAAGATAGTTAGAAGAAGAGAAAGTTGCCAAAGGAAATTAATTAAGGCAAAACACACAATGGTCTTTAAAAAAATGTGCATATCTCTCTCTCTCTCTCTCTCTCTCTATATATATATATATATATATATATATATATATATATATATATATATATATATATATATATATATATTGTAGGAGAATAGCATAATGCATTCACGTTTCCCCACCTCCCTTCTAGGCGGGCCGGTTATCAAACCTTCCTCTTCCGGCCCGATATCTGATGGTCTTCCTCCAGAAGAACCCGCCGACCATTTTATCTAACCCCCGCGTTCCTTTCTCGACTGGTTATCGATAGATGGGAGCTCATCTTGGCTTCCGGTGGTTCCCGGAAGTTTGCAAAGGACGAAATGGAGGAGATAATCAAGCCACTCTCACCCGAAGAAGGACCCATTTATTTTTTACCACGCGCTTTCACCCCTCTGCAAACGGTATGTGCGAGAAGTTAAACGCTCCCTTGAAAAGCGTGGTCAAAAAGTTGTGCCACGATCAGCCCCAAGAATGGCACCGGTACCTGCCAGTAGCTTTATTTGCATGTTAGGAGATTCCCCACGAACTCTGGGATTCTCCCCATGCGAACTTCTCTATGGTCGCAAAGTCCGAGGTCCACTGAGCATTCTCAAGGAGCTCCTCACGAACTCTCGATTGGGTGAGGAACTAAAGACCTCCTACTTGTATGTTCTGGACTTACGTGACATGCTAGAAAAATACTCGGAGGATGCCGTGCAAAATCCCGAGATCAATCTAGAGAAGTATCGAGCGTATTTTAATATTAAATCTAAGGCCCAAATATTGAAACCAGGCGATGAAGTTCTGCTTTTACTCCCCCCCCCCCGGACAACAACAAACTACTAAACCGGCTTAGGATCCACGAATTAACAATCAAGCCATCCAAATGCCACTTTGCTCATAGCACTATCTCTTACTTAGGGTTCAAAGTAGGATAGGGACAATTATCCCCCCAAGAGGAAAAAGTTAAGGCAATAGAAGGCATGCCACTCCCTGAAACCAAGAAACAGCTTCGTTCTTTTCTTGGCTCCATCTTCTTCTATCGGCGGTTCATCCCTCAATTCGCTTTCATAGCGTCACCCGTCAATGACCTTCTTAAAAAAGTTGCACCAGACCCCATTCTATGGAATCCCGCCGCGACTGCGAGTTTCGGCGAGCTAAAGAATAAATTGGTCTCCGCTCCTATCCTCTGGTTGCCCAATCCCCGGACAAAATTTGGCATCCGAACTGATGCCTCTAATCTCGGCATTTAGTGCGTTTTATTACAATATGCAATATGAGTAAGAAGGAACCCCATTTCCAGTGGCATACGCGAGCTGGAAGCTGTTGGTTCGCGAAAGAGCTTTAGCAATAATTTATGGCATTCAAAAATTTAGGATGTACTTGATTAGTAGACCTTTTACTGTCGAAATGGACCATAGGCCACTAGCCTACTTGAAAAATTGTAAAAGTCAGAACGGCAGACTTATGAGATGGCCCCTTTTATTGTCAGAATACCAATACAATGTATCTTACGTAAAAGGAACGGATAACGTCATTGCTGATAATTTATCACGCAATCCGATAGACGAAGGCCCTAGTGGTGGCGATTAACCGGAACTGTCCGGCCATTGTTATTTATTTCTTTTGTATATATGTATGTTCTATTTTTTTGTGTATGTCTAGTTATAACTGTAATTTTTTATATTCAAGTCAGTTTATGTTATAACTCTACTTCTTTCTATTATTTTTAAAAATTACACTGGATAGTAATAATTAATTCTATATATTGTTATTTGTGTTTTTACTTTAATCTCAATAATTGTCAATTTTATTATTTATCTTGTCTTCATCCGCTTTTTAAGCCATTATATAATGCATTCTTTCAACTGTTATCGTTAATATTCCTTTCTCTTCTCATTAGTCGATACAGTTGCTTAAGATGGTCCTAGTGAAGGTCCGAAACTTTCGGCCAATAACTGATTAGTGTAATCACCTGGGTCTTCATATTCCTACTATATATATATATATATATATATATATATATATATATGAATGCAATAAACCACATTAAAAGAGAAAACGGAATAAATGTATTTTCTTCTTACACTAATATTTATTACCTTTTTTCGAAAAAATCCGTGCAGGGAAGCGATTCGAACCATGAACACTGAGGCAGCGAGCACCGCTATGATCACAGTTAAAAGTATGCCGTTAGTACACTACGCTACACAGAGAACCAAAAAATTTTCTGAATAGAATAGCTTTTAAGGAAAACTTTTCGCAAGTTCGAACGGGGACTATGAAAGAAATAGAAAATTAATTGGGAATTCGAAGAATAAATGAGGAATAGTTAAACGGGTAGTAAATAAACAAATGTATATAATATCTCTCAAAGTAGCACGAGGGAATGATGAAGATGAATGCAATAAACCACATTCGGGTTAGGAATTACGGGTAATTTTTGCAGTTTAATTTGCATTAGATAGGTAACTAAACGTTAAAGTTAGTGCAGTTCTTTAGTGCCTTAGTGTGTTTGAATGAGAACGAGAATTCCAATAATTGAGGAAAGAGTTGGAAGTCGGGATATGGCATAGATTCGAACTAGACGGATATAGCGGACTCTTCTTGCTTGAATCGAATAGGCTATTTATGCCATGGCTCTCTAATGGAACAATAGCTTCTATCTGACTTATCCACCGTATGAGAGGCGGTAGTTGATTATGACCAGAGTACGAAGGATTATGCTGTTTCCACATCCGCGTGTTTAGCTCGATGCAAATCTGCCTGAGAGTGGTGCAATTCCATGTAAGGCTATGCGTTTGCGGAATCCATGTCATTTCTGGTTGACATGTGGATAAGTCGATATGAGGGGCAGAGACCCTAACATATTCATTCGACAGAAGCTGCAACTCCCTCCTCCACGCTCTCTGTCTACAGAGGGTCGCCACGAGGATACTTCTACCTTGTCTTTGAAGAGGGGCCTCTGCCCACTCATTAGAACGGGCTGCGAAATGGAGTTTTACTATACTTCTCTCCTTCCTCCTCGGCCTTTATTTATGGTCTCATTGTTATGTTATTCACGGTGTCCTCCTGTCCTCCCCCCTTATCTTATTCCCTTTTTTTCTGTTCTCAAGTGGGGTTGATTGGGCTTAAGCGTATCTATGTGGTGGGATGTAATGTACGACTGAATGAACGTGCGGCTGCTAGTGCGTGTTCTAAGTTTAAGTTCGGATTTTTTCAGTATTGGTGCACCAGTCATGCTTCACCCGAATGCGTCGTTCCGTGGCTGTACTGCGCTATGTTGGATGTGGTGGGTACCCAGACCGTGACTGCCTAGCACGATGGTCTTATGCCCTCCAAGAGAAAATCCCGAAGGTAGTCTCCCATTTAAAAACAACGATGCTGGTTGAGGAGTGCAGGGGCCCCTCCCTCAGTTTGAAGGTGCGTAGGTGGGTTCTGCACTGCGCGAGATTGCCCACATAAATAATATAATAGTATGTATATAGAGAAAAGTGAACAAAAAAATAATTCGCAGAAGTTTTCTATTTCTGCTCCTCGCGCTTCTGGATCTCGTTCTAGTTCTTTTCGCTTTTCGCGGCAGATCCTTTTTCCACAGAGGGTGACCCTGACTTCGAATACCACTGCTCCGCATGTGGTCCCGTAGCGATGGAGCCCTGGTAGTGGCGGTGGCTTCCCGCACATAACATGATTCTGTACAAGCCCTCAAAACTCTTGCTCGCTCTGAGTTTGCTGTCTCATCCCACCCAACCTTCGTCACTGTGAAAGCTGTTATTCATTCTAATGAACTGCAGTCAAAGCTGACTAGCTAGTGGATTATTGAAATTCATAGACAACAGCGAACCATTGGTGGGATCCGAGTGAACACACCAACGATGCTCCTAATGTTTGATCGTCGGGATCTGCCATCACATATTAAGGCGGGTTACTTACGAATACCAGTCAAATCCTATATATCCAATCTAAGACGCTGCTCCAATTGCCATATGTTTGGTCATGTGAGCAATGCCTGCCGACACCCCGTGCATGCGTAGATTGCGCACAGGCCTACTATGGTCATTCCTGCGACCATCTACGCCGCTGTAGTAACTGTGGAGAGTCCGATAGCGCATCTTCTATAAAGTGTCGCATATTTTTCTTTGAAAAAGAGGTCTTAGCTGTTCATGATTCTGCTAAAGTGGATAAAGGGGAGGCCTGATGACTAGTCCGGGATAAATTCATCTCCCTCGGCGTCAGGTTCTCCGGTGTCCTACGCATGGCAGCGGATTCTCGTCCCGCTGACTCATCCATCCAAAATACTACCTCATCTGTTCTGCCAGCATCTCCGGATGCAACACTACCACCCTCCTCTGTATTACTATCGTCTTCTACTCTGATCCAAGTCTGGTCTTCTACTATACCCACTTCCTCCCCTTCCCTAATTGCCTTCACGCCAGCAGAGTGTGCCCAATCTTTGGATCCCACTCTGAACGTCATTAAAGCCTATATTAAGTCAGCTGAGAGGCTTCGCTCTGACGTAGTCATGACTGAGGAATTCTGGCCTAAGCGTAAGTCCTATCCCGTCTTTTTCTCTCCCTCTAGAAAGCTAACTTCTAAAAGGGGCGGTGATTAACTTCTATAAAAACTCAAATCTCCACGTCGGTTGAGGGACACCCAATCTGTCAGGAACCTTTGACGGTTTATGTCACTAGAATCCCGACGTTGGTGTCGAGACGATAGCTATGTCTGTCATCTTACAGTGGAATTGTCAAGGGGTTCTCCCCAAGTGGGAAGAACTCCAGCTCTTGCTTTCTAGCGTTCGGCCCTTGGTGGTCTGTTTGCAAGATAATAAGCTTGGGACTCGCCCCTTCCCGGTACTTTCTTACTTCCGGTTCTTTAATTCCATCTCCCCCCGCTGGGGGCGTGCCCCATAGTGGTGCTTCTCCTTTAATAATTTCCTCTTCGCTATTTTAGGCATCACTTTCACCCCGTAATACCCTGCAGACTGTTGCTGCGATGGTTTTTATTTCCAAGTTTTTAACTGTTTTTTTTTTGTGTACATCCCCCAGGATTTTAATTTGAGTCGGTCTGACTATTTAGAGCTCACAAGTCAGTTCCCTACCCCATTTATATTACTTGGTGATTTTAATGCTCGCCACCCGTCTTCGGGTGATACTGCCCGTAATCCCCGGGGCGGAGTGGTTGAGTCCCAGTTATTATCTGATTCCCTTTGTCTTTTAAGTTTCGGCGATTTTACTTCTGTCCATGTTCACACGGATTCTTTTAGTGCCATAGACTTTTTCTTATGTTAGCCCGAATGTTACCTCGATTTCGGGTGGTCGATTCGGGCCTCCCTTCCTGGGAGTAATCACTTCCCGATCGTCCTGTCGGTCGCCCTTCCTGGCCCGTGCCTTTCCCTCCCTCCCCGTTGGGAGGCTTCGTTTACTTATGCCACCCTGGGTTCCTTCGATATAATTGATTCAGAGGTTTCATATTCTACGACTCATATTTTCGAGGCTGCTGAGCACTTTTTGCTCGTGTCGGATGGCCGGCTGGTCAGCGAAGCTCTGGCTAACCATTTTGTTTTGGTGAGTAGCGCTGGTAGCTATCCTCGATGGTTTCTCAATCATAAGGCTGCTATAGAGTCTTCGCCTTATAGATTTTACCACGTGCACCACCTACTCTTATAATGATCTCTTTTCCGCTTATGAGCTGCAGGATGCTTTGTCTCACTGTGGCTCCACCTTTTCCGGTGATGATTGCATCCACTACGACTTTCTCCGTCGTTTCCATCCCCACTCGAAGTAATTTTTAGCCGGCTTTGGGTCAAAGGGATCTATCCGTCCTCCTGGAGTGTGGGGGTTGTTCTATCCTTTCTCAAGCCCGGTGAGGACGGTTTGGACCCCAGTCACTATCGTTCGATTGCTCTTACGAGCTGTCTCAGTAAGTTATTCGAGAGGATTGTTCAAGTTCGCCTCACCTGGTTTTTGGAGTCCAACTCGCTCCTCTCTCCATTTCAGTACAGTTTTCGTAGCGGCCGTAGTACTCTTGACCACCTCATCCGTTTAGAAGACTACGTTTCACGGACTTTTTACTCCAGGAATCAGGTGTTGGCGGTGTTCTTCGACATTCAGAAGGCCTACCATACCACCTGGAGATATGATGTTTTACGTCAATTATATAATTGGGGTATGAGGGGCTTTTTACCGGGTTTTATTAAGGAATTTTTATCGTCCCGTAATTTTACGGTCCGTATTGGGGAAGCTTTCTCAGGCTTGTGGGTTGAACAGGAGGGTGTTTTAAGTGTGACTTGTTTCGCCGTTACCATTAACAGTCTGGTGTCCACTCTTTCGGAGGGGATTTCTGCTTCTCTCTTCATGTATGACTTGGCGTTGTTTTGTTCATGTCCCCGCTTGCCTTCTGCTGCCCGTCGATTACAGCTGGAAATTGATGCTGTGTCGGGTCATGCTGTCCCTAAGGGTTTCCGTTTTTCGGTCACTAAAAACGAAGGCCATCCATGCATTTTTATCGGGGTAGTGGCGTCCTTGGTCCCCCTCCCCTCTCCTTGGATGGCACAGCGATTGAGTAGTAATATTAGTAGTTGTAGACGCTAATCCTTCCTTGATCCAGGAGGATCCTCGAACATATAAGAAATCTACATAAAGGTCAGTATGATAATCTCTGGTTGGCCCGAGGGCACCAGGAGCCGAGCTTCTTTTGGGGCGAGGTGCCAGGAAGTGTTGTTTTTGACATCAACCAGCGTTGAGGTGGAACCTTCGTCGCCCCGGGGCAGAGAGACCTGTTCCGCGTCATAGGTATGTGGATATAGATACCCATGGATATAGATTCTTAAAAACAGAGAGTGTGTGTTTTGATGTGAAGACAGGAGAGGAAAGAAAGCAGTGCTGTAATTGGCTATGTGTGTGGTGAGAAGTGTAAGATCTACCCACCCGAATACAGGAGTGAGCACAGCGCGTCCACCAGTCGGTAGCCAGATCTCTACGTGCACTGACGTTTGTGTCTGCTCATGCAGGGATTCGGGATCGAACCCGGTACCGCGATTGAGTATGTTCCCTTTTTAAATTCTTGGGTTTAGCGCTTGATAGCAAACTCACTTGGGTTCTCCATCTGCGTCGCTTGAGGACTTCCTTTTCGTAGGCTATGGAGTCGCTTCGGGTATTATTCCACACCACTTGGGGTAGTGATAGGCACACCTTGTAGTCGCTTTATTTGGTGCTGGTTCAATCCAGGCTGGACTACGGTAGCCAAGTGTACTATTCAGCGTCTCCTTTGGCCTTTGATCTACTTGACTCTGTTTGTTCGCTTGGAGCCCGTCTTAGTAGTGTAGCCTTTCGCACCTCACCTATCCCTAGCCTCTTTGAGGAGGGTGGCGTGGTTTCCTTGCGATATCACCGGCTCCAGGTGTGCCTATGATCCCTGTTTCGTGTTCAGCAGTACCCTTCAACCCCAGTCCTCTTCGGCGCATCCTTTGATCGGCGGCCATCGATAACCCGGCCTCTGGACTCCGGGTTGGGGATCATCTCACCTCTCTGGGTGTTCCTGGGGTGTTGCCCCCCCCCATTCTCGACGTCTCCGTGTTGGAGCGTTCGCCTTCCTGGGGTCTGTACTGCTTTTTGGCGTTTCGAGAAAGGGTCTACAGACCACTGTCCATTAAACTGCCTGCTTCTTGAAAATGCGTGTTCTCATGCGCACCAGCTTTTCATCAATACTGACGGCTCTAAGTTAGATCTCGGTGTTGGGGCGGCCGCGGTGTCCTCTACAGAGTCCCTTCGGTCCGCTCTCCTTCTTGCAGCATCCGTTTTTACCGCAGAGTTGACGGCCATTAGTTTGGGTTTTAATTTGATTTTATCACTCAATTCTTCAGATTTTATTGTTTTTAGCGATTCCAGGCTTACTTTGGAGGCGATTCGTTCTTTTATGTTCACCCACCCTTTGGTTTTACGGATTCGCTCTTGGCTGGTTAGAAATGCCTTGCGTTACAGGGTGGCATTCTTTTGGGCTCCGGCTCATGTTGGGGTCCTGGGCAACGAGGATGCCAATCGGCTGGCCTGATCGGATGCCTTCGAAGTCCCAGATGCTGCCCCTCGGCCCTTTAGGGACTCCTACCCCATAATCAGGGCATATATCTTTGGTTTGTGGCAAAAAGAGTGGGATTCGTTCCCCATTTCTAAGCTGTCCCTTATTAAACGCTATATCCATGCCTGGTCCTATAACTCTCAGTGACTCCGGTCTTGGGAGGTTGCTCTTTGGTGGTTGATAATTGGGCACACGCGACTCACCCATGGCTATTTAGTTTCGAGTGGAGGCTGAGTTACCCTTGGTTGTCCCCTTTACGGTGTCGAGCTGTATGTGGCTCACTTCTTAGTAATTGCCCCCGCCTTGCTTCTCTTCGGAATTTTTGCTTTCCTACCCTTTCTGGCGTCGCCCCCCCCTCAGCTCGACTTCGCTTTCTTTTAACAGAGGACTCCCTTCGGTCGTCCTCCTCTTTACATTTTTATCACGAAGTGACGTTTTATCCGTTTTATAAATTGTCTTTGCATTTTTATGTTTAGATTTATTGTTTTATCTTTTGTCTTATGCCCTCCCATGCGGCTGGCGCATGTCATATTTATTGCCCCAGCCACCCTTGTTTTGAAAATGTGTGCTGTATGCCTAATTTAAGTGTACGTATGTGGGTGTTGTGCTGTTTTCTTTTAGCCCTTTGCTTTTCCCCATTTTTATTGAGTGTTTCGCACGCCCCTTATGACTTTTTCTAGCGACCCCTTTTTAAAAGGTCTGCCATTGAGAGTCTATTAGGATTGGTCGGCTGCCGCCTTGTTTCCCTTAAATTAAATTAATTTCAGGAAACAAAACTCACAAAACGTCCTTTTCCCAAGTGTTTTTTCAATTTATATTCATCCAGATGGACTCCCTTCAAGGGCTCATTTTTTATCATTTCTCTCAATCCCCTGCCCCATTTCTAGTTTTAGGCGACTTTAATGCGAGACACTCCCTATGGGGTGATAGAGTGAACAACCGCCAAGGCCGTCTCCTTACATCTTTTATCCATTAATCGTTTTAGCATTCTTAACTCTGGTCATGTTTGGTCCTACCACATTCAAATTGATTTTTTGGGTTGTGTGGCTCTATCTACCTGCTTGACCGACTATATCTTTGATTCCAAGTGATCTGTTTCAGATGACCTACATAATAACTATCACTTTCCCATTGTTTTGAAACAAGATCCTATCCCCACCCAATTTACATCTCACCAGATGAAATGTTGCAAGGCCCCGGCTGGCCAAAGTTCCATGCTGCTTCGTTCATCAGTAAACAAATTTGAGATTTTGTAGATATTCATGTGGCTATACATTACTTTTCCAGTTTAGTGCCTGATGCGGAAGAGTCCGCAATCCTAGAACTCGGTCCCACCGGGGCAGAACATCAGCCCCATGGTAG
Organism: Ceratothoa steindachneri; assembly: GCA_963969495.1. Lineage (NCBI taxonomy): Eukaryota > Metazoa > Arthropoda > Malacostraca > Isopoda > Cymothoidae > Ceratothoa > Ceratothoa steindachneri. Next base: position 97,868,965 of record OZ018335.1, read on the forward strand.
AATGCTAATTGCATTCGGGTGGTGGAGGCCTATAAAAAGTCTCATGCGCGGTTCCGCCGGAACTCAACCATCTCGAACTATTTTGAGCGAAATCGAACTAGAGCCATTCGCCAATGAACTTTACGTCAGATGCGCATTGACTCTTGGAGGGCATAGGTATCCTCTTTATCTTCCCCTACCTATTCAGCTTAGGTGTAGAAGAGAATAAACAACATTAGGGGTGGGTATGATGGTAAATCCACCTCTGGCCTTGAGATGAATGGTTCTATCATCTGCAATCTCGCCAGAGTCGCAGAAATATTGGCCTCCTTTTTTGACGATGTTAGCAGCGTTAAGGGCTACCCGGCGGAGGTGGTGGTGGTGTAGGTGATGGTGAGGAGGTAGTTTTGGTGTATATGGTGTAGGTGGTGGTGGTTGTGTAGGTGATTTATGTGGTGTATGTGTAGGCAGTGGTGGTGGTGTAGGTGGTGGTGGCGTAGGTGATGGTGGTAGAGTCGGTAGTGGTATAGGCGGCGGTGGTGTAGGTGGTAGTGGTGTAGGTGGCTGTGGTGTAGGTTGCGGTGGTGTAGGTGGTAGTGGTGTAGGTATTAGTGGTGTAGGCGGTGGTGGTGTAGGTGGTCGTGGTATAGGTGGTGGTGTTGCAGGTGGTAGTGGTGTAGGTGGAGATGGTGTAGGTGATGGTGTGGTTGGTGGTGGTGTAGGCGAATATGAGAGGTCTCTTCATAGATTGAAACTCCTAGACGGATCTGAAGTCTATTCATAGATTTAACCAAGTAACCGGATATGAGAAGTCTATTTAAAGTATGACTCTAATAGTCAGACAATGAGAGATCTCTCAACTTTTGAACCTAGTAGAAGAATATTAGTAGAAGTGTATTAAGTGTTACTTTATTTGCTATTGCAATAAATAGTCTGGTATACTCTCTGCTAGAAGGGCTGTCTGCAACCTTATTTTTAGAAAACCCCGCCCTTTATTGCTCCGCCTCACGCCCGGCCTCCGTAGCCGGCCGCCTCCAATTAGCGGTTAAAACCATCCAACGCCCGGCCCTGTATAAATGGTTCAACCTCAAAGAAGAAGGCGTTGCACTTTCACCGGAAGCGGGGGCGACAAGTTAACCTCCCTTTGTTCCCTTGAAATTTGTGTCACAGATACGGGTCCTGTGGATGATCCTAGATCCCAAAGTTACTTGATGCCATCATCTTCACATTATGAGACCGAGATATCTCAAGAAGATGGACCTACTAAAGATGCTCTCTCAGACATCTTGGGGGAGCGATTGCTCAAGTCGTGGAGGCTATACACCTTTCTCGTCCAGTGCATGTTGGACTATGGTAGTGGGATTTATTCCACGGAGACTCTCTCATCTCTCCGTATGCTGGATCCTTTTCGAAATCTCCCCCTCTGTCTATCCAGTGGTGCAATCCGCTCCTCCCTTATATTGAGTCAGCATTTATGCCAAGGGTGACAATTTCACGACGCTCCATTACGACCGCCTCCAGCTCTGTCTACGGTAGATTTTCCGTATTTAGCAGCCTTCCTGCTTAGAGGTTTACAACAGCGCCTTCTCTCCAGGGTCTGTCGCCACCTATGATAGGTCTTTACCTTATACCGGCCATAGGGACTTTGTGTAGCCTTTTTGTTTAGGTTCACTCAACTCAGACTTGCCTTTCTTGTTTCACTCTCCCCCAGTTGGACATTCCATTGTAAAATATTTTTCAACCTGCCTGTGGCACGTGCTATGTTCATTGAACCTGTGGCATCTCACACTTCATATGTCATCTCTTCACAGACAGGTCAAAAACGGACGATCGTGTGTCGGCTGTTGTATTCTCACCGGGGTCTATAGACTCAGACTCGTTACCAAGGGCAGCTTCCATTTTTACCTCCGAACTTTATGCGCTTTAATTAACCTTACGCCTTTTATCTATTTTGCGTTTTACTGCCTTTACAGTTGTTATTGTTTCGAGAAGTGTATTATAAGCTTTTTGCTCTTTAACCTCTAACCATCCCCCTGTCTCCAAAATTTATTCCTGGTTTGTCAAAAACTCTTCCAGATACAAAGTAGTTTTGCTGGGTTCCTAGTCATGTTTGGGTCCAGGACAACGAGTATGCCAATGAAGCAGCTCAAATTGCGGCCCTCCGAACAACGACTCGTCCAGTTTACCTTATCGTGACTTTTATCCTCTTATTTGGGACTGCATTCGGTCACTCTGGCAGTCAGAATGGGATGGCTGCATCGGTAATAAGTTGTATTGTGTTAAACCACCGGTTTTACCGTGGGTTAGCTGTTATCAACCTTGTCGCAGCTCTGAGGTTGTCCTTTGTCACTTGGTAATCGGCCACATGCGCCTCACACATGGACATTTACTGAATAGCGATGGGCCCCATATTGCAACATATGTTCGTCTTCCATATCAGTACGTCATCTTTTGGTTGACTACGAGCCCTTATCCACCCTGCGTCTGGAATGCTTCCCATCTATTTTACGCGTCCCATATAATAATAGACTGGGCCTGCTCTTAACAGAGAGCCCCTCTTTTAGGACTAGTTCCCTCTTCCGATTTCTAATACGGTGTGGCATTTTCTTACTTTTATAACTCGTAATTAAACCATTTAATTAACTAGAAATGTAAATGTTATGATGCACGTGTGTCCTTTTTCCCTTGGTGTGAGGCAATAGGTCCATCCTAGCTTCGTTTTAGATTTTTCAGGGGTATGTCATCTATTTATTGCCACTGGGACACCGATTAGGCTGTTTATGGTTTCTATTTTAACCTTACCACTTGTAGTACTTTAGGGCACCATACCCTTTTATACCTTATCGCTTCATAGTTTTTTTAGATTTTAGTGGCGTATACCCTGAACCAAATAATAATAATAATAATAAGCTAAAACTCGAAAAAAAATGCCAAGCATAACTTTTGAGGAATATGGGGGGGGGGGAGCCCTTCATAGATTGAACCAAGAAAATGAATATTATTGGTTCCATCTTGGAGATAACATATACTTTTTTTTAGGAGGCTATCTGGCGACTTCCCACTTGGGTATAAGTCGCTGCAATCACACAGCCTAGCTCTAGGCTACTTTAAAATAAAAATATGAAAACAAAACAACGATAAAAAGGGAAGATGAAAACAATTAGGAAGCAAGCTCCGGCGTCGTGGTTTGGTCCCCCTCCCCCCGGCACAGGAGCGTGCGACCTACAAAGAAAACAACAATAAGAACCCCCCTCCCCTCCCAACAAAACTTAGTTAAATAAAAGGAAGAAGGCAGGCTTCCCCCCAAAAGTCCACCAGTCAATGAGCACACACTCGTCCCGAGTACAAGGGACAGGCGGTAGTGACCCGACCCATCCCGGTAGCGAGAGAGGTAACCTGCACGAATATCGCCAAGACTGGGATATTCATCAAGAATGTGCCAAACAGTCTAGGGGACAACGCAGTCTTCAGACTAGGGCGCTGGCAATTGCACCATCAAATGGCGGTGCGTCCCGCGAGTGTACCCAATATGGAGATGACGGAAAGCAACCTGAAGCCTTCGCGGCATTGGGAGGTAGGTCCATGGGAAAAGTCGCGGCGCAATGGCACGCAACTTTAAGTTCCCTTCGACCGTCTCCGATCTTCTTTGCCAAGCAACCCGAAGAGCTGCCCGTATTCCTGCCATGTAGTTGGGGTGAGGAAGAGCGAAACGCTGGTCCGGTCGCAGAGACCCCGCGGACTCTTTGGCGCCCTCATCGGCGCGCTCATTCCCCGTAATTTCTACATGTCCAGGAACCCAGAAAAAGATAATCTAGACATCCGCCCGGCTTGCCAAAACCATGGCGTCACGGATATCGTGAACCAGGGGATACGGAGATTCCAATGCCCCGAAAGCACTCAAAGCGCTTTGTGAGTCGCTATAGATAACAATCCGGTCTCCGAACCGGGCACGTCGCGTAATCTCCCGTACCGAGTGGTGTATTGCCACCAGCTCGGCCGTGAAGAAAGACGCAGCGCCTGGTAGAGCCCAGCTGACTTCAAACAGAGGGGATACAGCGTGGAAGCCGAGCCCCTCTTGGGACTCCGAGCCATCCATATACACTGACACGGTTCCATCGTGACACGAGGTGTGCTCCAAAAAGGTCAAATGCAATACTCCCGGCGCTGTACAAGCTTTGGGAGCAGAGGCGTGGCGACAAATAGTCAAATGTGGTAACCACCAGTGTCACCTTCTGGGCCGAACCAGGGGAGACACTGGCCCGAGAGCTATACCTAGTTCTCGAAGGAGTTTCCTGGCCCTAAACGCAAAGGGCTTAGGGTATGACTGGCGTCTCTTGGTGGCATTGACAGCGTCGAAATCATCTGCGGACGCAGTGAGAGCTGTTGTTGACTGAGGGAGGTGCCGGGCTGACTTGTACAGGCGAGTGATGCACTGTACGCGGCGTAGAGCGAGTAGCATCTTCCCAGCATCCGGTCTCCAGGCAAAGGCCAGTGTGGTGGATCGAATCCACCTTCCGCAATAAACGCTCGGCTGCGGATAAATAAAATTCACATCCGTAGTCGAGCTTCGAACGAACAAAGGATCGATAAAAAAGTAAGGCATAGCCCTATCATCGCCCAAAGCGTTAAACGTCACGGAACGGAGAATATCCATGGCGCGGGTAAAAGAGACCCTAAGGCTGCGAATATGAGCCTCACAGGTGAGGCGTTGGTCAAATACAAGACCAAGGAAACGGTGCGATTCCACCACTTCCAGGCGCACCCTATTAAGGAAACAACTCTGGGTCTGGGATAGCGGTAGAAGTGCACCACCTTAGTCTTGGCCAAATAAAACCAAAACCTGTGCGCTTCGGCATAGCGAGAGACGCGGTTTAATGCCTAGTGGAGTCGACGCTCCAGAGTTTGCATCTGGGCCGCGCCAAAAGAGATCAAAAGGTGGTCCACGAAGAGCATAGCGAGAACATCTTCCGGCAGCACCGGATTGATGCCATAGATGCGCAGGCCAAAGAGTATGACACTGAGGACACCTTTCTGCGGGACACCTTCTTCCTGCTCCATTGGGCCGGAGAGGGCTCCCCCGATCCATACATGAAATCGACGATCTCGCCACAATTCAGATATAAACATTGGGAGGCGTCCCCTCGCCCCCATCGTGTGGAGAGTCTCCATGATACCGTATCGCCATGCGGTATCATAGGCCTTCTCCAGATCGACAAACACTGTGGCGTAGTGCTGTCAACCTAGAAAGGGCTCGCAGACGGCATTTTCCAGTTGGAGCAGAGCATCCGACGTGGAGTGGAACTTTCGGAAGCCGTACTGTGCAGAAGACAGATGGCTTCCGCTGTCTAGGAAGAAGGCTAATCTAACATTTATCAATTTCTCCATCAACTTGCACAGGCAAGAGATTAAAGAGATTGGACGGAAACCCGCCGGAGTAGAGTGATCTCTCCCAAGTTTGCGAAAGGCGAGCACAGTAACGATTTGCCAGGAATCTGGAAGGAGAAAAAACACATAGATCCTGTTGAACAAATCTAACAGAAAGGCACTGCCTCGCTCACCCAGGTGTCGAAGCATGGCGTAGGGGACATCGTCCGGACCATGGGAGGTGTCCGCACACGAAGCAATAGCGGAACGCAACTACTCAGAGTAAACCTCTTGTTAAAGGGTTCTCCGCCTCTGGAGGTAAAGTCCAGTCGGCGGCCTTCCGCGACACCATGACATACATTGAATGCTGTCGGAGCAGCATCCAGGCTAGAGAATGCGGAGAAAGCGGTTGCGAAGGATTCTGCCACGGATTCGGGGTCCGAGATTGCAGTCCTATTCTCCTGGAGAACGGGATGTGGGTCCTGCGAGAATTGTTCCGAATCCTTTTGACTCGCTTCCACACCTCTGCTATAGGGGTCTTCCCGTTAAGTGAGGAAACGTATGCCTGCCAAGGAGAGCGGCGGGCGTGCTTCTAGATATACCCGAACCTAGCCCTAGACCGACAAAATTCACCGACAGTGAGATCGTTCGGGCGGCGCTTATAGCACATTTAGGCATAAGGCTTCTGTTTGAGGGCCGTCTCACACTCGGCCGACCACCATGAGAGTGATCGGCGTGCAAAATGGCCTGGTGTTCTGGGAATAGTAGGCAGGCCCGCGGCGATAAGGTTACCGGAGAAGAACTCAACGGCCTCATTTACCGACCTAAACTCCTCGACTAAGATAGAGAATTCAGTCATTTCCTGAAATGCAGGCCACCGCGCCCACGCCAAGCACCACCGAGGTGGGCTATCAGACAGCAGTTGCCCTGAAAATGATATTTGAATGGGAAAGTGATCACTACCATGGAGGTCATCGACCACCCTCCAATCAAAATCAAGGCAAGAAAATAAAGCGGTTCTCGGGCACTGATGCGTAAACTCATCCACATTTATGACACCTATCTCAAGCTCGCCGATCAGATCGGCAAGCACTTTTCCCCTGGGATTTATTGAGTAATTGCCCCCAAGGAGGATGTCTGCCGTTCAGATCTCCAAACAAGTGAAAGGGCATCGGCAACCATGCCACGACGCGGCGGAAGTCCCCCGCGTCGAAGTCAGCTGACGGTGGAATGTACGCAGAAATGAAAGTATACCTCCTATCCAGGTGCAGCTGCACAGCCACTGCCGGAAAGGAGGTATCTAAAGTGAAAGGAAAAATGGAGACATCATGCCGGGTGTAAACCGCGCATTCCCCGGCTGTCATCTCATGGTGGTAGGGTCACAAAACCCTTATACCCCGGGAGGGCGGGCAGGGGGCACGCGCCTAGCATGGTCTCCTGCAGGAAAATATCTAACGGGGAACGGGACGAGACGAGCTTCCACAGCTCCTCCCAGTTGGCCCGGAGTCTTCGGCAATTCTATTGAGGGAATATGCCCTCCAGGCCTAGCTCGGAGGAGACGTGGCGGCTCTCTTCGAATAGAAGACCATCACGGGAATGACCGTACGCTTCCCGGGGGCAGAACCCCGGGCGCTGTTGGCCGGACAAAGCGCTGAAGGCGCTGTCGCCTTCGAGGACTTAATGGGGGAGGTTGGGATCGCAATGCGACTCTTTTCCTCCCTCCGCCTCGAAACCTTAGACAGGCGTTGTGGCTTCGGAGGCGGGGGGGGCCCTCTTTTCGAGCATCCACCGTTTCCGAGCCACTCAGCGCACCATTTGGCTGGGCGAAGGAGCCGAAGCTCCTTTGTTGTTGTCCTCCTTTCGTGATATAGCTTTAGGAACCCCGGAAGATAGCCTAGCGACCAACTTCAAGGGTGTTGCCTCCTGTGAGTCTAACGACTTGGTGGAGGCACGTGGCCGTTTCGCTTTACGGGAAACGGTCACACTGGGGGAAGGGAGGGGAGCCCTGGTTTTAGACGGGGCTGGTTGTGACCCCTTTGTGCCGCCAGCTTTACCAGGGGAACGCCCGAGTTGAGTAGAACACGCAGAAGTGCTCCGAATGGACGCGGAAACAACCGTGCTCGTTGGCCTTCCGGGATGAGAGTCGATCCTGGGCCTGAACGACCAGGATTTCGTTCTCAAGGAGATAAGCACCACATTGCTTCGGAGAAGCGGGGTGCGGCTCTCCGCAATTGACACACTTGGCCAAACAGGATTTAGACTTATCGTATGCAGCCTTGGAGCAATTTATATATACTTCGGGTGACCCAGACTTTGCACATCTACATGAGCGATTCGTATGGCCTAGGCGGTGACAGTAATAGCACCGCCACGGCAGTGGCATCAATGCCTTCACGCGATAGTGATACTAACCATCACGCACCGACTCAGGGAGCTTGTCAAAGTCGAACGTGACGAAGAGTGTAGGAGTGGGTCTCGAGGCCCCTCCCTGTTTTCTCATCACACGTTTGACCTTGACCGCCCCATAGTCGGCCAGCTCTAAGGTGATGTCCTCTATGGAGTACTCAACGAGTTTCCTAACATAAACTACTCCTTTCCGGGGTGCCATGAAGTGTCCGAAGAGCACTTATCTTGGCCGCCTCGGAGAGACCCGCCGCATTCGCCAGAAGGCTCATGTCCGAGTAACGGGTCACCTTCGGCTCTCTATCAATTACACTACCTAATGGTCTTGTCTGATTGATAATGTTACCCTTAGCCAACATGCTACCATCAGTGGAGCGAATAATGAGGATGCGTTTGAAGCCAGCGGGCTCGAAAACGCCAGTTACCCTATGCATGAGGGCCCGATGTTATCGAGGCTTCGCCCTGCGCACTTTTGGTCTTAGTCATAGTCAGGGACTCCGCACCCGGGGGAGGCAGAGGTGCCAGATGTGCAGATATTGGCTTGGTCGCTTACTCAATTAACCACAGACCCATCCGTCCCCGCAGCCCCCGCGGATGGAGAAGATCCCTGAGTCATCTTAGTCTTATTCCTATTTTTTTCTTTTTAGGAGAGGAGGGCGGGGAATGAACCCGCTTCTTCCCTTCGCCGGCAGGAGCCCCCAGGCCAGATGGATCAGCCTCAGCCAGGTCCTTCTCCGAGATGGAAAAGGTCCTGGTAGTAGCAGGGGCACCGGTCGGAAGAGATCCTTCCCCTCCTTGTACTGCCTTGGAAACCCAGGCCGTTTGAGGAGGACCTTACATAGGGGCAAATTCGGGTTGGTGCCTGGCGCTGAGCCATGTTTCCGAAAGGGCCTTGCTTCCCTCTCCCCCCTAAGGGGGTTTGCCTTACCGAGCTGCTTCAATGCGGAGCGATCGGCTATGGGCTGCTTGCTGGCTTTCTTTTCAGTCCCCTTGCAAATAAAAGGGGGGACTGTGAATGGGAAGAGTGAGGTGCCCGAAAGCACCTCCAGAGAAGACGGTGAGGGGGAGTCCCCTACACCCGTAGGCGTAAGAGAAGACTAAGCCTCCTCTCCGGTTAGAGAAGTTTGGAAGGTCCCCTGTGCAAGCACAGGGGAAGGGGACCTCAATTTTTCTGTGGAGCTGCCCGAAGGCGGCTCCGACGATGGAATAGGGGAAATTAAGGGGAGATTTTTTATTTATTTATCATTGGGCATGGTGACCATAAACTTTTCACGGGATGCATACGCTCACCACCCCTTGCATTAGCCCACCCTCTAAGGGGTGCGTATAGGCCTGGCAGAGACAGTTGCCGCCATTCAGGACCACCCATCCCGCCTGGTGTCCTGGCAGTCCGTCGTCATGGCGGCTCCACCTTGGACATGGCGTAAAAACGAAGATAGATGGTGAAGTGAGAAGGAAAGAGAACGTGAGGAAGTTATGGGTGGGGATGAAGCAGGTTGTTAAAAACTCACCACCCCACACCGGAACTCAGGGGTTAGGGAACATTGTCCCCTCCCTCCTCAGCCCTGATCCGGGACGGTTGGCTGAGAAGAAGGTCAACATCTACCCTGTGAAATTCGATGCTGACCAGTAAAGTTGTGGGAGAGGTTGTATGAAAAGCGAGGAAACCGGAGGAAACACAAGTGTTTTGAAGGAAGGAGAAGAGGCTAGGCTAGGGTCGGACGGGGTGCTGAGTCCTTTAGCATGGCGGCGGCCAGGATGGCAAATCGCCGTGCTCCTTACGGTGTGGATATAACATAGTATACAAACAAGGTCTGCTGACCAAAAGTCAGGGGGACTCACTTATCCTGATTTATGACCTTACGACCTTAAAAACTTTTAATAATTCACGGACTAACTTCAAGAGGACCTTGGAAATTATATCATTCGAAAGGGACTGTAAAAAAACATAAGGATTTTAAATTTCATTCGTATCGGTCTAATAGTTATGAATTTATTTCCAAATAATTCCCAGGATAACCTAGGGAGGATTTTGGAAATTGTGTCGTTAAAAAGAGAATGTAAGACAGCATAAGGGTTTCAAATCTCGTTAATATCGGTCGTATAGTTATGAAATTATTGCCAAATAATTCTCCGGCTAACCTTGGGAGGAATTTGGTAAATATATCATTAGAAAGAGAATGTAAAACAACTTAAAACTTTCAAACTTCATTAGAATCGGCCGAATAGTTAGGATGTTATTGCCTCCTAAAATAATTCCATGGATAACCTTGTGTGGTGGTGGTGTAGGTTGTTGTACTGTAGGTGGTGGTAGTGTAGGTGCTGTAGGTGTCGTAGGAGGTGGTGGTAATGTAGGTCGCGATGGCGTATGTGGTAATGGTGTAGCTGCAAGTGGTAATGGTGTAGCTGGTGCAAGTGGGGTGGTGTAGGTGGGAGTGCTGTAGGTGATGTGAGTTTATGTGTTGTAGATGGTGGTGGTCGTGTAGGTGATAGTGGTGTAGGTGATGGTGGCGTAGGTAATGGTGGTGTAGGTGGTGGTGATGTAGGTGGTATAGGTGGTGTAGGTGTAGATGGTGGTGCTATAAGTGGTGATGGTATAGGTGGTTGTGGTTTAGGAGGTGGTAGTGGTGGGGTAGGTGGTGGTGGTGGTGGTGTAGGCGGTGGTAGTCTAGGTGGTAGTATTATAGGTGGTGGTGTAGGTGAAGCTGGGGTAGGCGGAGGTGCTGTAGGTGGTAGTGGTGTTGGTTTATGAAGGTGTAGGTAGTCGGTGGTGTAGGTAGTGGTGGTATAGCTGATGGTGGTGTAGGCGTAGGTGGTGTAGAATTTGGTGGTGTAGAATTTGATGGTGTAGAATTTGGTGGTGTAGGTGGGGTAGATGGTGGTGTAGGTTGTGTAGGTGATGATTCGAAGGACATTGTAAAACAACATAAGGGTTTCAAAGTTCGTTAGAATCTGCTGAATATTTACAATGTCATTACAAAACGACAAAAGCAAAAGAGGGACCGACCGCCCGACCGACGGACTGACCGAATGACCGAAATAGTGAGATGTAAAATCCCCCGTGACTAGACTCGCACGCGACTAAAAATGAGGTGTCTGTTCAGCGATTGAAACTTTTAGACGAATGGACGAGGTCTCTTCATAGATTGAAACTCCTAGACGGATATAATGGTCTTTTCATAGCTTGACCCGAGTAGAAGCGCATGAGGTCTATTCATAGATTTAACCAAGTAACCGGATATGAGGAGTCTCTTTAAAGAATGACTCCAATGGACGGACAATGAGAGATCTTTCAACTTTTGAACCTAGTAGAAGAATATGAGAGGTCTCTTCATAGATTGAATCAAGTAAACAGATGAGAGAGGTCTCTTCATAGATGAAACCTAGGAGACTGATATGAGACCAGTGTTCATAGAATGAACCGAACACATGGATATGAGAATTCCATTCATAGATTGAACCAAGTAGATGAATAGGAGAGGTCGCTTCAAAAATAAATTCTAGTAAACGGATATGAAACGTCTCTTCATTGCTCTAAGGTATTGAAATTCCACCTCTCGAGCCCAGTCCAATCCCACCGGAGGGGACACAATAATTTCAGGATAAAAAGCGAGCACCTCAACTGCTTCCTTCCTCTCCTATTCACACACATTACTTTTAGCTCTTCCGTTTCCGACCCTGCCAAAGAGATTTACATATCTACAACAACCCCTACTGAGAAACAGGTAGGCCTCTTTGTTTAAAATAGGGCTCCTTAGTCACCGTTTGTTGGCCAAACAGTACTACCGCTCTTACTGCGCTTTCCCCTGCTAAGAAGACCGGTCTCCAATATCCTCTGCCTTGACAGAGATTGTTACCTTGATCTTTATGTAAATTTCAGAAAAGTTGCTCGCAGGATTTCCTCTAAATATTGTAAAGAAATGAGTAGTTCAATTAACTCTCATAATATTACCTCTATTATTTTTTTATTTTAATTTTAGGAGCCCATCTGGCGACTGCCTACTTGGGCATAAGTCGCCAATATTACCTCTAAATGATGAATTTGATGACATGCACAATTAATATATTGATGGGTGTCTTTGGCAATAAATGGAGAGAGAGAATAATGAAAAGTACAAGTGGTACCAGGTTCTTTATTACTGACTGTCGCTCCTCTGGAGCTTAGTTCTTGTTACTCTGAAGCAGCACCAGAGGAGGGAATCGACATTAATAAAGAACCTTGTACCCTTTGTGGTTTCTATTATTTTCCCTCACAATTTATATAGAGCGATATAAAAGAGATATAAAAATACAACAATATAAAATGCAGTAATATAAAATAGATGAGTATAAAATACAGCAATATAAAAAAGTAATTTAATAGAGCAATATAAAATACTAATATAAAATACAGAAATATAACAGAGTAATATAAAATAGAACAATATAAAAGAGTAATATAAAATATGTAGAGCAATATTAAATAGAACAAAATGAAAATAGAGCAATATTACATATAATAATATAAGATACAGCAATATAAAATATAGCTATATAAAATAGAGAGATATAAAATACAGCAATATAAAATACAGCAAGATAAAATACAGCAATATAAAATATAGCCATATAAAATAGAGCAATATAAAATATATGCTATGAAAATCGACTGCTAGCTGCTCTGTAGAAAAATAGGTCACATACCTGAGGCTAAAAACTAAATTAAACTAAAGAAAAAATAGGGCTTCTTCCGGGATTATTTCTTTCTCTTCAGCTACAAATTCAAAAGGAAGATTTAAAGTAAAATATCAATTAATCTGTTTTATAAATTAATATATAATAATATTTCCTAATTTGGTTCAATAATAATAAATGTACAGTTGCCCCAAACGACCATTTCACACTTCAAAATATTTCGTAACAAAGAACGATATAATTATTTATATATGCTTTCAAAATCCTCGAATACACTTGTATGACTTCAGCTAAGTTTTGCTGTTATATGTTGCCAACTAATATTATTTGGTGTCATAGAAGCTTAAAAATTAATTATAGAGCTAAAAAATGTCAATGAATATTAATAGGAATATTTTTGCGACATCGATGGTTGAAAAAAATAAATAAATAAAGTTAATTAAGCTGAAAATAATGGGTGAAATTTGGTAACCCTGTTTGGAAACAAAACCGGTTAAAAATGTTTCGTCTAAACTGCTTGAAATAACGCACTCAGGTAAAAACCGTCGAAGCAAACAGAAACATGGAACAGACATACATATTGACACCGACGTCTCAAAGTCAGTAGTGGGCGTCCGTTGCGTCCTTTCAGGTAAAACGAGTCAGGGCGTCTGACAGCGTTGCTCAGTCTTTTCACCAGAATTACCTGGATTACACACAGCTTAAAAGTTATCTCCCAAGATAATCCAGGTAAATACACGATTTTCACCGATTCGGCGGTGTAGAAACAGCAAACTAATATCGACCCACTAGAATCTGCGATCCGTATCAAGATCTACACTTTTTCAGCAGAATGTACATTTTTGTTTGTGCTCAGGAAAATTGGGCATTAGTGATAATGAAAGAGATGAAAAGACAGCCAAAGGAGCGAGTAGAAATTTTGAAATCTCTCCCAAATCAATTCCCTACAGGACCTATATAAACTTCGAAATAAAATTTCCTTGATAATGTGGAAAACGGATTTGCAAACGAACGGCCATCCACCTCTGAGAAGCATTAAAAAGGCCCAAACAATTCACCAAGAGCACTACGGAGAGAAAGGAAGAAAGAAGTACCTTGTTTGACCTCGCATATGCTATACGAAGCTTGCCTATAGCTTTCATTTCTATCCCCCCCCCTCCACACACTGCTAAACATATAGATAATGATAGATTTCCAACTTTATAGTAAGCAGAGAATAGAGTACTTAGGACCAAACCTAACATTAGTCACTATCAACAAAAAAATAGACAAACTAATGAAATACCTAATTGCAACCAGGTTTTTTAACAATATAACTCCCAAACTCGGGTAAAAAATACACACAACATAGATAGCCTTCTTCCCCAAAGCGTGGGAGAGAAGGCGCATTCCATCCCACCCAGTGATAGTAGCCGGGGCTAATCAAATGGCCCCCAGTAGTGTCGTTCCCTTGTCGGGGTCAGTGTTGGCCGTCACGGTCAGGAATGACGAATATTTATCCTATTGAAATTCAAACAACCAGCCATCAACATCTCAAATTAAAACAATCAACAAACTAACAAACCTTAAACAGATATTCGGACCAGCTTGTTCGTTACGGTATATCAATATAAAAACTTTGAAACCATTATGTGCTTTGGAACTATGAGAGCAACTTCAAGCTGTGGCCGGAGAGTCCAACCAGAATTCTCACCCAACCACTGTAAAACAGCGCCAACGGTAAAAGCAAAAAATGAAAGAATAAATAAATTGCTTGCCCTCACCGTCATAGGTGAACACAAATTCACTTCAACAGCAAATACATTCCTAATACTAGAGTAAACACAGTCTTGATTAGTCGTTGTATGCCCGGCCCCTAAAGCTCAGAAGCTATTATTTGTAAAAAGTTTTTTTCAGAGGACGACCAATGTGTGGTTTCCGTACCGATATCGAAAGAAAATCGCTGCACCTTCCTATCCCAATAAAAATAGTCAAAATTACATTCTAACAACAGACCATCTCTCTAATCATCTGGTTCGCTGGATGAACATAAAAATTTAGGCGGAATTGCCCACACTTATAAAATGCTTAAATTTTGTTCACCAGTAAATCCTGCAAGGAAGACCTACAGCTTTGTTCAAGGTGCTCAGGAAAGGGCCATTACAAGTAACAGTGCTAAATACCCAAAATATGCAATAACTACAGCGAAGGCCACTAATCCCTCTAAAAATCTACCTACACTATCTTTTCTACTAAGAAGTCCGCATAAAGATGTTGCGTTCCGGAATCCGAAGCCATCAAGCCCTGGTAGAAGATGGAAGAAAATTTAGCACCCCGAACTACGTAGAAGTAATAATCCAGCAGTCTACCTGTGAGGGTATGGAACGTACATACTCGCATGCCCCCAGACAATCGTGGGAACGAAAGAAAATTGTAGTTTGAGTTGACCTTCGTCTCCTCTCCCCCCCCCCCACCCTTTCCCAACAAGCGACAGGAAGTCTGACGAAAGAAGGCCTATCTCACAGAGAAACCTAAATTCTATTTGCCTTCTTTATGATACCATGGAGATTGTCCAGAAGGCGCTGCGATAAGCAAATTTTTCTGAATGGAATCTATCTCTCGATTTCACACAGTCCACGGTATAAATGACAACGTCGTTCACCCCTCTACAGCAGTGTCCCAAACCTACTCGCGTAACCCTCACGTTGAACGAGAGTCGTTGCCGTAACGTATCGACTGCAAACGCACCGCCGAGTTCATTTGGTCGCTGTCTCAAAGTGTTCCTGAGGCAAATCGCGCCCCACAGAGTCTGTGACTAGAAGAGTACGCTCTGTTGCTCAACGTAGCTTGAGAAAGAAAAAAGGAACATCCGAATAGTTACTGCAAGTTACTATTTGTTAGTGTCACATCCAGTTAGGAGTGAACTAACCAGAACTGCAGTCAGCAGCCCCGAACCCGTCGTCTTATCCCCCCTCTCCCCGAGAACTCGTGTTAACGCCACCCGAACCACCCCGTCTGGACCTGAGTAGTCGTCTCTCCAATCCATCACAATTAATGGTAATCTGTAAACCCAGTGTCCCTCTATTCTTAAATTACCTATTTAATTAACAGTGATTGATACTCCCATTGAGTCATTATAAATCTAGACGCCTAACGTCCGTGTTTAATATTTAATCCTTATTTACCTAAATGCCCGTTTAACTATTGCTTCTAATTATTATATTTTTGTAAAGTAAAGTTTATTTTTGTACGTGTGTTTATTTGTGGCTCCCACTTTTTGACGTACCCTTGGCATGACTTTAATTAAGAATCCCTTTGGCTAATTTATTCAACCTGTAATATGCACTCTTAGAATTTAACAATCACAAACCTCCCCCCAGTAACAAGTGGGACTTTTATAGTGTGAATCCTGGCCGTGGCACAACTCGCCTCTAACCAGGTTTCGCACGTTCAGTAGGAATTAAAGCCTATATGTTAAATATATATATATATATATATATATATATATATATATATATATATATATATATATATATATATATATATATATATATATATATATATGATCGTAGATTGAGTCATAGGGTCAATACCATCAACTTAAACAGAAGCGGTGTGTCCAGATCAAGGACTAAAATAATTATTGGACCAGACTATGAGCAATTGTACGACATATATAAAAGTGGTGTCAGCTTTAAGGTGTCGAATTTCTGTGGAAGCGAACTCATATAGCCTAAAACTTGCCAACGTCCAAGGAAGCCCAAATAAACTAACCAAAATTTTAATAATGATAGTCTATTCCCCAAAGGAATATAAATAATAACCATTAATAATCCTTTCCAGATAGCAAAAACAAAGCTCGGAAAATATTCGTTATTTTGGGGGTTAGTTATTAGATTATATCGGTTAGGAACAATTGCAGCTTCTAATTCTCTTACCAGGTGCGTAAGTTCTTTCGTGAGTCACCAGTTGCGTCAGCAAGATCAGCAATGGCTTCACAATCGTTCGAAGTTTTCGTCAAGCAAGGACAAGCTCTTGGTCTCACAGGACAGGAACTAAAGGAATTCGTCCAAAGCGAACAGCGAGAGGAAAGAGCACGTGAAATGGAAGTAAGAAAAGAAGGGTTAGAATTGGAAGAAAGGAGAAGAAAAGAAGAGTTAGAATTGGAAGAAAGGAGAAGAAAAGAAGAGTTAGAATTGAAAGAAAGGAGAAGGAAAGAAGTGTTAGAAATGGAAGTAAGAAAAGAAGAATTTGAAGAAAGAGAAAGGATTCGAAAACATGAAAGGGAATTAGGCAGAGACCAAGTTAAAGTCAGTTCTGTTGGATCCCGTGACGATTAACCCAAGGCCCCCGCTATGGAACTTCCCCAATATAAAGACGAGGAAGATTTGTGCTCATACTTAACACATTTTGAAAAGATCTTCGAGGTAAACGGATGGGCCATAGAATCCGAAGGAGTCAGTAGATTGCTCCCATTGCTTAGTCCGCGCTTAAGAGAAATTTTCATCTCGTTACCACACGAAGCTACAATAGACTATTTCACCTTGAAGGCCGAATTACCTCTACGCCTTAAACCTGAACCCCTAGTTCTACCGCGCTAAGTTTAGATCGGCTAAAATCCAGCCCGGTCAAACTTACCGACATTTTGGATATATCCTGAAGCGAAACCTCCAGTTCTGGCTAGAATCCTCCAAAGTCGAATCAGAGTATGAGGCCCTGATTGACTTTATGTTAAAAGACCAGCTATTGTCCACCCTCTCCAGGAGATCCGAGCATTCGTGCAAGACCGCCGAGCGTCTACCTTTCAAGAATGCCTCGAGGAAGCTGATCTCCATGCGACAAATCATCGCCTATACCCACAAGATACCCGGAAGAATAGTCCCCCGTCCCCAAAGAATAAATTTAGTCAATGGAAGTCCCAACAAAGGAAACCCCCTTCATTGATAAAGACCATAGCCCCGTTCAGGCCAAAGAATAAGCCTTTTGTAGCCCACGAAGACAGAAAACCCCCAGTCTTCAATACCCCTTACAATAACCAGCACCAGAATGAGCAGGTTATATGCTACTCCTGCGGTTCCCTCGGGGCCATTATAAGTCCCAATGTGTACAGAATTCCAGCCTACGTCCCACCTAGAGCCAACAAGTCCACCAAGTAACTGCTACCCTTCCCCCGGAACAGCCGGCCGCGCTTACGTCATCCCCCTCGTCTCCATCCCCACAGGAATTTCAAGAGTTCCCCCAGAGGACTAAATTTTGAAACTGGCTCAATCAATGGCTGTAAAGTGTCCACCCTCGTTAGAGACACAGGGTGCACATGCATTGTGGTGTCAGACAAATTGCTTCCCCGTTTCGACCGCCAACATAAGAAGTACGCAATAGTACACGACTTCTTGGGCCGAGAAAATAGATTCCCGGTAATCCGCTGCCATGTACAGTGTAAATATTTCACGGGTTGGGTCGACGTAGTGGAAGCCCCCATCAAATATTGCTCGATACTCATTGGCCAGAGCGCACTACTCTCCCCGAGTGAAGTGACTCAAACTGTCGTCACTCGAGCGCAAACTAGCAACAGGCCTCTCCCCCAACGCGCCTTTTCACCTCAGAGGCACCTTTAGAGGTTCCAACGAGTAATGCACAATTCCTCAGAGCTCAGCAGAGCTGCCCTTTACTTCAATCCCTTTGGGAAAAGGCCCGAAAGAACGAAGAGGTGATCGTTCGAGGGAACCGTCCCATAAGGTACATCATTAACGACTCCCTTCTGTTTCACACCTCGCGGGATGAGTCTGACCCACCTTCCAAGGTCATGTGTATTCCGCGCACACATGTAGACTAAATCCTGCGAGTAGCACATGAAAGTCCCATGGTCGGTCATTTCGGTCATAACAAGACTTCTCAGCAAGTATTTAAATACTTTTTTGGGCCCGGTGCAGCCAAAGATATTGCAGAATTCTGCAAAACGTGCGATTTGTTTCAGAAAATCACTGCAAAAGGTCGAATAGCGCCATCTCCCCTGCAAAGAACCCCAGTCATTTCAGAGCCCTTCTCGAGAGTCGCCATCGACCTCATCGGACCAAACACCCCCTTCCGCCAAAAGTTATACGCACGTACTAACATTGATAGACTGCGCTACCCGATTCTTAGACGCTGTCGCTCTAAAAAGGATCGATAGTATCTCTTGCTCTGAAGCCCTTATTTCCATTTTTTCTAGAGTAGGATTGTCCAAAGAAATCATGTTAGATAGAGGCCGCCAGTTTACCTCTGAGCTCATGGAACACGTGAACACCCTGCTCCAAATTAAACTCATTTTTACCACGCCCTCCCATCCGAGCGCGAACGGCATGTGCGAAAAGTTGAATGCGAACTTTAAAGGCGTTTTCAAGAAGCTTTGCATATAACAACCCCAAGAATGGCACCGATATTTGCCAGTTGCGTTATTCGCATGCCGCGAAATTCCCCATAGGACCATCGGATTTTCCCCATTTGAGCTCCTCTATGGGAGAAACGTGCGGGGGCCCCTCATTATTTTGAAGGAGTTATGGACAAATTCCCGTATGTGTCCAGAATTAAGGAACACTTATTCCTTTGTCCTCGAACTAAGGGAAAGATTAAAAAGAGGTTCTGAGATAGCAGTAAGAAATTCCAAAATTAATATGGAAAAGTATCGGACATACTTTGATCTAAAGGCCAAACACAGAAAACTGAAGCCCGGAGATGAAGTTCTACTCTTACTCCCTTCGGACTCCCATAAACTTCTCTCCCAATGGAAAGGCCCCTACCCCGTCCCGAAAACCCACGGATCGGTCGATTACGTAATACAGACACCCGCAGGTGATAAGTTATATCACATAAACATGCTAAAAAAGTATCATAGACGGGCCTGTATAAACAATATAGTTGCCTTCGACTAAGAAAGGTTAATTGACGCCGTCCACGCAAACAACACCCTAAATATTGTTAATTCGATTTGCGTAGAGTCAAGCGAAGATTGTCCCCTCCCCGTCCTCCCGTCCAAGCTGCCCCCCCCATAAAAAACCTTTCCCCAAGTTGGATGTAAACTCCAACCTCACTCCTGCCCAAAGGAACCAAATGATGGCGCTTTTGGAACAATTTAGTGACGTCATTTCCGAGTCACCGGGATGCTCGACTCAGTTCAAACATGATATCGCCCTCACTACGCTCGAACCTGTGCGATGTAAGCCCTATCCCATACCGATGCACCTAAGAGACGCTTTCAATGAGGAAGTCGACAATCTTTTGCAATTAGGAATTATCGAGCCATCTACGTCCGATTACTGTTTCCCAATAGTCATGGTCCGCAAGCCAGACCAGTCCTTTAGGATGTGCGTCGATTTTCGTAGGCTAAAGACCGTCACCGTGTTCGACACCGAGCCTCTCCCCTAATTGACCAAAATTTACATCTCTTCGAAGGAGCCGCCTATGTAAGGCCTATTATCAGATCCCCCTAAAGGCATCAGCGAGGAAACTAACAGCCTTTCCTACAGACAAAGGTTTAATGGAATTCACTCGTCTTCCTTTTGGCCTAGTCACTGCCTGCAGTTGCTACAACCGCATAATGCTCCATGTAATAGACTTTAAAAAAACGGGTTTTTTTATTTTGATAACGTGTATGTTGCTACACGTTCATGGAACGACCATATCTTGTCCCTCCGCCCGCTTTTAGAACGCTTAAAGCATCATGGCTTAACGATTTAACCCTCAAAATGCCATTTTTCCTATAAATCCATAGAATACCTTGAATTTAAAATAGGCGAAAGTAATCGGGCCCCACAGAAAGAGAAGGTAAAGGCTATTGTAAATATGCCCCTACCGCGCACCAAGAAGCAATTACGGTCTTTCCTCGGTGCCGCATCGTTTTACCGCCGCTTCGTACCCCAATACGCTTCTGTAGCAGCTCCTCTAAGCGATCTGCTAAAAAAGAAACTCCCGGACCCCCTCCAGTGGAACCCCGACGCCGAAGCACACTTTGAAGAGCTCAAAGAGAAGCTAGTCTCCGCCCCGATCTTAAAACTGCCGAACCCTAAAAAAAAATTGGCGTAAGGACAGATGCCTCCCAACTGATATTGGCTGCGTATTACTCCAATACGACGAGGACCAAGAACCCGCTCCTATAAGCTATGCGAGTCGCCGACTGACGGCTCGCGAAATGGCGTACGCTACGGTAGAACTGGAAGCTCTTGCGATTGTTTTTGGGATAACAAAATGTAGAATGTATTTGGTAGGTCGTCCATTCTAAAAAGAGACTGATCATAGACCGTTAGCCTACTTAAAAAACTTGTAAAAGCCGAAACGGCAGGCTAAAGCGTTGGTCATTATTGCTAGCTTAGTACCGTTATGAAATCAGGTATCTAAAAGGGTCTGACAATGTACTCGCAGATAGTCTTTCGGGAAACCCAATTTCATAAGCGAATAAATAGTCAATTATTTATTTTTTGTGTGTATCTCTTTGTATAAATAATTATTTCTTGCCCGTACCCTGTATGTGTTTTCTTTTGTTTTGTATATGTAAATTAAAGAAACTGACGTAGCAGTAGTATTTTGTAGCCATTAGATACTAAGGTAAATTCCTAACATTTTTGATAAAATTACCGACAAAATTGTTCGAGTCGAGGAAGATAATTACAAATCCCCCCAGTGAAGTTAATTTTCACATTATTCCTTATTTCATGGCGGAATAATGTTCCTAGAAATAGGTAGGCGTGTGAGGGTATGGAACGTACATACTCGCATGCCCCCAGACAATCGTGGGAACAAATTAAATTTGTTGTTTCAGTTAACCTTCGTCTCCTCCCCCCCCCCCCTTCCCAAACAAGCGACAGGAAGTCTGACGAAAGAAGGCCTATCTCACAGAGAAGCCTAAATTCTATTTGCCTTCTTTATGATACCATGGAGATTGTCCAGAAGGCGCTGCAATAAGCGAATTGTCGTGAATGGAATCTCTCTCTCGATTTCACACATTCGGCGGTATAAATAACAACGCCATTCACCCCTTTACAGCAAGGTCCCAAACCTACTCGCGTAACCCTCACGTTGAACGAGAGTCGTTGCCGTAACGTATCAACTGGCAACGCGCCGCCGAGTTAACTGAGTCGCTGTCTCAAAGTGTTCCTGAGGCAAATCCCACCCCACAGAGTCTGTGACTAGAAGAATACGATCTGTTGCTCAACGTAACTTGAGAAAGAAAAAAAAAGAACATCCAAATAGTTACTGGAAGTTACTATTTGTTAGTTCCACATCCAGTTAGGAGTGAACTAACCGAAACTGCAGTCCGCAGCCCCAAACCCGTCGTCTTATCCCCCCTCTCCCCGAGAACTCGTGTTAACGCCACCCGAACCACCCCGTCTGGACCTGAGTAGTCGCCTCTCCAATCCATCACAATTAATGGTAATCTGTAAACCCAGTGTCCCTCTATTCTTAAATTACCTATTTAATTAACAGTGATTGATACTCCCATTCAGTCATTATAAATCTAGACGCTTAACGTCAGTGTTTAATATTTAATCCTTAATTTTGCCCGTTTAACTATTGCTAATTATTATATTTGTGTAAAGTAAAGTTTATTTTTTTCTACGTTTGTTTATTTGTGGCTTCTCCCTTTTGCCGTAACCTTGGCAAGACTTTAATTAAGCATCCCTTTGGCTAATTCATTCAACCTGTATTTTACACTCTTAGAATTCAACAATCACAAACCTCCCCCCCCCCCCCAGTAACAAGTGGGATTTTTATAGTGAGAATCCTGGCTGTGGCACAACTCGCCTCTAACCAGGTTTCGCACGTTCAGTAGGAATTAAAGCCGATATATATATATATATATATATATATATATATATATATATATATATATATATATATATATATATATATATATATATATATATATATATATATATATATATATATATCAGTAACTTATATCTCCCCAACAAAGAGCCCAGAAATAAAAAACTAGCAGAAGATGCAGTATACCGAGCGAGGAGAGCATCACATTTGAGACAGAAGTAGCCCTTTATCCTTCTGAAGACACCACACCCATGTCTTACCAAGTAACACAAAAAATAAACGCATCCAAACATTACAGAAACAACAAGCCAAAATAAAATACTTAGCCTACCAGATAATAAGAGCCCATCAAATCAAACTTCAGCAAGAACCTGAAAACCAAAGAGTGACGCCATTCAGGGACGACTCACAATCCAACGACCAAAACATAGTGAAAGAAAGAGAAAATTGGTAGAGAACACCTACTTATCATGTGCTAACAACATTAGCACCAAAACCAACAGAGCGCTCAAGACGACGAGTAGAGACTACAACCTGCAATATTGAAAACCATCAATCCAGACCATTGCACCTAGCAAAACCAAAGCTACAGCGCGCCCACAAGATCCCAAGAAACTTTCAATCCCAACAGGATCCCCAACCAGTATGACATTCATTAAACAACCGCTACCTACAATTAAAAGTTCCCCAAACTTCTATAAAAATCAAAACCTCTGCCTAATCTGGGTCCGGCCAAGAATACCAAATAAAATTCGACCACAATAGTCAACTAGCAAACAAACCAGCTTCCTACAATGGAACATGCGCGGCATTAGGGCAAACTACGAAAACTTACAGGATCTAGTAAAGGAATATCATCCCACATGCATCTGCCTCAACGAGACAATGCATAACAATCCAGATGTTTTTTAAAAGGTAAATAACTCTGCCATTCCGATCCGAATAAATGGGACAACGCCATATTTAATGATAAAACCACGACTTATAGTACGCTGAAAATATAAATACCACAGTAAAAAGCATACAGTTGAATCAACTGACTATAATATGCTCCAATTACCTGTCTCCAAACATCACAATATCATGAGCAAACTTAGAATACATAACTAACCGATCAGCTGCTCCATCCATATTTAATCCTAGGCAACTTCAATGCCCGAAGCAGAGTGTGGGGTGATGTAAAAGACCTTTACTTTTGCCAAGTTGGCTTACTTTCAATATCTCTTCAATTCCTTGCTGGTAATTTTACCAATCCAAGTTTCCACTTCTTGCAGATGAGGCAAATGTTTAGCTGAGAGTTGGGGAAGTGTTTGGGCCTCTACTCCAAATTTCCTTTAGTACTTTTGCTTGCTCGGCCTAGAGGATCTTGTCCCCCTCCAGGAGCTCGCCGCATAAGGTGATACATAAAAACGGCCTGCACGCGACGGTGTGCAGCCCGTCGCAAAGTTTCTGGTTCGATGGTAGTTCATGTCCATCTTCTTGGCGGTGCAAAGCCCTCTTTTTTTCTGAAATGAAGGGGATAGGTATATGGGCCTTATATAATTATGCGCCTATTAGTCTCTAACTGCCTACCTAGAGTACGCACTCCGTGACTTTCTTACCAACAATAGACCTACCCGAAAGAAGCCTCCTCAAGTTTCGGGCTCTTTCCCATAGGGGGCTCCTTCTTTGCGCCCTCTACGGGGCTTCCTTCCGGAGTTTACTACACCCTACTACCAAGAGGTTGTGAGCGCTTTGAAAGTAACGTTATATATGGGAAAAAATAAGGAAGTGTTAGCTGTTATAGAAAGTTAATTAAGAGTGTTCCCTCTTCCGGTCTTTACTCCGCATATTAGTTTCAGGAGGTCTCTCCAATCAAACTAATTCGTGCATATCTTTCTTCCTTAAAAAGTTTTTCTTCCTTAAAACAGTTTTTCTTCCTTAAAACAGTTTTCTTCCTTAAAAAAGTTTTTCTTCCTTAAAAATTTTTTTCTTCCTAAAAAAGTTTTTCTTCCTTAAAACAGTTTTTCTTCCTTAAAAAAGTTTTTCTTCCTTAAAATTGTTTTTCTTCCTTAAAACAGTTTTTCTTCCTTAAAACAGTTTTTCTTCCTTAAAACAGTTTTTCTTCCTTAAAAAGTTTTTCTTCCTTAAAACAGTTTTTCTTCCTTAAAGAAGTTTTCTTCCTTAAAAAGTTTTTCCCTCTTAAAAAGTTTTTCTTCCTTAAAGCAGTTTTTCTTCCTTAAAAAAGTTTTTCTTCCTTAAAAAAGTTTTTCTTCCTTAAAAAGTTTTTCTTCCTTAAAACAGTTTTTCTTCCTTAAAAAAGTTTTTCTTCCTTAAAAAGTTTTTCTTCCTTAAAACAGTTTTTCTTCCTTAAAACAGTTTTTCTTCCTTAAAACAGTTTTTCTTCCTTAAAACAGTTTTTCTTCCTTAAAGAAGTTTTCTTCCTTAAAAAGTTTTTCCCTCTTAAAAAGTTTTTCCCTCTTAAAAAGTTTTTCTTCCTTAAAAAAGTTTTTCTTCCTTAAAAAAGTTTTTCTTCCTTAAAAAGGTTTTCTTCCTTAAAAAAGTTTTTCTTCCTTAAAAAAGTTTTTCTTCCTTAAAATGTTTTTCTTCCTTAAAAAGTTTTTCTTCGTTAAAAAGGTTTTTTTCTGTTCTCTTTTAAGAAACATTCTCCTTTGTAAGGTACGGTAAATGCTTTACCCGTGTTGCGCTGGTGCGTCTAACGAGTCAAATTGAGTTCGTCTTTTGTTATTAGTATTTATTATATTTGTATTCATTATAATTATTTATTATGTTTCGCATTAATTATAGTTATTAGTTGTTTATTATCATAATTTATTATTATTATTTAGTATGATTCTTATATTATTAGTATTTATTATGATATACTATTATGTATCATTATTATGTATTATAATTGTTTATTATGATTATTAATATTAATTATTATTAGTATGTTATTAATATGATTTATTATTATCTAATAATAACAGAGTTAGGTCCCGTAGCCATAGTGGATTGGTGGACTGCCTGCAATCCAGGAATCACTTAGCAAAATAGGTGATAACCCACCCTACGCCTTAGTGGAGCGCCTATCACTACTCCTCTGTATTACATACCCTCCTAACCCTTTCCACACTTAATCTTCTGGCTGCCCAGTGCACGTTCGTACTCTTATGAGCCTTAGTCGAATGGCAGTGTCTACCATGAAGTCCATACCTGCTGTGAAGGCTGAAAGCGCGCTGGGTAGTGCAAGTATTAGGTACAAGATGTGTTTGGGCCGTCGACTTTGCTCACGTTCCTGCAGTAAACATACAAGGTAGATCCGCCGCACCATCCTTTATGGTGTAGGTTCCAGGAAAGTTCGGCTAAAAGGCGGAATGGGTTGCTTAAACCCATCAACGACAGATCGGGACCGATTTTGTGTAAAAGATCATAGTATTAAATTTCCTATCTTATGGATACTTTTCTTTTAACGTCCCTTCTCATAGGAAAGTCATAGTATCTAGTTTCCATAAGCCCCCGTTTTCCTGTTTCTTTGATTAAAGTTACAATGGAAAGCAATAGGCAAATGCAGGTGCATGGAGATCCGTACTTCCTCGGTGTCGTAGAGGAAGAGAGAAATCAAGGCACCCCTTTGCCGGAGGATGGACTTCCATCTCACCATCACCATGCAGCAAAGGGGATTTTTCTGTTCACTCTTTGGAGCCGCTCTTTGGCAGTTGCACCTATTGAAAGGATGTGTTTCGGCTTGTACTTTCTCAAGGGCATCTCCAACCATCTCTCTATGAGGAGGCTTTATCCTCTCCTAGGCATACGGTTGCAGGGTTTTTCCACGCATCCCCTTCTGTGGAGTTGCCGATGGACAGCCCAAAATTGACCTCTCTCGGTGGGAATAACCCAATAAGACCAACTTAATAGAGGGCCAAAGGAAAGCATGAAGCATCTGGCTGTGACCCCTGCAGTCCTGCAATCGTGCATTCTGGAATTGAGAGGGGTTGGTGTGAGTGCCTCCATCTCTTCCCGGATGAAGGTCGGTTCACCGGCCAGAGACTTGATTATGACACAAAATAGCTCGAATGGGATCTGTGATGCTTTAGGGCAGAAGGACGACCCCCCAAGTGATGCAGATGGTTCTGGAGATGCCACAGCCCATAACAGCAGGATTTATAATGCGGTCAAACCCTGGGACGGTGCCAAACACCGAATCTGAGTACGCCTCTGGGGAAGATTCTCATACGAATCGGGCCCGCGAGGACTCACAAGGAAAATAGGGACCTCCTTCCCCTGCTCTTGCCCCTCTGACAGCTGAGAATTTGTCAATCTCGGAGAAGGATCTTGCTGATGCCGATGAATCCAGCCTAGTGGCTCTTTCATGATGTGTAGATAAGCGGGTTCACTCTCCACTATCCTCTCCTAAAAAGAAATGAAACAAGTAAAAGAGTAAGAATACTAAGGGTTCCTTTACCTTCGCCAGAGCTCCAGGAACGGATGGGTCTGCTGCCGTTTCGGCAAGTGACTAGGCCAACATCAGCCCGTCCGGCTCCGATTTGCCAGCGGATGAAGAGGCCAAAGACAAAACCAAAACCAGAGTCACAAGTGCGCTAAGCGGAGCCTGGATTACGCCAGGGCCCCTAATTGAGAAACTATCTGGCGTTTTTGAGCCAGCTGGCTTCAAATGCTCCCTAATTATTCGCTCCACTGTAGGTACCATGTTAGCCAAAGGCAACATGTTTATCAGAGGAGACAACTAGCTAGCTGGATTGGTAAAGAGCCGAAGGTGTCTCGTTTCTCGGATGTGAACCTCATGTTGAATGCGTAGGATCCCTCTGAGGCAGCTATGATTAGTGCTATTGGGACGCTAGATGCCACACCGGTGAGTGTGACGCCGCACTCTACTCTGAAATTTGTGAAAGGAGTGGTTTACGCGAGGGAAGTCGTAGACTACTCCGTAGATGACATCACCTTAGAGCTGACCGATGATGGAGCGGACAAGGTAGAACGTGTGAAGGAAAAACAGTGAGGGGCGTCGAGATCCATCCCTAGATTCTTTCTCAAGTTCGACTATAACAGGCTGCCTGATCCAGTGCGTGTAGGTTTGTATCGCGACCACGTGAAAGCATTCGTTCCACTGCCACGGAGAGGCTACTAGTGCTACTGAATCGGCCATACGAATCCCTCCTCTTGTATACATGCAAATTCAGGGTTACCCGCAGTCTGTGTAAGTTGCGCTAAGGCCGCACACGATAAATCCTCATCGTGTATAGCCAGCCAAGTGTTCCAATTACTGCGAGCTGCATCCCGATTCTTCGAAGTAATGTGGTGCATAGCTCCTGGAGAAGGAAATCCTGACCGTTTAGGCTACTGATCTTCTCGCAATTCAAAAGGCGCGCCTGGCGCTGCCTGGCACGTCTTATGCCTCAATGATAAAAAAGACACGCTCTGCTCTTGGCCTCTCCAGGCCTTCAATCACGGTGAAGTCTGCGCCCATTCGGAATTTATCTACGGGCTCTAGCCACCCCAGGCCCTCCCATGGTAGAGCTGGTGACACAACATTTAACAGCGGAAAAGAATCGCATGGTGAGCCCAAGCTCCACCCATGAGTTCTCGAAGGCGACAGCTGCTTTAGCGCATTGTTCGGAGCTCTGCCTCCGAGAAGCATAAGGCCATTCCATTGAGGGTCTTCTCTTCAAAAAGTGCCCACGCATCTCCTCTGAGCTAGGCCTGGCGGGCATATACCTTCATTGGAATTGCCACGGAATCTGTGCCAACTAGGAAGAGCTTTGGATGCTCGTGTCCTCCCGTTTTCCATGGGTATCCTTTTGCAGGAGACCATGCTCGGCGCATGCACCCTACCCACCCTCCTACAGGTATAAGTGTTTTGCGATGCCTAAACCACAAGATGTAGGCCGGGCAGGATGATGCGCTATCTACAGCAGGCATGCTGCCTTGGATCTTCTATTTGATTTAAATACCTCATTTCAAGCAGTAGCAATATATTTGTACCTGGATAGGAGGTATACTGTTATTACTGCGTAAATTCTACCGTCATAAGACTTCGACGCGGGGGACTTCCGCCGCGTCGTGGCATTGTTTCCGAGGCCCTTTCTCTTTCTTTGGAATTTGAACGGTAGCCACCCCCTCTTGGAAGCCTACTAAATTAATCTCAGAGTTCAAGTCATTTCCGACCTGATCAACAAGCTCTAGTTAAGTGTCCTCGATGTGGATGAGTTTACGCCACACTTTCCGAGAACCAATTGATCTAAACTTGTTGTCTCTGAGTGCACAACCTGATTTTAGGTGGGGTGTATTCGACGACCTCCATGGTTGTGATCACTTTTCTATTCAAATATTTTCTTGACCACTGCCACATTAGAGACTCCTCCCCATGTTGTGATTGGCAGAGGAATGGTGGTCGGCATTTCAGGAAATGACTAATTCTCTGTCCCAGTCGAAGAGTTTCGGTCGGTGGATGCTGAGGTTGAGTTCTCGACCGGCAACCTCATCGCCGTGGGTCTAACTACTATTCCTAGAACATCTAGACACTTTGCACGCTGACTGCTTCCGTAGTGGTCAGCCCAATGTGTGACAGCTGTCAATAAGAATCGTTATGCCTAAATGCACTAAGAGCGCCGCCCGAACGATTTCTCGGTCAGTGAAATTCGTCGAGCTCGGGCTAGGTTCCGTTATTTTTCCAAGCACGCCGGGCGATCTTTCTGGCGAGCATACGTGTTTTAATTTAACGCTAAGAACCCTCTAGCAGAGGTGAGAAAGCATGTCAAAAATATATGGGGCAAGATATCGCCGGATACTCCTCCCTTTCCTCAGGAGAATGATACCGCAATCTCGAACCCTCTGTCCATAGCGGACCGCTCTCTCTGCATTTTCTATGCTCGATGCTGCCCCGCCAGCATTCACTACACGTCGTGATGTGCCGGAAGGCTGCCAACTGGACCTTATCTTCAGATGTGGAGAACCCTAAAACGACAGGTTTACTGTGAGTTCTGCTCTCGCTAAGTGCGCGGGCACCGCCACTGGTCCAGTTGACTTCCCAAATGCCATGCTTTGTCAACTGGGTGACCGAGACATGACCTTTCTATTAAATTAGATCAATAGGATCTCGGCAGAGGGTATCCTTCCAGACCACTGGCAAATGACTACTGAGCTCGTTTTTTGCCAACCGGGGATATATTAAGCTACCCCGGCTGGTTTTCGCCCAATCTTTCTAACCTCTTGCTTGTTCAGGGATATGTAGAAATTAGTAAATGTTATATTAGCCCTTTTTATGGAAAGCAGAGGTCATCTATCTTCCGCATGTTCCATTCCACTCCACCCAATATGCTCTGTTCCGAGGGAAAATGGCGTCTACGAGGCCTTCATTCGTAGACAGCACTACATCACTGGTTTTGCGATCTGGAGAGGGCCCATGATACTGCATGGCGATGCCGTATCGTGGAGACTCTCTACACGGCTGGAGCAAGAGGACGCCTCCCAATCTTTATTTCGGAGTATTTTCAATATTGTAGATTCCGCGTCCGGAGGGGGGACAGGAGCTCTCCGGTCCAATCCAATGGAACAGGTAGAGAGTGTCCCATGGGAAAGTGTCCTCAGTCTTACACTCTTCGTCCTGAACATTAACGGTATCATATCGGTGCTGCCGGAAAATGTTCTCGCTACGCTCTACGTGGACGACCTTTCGATCTCTTTTGGTGCGGCCCAGATGCCAACTCTGGAGCGTCGACTTCGACGGGCATTAAACCGTTTCTCTCGTTATCCCGAAGCGCACAGGTTTGGGTTTTACTTGGAAAAAACTAAGGTGGTGCACTTCGGCTGCTATCCATGGATCCATCCAGAGACGGATTTGGTTCTAAGTGGGATTCGCCTTGAAGGGGTGGATTCACACCGTTTACTGTCTTTTATTTGAACGACGCTTTGCAAGGAAACCTCATATTCGCAGCCTTAGGGATTTTTGTACCAGCGCCATAGTCATTTTTCGTTCTGTTCCGTTCAGCACCTGCTGTGCTGATAGGCCTCCTGCCTTACTTTTTTATCGATCCTCTGTTCGTTCTAAGCTCGACTACAAATCCAAGTTTTACACATCAGCAGTCGAGGGAGTATTGCGTAAACTAGACTCGATACACCACACCGGCCTCCGCTCGGTGATAGGTTTCTACGGCACGTCCCCCATTGAGAGCCTAATTGTCGATGCTGGGGAGATGCCCCTCGCTATGCCTCGTGCACAGTGCATTTTCACTGCATCCCCTCCTGATCTCGACAGTGCCTATGCCACCGAGAGACATCAGTCATACAATAAACCTTTTGGGTTTAAGGCTAGGAAACTTCTTCATGAGCTCGATATAGCTCTTGAGCTGGTGGCGCTCCTGGTCATGCCCAGGACGCCCCTCTGAAGGGTAAAACATTTGATCATTTATCGCCCCACCTCTGCTTCCAAGGCTTTTACAGAGCCTGAAATATTGCGTTCAGCATTTTGGAGCACACTTCGTGTCACGCTGGAACTGTGCCAGTGTATACGGATGGCTCCAAGTCACAAAAGAGGGACGGTTTCCACGCTGTGTCCCTCTATTTGAAATCAGGTACTCCTTCTCTCTTCAAGCCGAGCTGTTGCCATACACCATTCTGTACGTGAGATAACGCGATATAATGCTGATTGTGATTTATAGCGACTCAGAAAGCTCCCTAAGTGCTCTCAGCACAGGATCTCCGCATTTCCTGGTTTGCGATATCCATGATGACACGGATTTGACGATTCGGGCTGATGTCGAGATTATCTTCTGCTTGGTTCCAGGACATGTAGGAATTGCTGTGAATGAGCACGCCTATGAGGGCGCCAGAGAGTCCGCGCGGAATGGACGACCAGACCAGCGTTTCGCTCTTCCTCACACCGATTACATTGAAGGAATACGGGCAGCTCTTCGGGCTGCTTGACAAAGAAGATGGGAGACGGTCGAGGGGAACTTAAAGTTACGTGCCCCAGCGCCGCGACTGTTCCTATGGACCTACCCCCCAATGCTGCGACCGCTTTCTGTCATTTACAAATTGGACACACTCGCGAGACGCATCGTCATTTGATGGAGCGCTCGCTTGCGCCTTATTGCGTCGACTGCGTTATTCCCCAGACTGTTTGGCACATTCTTGTTGAATGTCCCAGTCTGGGTGATCTTCCCGCTTGTTACCGTCTTGGTAACGGGACGGGCGGGGTCGCTACCACTTGTCCCTTTTACTCGGTTTTCTTTTGTAGGTCGCATGTTCCTGCGCCGTGGGAAGGCAGTCCTACCCCCGACGCCGAAGCACGCTTGCTTCTTGGCCTTTTTGCTTTGTTTTGTTGTTGTTTTTTATTAACCTTTGTACTTTTTCTCGTTGTTATTTGTTATTTACATATTTTTTTGTTACTTGTGCTTTAATATAGCCTAGTAGTTGGCTATGTTGTGTACGGCGACTTATGCCCAAGTCACCAGTCGCCTATGCTCTTCAAACTGAACGTCAACCACAAGGGAGAAAAGGATATCCACTCTGGCATCTGACCGTCGCACATAATATCCACCAATTTACAACAGGATTGTCAAGATGTTATTTCCAAGTAGGAAGAACTCAAAGTCCTTTAGATGACTCTCCTTCGGGCTGTTGTTTGTCTTCAGAAGAACAAACTAGGTACCTGCCCTTCTCTAGGGGTGTCTGGTTTTCGTATTTTCAACTCTGGTGCCCTCGTCGGGGACTCGTATAATGGTGTTTCAGATATGGATTCGTTATCCCGCCATGTAACTTCCCTGCCCCCCAAAACTATCCTTCAAGCTGTTGCCTTGATGGTTTTTCTTACACAGCTTTTTACTGTTTGCTCCATTTACATTCATCCTTGTTTACCTTTGTTAAGACCCGATCTTAAAAAAACTTGTAGATCAGTTGCTCTACCCGTTTTGCAAACTCGGAGATTTTAATGCTCGTCACCCATATTGGGGCGATGTTACTTGTAATGCTAAGGGTAGTGTTTCAGAATCTCATTTATTATCTGACTTTCTCTGCGTTTTAAACTGCGGTGATTTTAAATTTTATTATGTTCAGATGCACTATTTTAGCTGTGTTAAGTTGTTTCTGTTTTTCAGATTGTCTTACTGATTTTCGGTGGTTTGTCTTTGATAAACTTCAAGGGAGTGACCACTTCCCTATAGTCTGGTCGGCCGTTCATCCTAGCCCACATCCAGTAATGGCTCTCAAGGGAAACTTGACCATGCTGATTGGGAAGAATTTCCAGAGCCCTGAAAATTGATTATTTGCAACGGGGCCACACAGACCATTCCCAGCGCCATTGGACTGTAGAGACCATGGGAAGAATCGCGGCGCAATGGCACGCAAATATCAGTTCCCCTCGGCCGTTCTAGGAATAATAGCTAGGCCTACGGCGATGAGATTAAGGGATAAGAACTGCTCGGTCTCATCCATCGAACTAAACTCTTTGACTGAGACAGTAAAATCAGCTATATCTTGAAATGCAGACCCTCCACCCGCACGAGTACCAACGGAGGAGGGCGGGAGTCTCTAAGGCAGAAGTGGTCCAGATTATGATATTTCAATAGGAAAGTGATCAATACCATGGAGGTAATAGAATATCTATCACCCCAAATCAGGATGTGCCTTCGAAGAGCAGAGGATTAGATGATGACGTGTAAATGAAGCGGTTCTTGGGCAATAATGCGTAAACTCATCCACATTTAGAACACCTATCTACACCTCGTCGATCAAGTCGACAAGGATTTGATCCTTGGGATTGATCTCGTTGTCTCTCCAGAGTGGGTGTATACCGTTCAAAACCCTGAGTAGTCGAAAGTGTTTCGGCAACCGTATATAGGGCGGCGGAAGTCCCCCGCATCAAAGGCGGCTTGTAGTGGAATGTACGCAAAAATAACAGTATACCTCGTAAGCGGGTGCACTGTTGCTGCCTGAAAGGAGGTATTAAAGCAAAGAGAACAACGGAGACATCATTTTGGGTGTAAGTAGCGCATCCACTGCAAGGCCACAATACCGTGCTGGTGTGCTGGTGAAACACCGGGACAATGGCCAGGGTGCATGTGTCTAGCATAGCCTCCTGCAAAAAATTGCTAACGGGAAACGGAAAGAGAAGAGCATCCATAGC
Source organism: Ceratothoa steindachneri (assembly GCA_963969495.1). Lineage (NCBI taxonomy): Eukaryota > Metazoa > Arthropoda > Malacostraca > Isopoda > Cymothoidae > Ceratothoa > Ceratothoa steindachneri. The sequence continues at coordinate 97,902,284 of OZ018335.1, forward strand.
CCCTTCTAGTCGGCCGGAATCTATGGCAATTCTATTGAGAGGATTCCCTCCAGGCTTGGAGGAGGTGCCGGAGCCCTCTTCACAGAGAAGCCCCTCACGGGAAAGGGCGTGCGCTTCCCAAATAGAGAATTCAGCCAGATGTTGGAAGACCAAGGCGCTATCGATTTCGAGGGCTTTATCAGGGGAGGTTGGGCGAGCCATTCAGGTCTTTTCATACCTCCGCCTCGAAACCTTAGGTGGGTGGGCAGTTTCGGAAGCGGAGGATGCACCCTCTCCGCGCTACCCAGACCAGCCTTGGATGTAGTCCTAGAAACCGAAGATCCTTTGGCTCTGTCCTCCATTCGGAAGTCAGCTTTCGGAACCCCGTAAGACTCCCTCACGACCTCCTTCAGTGGTTTTCCCTCCTATGAGTCTAACGACTGGATGGAGGCGCGTAGCCGTTTGGCCATACGGGAAACGGTCACGCTGAGGGAGTGGGGGAGCTTTGGTTCTACCTGAGGTTGGGTGTGAACTCTTTATGCCACCACCTCTACCGAGGGAACGCCGGGTGTGACTAGAGCCCGCAGAATGGTTCCGAATGGGTGCGTAAACGACCATACTCGTAGGCCTAGAGTGGCCAGAGGGTGCCTTTTTAAGAGTAAGGCATAAGATACTCCAGGAAGCATCGGGTTTCCCGGACCAAGTCTTTGGCCTCGCGAACTGGCTTCGTAACCTAAACGACCAGGATTTATTTCTCTCGTAGATACCTACCACATTGCTTTGAAGAAGCTGGGTGAGACTCTCCGCAATTGACACACTTAGCTTTACACGATCGTCCAGCTTTTCCGTGCCAAACTAAGGGTGTTGGCCCAATCGGGTCGCTCTCATCGTGATCGGTCGTTTTGGTGCCGCCTGCCTACTCTCTTGGCAGTCCCATATAATAAAATAGGTGGCAATTCAATTTGTGCAAGGATGAAGTTGTCCATAGGAGACTCTACAGAAGGTCTGGGAGAGAAACCTCCCCATCCGTAGGCCTAGTAGAGAAATAAACCTCCTCTCTAGTAGAAAATGGTTGGACGAGCCCTTGAGATAGCACAGGGGTGGGGGGGCACCTCCTACTCAGAAGTAGAGCTGCCTGAGAGTCCTTTGCCAATGGGGATGGTAGGAGGGGAGTCCCTCCACCAGTCTAAGGGGTGCCTTGATTTTTCCCATGCTCTATGACACCTAAGGAGAAAAACGCTGCTCTTGGAGGTGGATTTCAATGAGCCTACGGTCACCCACTATTGCTTTCTATTAGAGGGCGAAAGTGGGCGGGGGCAGCCAGAACTTATGTGTATAGATCAAGTGTGGAAATGGGTAGGAGGGTATGTGATAAAGAGAAGTAGAGATAGGTGGGCTGACTAACGAGTAGGGTGGGTCATCACTTATTATTATCATACCCTGCTGCTAGGCGATTCCGATGGCATGCCGTCTACCAATTACCCATGGGTAACGGACTGAACTCTGTCTAGGTGGCAAGACTCCTCCTGGTGCAAAGTGCGAGGGGAAAAGGTTGAGTGAAGAGTCGTAATGATAATAATAAATTATACTCATAATAAATAATCTTAAGTAATATTAATAACATGCTAATAATAATCAATACTAATCAAAATAAATATTTACGATACATATTATTAACAAATATTGATAAATAATAATAATATATAATAGTAATAATTATAATAATAATAATTATAATAATAATAACTTTAATAATAATAATAATAATAATAATAATAATGCTAATAATAATGATGCTGATAACAATAATGGTAATAATAATGATAGTAATGATGATGATAATAACAATGATGATAGCTGATATTATTAAATAATTATGAATAATGATAAATAATAGTAAATAATGATAATTCATTGGGGAAGACGTATTTTATTGAATGATATCTGACATTTGATTGTAAGTCATTTTTGTGCGCTGAAAACGAATTTCACCTCCGTTTGGCTCTATCAGGTCCTGAGTCTTGTAAACAAGCCATGCGCCGTTTTCCAGTCGTTTTCAAAATTAGGACTAAAAATGAAGTCCTGCCTTAACATTTATTTCCAATTTACATGAATACATGTAGTTCAAACTATGTATTGTAAAATTACATTATACTGATAGAAATGAAATAAAATAAAATAAAACAAAGAGATAGGAAGCTTTCACTTTAGTAGAAAAGTTATTTTATAGGACTTTCTAGAGTATTTGGTTGTTGACGTCAGGTCTCTTTTCAAGCACCAGCAATAATCAGCCATCGTGTGGCAATCTCAGCGTCCTTGACAACGTTCCTCCATAATTTTAATATCTTGGTGGAATCTTTCCCTTGTTCGTCACTTACAGCGCCTAAATTACTTGGAAATTAGTCAAGAGGACTATTCAAAAGATGCATTTTTATGCTTATATTGCAACCTACCTTTTTGTAGTCCCTTAAAAGTTTTCTTACGACTTCTTCGTAGTTATCTGTCATATAATTTCCTAAAAAGCTTTTTATCAAGTTCATGAATGTGAACCAGGCATTTCTTTGGTATTCATTCATGACATTAGGAAAACTGCTGTCATTAATTAATTTTCTTATTTGTGGACCGTCGAAAGTTCCAGCTATGATGATGATCATCATCATCACTAACTCTATAATTTAAGAGGGGATTTTTTTAAATATTTGAATAATAATTTCATCTTAGTTTGGTTATGACTTATGTTTTTATCAAAGTTATTTCTAATAATTCTTTTATAATATCAAAAAACAAAATGGTGAAGTTCAGAAATAAATATAAGTATCAAAGTTTTGTGAATTTTTTAAAACCCAAAGAATTACAAATGGTAAAGTTCAGAAAATATATTTTTATATATCTTCTTCTATAACTATTTTAGCAACGTGATATTTTGAAAGGGGGAAAATTTAGTTTAGAGTTCCTTTTAAAATTATTATAATTGGCGAAGTTCAGAAAATTTATAAAAATTTAACCATGGCTGCTTTTTTTCAGATTTTAAATTTTAATTTTAATAGCAAAGCACAAGCTCTTCCTGTAGGGGGCAGTGGTGAAGCCATTGCCTGTTTTTTTAATAACTTAAACTTGGGAATTTTGAAATTATCTGTTGGAAACACTCGCCATTTGTATCTAAAGCTTTTACATATTGTTTCATGAGACCTAGTTTGATATGCAGAGGAGGAAATAAGATTTTATCTCTGCTCACTAAAGGCGGATTAATTACATTTTTTTTCTCCCACAGTAAGTGATGTTCGTGCTGGCCAGATTTGTTTGTAATAATGTTCTTCCTTAGCTCTGCTGTCCCATAAGCAAAGGAAACAGGGATATTTAGTATACCCTGCTTGTTTCCTTAGCAGAAAACTGACCATTTTTTCGTCAGCAGATATGATCCACTCGTGCTCCCCATATTTGATCAGTTTTAAAGCAGTTTCTATATGCTCATACTTTTCTTTTAATGTTGTTGAGTGCCCAATTGGTATCGAGCTGTATATATTGCCGTTATGTAGCAACACACACTTAAGACTTCTTTTGGAACTGTCTAAAAACAAACGCCAATCACTTGCATTGTAAGACTGAACCCCATCTCCCTTAAAAAAACTGGTATTTCGCAGCAATATACGAAACTATGCTCTCTCTTAAAGTTTTTAAGAAGTTCTTTTTCTCTGTTTCTGTAAAATGAAATGTATGTGTTTAAACTAAGCATGTTTAAGTCTTGAAGCAAAATTTTCCTAGCCTTTTTTGGTAAAATTTGATCTCCTCCATTTAACTCGGCCTGATTAAACCTTTGTTGATCACTTTCACTTACAACTACGCTGGGGGCGAATTCGGTGTCTGACTCCTCAGAGTGCATAACAATATTTTTAGAAACATCTTCAACTAATTCCTAAGATGTCCGCCTCCTTAATTTTGGAATGGGAATTTCATTTGAATGTAAGACAGGTCGTATTGCGGTGTGGAAATTTGGGTACTCGATACAATGTTTATTTTTCTTAGGGAAGCCCGAAGTCTTGACAAAGCAGAAGTAGCAATCCGTCTCATACTTAGTATGCCATCGCCACACCTGAAATGGACAAAAAATTGTGAAGCATTAACAAGAGCGAATTTTTTCAAAAGTTGTTTATGTACCTAAGTTACAATTACACTTATGTAATTTACAGTACACAAATGACTAAGTTACGTAGTTTTATTATGAAATCAAAACTTACCATCAGAACTCCAAAAGGTATTTTGGACTCCGAACACTTCGGCCAATGTTGCAGTCTTTCAATGCATACAGTGCTGGCTTTATGTTCAACCCATATTTTATTTTGATCCCCGAATTTTATGCCAAAATAAGCTAAGTAAGCTCTTTTCACGAAGTTCGTTATATTTCCTCGTTGATGTGAAAGTGTGAAATTTTCACATACTATGTAGCTAAATGAATCATCAAAGTTTTTGCATATGAACTTTCTAGTGCTTGAGGACATATTACTTGATTGTTTTGTCAATTTGTAAGGCTATTTCAATTCCTTATTTTCAAAATCTAAAATATAAAACAAACATTAGTTTAAATAGGTACTAATAGATAATTATAATGTTAAACTCCAAAAAGACTTGACAAGTATTGAGAAAATATCCTTTTTATGAATATGATGAAAGAGGAAGTGTGTTTGAACAAAATCAGGACCTGATACAGCAAAACGGAGTAAAAGTCGTGCTCACCGCACCCAGATTACTTATAATGAACTGTCAAATCTAAGTCAATAAACAAAGAGTTGAAATTTGTTCCCGTGATATAATAGCCATACTACTAATAATAAATAATATAAAAATCATACTAAATTATAAGAATTTTAATAAAAAGGAGAGGTAGTGTTGAGTGGGGGCGAGGGAAAAGCGAACCAACAACTTTCCCAGGCCCCATCGGAGTTCAGGTCTTCCTAATTTCCACTCAAGCCATTGCATACCAAGGTTGACCGAAAATGAACTAGGGCGATTCGTTAGGGAATAATACGTAGGTTATGTACTTCCATTGGGGTGGAGGGACTCTCGTTTCGCTACTCTGAAAGTTGTAGAGATCAAGATCGTCCGAGTTTCGTTTCCTGGGCGTTACTCTTGATCCCAAACTATCCTAGTTATCACACCTATGTCGTCTTAGAACGGGCTGTCGGCGGGCTCTTGACATTTTGAAGGTCTTCTCTCACACGTCGTTGGGCGGTAATCGTCGGACGCTGTGGTCACTCTACAATGCCATCATCCAATCAAAATTAGACTATGGGTTGCAAATTTACTCTTAGGCTTTACCCTTATCACTTAAAATGCTGAACCCGATTCGCAACATAGGAGTTCGTCTGTTCAATGGATCCTTCCTTCCCAAGTGAAAGGTCTTACTAGTAGTGAGAGTCGGTGCTCCCCCTTGCCCTATCATTAACTTCCTATTTGTATGCGATACCTCTGTCGTTTACTACATCCTCCTGGCTCAGGGGTTTACAGATGCATTTACCTATGCTGCTGAATCAACTTTGGCATTTTTTAGGTTGCAGACTCTGCCTCGCCCCTTGAGCTCTCCGACCTGGAAGCTCTAAAGGGTCCTTGCCTTCCGTCGTCGCCGTTCCCTTTGCCGTCCTCCACTTCCCACAGTTTGCACCATCATGTGGAGCTTAAGGAAGTCCTCCGTAGACAGTTGCTCCCTTAAGCGCCTGTTCCTCGAGCACGCGACCTCACATATGCAACATGTACACAGACGGTTGCAAGTCAGATCGAGCCGTGGGTTTATTTTTTGGGGTTCTCAGCCATGATGGAGTCCTGGGAAATGAGAGGGCTGATCAGCTGGCCCGTTCAACTTATCCTGGGATCCTGGATAACTCTGCATTACGTTTTCGAGATTTATTTCCCTCTACATATAAGGAACTTTTTTTCGCTTAGGGCAGGGAGAATGGGATGAGTGTTCATCCTTTAAATTATATAATATTAAAAAGTCTGTCCGTTTTGGCCCTCGAGTCTTCACAGCTAACGGCTCCTAGAAGCGGCCCTTTGCCTGTTACGTATCGGTTACACGAGACTTAGCCACGGCCATCTTGTTTCGGTTGGTGTATGAATCACCTCTGACTGCCGTTTTTGTGGTGGGGACCAATCGGTCGCCCATCTTATATTGGAATTTCAATTTACCCCTATTTGTTTGTGCTGCCATCTAGAATCTACTGAGATGGGCAGCTGTCAATTTTTTTTCTTCCATAAATCCGTAAACCTTATATGGTTGCCGATGACAGAACGAACATCTTCTGGTATGTTTATGGTTTCATCGTTGAATTATAGGATCGGACGTTGTATTTCGATGCGACTTCCTGCCATCTTTCTCACCTGATGCCCCACTGTGCCTATGAAGGTTTCCGAAGGTTATGTTCGTTACGTATTTTTGGTAGGATTTTCAGTTGGCATTTTAAATATTTGCCTGGCTATTGTACAGTTTCTTGTATGCTATATAATCATTGTTGGATCTTGTAGCTCGAAAATCTTTATGTGCCCTGTTTCGTTAGGGTTTTGGTCTCTTGCAGTCTTCGTTCCACCATCGAGTTGGGAAGCAGTTATTAATTTTTTAAAAGCGTGGAATATACTTGAGGTCGATCAATTTCAACATATTTTTGAAGGTTTTTTATGAGTTGGGCAATTTTTGCTAATAGAGATTAGCAACCATATTATCATATTATCATAATAATAGCGCCAAAATTGATTTGGTATGTGGGGGCGGGTCGTGGTAGGGCCTCAATGAGGATAGGGTAGTGATCGCTACCACACAGCTCATTATGGATGTGACAGAATAGATTGTTTGGTAAGGCTTGTAAACTGAGACAAAGGTCGATAGCGAAATACCTATTTGTTTGTTTTTAATTAAGGGTGTGGTTACCAGTATTTAGGATTCCTAGTTTTTTGTTCTCTATGTGGTCCAGTATCATATGCGCAAGGTTCCTTTCTTTTACATCACCCACACTCTGCTTCAGGATTTAAATTCGCCAAGGATGAAATATTCAGGGGGAAGCTTATCGGTTAGTTATGTATTCTAAGTTTGCCCATGATATTGTGATGTTTGGAGACAGATAATTAGAACATATTATAGTCAGTTGATTCATCTGTATGCTTTTTACTGTGCTATTTATATTTTTAGCGTAATATAAGTCGTGGTTTTATCATTAAATATGGCGTTGTCTCATTTATTTGGATCGGAATGGCAGAGTTATTTACCTTTTTGAAAAACATTTGGATTGTTATGCATTGTCTCGTTGAGGCAGATGCATGTGGGATGATATTCTTTTATTAGATCCTGTAAGTCTTCGTAGTTTGCCCTAATGCCGCGCATGTTCCATTGTAGGAAGCTGGTTTGTTTGCTAGTTGACTATTGTGGTCGAATTTAATTTGGTTTTCTTGGCCACCCCATATTAGGCAGAGGTTTTGATTTTTATAGAAGTTTGGGAACTTTTAATTTACTGGAACTTGTAGTTGTAGGTAGCGGTTGTTTAATGAATGTCATACTGGTTGGGGATCCTGTTGGGATTAAAGGTTTCTTGGGATCTTGTGGGCGCACTGTAGCTTTGGTTTTGCTAGGCGCAATGGTCTGGATTGATGGTTTTCAATATTGCAGGGCTTTGGTTCTAATGTTGTTAGCACATGCTAAGTAGTTGTTTGCTCTACCCATTTTCTCTTTCTTTCACTATGTTTTGGTCGTTGGATTGTGGGTCGTCGCTGAATGGCGTCACTCTTTGGTTTTCAGGTTCTTGCTGAAGTTTGATTTGATGGGCTCTTATTATCTGGTAGGCTAAGTATTTTATTTTGGCTTGTTGTTTTTGGTAATGTTTGGATGCGTTTATTTTTTGTGTTACTTAGTAAGACATGGGTATGGTGTCTTCAGAAAGATAAATGGCTGTTTCTGTCTCAAATGTGATGCTCTCCTCGTTTGGTGTACTGCCTCTTCTCCTAGTTTTCATTTCTCGGCTCTTTAAGGGAGAGCTATAAGATAGTAATTTGGGAATATCTTGACGGGATAAATTTTCGATATTATGTGTTGATTTCCTCAGTAAGCTAGATGGTTGCAGCTAAGGTCGTTCGAGGTTGATATCGGCTTGGTATCTCTATGTTTAATTAGATTTATGGTAGATTGCTGGGTTGTTTCTTCTGCGTAGCTCGGGATGTTCAATATTCTTCCTTCATTTATGTCGGGAATAGAGGTTAATACCTCCATGTGACCGAGAAGCCATAAGACTGAGCACGAGGTTAGGCGACGCGGAGAAAAGTCGTGGGAACCGTTAGAGACTCGAGCCACTTTTGCTGATAAGGCAGAAGCAAGAATTCCAAGCGCGGGGGCGCAAGAGGACGCTGCTCGCCTCTCCGAGGATTATCAAGAAACCCCCACTGAAGTTCATCTTTATCCTCCGGTGGAGTATTTGGTTAAGAAGATTTCCCTCCTTAGCCTGAGGCATTTTGGGCTTCCAGCCGGCCCATATATAATGCTCAGTTCAGCTGGGAAAAAGCAGTATAGGCCCGCCTTTCTGTACGAGACACATCGTTTTCTTGATTCACCTCCTTCCCCTTCTCGAGCTCGAAGGCAAGAATTCTCACTGAAGGAATTTAGCCCCAGTGAATTGGCTATCCTTGGAATCGGTTTTAAAATTGTCTGGCGAAAGTACTCCCTCGAATTCACTCCTAGAGGTTAAATTCCATTAATTACGATTTACTCGTTCGATCACCCATCCCCTGTGTCGTCTCATAAGCCTCAACTCCAGGCTAGGCTCCAGCGACTAAATTGTGGTTTGTTGACCAGTCGACCCGTAAAGTGTATGTTTGTATATTCGCTCGACAGCAGCTGCTTGTAAGCTCACGTTTGAGTTTATTTAATTGCTCCCAGTAATTCTTTAATCTAATCCTTTTTCCATTTGTATATGTATATGTCCTATATCTCTTGTAATTATTAAAGATTATTTTGGTACCATCCGTTTCATAGCTCCAGAGGCCTGCAGCCTTCATTATTATACTAACGGCCAACTGCACTCTATTCTGAAGATAAATCCTCCCATGCGCTCGAATTGGGGAACCCCATTTTCCTATCGTCCAACTCGTCTGCCGCTACTGGAAGACGAGCGAAGGTCACTCAATTGACCTTGACCGCTCACTCAGTCTGAATATAATATATAAATATATTATGCGCTGGTCATTCTACGAAAATATGCCATGTCTTCCATGGATTGGTGTGTTCCGATTTCAAAGCACACCAACCCCGTAAGGTGCACATCAATTTGCTTTCCTAGCCGCTATGCTGACGGGATTCAGCGTCCCGTTGGGCCCCATTTTAGCCTCTTCTTCTTTCTCACACTGTCTTCTTACTCTGCTTCCGCACTTTCCCTACAACCTCTTCCTCTTTTTTCTCTGGTCGGCTTGTAATTTCACAGTGTAGACGCCGACCACCTTCCTCTAACCAAACCATCCTGAATCGGCGCTGGAGGAAGGGAGGGAACAACGCCCCCTCATCCCTGAGCTCTGGTTTGGGGTGGTGGAACTTTAACGACCTTCCTCACCTCCACCCTAGCCTTTCTCAAATACCTTTTCTCTCGCTTTTAATTTTCTGCCGAGTCTAAGGTGGAGCCGCCATGTTGATGGGCTGCCTGGCCACTAAGTGGGAGGAGTTGCATCAAATGGTGGCAGCTGGCTTTTCCGGCCCCGTATTAACCCCTGGCAGAGCGGGCTACTGCGTTGGGTTATTAGCAAATACTAGGATCGCCATGCTCATAGATGAAGAGAACTATGTTTGCCCCTTTATACACCTTCACCATCATCGGAACCGCCTTTGGGCAACTCCAATAAAGAAAAAGAGAGCCCCTTCCTGAGTTTTCCCAGGGGACGCTACAAATCTCTTCTATCAGAGTAGAGGCTTACTTCTCTCCTATGCCTAAGGGTGAAATGTACCCTCCTTCACCCCATTCAAGCGGCACTCCCTTATTTGCTTTCAAAGGGAATTACCAAGAAAGCACACAGGCGGCCCAATAATGACCACTTCCGGTAGGAGGGTCTCGATAAGGCTAACCCTTTTACGGGAGCAAGGGAGGGCAGGGTGCGTCAGTCCGTGCCCTCTAACGTCCTGCACTCATGGATTGTGAGTCTACAGGGGGCCGGCGTAAATGTTCCGCTCTCTTTCCGATGGATGCCGGTTCGCCAACCCAATACGATATGAAAGATACCTCGAAGTGGATCCCTGATGTCTTCGGGGGATGGCCAGATGGATCCCCACCCCTTGAGATGGACATGGTCACTGAGGTGACCTAGGCCTAGAAGGTAGGATCTTCCATGGGGTTAAACCCGGGCTCGGTGCCAAGCACAGACGGCCCCGGCCCTCGAAGCCTTAAATGGAGAGAAGGTATCTCTTCCCCGTCTGCTGCACCCTGTGACAGTCAAGACCTTCTCCATTTCAGAGAAGTATCTTGCTGAGGCCGGTCCATCTGGCCTAGAGGCTCCTGCCGGTGGATGAGGAATCGGGTTCATTCCCCGCCATCCTCTACTAAATAGAAAAGGAACCTGGAAATGGCAAAAAAGACTCAGGGTTCCTCTCCCTCCGCGAGAGCCACGGGATCGAACGGGTCCCCTGCCGTTTCAGTAGGCAACTTGGCAAGATCGGCACGTCCGGCCTTGGTGTTCCACGGTTTGAGAGTCCCTGACAAAAATACAAATTGCAAGTGTGCAGAGTGGATCCTCGTTTACGTAGGGGCCCCTCATTCAGATATTACCAGGCGTTTACGAGCCCGCTGGCTTCAAATGTTTTTTTCGTTATTCGCTCCACTGATGGGAGCATGTTGCCTAAGGGCAACCTGATTCATCAAAAGAGAGCAATAGCGCTCGGGATTGGTAGAGAGGCCAGGGTGACCTGTTTCTCGGACGGGAGCTTGTTGGCAAATTGGTCAAATCCCTCCTAGGCGGCCATGATTAGTGCAATTTGGATACGTGATGCCACGCTGGTAAGAGTGATACCGGACTATACCATAAACTTCGTGAGAGGAGTAATATATGCAAGGGAATTCGTAAACTACTCCATAGGCTACATGACCTTAGAGCATGATGACCATGGAGCAGTCAAGGTCGAACGTGTGATGAGAAAACGGATGGTCTTCAAGACCCACCCTTACACTCTTCGTCAAGTTCGACTGTGACAAGCTCCCTTAGTCGGAGCGTGCTTGTTGGTACCAGTACCGCGTGGAGGGATTCGTACCACTACTTCGGAGGTGCTAGTACTATCACCGCTTTGGCCATACTAATCGCTCACGTAAACGCGCAAATTTGGAAAGACCCGAAGTCTGTGTAGGTTGATCCAAGGCCGCACACGATGAGTCCAAATTTCGCGTTTGGCAAAGTGTGTCAATTGCAAACGGCCGCACCCCATTTCACCAAAGTAATGTGGTGCATATATCCAGGAGAATGAAATCCTGGCCATCCATGCCCAGAAATGTCTCTTATTTCGCGAGGCTAATGACAGTCCTGGCGCGCTCGGCTCTGCCTTGGACGTCTTATGCCTCAATGTTAAGAAACACAAACTCTGCTCCTGGCCTATCCAGGCCTACGAGCAAGGTGGTTTCTGCGCCCATTACCTGTCCCCTGAGAGGCTCATATTTGCAGACTTAGGGCCTTTTCTACCCACACTATGGATATTCTTCTCTCCGTGACGTTCAGCGCCTGAAGTGCTGATAGGGCTACTGCCTTACTTTTTATAGATCCTTTGTTAGTTCGAATCTCGACTACGGATACGAGTTTTATGCTTCCGTAGGCGACCGTGTATTGCGGAAGGTGGACTTGCTCCACTACACCGGCCTTCACCTTGCAACCGGTGCCTTCCGCACGTCCCCCATTGGAAGCCTACTTGTTGATGCTTGAGAGATGCCACTTGCTCAGCGCCGTGCGCACTGCTTTATTCGCCTGTACGCGCGAGCCCGGCGCCTCCCTTAGTAGCCAACAGCGATTCCGCTCGTCTCGCTACCAGGAAAGGTAGCGTGTGCGAAGATCGCCAAGACTGGGACATTCAAAAAGATTGTGCCGAACAGTCCGGGGGACAACGCAGTCCTCATAATACGACGCCGGCGAGTGCTCCATCAAATGGCGGTGCGCTCCGCGAGTGTGTCCAATTCGGAGACGACAGAAAGCAACCTGAAGCCGTCACAGCATTAGGGGAGTAGGTCCATAGGAACAGTCGCGGCACAATGGCATGTAACTTTAAGTTTGCCTCGACCGTCTCCCAACTCCTTTGCCAAGTAGCCCGTATTCCTGTCATGTAATCGGTGTGGGGAAGAGTGAAACGCCGGTCTGGTCGCCGAGTCCTCGCGGGCTCTTTGCCGCCCTCATGGGCGCGCTCATTCCTTGCAATTCTTTCATGTCCAGGAACCCAGCAGAAGATAATCTCAACATCCGCCCGGCTCGCCTAAACCGTGGCGTCACGGATATCTTGAACCCGGGGTTGCGGACATTCTTATGCCCCAAGAGCACTCAGGGCTCTTTGTGAGTCACTATGAATCACAATCAGGTCTCCTACCCGGACACGTCGCGTTATCTCCCTTACTGAAAAGTATATGGCAACCAGCTCCTCCGTTAAGAAGGATGCAGCACCTGGCAGAGCTCCGCTGACTTCAAATACAGGGGATATGTCTTAGAGGCCGACCCCCTCTTGTGACTTGGAGCCATCCTAATAACCAAGAATGGGTCTTTAGAACGTCTTAGAGTATTCCTGACTAGTTTAAACTAAATATAAGAGACAGAAAATACTCATGGTGCTCTTCGTAGTTGTGCCATATTTTGAACCAGATGAATTAAAATGGATGTGAAAACGATATCGTGTGATGGCAACGAATTTTAGTAAAAAGTCTTATTACTACTACACATGTCATTCAAACTTGCTGAAAACTTGTAGCTTTCTTTATTAATAATTTCTCTCAATGACTATAAGTTCGTCTTCCCTGGCAGAAACGGTTCATGAAGTATATACTGGGAAATAAGGAGATATTAGTTAGGGGAAGGAATACTTTCCTGAGTCAGTATATTGATGTAATATATAAGAGAATTCGATTTAATCAATCCTATTTAGATTTGATGAACTCCAGCAAACCTTTTTCGCTGATTAAGAAACTCTTACTATTTATTATCTTTTACCTAGCCACGCATATCCATCTATCTCCCCCCTCTCTCTCTTTTTTTTTCTCTCTCTCTCTCTCTCTCTCTCTCTCTCTCTCTCTCTCTCTCTCTCTCTATATATATATATATATATATATATATATATATATATATATGTGTGTGTGTGTGTGCGAATTTGGACTCTATATTTTCATTATGGCACGTTTCATTGAAAGCAACTGCTAGTCTTGTGTTAATAATTTTCTTTTCAATCTTCTCGACTTGTCTTATGTTCGCCTTTTTTCATTGTTCAACCAGTGAATAAGCCTACCAAAGTTCATTAGAGGCTGATATTTATTAATTGCAAAAATTGGAAGTAAATTAATGCATCTTAGCCCTTTCTTTTATATACTGACGCGTTTCGATACAAGTATCATCTTCAGAGTTAAAATGGGAATTAATACATGTACCTATTAGTTTATATATTATAAAAAATGGGTAATACTTCAGATTCGGGGCGCACGGTGGGTGGCGCTGTTAGTAGGCCTCAATTTTGGGCTACAATATATCTCTTATGACGTCAGACGGTAGCTTCAGATGTGACAAATCACGGCGTTATACTTTTTTGTTGTTTTGGGGATTTGTAACTTTTAGTCTCTATTGTTTACTAAATATCTGCGCTCTGCTCGTTTATAGTTTTCTCTAAGTTAGGTAAGGTTTCTTGATGTCTTTTATTGTTTTGTTTTCATATTTTTTGTTTGCTGCGAACGATAACAGCTTCTTACTGGCAACATCGTAGCTTATAAATAGGACCCGTTTTGCAAATGTTTTTCTTTCGTTATTGTGTTTTCGTGCTCTCCATGTGCTTCTTTGTTATTCGAATTCGGCTTTACTTTGTATAATCGCGAAAAACTTTTAGATTATCTAGAGGCGCATAAACTAATCAAGAAACCTATAAAAGTAAGAATTGTTTGTTATTAGGTTAGGTTTTTCTACCAGTAAAAAGCTGTTGGGGGGAAAACCCCCAGTAAATTCAAGGGGACTGCTCGTGGGGGAGATATCACTGCCGGTGGACCACCCTGCAATGATCCTGAGTTTCAATCAATTGGGGGGTGGTCTGGGGGGCGAAGCTCCCCAGTATATACTCATATACAAAAAAATATAACGCAGTAATTTTTCACATCTGACGTTACCGTCCGACGTCATAAGAGATATATTTTAGCCCAAAATTGTAGCCTAAAAACAGCGCCAACTATCGTGCACCCCGAAACTGAAGTGTTACCAAAAAATGTTTTAATAAACTGACGAACAGAATGTAAACATCAGTAGGGTAGGCGAACTAGCAGGTTGAGGAGGTGCAGGTAGGGACTGGTCGTAGAAGTGTAAGTGAGTGGCCAGAGAGCGGGAAGGGGAGCGTAAGCTGCTTGCCAGAGGTGATTAGATAGAGGTTAAAGGCAGCTGTCCTAAATGTACCTGGTCCCTCTATTTCGTCTTCTTTCAGTTGGCAGGATTCATTGGAGTTAGATTGTATATTTAGAATTGGTTAGTTACCTTGAACATATAGTGCTTCAAGGGATGGTGATTGACGTCTGTTGGGAGCATAGTCTAACAATTTTGTGTTTTCTTCCATCATTTTTCTGTTAAGGCAAGTTCCACTTATTTCTTGTGTATGTCTTTTAGGCGATCCGTTGTTGAGGTTATTCTTCTTGAGAGTGTGGTTTCTGTCATTCCGATATACTAGTTAGGTAAGAGCTCACAGTCTCCTAAGGTACATATGTATTCATATATCAGATGGATCCTTTGTTTGGGTTGAGGAGGAGGTTTTGGATTATTTTCCATGAAAAGAGTTGATGTGCATCTATTTTGATAGTAGATAGTCAGGGCGATCTTTTCTTCGGCATTCGTGGGTTTTATTCCTCGGTTAATGTCCTTGATTTCTCTCTCGTCTGCAGGGTGTTCTTGTCTGTGTTTCGGTTCTCCTGGGGTTCTGACCGGTACCATCGGTCTATTTTAATTTTTATATCTGTCTGTATTTTTTTATTGGAGAATCCGTTGTTAACGAGTACCTGAGTGGCTCTCTCAAGTTGATTATGCGTATCCTTCCATGTAGTGCAGTGGGTGAAGGCACAGTTAATATACGATGTGATCACCTTGTTCGGTAGCGTTTAGGGCATTCACTGTCTGCATTCATGCATTCATTGGTGGCTTTAACATATACTTTGGTCGCTATTGTTTCATTAATATTGGTATTGAGGATGTCTAAAAATGGTAATTGGTTGTTTTGGCGTTTTTCCTTGATGTAGTTGGGGGAAGAACATTCTTTAAAGACTCTTTCCAGCTTATGTATTTCTTCTTCTGTTTGTAAATTAATGTAAATGTTGTCTATAAATATATATATATATATATATATATATATTATGTATATATATATAACGGGGGCCAAAAGGTTACTTCACATTTAAAAAAATCAATAACACAAA
This sequence comes from Ceratothoa steindachneri, assembly GCA_963969495.1. Classification (NCBI taxonomy): domain Eukaryota; kingdom Metazoa; phylum Arthropoda; class Malacostraca; order Isopoda; family Cymothoidae; genus Ceratothoa; species Ceratothoa steindachneri. Next base: position 97,917,883 of record OZ018335.1, read on the forward strand.
AACTAATTAAGTTATAAAAGTGGGTGATATATAAAATGGAAGAGGAGATCTTGGGGTTTTATTGTGGTACAAAAGTCGCTTCACATTTTTATTGTGTATCTATAATACGTATATAAAGAATATAATAGACAATAATACCTGACTAATTATTAACCCAGAATGGCAAGATACAGCAAAGAACAGCGAGCAAGAATTGTGATACTTATTTAAAACATAATGTGTGATAGAATGGCCTGAGGTTGCCTCGCCTCGCTTCTATCACATGTCGAAACTCATGCTTCCCACGTGCATCCTGCGAGAGAGAGAGAGAGAGTAGAACGGCGTCTTATCGCCCACTATTCCCAAGTTTAATCAAAGAGGTTCAATCCCCCGTTTGCCTCCATGCGTCGATCTGGCCAGATTGAATTAGGCTTATGGGAAGATAAGATCTTTATAGGGCAAATAGAGTGCTGGGTTTTATTAAGAGAAATGTCAGTTACAAAAGTAAGGAGGTTATTCTTAAACTCTATAACTCTTATGTTAGGCCACATCTAGAGTACTGTATACAGGCATGGTCCCCATATTTTAGACACGATATTAACCTTCTTGAGTCAGTGCAACGGAGGGCAACAAAGATTATTCCTTCCCTGAGGCACCTTGAATATGAAGATAGACTGAGGGTATTAAATATGTTCTCGTTCGAAAGGAGGTGTGTGAGAGGGGATATGATTGAGCTGTTTAAAATTTTTTCCGGGATAGATAAATTGGATGTTAGCAAGTTTTTTGAGTTAGATGATGGAAATCGGACTAGAGGTCACCACTTGAAAATTAAAAAGCAAGGGTGTAGGTTGGATTTAAGAAAATATTTTTTCACCAATAGAGTGGTAGACTTCTGGAACAAATTGCCGCAGAGGGTAGTAGGTAGTCCAAATCTAAATGTATTTAAGAGTAGGTTGGATGAGTTTATGGGAAGGGAAGGTTGTGATGGTTCCTAAGTTTTGTATATATTAATATTGTTTGTATATATCTATAGCTGCATGATTTAGTTCTTGACAAGCCTTGATTGGTGATACCCTTGTTTCTGGATGCAATCCTCTGGATGTAGTTTTCCTGGGAGTTTGGGTGCCTTGAAAAAGAGGCCGCTTGACTCGGATGAACTATGATGAGCCCTTGTGGCTTTTGTCATCCGTTATATTATATTGTGGGGCCTAGTCAGGATGGGGGACAGTGGAGAGTGGTTAGGAAAGGTGTAGCTAGGGAGGCTTCTCCTGTTCTTTATGAGAATAGGGTTGCCTCTGTTGGGGTGGTTAGCCAGGTGGAGAATAAGTGTGTGACTCAGAGGGACACAGAACCTATTAGCTTGACTAATAGATTCAGTGCCCTAAGAGAGGAAGTAACTGGAAGTGATATGACTGATGGGAGTGGAGGTAGAGTGACTGGTAGTTTGAATGAGAATAGGAGTTGGGATGGAGTTAGGTCTGTGGGAGTTAGGAATAGGAGTCTGACTGAAGTGCTTGTGATGGGTGATTCGCGAGTTAGATATTTAGATGGGAAGTTAAATGCAAGTAGATTGAATGGTTTGAGGGTGTGTTTGCCGGGTGCTGGAGTGAGAGATCTGTCTGATAGGTATGAGGAGCTGGTGTCTGGCTGTGCAAGGGATGCGGTTGTGATTACACATGTAGGAGTGAATGATGTGAAGAAAGTGGGTGCATGTGAGTTACGTGAGAGGTACAAGAGGTTGATTTAAAAGGTGAAAGAAAGTAGAATGAAAGGTGTTGTGACAGTTGTGCTTCCAAGAATGGATGTCTCGAGTGATTGGGCTAAATGATTATGTGAGGAGGATGTGTGAGATGGAAGGTGTAATGTTTGTGGATGTGTGGGATAGGTTTGTTGGAATGAAAGAAATGTATGCGATGGATGGACTGCATTTGAGTAGGATGGGGGTAGATGTGTTGTAGGAGGAGTATGATCGTGTTATTAGGTCTTTGCGGGCGGGAAACTAGATACTAATAGTGGTCAGGGAATTATGAGAGGACATTATAGTACTGAAAGTAGAATGGACTTGGCAGATAACAGAAATAGGTTCCAAGGCAATAGAGGTGAGGCCATTCAGGTTGGAAGAGGTGCTTCAGGGGTAGGGGTGTTAAATTATTTCTATACAAATGCTCGTAGTCTTAGAAGCAAGAAGGATGAGCTATTTAGTTATATTAGCGATGAGGATATAGATATATTAGGTGTTACTGAATCATGGGTTAATGAAGTAGAATTTAGTGACACTATAAGTGAATTTGATTTACAGGGTTATAATATGTACATTAGTCAAATGACAGGTAGGATTGGTGGAGGAATAATTATCTATATAAAAAAAACATTGTTTCAAGTTTACATACTTCAATAAAGCAGGATGGAGTTGAGTCACTTTGGATAGACATTAGGTTCAGTAAAAATAGAATGGCGCCTTTGGGAGCTTTTTACAGACCAACTGGGCAGACTGATGATATAGATGAACTAATGATAAGGGAAATAAGTAAGGGATGTGAAACAGATGCAGTTATTATTGGGGACTTCAACTTAAACTCCGTGGACTGGGAAAATATGATAGGTAGGGATAGAACAAGTGGCAGGTTCATAGAATGCTTTGAGGATGATTTTTTGAATCAATTTGTTAATGAGCCAACGAGGGGGGACAATATATTAGATTTAGTACTTTCTAACAGTGATCATTTAGTTCAAGAATTGACTGTTGGGGAAGCATTGGGAAATAGTGACCATCAGATAGTTCGTTTTAACTTGCCAATTAAGAAGGGTAAAATAACCGAGAATGCTGTAAAAGTTCCAAATTTTCATAAGGGAGATTATGTAAAACTTCAAAGCTTGCTAAATTTGGTAGACTGGGATGTAGATTTCAGAGGTAAAAATGCTTATGGGATGTGGGGTACTTTCAAGCATATAATAAATGTAGTCCAAGAGCAATGTATCCCAATGAAGGCTATTAGGAACAAAAGTAGGAAACCATTATGGTGGAATCAGGAGATAGCTAGAAAAATTTCAAAGAAGAAAAGGGCATATAAAAAAATACAGGTAGAAAATAATATTAAAAATTTAAGTGATTATAGAATGGCTAGGAATGAGTTAAATAAGATTATAAAGAAGAACAAAAGGGTGTCAGAAATTAAATTAGCTCAGGATAGCAACAAAGATCCTAGAAAGTTCTTTAGTTACTATAAAATTAATAACAAGTCGGGCAGAGTTAAAATAGGACCTATCAAATATGAAAGGGTTGTGAGAGAAACTGATGAGGAAATAGTTGAGGTACTAAATGGTCATTTTGCATCAGTATTCACAAAGGAGAAACTAAAGAGTCTTATGTAAAGTACTCAGGAGTCAGGGAAAGAGGTGTTTACTACCATTAGTGTGGATTGGAGGAAGATAAAAGGACTAATAGGTGAGTTAGATGCTACCAAGGCCTCCGGCCCTGATAATATTCATTCTAGGATACCTAAAGAAGGGGAAAAAAGTATCTCAATAGCTCTGGGGAAGTTGTATACTAGGTCACTGTAATATGGAGAAATACCCAATGATTGGAAGAGAGTGAATGTAGTCCCCATTTTCAAGAAGGGTAGTAAAGAGGATCCAAATAACTTTAGACCGGTTAGCCTAAGTCCTGTAGTCTGTAAAATTCTTGAGAAAATAGTTAAAAAAGGGATTTGCCAACATCTAGAGAGGGAGGGGTTAATCAGCGATGCTCAGCATGGGTTTAGGTCAGGTAGATCATGTTTGACTAATTTACTAGATTTTCTGGAGTTCGTAACAAATCAAGTAGATAAGGGAGAGAATGTAGATGTAATTTACTTGGATTTTAGTAAAGCATTTGATAAGGTACCACATAGGAGACTAGTTCATAAATTAAAAATGATTGGGATATGTGGGAGTGTTTCAAATTGGATAGCTGAGTGGCTGAAAGACAGGAAGCAAAGGGTAGTGCTAAATGGTGTGAAGTCAGAGTGGAGGGATGTTATCCGTGCGGTTCCTCAGGGATCAGTTCTCGGTCCATTATTATTTGTCATCTATATAAACGATCTTGGGGAGGCAGTTAATAATAAAGTGTCAATTTTTGCGGACGATACCAAATTAGCAGCTGTAGTTGAAGATATTGATGATAATTTTGAAGTGCAGGGCGATTTAAATAAATGGTTATCCTGGGCACATAAGTGGCAAATGACTTTTAACCTTGATAAGTGCAAAGTTATTAACATGGGAAAAGATAATAGAGAATTTAACTATGAAATGGATGGGCATTGGCTGAGCTCAGTAGAGGATGAGAAAGATCTAGGAGTAGTAATAGATAAGTCATTAAGGTTTTCCAAGCAGTGTATTGAAGCAAGAAATAGGGCAAATAGAGTGCTGGATTTCATTAAGAGAAATGTCAGTTACAAAAGTAAGGAGGTTATTCTTAAACTCTATAACTCTTATGTTAGGCCACATCTAGAGTACTGTATACAGGCATGGTCCCCACATTTTAGACACGATATTAACCTTCTCGAGTCAGTGCAACGGAGGGCAACAAAGATTATTCCTTTCCTGAGGCACCTTGAATTTATAGATAGACTGAGGGTATTAAATATGTTCTCGTTCGAAAGGAGGTGTGTGAGAGGGGATATGATTGAGCTCTTTAAAAATTTTTCTGGGATAGATAAATTAGATGTTAGCAAGTTTTTTAAGTTAGATGATGGAAATCGGACTAGAGGTCACCACTCGAAAATTAAAAAGCAAGGGTGTAGGTTGGATTTAAGAAAATATTTTTTCACCAATAGAGTGGTAGACTTCTGGAACAAATTGCCTCGGAGGGTAGTAGGTAGTCCAAATTTAAATGTATTTAAGAGTAGGTTGGATGAGTTTATGGGGAGGGAAGGTTGTGATGGTTCCTAAGTTTTGTATATATTAATATTGTTTGTATATATCTATAGCTGTATGATTTAGTTCTTTACAAGCCTTGATTGGTGATACCCTTGTTTCTGGACGCAATCCTCTGGATGTAGTTTTCTTAAGAGTTTCGGTGCCTTAAAAAAGAGGCTGTTTGACTCGGATGACCTATAATGGGCCCTTGTGGCTTTTTTCATCTGTTATATTATATTGTGGGGGACTTTGATTTTGTCTTCCCCTGGCGATGGTGCTTTTTGTGGGTGGGTTTTGACGGATGCGGATGACCTTTGATAAGCCCTTGTGGCTTTTGTCATCCGTGAAATTATGCTATGTTATGTTACGCCGAGGGGCTGTCTCCGGCTATTTATGCGATAGAATTTCTCGTTTGAATCAGATCCCGAATATCTTCGCGAGGCATCACGCCGCACCGGTCTTCCCTGTGCACCTAGGAACTCTCTACCCCGAGAACCCCCTTATTGTCCAGAAGAGGACAATATCCTTGAGTGCCAAGGTTCGTGCCCCTTGAGACGCCAGGTCAACAGGGCCCCCCATGTTGTTCAGAAAGAGAACTACTTCAGAACAGTCATTGTTCTTCGATCCCGTTCGACAAGAAACGGTTCACGCTTCCCTGATATCACGTCAGTGATAATTTACAAGTGTTCAGAAAGAGAACACTTTAGAACAGCCATTAATGTTCTTTAAGAGAACGTTTGGTTACACCAATAACCTCAATTGTTCATCCAGAACATCTCCGATATGCTGCCTCAAGGATCGCTCGTACTTCTGAGCCCCACTTTGCTCTCACTCCTCGAAGTCAGTCCTTCTCCCTTGTTAAGGACAACCCTCCTAAAAGCCCCTTCTCCTGGAAAAGAAATCGCCAGTTGGACCGAAGATTCCTTCAAATCCCCTTCCTCTGCAACGACGGCCTTATAGATACGTAAGCTACGCATTACATTTAACTGATTAACTTTGTGCCAACGCAACTCTGTGTTTTAAATGGGTTTTAGCCAAACATTTCCCTTCTCGTTTGTTTTCTCATTTTAAATCCCTCCGAATCTTAATCCTCCGCTTAGTCAAATATTCCCATGACCCTTTTCGTCTCATGTGTATCTCCCATTTTAATCCCCGCTCATGTAAATATTTTCCGTGTGTTGTTTTGTTATATTGATTAATAAAATTCTATTTTATTAAAGTTTGCAATATTATTTATCCTTGGTCTCCGTTTGACTTCTTAAGTATATTGAAGATAAATAAGTCCTCTCCAGGCCTATTTTAGAGTCATTCTCGGCCATCTGATCACCCCGCACTCGAATATAAAATAATCCCCACAAAGAATAGATATATATATATATATATATATATATATATATATATATATATATATATATATATATATAGTATATCGTCGGGAGCCTATTCTACGACATATATATATATATATATATATATATATATATACTATTTAAATTTGGTGTCAAGTGTGTAAGGTATAACGCTATATCTTTGCAAACACTGGTCTCAGTCGAGTGAAGCATAGTGTTATACGTTATAGGAATAGAGTATAGTAATTCCCTTTTGTTTTAACGATTGATATCCCCTTTTTAAAACTTAAGAAGCTGGAGTAGCTCAAGGAAGTGGTATAATAATTTGTTCTTGTGTTTTTTTTGTGTTTCTTTTAGTCATTAGTTATCTAGGTCGAGAAACCTACTTGCATTAGTTCAGTGCCCATATTTAGGTAGGCCAATTCTCTAGAAGGCATACTTCTTACCGCAAAGGAATTTAGTTGGTTAACTACTGCCTACCAAGAGCAAATATGACTGTTTGACATCTTCAAAGCGCAAGGAGAATTCTTAGGACTTTCCGGAAGGAATTGATTGAGTACATTTAAGAGGAGCAACGAACAGAAAAAGAAAAGAAGAGAAGGAGACGAGGAAGAAAGAGAAAGAAAAATTTAACGAGAAAAAAGAGAGGAACGGAAAAGGCAAGCCGAGCTTCACCTTGAGCTTTAAATGGCACGCGCACAAGCTGAAACACAATCAGTGCGTGCACATTCAGAAGCCCCGTATAATCCTTCACTTAAGCTCCCCAATTTCAGGGATGGAGAGGATTCCGGAGCATTTTTATCGCACTTCGAAAAGATCCTTAAATCAACAACCTGGACTTGGAGGCCGAAGGCGTAGTGAGGTTACTGCCACTCTTAAATTCTAAATTGCGCGACATCTTCATTTCCCAACCATCGGAGTGTAAAATTGACTACAGTACATTAGAAGCTGAGTTATTGGCCACTCATAATATGACTCTCGATTTCTACAGACAAGAATTTCGAGGAGGTCGTATTAAACCCGGACAGACGTTCCGTCAATTCGGATACATTCTCCAGACCAGAGGAATTTTAAATTCTGGTTTGAATCCTCAAAAGTTGCTCTTGACTACGAGTCTTTAACAGACTTCGTGTTGCGGGATCAATTTTTAACGTCTCTCCCGGCGGAGATCCGCGTGTTCGTCAAGTATCGTCGGTGCCAGTCATTTAAAGAATGTACCGAAGAAGCGGATGTCTATGCTGCCAGCCATAATTTGTACACCAAGGAGAATATAAATTCTCATCAATCCCCCTACCAGGAAAGAAGGAAGGATTCGCGCCCCTTTACAGGAAAGCCAACAAAGTTTCCGAGCCCCGTAAAACCCCAAAACTTCTTCCCCTCAAACCAACAACATGACATCAAACCTCCCATTAAGATTTCTCCACCATCACTCTTCCCGAAGCGACCGATCATATGCTTCACCTGCGGTGTAGAAAACCACATGAGCTGCAATTACCCCCAAAATTCTAGGCTTAAAAACACACTAGGCCATCAAGTACACCATATTACAGGGTACACTTGTTTCATCGTGTCCGACGAGCTCCTTCCCCCAGTGGACCCTAACCAAGACAAATTTGCGGTAGTACATGACTACCTTGGGCGGGCGAACCAATTCCCCGTCGTTAAATGTTACCTGCAGTGTCAGTATTTTGATGGCTGGGCTGAAGTTATTTTGGCACCTATAAAGTTTTGTTCCGTACTTATAGGGCAGAGCCCTCAAGTAAGCTCCGACCCTGTGTCACAGGCCGCCCTTACTCGAGCCCGAGCGAAGAAGGAAGCACATAAGCCCGCCCCCCTCAGAACCCTGATGCCATCCGAATTCTCGGAGATCCTTAACCAGGATTTTAGGTCTGCACAAAAGGAGTGTGAAACACTAACACCCTTATGAGATAAAGCCCAAAACAATGACATGGAGACTGTCCGTGGACCCCAAATAATAAGGTATCTGGAGCAAGGTGGTCTACTGTACCGATGTGCCGAAGACAGTAATAACGCCTTTACAACCGTATTATGCCTTCCACGATCATAAGTTCCTATAGTGCTAAAAATAGCTCATGACAGCATCTTTTCCGGTCACTTGAGTCATACCAAAACGGTTCAGCGTATCTTTAAATATTTTTACTGGCTTAGTGCTGCAGCTGACATTACAAAGCATTGTCAATCATGCGGATGTGTGTCAAAAGACGTCCGCTAAGGGGCAGGTAAAACCTGCTTCCTTACAAAGGGGACCAGTCATCACTGAACCCTTCTCCAGAGTGGCCGTCGACCTGGTTGGCCCTATACACCACCCTTCGAGCGAAGGTCACAGCTACATTTTTTCCTTGGTTGATTTTTCTACCCGTTTCCCCCAAGCATTCCCCCTTCGCCGAAACGATAGTATTTCTTGCGCCGAGGCCCCCAATTCCATCTTTTCAAGGGTAGGCGTCCCCAAGGAAATACTCTCAGACAGAGGACAGCAATTCACCTCCAAGTTGATGGAGTACGTAGGAAAGCTGCTCATGGTAAAGTCTCTTTTTACCACCCCCTTCCGGCCACAGACAAACGGAATGTGTGAAAAATTTAACGGAAATCTAAAATCTATTATTAAGAAGATTTGTGCCGAGCAGCCCCGCGAATGGCCTGGATATCTCCGGGTCGCCCTATTCGCCTATCGAGAAATTCCTCATCGTACATTAGGCTTCGCCCTGTTCGAGCTCCTTTATGGACGTAATGTCCGCGGACCACTCAGCATTTTAAAGGAGTTGCTAACCAAGCCCCAACTGGACCAAGAACTTCAGTCATCATACGCCTATGTCTTAGTTCTACGCCAGAGGCTCGAGAAATGCGCGAACATCGCCTATAAAAATGCCAATGTAAATTTGGACAAATATAAAACCTATTTTGATGTCGGGTCGGAAGATAGGAAATTTAAGCCCGGTGATGAGGTACTCCTGCTCCTTCCCACAGCAAGTAATAAATTACTGAGCCAATGGAAAGGTCCGTACTCAGTCCGCGAGGTACGAGGACCGGTAGATTACCTCATTGGTACCCTAGGCGATAAACTCTACCACGTTAACTTATTGAAGAAATACCACCGACGTGCCCATGGAGATACGTTCGTAGCACTGGACGAAAAATCGGCGTTTGAAGAGGAGGATTATCCCGCGGAGTCCCTTAATGTCATTCAGACAGTGTGCATTCAACCTGATGCCGATTACCCTCTTCCTTCCCTACCAGGCGAGTATTTTGAAGCCTCTGACCTGGATATCGACGCGCAGCAGACCCCATATCAAAAGACTCAGCTACAACAATTATTATGTCAGTTCGACGACGTTATTTCGGAGAAGCCTGGATGCGCTACTAGATTCGAGCATGACATTAAATTAACGACCTTGGAACCTGTCTGTTCAAAATCCTATACCATGCCGATTCATTTAAGCCAAGCTTTTAACGCCGAAGTAGATAATTTGATTAGTTTAGACATAATAGAACCTTCCACCTCTAGTTATTGCTTCCCAATCGTCATGGTTAAGAAACCTGATGGCTCTTATCGAATGTGCATCGACTTCAGGAAGTCAAATTCGGTAACTGTGTTCGACTCCGAGCCCATCCCGTTGGTAGATCAAAAACTCCACCTTTTTGAAGACGCTAAGTTCATCTCAGAACTTGATTTGTGCAAGGCATATTATCAAATTCCCCTCCGGCCCGATGTGAAAGCATATACCACCTTTGCTACTGAGAAAGGCCTAATGCAATTTAAGCGCCTTCCTTTTGGCCTCGTACCCGCTTGCAGTAACTATAACTGTCTCATAAGAAGGTTGTTAGATGGACTTCCGAATGTCTCCTTTTACTTCGATAACGTCTACGTCGCTACTCTGAATGCAGTCATCATTTAACCACCATACTAGCTCTCTTCGAGCGATTGCGCGAAAATGACCTCACCATTGGCCCCAGCAAATGCCATTTTGCATACGAAACCATAAAATACTTGGGTTTTAAAATAGGATAAAGCCAGCTAGGTACACAGGAGGACAAAATTAGGGCAATCGCCGACATGCCCATCCCGAATACTAAGAAACAATTAAGATCATTCCTAGAGTCAGCTTCGTACTATCGAAGATTTGTCCCAAATTTCGCTGCAATCTCAGCGCCCCTCAGCACCCTCTTAAAAAAGAATTCCCTCTATCGACTACGTTGGAATGATGTCGCTATTTCGCATTTTAACCAGCTCAAGAGTAAACTCATTTCTGCCCCCATTTTGAAGTTGCCCAACCCGGAAAATTCCTTTGGGATTTGGACCGACGCGAGCAACGAGGGCCTTGGGGGTGTCCTCCTCCAATATGAGAATAACAGAACGAGTCTTCCAGTTGCATACGTTAGTCGCCAGCTATTATCCCGCGAAAAGAGATATGCCACTAGAGAGGATGAAGCTCTAGCTATTATTTGGGTTATTAACAAATTTAAAATGTATTTGATAGGAAAAGAATTTCGGATAAGAACTGACCATCGCCCGCTGGCCTATATTCGGAATGTACGACACTCCAACAGCCGAATTATGCGCTGGAGTCTACTCTTGCAAGAGCATCAATTTAAAATAAATTACGAAAAAGGTTCCGATAATCAGGTCGCTGACGCACTCAGTAGGAATGCTTTACCGAATAGTGCAGATTAAGTTATAATTCGTAGGATTAAGATTTCCATGTATGTATGTATATACCGTCTTGTACCACTTAATTGGATTCTCATGTAATATAATTAGTTTAATTGAATGTAAATGTCAGAATTTTGTGGCTCAATGTCTATTTTTTTTTTATTCTTATGTTCATACATTTGTACGCATTAATCTACGCATGAATTCTTTGTCTCATATGTATTTTTTTTTGGGTAGTAACCTTTTTGTAAACGCTCGAAATTAGCAATTTTTGCATTTTTTTAACTTAATGTTATTATTACGCCATGTATGAATTTTATATTATTCTATTGTTCCCCCATGTCTCTTTTATGGCTAAGATTGTATTGAGGGTTAGTTTCCCTTACAATAAAATGATCGAAATTATCATAGGTATTGATGTAATGGTAGCTGGGTGCATGGAAGGTCGGTCAATGCAAGTATGTGAGTTCCACAAAACAGCTCTATGGTTGTCCCTTTTCTCTCTTTTTTCGAAGTGACAACTTCCCCCGGAAGAGAGGGGTGTGATAGAATGGCCTAAGGCTGCCTCGCCTCGCTTCTATCACATGTCGAAACTAATGCTTCCCACGTGCATCCTGCGAGAGAGAGTAGAACGCGTCTTATCGCCCAATATTCCCAAGTTTAATCAAGGAGGTTATACCCCCGTTTGCCTCCATGCGTCGATCTGGCCAGATTGAATTATGTAGGCTTATGAGAAGATAAGATCTTTCCAAGCACTACCGGGACATTCCATGGAAGTCTCCCCATTATCCTCTACGTTGAGGGGCTGGCTCCGGCTATTTATGCGATAGAATTTCGCGTTTGAATCAGATCCCGAATATCTTCGCGAGGCATCACGCCGATCCGGTCTTCCTTGTGCACCTAGGAACTCTATACCCCGAGAACTCCCTTATTGTTCAGAAGAGGACAATATCCTTGAGTCCCAAGGTTTGTGCCCCTCGAGACGCCAAGTCAACAGGCCCCAGCCCCTGTTGTTCAGGCAGAGAACAACTTTAGAACAGTCATTGTTCTTCGAGCCCGTTCGACAAGAAACGGTTCACGCTTCCCTGATATCACATCAGTGATAATTTACAAGTGTTTAGCAAGAGAACAACTTTAGAACAGCCATTGTTCTTTGAGCTCGTTCGACAAGAAACGGTTCTCGTTCTCATGATATCACGTCAGTGATAATTTAATTCCCCCCATTTAATGTTCTTCAAGAGAACGTTTGGTTACACCAATTACCTTAATTGTTCATCCAGAACATCTCCGATATCCTGTCTCAAGGATTGCTCGTACTTCTGAGCCCCACTTCGCTGTCACTCCTTGAAGTCAGTCCTCCTTCCTCGTTAAGGACAACCCCCCTAAAAGCCCCTTCTCCTGGAAAAGAAATCGCCAGTTGGCCCGAAGATTCCTTCAAATTGCATTCTTCTGCCACGACGACCTTATAAATACGTAAGCTACGCATTACATTTAACTAATTAACTTTGTGCCAACGCAACTATGTGCTTTAACGGATGTTAGCCAACCATTTCCCTTCTCGATTGTTTTCTCAGTTTAAATCCCTCCAAATTTTAATCCTCCGCTTAGTCAAATATTCCCATGACCTTTTTCGTCTCATGTGTATCTCCCATTTTAATCCCCGCTCATTTAAATATTTTCCGTGTGTTGTTTTGTTAGATTAATTAATAAAATTCTATTTTATTAATGTTTGCAATATTATTTATCCTTGGGCTCCGTTCAACTTCTTAAGTATATTGAAGATAAATAAGCCCTCTCCAGGCCCCTTTTAGAGTCATTCTCGGCCATCTGATCACCCCGCACTCGAATATAGAATAATCCCCACAAAGAATATATATATATATATATATATATAGTATATCGTTGGGAGCCTATTCTACGACATAATGGATCAATTGTTACTGTGAAGAGGGACTTTAGAACAGCATTTAATCAACGAAACAGTCCCTCAAGGCATTGCATTCTTGCAATGGTATCAAGGTTCAGAGAATCCGGGTCTACAGGTGATAAAGAACGCTCTGGTAGACCGAGATCTGTGCGAAGTGCAGGTGTCATTCAGCATGTGTTAACCAGTGTTCAACAACAGCCACAAACGTTAACTAGGATACGTTCCAGTCAACTATGAATTTCTCGAACATCATTGCAACGCATCATAACAAAACAATTTGAACTTCATCCATACAAAATTCAAATAACTCATTTGAATTTTGGGGACTAACAAATGATCCGACTTTTACCTCGCACCTAATCATGTCCGATGAAGCCAATTTTCACATTACTGGATACGTTAATAAACAAAATTGCAGATTCTGGTGTGTTGAAAACCCCATGATAATTCATGAGCAGCCTCTTCATGCACAGAAAGTTACGGTCTGGTGCGGCATAACCAGTTCGAGAATCATTGGTCCCTACTTCTTCGAGGGTGCTGACGGAAAACCAGTGACAGTAAGAGAGACACTTACAGAGAAATGATACAAGATTATTTATTGCCAGAATTGGAAGATTTGGATATGCACGATATGTGGTTTCAAAAGATGGGGCGACACCACACACAGCGAGAGAAACCATGGCAACACTAAGAGCAGCCTTTCCTGGTCGGTTAATTTCACGTTTAGGTGAAGTTTCTTGGCCACCGCGATCACCTGATTTTACCCCTCCAGATTTTTTTCCTTTAGGGATACCTTAAATAAGAGGTATACGTAAATAAACCTAATAATCTTCAAGAATTGAAACCAAACATCATTGAAGAAATCGACAAAATCACTCCTGGTGTTTTGGAAAATGTCATGGAAAATATGGTGCAAAGAATCCGCCTTTGTTTTAACAATAATGGAAAAAAATGAAGGATATTATATTTAAATAATAAAAATCCAAGATCTTCTTTTTCATTTTATATATCACCTACTTTTATAACTTAATTAGTTTTTGTGTTATTAATTTTTAAAAATGTGAAGTAACTTTTGGGCCACCCATTATATATATATTGGTGATGGCGCCGTTCCTTGGGAACCTTATTCGTAGTAGGAATATGAAGACATATGCGATGGTTACGAACATTTAATTTTTCGGACGTTTGGGTCATTAACGATGACCATCATCAACGAATTCTAAATACAAAGAATTATTTTTATAAGAAAAATTAAACACAGCAATAAAACCCCCCAAAACAAAACAAGACAGGACAGGAGTCGAAAATGATAACCGAAAGCAAGAAGTTAAAGTGAAATATTTACCGTTGAAAGCAAATGGATGAAAATCTATTTAAAATAATTTGATTAATATCTAAAAATAACTAAATTAAATAATAATACCATGAGTATAAAATATGCATAATAAACATGAATTAAATTCTTATTGGAATATAAAAAATGTAAACTATAGCAATAAAGTCGAAAGGGATGAAAAGATCCATTAATAAGAGGGACAAAAAATGATTAAATAATCCCATGAGCAGCAAATTTGAATAATAAACATGAATTAAGTTTTAAGCGGAATAGAAGAAATTCAATATGAACTATAGAAAGAAAGAATAATAAGGGGAGGGCGAACAATCCAAAATAAGTTAGATCAGGGGCCATGTAATAGAAGCGGAGCGAAGCAAGTAATTCAATAAAGTTAAATTAATTAATTAATTAATGAAAGTGATGAAATGTGTAGTAGCTTTCTTTTGTTTAGTTCATAAAGTTTTATTCCTCCGTCAATAATGGTGCTGACTGTCGATGACAACCAGGTTCCTCATTGTTATGTATATATATATTTATTTGGTTGGTTGAATTTTATCCTCCGTCGTGGCTTTCAAGCCTTTTAATTGTTTTTTTTATCATGCTAATTATCTCTAGTTTTATTTTATTAAGTTATTCATTTATTATTTTCAGTTTAAGTATTAGTTTGGGCACTTCGCCTCTTTTCATTTATTTTAATCTATCTTCCTCTTCTTATTATAATTGGTTAATTTTGTTGATTTGTTCTTTTTCACTTCTCTGTGTTTGTTAAATTTAAGTTGGGTACTTCGCCTCTTTTTGTTAAGATGAATTACCTTTGATTTAAGTTTTAATTGAGTTAAATTGAGTGAAATTTGGGCACTTCGCCTCTTTTTATTTTAATTTTAAATTTGGGCACTTCGCCTCCTTTTGTTAAGGTTAGTTTGACTTTGGTTTGTGTTTGATATGAATTAAGTTTTTATTTTGAGTTTGAATTTGGGCATTTCGCCTCATTTCATTAAGGTTATTTTCCTTTGTATAATTTTATGTATATATCGGTAGTACGTTCTCTCTCGCACAGGTTCCTCCGCTTGGGAATAGAGCTGTTCGTCCAACTGCGCGTCTTCTGTTTCCTCGTATGTTTAGATCGTTATTTATAGTTGGGAGTATTTCCTGATCGATTTTGTCACAAGTCTTTTTCCCTAGCCTTTGGATCTCCCTATTGAACGGTTTTAGTCTGATTCTTTCATGTAGAACCGATTGCCGAATATGCGCGATCCTTTGTGTGCCAGTTATTAGGAGTGTGGCTTTGTTCTGTACCCTCAGCATCGTTCTGAAAGAAGTACAGCTTGCCATCTGCGTGATTACAGCCGGGTACACTAGGACTAAGCGTACCAGAACCATGTACAGCTTTTGCTTATTTGGCACGCTGAGGCTTCGAAAACGGTTAAGTTTCTTCAGCTCTCTTTTGGCTAGGGAGACTCTGGTATTTCCGTGGCCCTTGTAACTTGTTTTGTAGAGTCGTAAGCCGAGGACTTTTCCCTCGTTAGAATAGGGATAGAGCTCGTTATCGACCAAGACGTCTTCTACTTTCTGGCGGTTCATTAAAATTATAGTGAACTTCTGGCGGTTGTTTTTTATCTTCCACTTTTTTTCGTAGCGATTGATGTTGTCAATATCATCCGCTTTCGCCCTTGCTTGGCTTCCAGCGTTCCTGAATGGACTTAGGACGATTTGAGTGATGTCATCTGCGTATTCCAGATACATTGAATCGTACCTCACCTGAGCAGGTAGATCAATTGTGTTTACGAGGTACAACAAAAGACTCAGACAGCTGTCTTGAGGAACTCTCGCCTCGGGTTCGAATTCGGGTCCTTTGCAGCCCTTGATCGCGATTCGGGCTCTCCTATCCGTGACATAGTTACAAAGGACCCTTTTCAGGATTGGGTTTAGCTGGAGGTTGAGGATCCTGAATTGTAGCCCTCTCAGCCATACCTTATCGAAGGTCTTCTTTACATCCAGCAGCACCACGCCTGCGTACCTTCTCTCAGCTTTGCCGCAAGCGAGTTTTTCCGTTAGGAGGGCGGTTTCCGTTCCTCGTGTTCTGCAGAACCCATGCTGCTGAGGGTTGTGAGCTCCTAGTTAGGTTAGTTGTTGTTGGAGCCTGTTAGCCAGGAGCTTCTCGTAGACTTTCGCAACGAATTCCAGTAGGGCGATTGGCCTGTAATTTACCAGTTGATCAGCGTGTTTACCTCCCTTGGGTACGAAGATTATTTTGGCAATCTTAAAACCCTCAGGGAAGTAACACGTATTCAGGGAAGCGTTGTAAGTGTTTGTAATTCCCTGAATGATCAACTGTGGGGCATTTACCAAGTTGTTTCTGGTGATGCCAGTCCAGCCTGGTGCCTTTTGCTGGAAGGCTCTCACAGTGGCCATGACCTCCTCTTGGTGTTATGGGACGGCAATGGTCCGCCATCTCCCTGCTTTCGTCAAC